>CM053625.1:326901620-326934173 GCA_028646595.1 Phalanger gymnotis | reverse complement strand
GAGCAGGGCTTCCGGCAATCCTGCCTTGCAAGTCCTTGGTTCCCATCCCTTCACTGTCTTCTCCCTTCGTCTTTATCATTGCTTTATAAACACTCTGCCATGGTGGCTTCACTCTGTTGCCTTGAGACCCCCTTGTTTCTCTCTCTCTCTCTCTCTCTCTTTCTCTCTCTCTCTCTCTCTCTCTCTCTCTCTCTCTCTCTCTCTCTCTCTCTCTCTCTCTCTCTCTCTCTCTCTCACACACACACACACACACACACACACACACACACACACACACGTTTTACAGATATATAGTCACTGCTCAATCCACAGCCAGTTTAGACCATGGAGTCAAGTTCAGAGAAGTGGTCTGCAGCCAAGGCAACCTCCCCAAACTGAGTCCTTGGGGGACTTACAAAGTGCTGAAGCCCAACTAGTCCATTTTAAAGAACTGAGGACACTCAGCAACTCCTTTTATCTGTGCTGAAGTCCCAGGATCAGGCCCCCTTCTCCCTCCCTCTCTCCCTTTTTCCACGAGTTGCATGTGGCTCCTGAATACAGGAAAACTTGAGTCTGTATGCTTCTGACTGGCTGTGTTTATTTCCAACTCAACAGAATGGTATTTCATGAGAGCAGGACCCAGATAAGGTTTTTTGATATTTTTTTTCCTTTTTTTCTGAAACAGGAAATCTCTTCTTTGTCATCCATAAACATATTGAAGACCCAAAACACTAAAGCTTAGCTTTAGCTTAAGGTTTATTTAAGTAGTAAGCTCTACGGAAGGAAGGAACGGACAGAGAGGGAGGGAGGGAAGGGAGAGAGGGAAGGAAGAGAAAGGAAAGAAAGGGAGAAAAGAAGAAAAGGAGAAAAGGAAGGAGTGAGAAAGGAAGGAATAGAGGGAGGGAGGGAGAGAGAATAGAAGGAAGGAAGCAAGGAAGGAAGCAAGAAGGAAGGAGGGAGGAAAGGAAGGGAGAAAATAAACATCTATTAAGCACCTACTATATGCCATAGTGTTGATTAAGAACACAATTAAAATCAGGATGTAAAGAGAAGGAAGGAAACAGACATGGATTAAGTGCCTTCTATGTGCCAGGCACTGTGCTAAGCATTTTGCAAATATCTCATTTGATCCTGACAGTGACTCTAAGAGGTAGGTGCCCATTTTACAATTGAGGAAAATGAGGCAAACAAGTTCAGTGACTTAACTTGAGTCACCCACAAAGTATCTGAGTCTAGATTTGAACTCGTGTCTTTCTGTCTCTGAGAACAGCCAGCTCTTAATGGGGGACTAAACACCTGGCCTGGGTCATCAGTGGGGCCCTTGCAGAGAGTGATTTTCAGGGACACAGGCCATGTGGCTGGCTGGCAGAGAGGATTGACCTGGTGCCCAGAACCCCAAGCTACAGCAGCCCAGCTGCAAACACTCCTCTGCCATGGCCTAAGAGCAGCCAGCTTCCCTTGGCCAGAACAAGCCAAGGAGGAACATCCCTCCCCACCCTGCCCATCCCATGGAGGCACAGTCCCTCTTTGTCTACCTATGGCTGGCCTCAGAAGCTACGCCAGAGAGTCCAAAGGTGCCTGACTGAGGGGCATGCAGCCCTCTGGCCAGGCTGCCCTTCTTCTGAGGGGCCAGGAAGGGGATCTGAGAACAAGAACAACCTTCACCAGTCCCAGGGAAGTGGTTTAGACACTTGGCCCAAAGACCTTCAGAAGGTGGCTGCCCCAGTGGGCTCTGGGCTCCCTGGCTCCTGCCTCCATTAAAGCGTGCAAGTGAATGGTCTGGTGCTGGGCTGGATTGGAGGATTCAAACAGGGATGAGACAATCCCTCCCTCGGAGCTCCATATAATTGTTAGCCCTTCCTTTCTATTGCTACTGAATGGAGTTTTCCCTTTGATGGACATCAGTCTTTTAGGGGAGTGTTCCTTTAATTTCTGGACACTTCACTAGGTTGTCATCCATGTGAAGTGTCTACCAGGCTGCCACCAAGGGTTTCCAGGGAGGAAAAGTGAAGGAAAAGCCCCGAAATAGATCCAGGCTCAGGCCCCAGAGTCCTGACCACCTCATCCTTTTGAAGCCTAGAGAGACTTTGAGCTCCTCCAGAACTAGCCCAGAGCCAGATGGACTCACATGAGTCAGCAACCAATGTGACCAGAGAAACCAGGGCCAGCCTCACAAACTGCTCAATATGCCCCTGCCAGTTCACATGACCCTAGATCGTGCCCCATGCTAGTGTGAGGCCCTGACCAAATGGCACCTCTTCCAAGAAGCCTTCCCTGATTGCTCAGTCAGTAAAAGGGAATCTCAGGTCACTAGGGTTCCACTTCTGTCCTTATCTTTCCTTTCTATCTTATTCCCCAGCTAGATTCAAAGCTTCTCAAGGGCAGAGTCTTCTTTGGACTTGTCCCTCTCCCAGAGTAGAGCCTGGGGTTTTGCATACAGCTGGTGCTTCCTAAGTGCTGGTGCTTATGGTTTCTGTGCAATTGGGAATAAGCCCCCCTCCCCCTCCAGAGGAATCTTTCTTTCTCCATCTCTCTGTCTCTGCTTCTCTCTCTCTCCTCTCTTCTTCTGAGTTGTGCATGTAGGTCTAAGGCTTCCCACGCAAAAAAAAAACCCCAATCAGTAGAAAGGAGAGCTGAGCTTTCTCCAGACAGAACAACATGGTAGAGGCACAGTGGGGCATAGTAGGATATGCTGCCTTTGGCATTGAGGACCTGGGTTCAAATCCTGCCTCAGACACACAACACTTCAGCTCTCAGGGCCTCAGTCCCTCCTCAGTGCCTAAGAGTGTAGAAGCCTCCGGGGTTCCTAGATTGAAAGTGGCCTCCCTCGAAGCCCTCTGGAAAGATCGGAGACCCAAAGGCAGCCAAAGCATTTCCTTTGCCCTTTTCCAACTTCCCTGTGTTGTTAATACAAACTCCAAATGCTCCCAGAAGCTGGGTTTAGGCCGAAAAAGAGGAACCAGGGCAGGTTCCTTCCTGGGCAGCTGTTTGGCTGTGGATGCTGAAACCAGATAAGGTTGACTGCCAGGAAGGCCCACCTCCCCTGGGGTGGGGGAGCTCATCAACTGGCCACTGATCCCCTTCTAAGAAGGCCAGGAGAGCTCCCCCCACTCCTGCTCCTCCACCCTTAGTTCCCTAACCCCCACTCCCCCACCCCAAGATTGCCTCGCCCCCAACTTCCCTTGCTCCCATCCCCCAATCCCCAGTTCCCCCTACACCCTGAACTGCCCTCTCCAGCCCCTCTCTCACTCCGTAACTCCCAGGAGGAACAAGGGCCCAAAGCCTGGCCGCCCCAGCCACGTCCCCCAGCATTGACCCCAAGTCACTGAGAAGACTGCTCGTTGTTAAACAGGTATTTTGAGGGTCCTAGAGATCTCCAGGCACCACAGAGGCTGCCCCCAGCATCCATGTGGATGGGGAGTGCCCAGCTCCAGCCTTCCCCAAACATAGAAGACATAGAGCTACCAACCAGCCTGCCCCTGCCCTGGGTGCTACTCTGGGAAGCATGCCCTGATACTTCCAAAACTAGCTACAGGAGGGTGCAGCACCTGGTGCCGTTGATGGTGCCTTGGCATACATCTGCAATGATTTTTTCCACAAACCCTGACCTCTGTTGTACAAAGGACTGGCTACAGATCTTCCCCGACAAAGTGCCCCAAGGAGTCCCTCCCAAATCCAAGGAAGAAGAAGGCAAACTGGGATCAAGCTGGAGACCTCCTCTCCACTGTCAATTGGTCATTCATTCACGCAACAAACATGTATTAAGCTCTCTCTTCCCATTCGCTCCCCCCAAAACATAAATAAATAAATAAAATACATCTACACTGTTAGCTGCCTGCTGGCCTGATCCTTTTAATGTGTATTTATGTTCACGGTCCCTCCAACCCCAGCTCACCCCAATTTTGAGGAGTTACAGTTTTTCTCTATACTTTTCCCCTCTCCCCATTTAGAACAAGCCTGAACATCCCTGAGGAAATTAATCTGATTTCTGTTCTTGCTTAATAAGTAGGGATACAGACTGGCCCTGATGATATCAGTATGGGGGACTCCAGGTCAGGAAACTCCCTCTGCCATGAGTTGTCTTGACGGTTTCCTAGAGCACTGGGTGGGAGTTGGGGTGAGGTGGAAGTTAAACCCGGGTCTTCCTGGCTCTGAGGTAGTTCTACACATTCATTGTATCAAGGGCCTTCTTGATGAGCAAATACTTTTTCTAGGTTAATTAAGTCTGGCCGGTGATCAATGGGAAGTTCACTGGTGGGGGCTTGTGGCAGTACCAGAATCCTCCAGCCCCTAAGAGGAGTCTTCCCAGCTGTCTTCCCTGAATCCAGGCTGTCAGCCGGAGGGCAGATTTGGGGAGTGAGCCCAGAGCGGCTGCTCCGTGTGTCGAGGGCTTCCAGGAGTGTCAGCCACGGTTATTCGAAGGTTTCCCTACTCAATCATCTTGTGCTGTGGTTCATGGGAGGCACTCACTTCACTTTTCAGCCTTTCTCTCGTCCTCAATATGGAGCAGGGAAGGGAGCCTGCATTTCTTCCTCTTTTCCATAGCAGTAAAATGAAGTCTAACAGCTCTGGCTGTGAGGGCAGGCACCAGGGGCCTGACTGGGGAGCCAGATGGGGTTCAAACTCCACCTTTGATGCTTCCTGCCTGAGTAACCCTGGGCAGGTCACCAAACAGTTCCCTCCTCTGTCAAATGAGAGGCTGAACCAAATGTCCACTCTAGACTGAGAAGCCCAGGGCAGCTTTGCTTATCTTTGACACTTCATCCAATGACTGCCCCCCTTGCCATCCATGGGACACTCCACTCCATGGCCTACCTGAGGGCATTTTCCCTGGCTGCCCTCTCTCTTACCTCTCCCTCCTAGACTCCTGGGCTTCCTTCAAGACTAGGCTTCCGTTCCTCCTTCTCCTTCTCCTTGCCCCACCCAAAGTCCCTTCCTTTCCTCTGAAGTTCTCCAACTTCTCTGTTTCCCTTGTCTATTGTCTCCACCATTAGAAAAGGAGCTCCTCGAAGGCAGGGACAGTTTGTACCTTTCTTCATCTCCCTGCATTTTTTGAGGGGGGAAGGCAGGCCAACTGGGGTGAAGTGACTTGCCCAAGGTCACACAGCTAGTAATTGTGTCAAGTGTCTGAGGCCAGATTTGAACTCCATCCAGGGCTGGTGCTCTATTCACTGCACCACCTAGCTGCCCCAGTGCCAGGAACTTTTAATAGATACTTGTTAACTCTCTGAATAACTGTTAATAAGAGTCTAAGCTGGGTGAACAATCTTACTTACAGGGGTCCAGGTCTAATTCTTACATGTAGGTGGTTATCATTTCCTAGGAAGTTCTGAGGGAAGAGGAAGAGGGCTTTCAGCAAGAGGTCCCAGCTAAGCCAAGGTTGCCTCCTTCATTTCAAAATAACAAGAAATAAGATCAACCAGTTAAGTTAAAGAATAATACAACCCAAAAGAGGGGAGGAAGAAATTTATCATTTAAGAAAAAGAATAAAATGACAGAGAATGAAAAAAATTCATAAAAAAAATCAGGAGCTGTAAATACAATGAAAAAATTATGAATTATGAATTAACTAAGCACCAGGTGATGCTTAGTTAAGTGTTGTTTGTTCATTCATTCAGAATCACTCAGTAGATAAATGCCCAGTAAAACAAGCCCGAGGTTCTGTTTCAGGCTAATCTGTTTGGCAAAGTTGACCAAAAAGGATAACGATAAATCTTGGACCACTGGAAAACAGGCACACTCATGCACTGTTGGTAGAACTGTGAAAGTCACTGCACTGTATATAGAATTTTGAGCCAGTGTTTTCCTCTAATAAGTCTATAACCCAAAGAGATTAAAGAGGAAAAGGACCCATGTGTACAAAAATATTTATAGCAGCTCTTTTTGTGCTTGCAAAGAAATGGAAACTAAGGCAGTAGCCACCTCTTGGGGAATGGCTGAACAGGTTATGGCAGTGCAGTGGATGGAGCCATGGGCCTGGAGTCAGGAAGACTCATCTTCATGAGTTCAAATCTGGCTTCAGACACTCACTAGCCATGTGACCTTGGGCAAGTCACTTGACTACTCTCTGACTCCTTTAGCTGGAGAAGGAAAATACAAACCACTCCAGTATCTTTGCCAAGAAAACCCCAAATGGAGTCACCAAGAGTCAGAGATGACTGAACAACAATGCAATCCACTAGAAATGATGAAGACCTTGGTTTTTAGAGAATCTTGGGAAGTCTTGTATGAGCTGACACAGAGTGAAGCGAGCAGAACTCAGGGAACAATTTATGGAGTGACATTGTAAAGACAGCTCTGAAAAACTGAAGCACTCTGACCAGTTCAATAGCCAGCCATGATTTCAGAGAACTAATTATGAATATGCTACTTACCTTTCAACGGAGAGGTGATGGGCTCAGAGAGCAGAATGAGAAGAACCCATATTTTGGGTGCAGCCAATGTGGGAATGAGTTTTGCTTGATTTGGCACATTTTTCAAGGTTTTTGGTTTTCTTTTTTTTCCCCAGAGGTGGGAGGGAAAGAAAATGTATTTTTGTTCATTCAAAAAATTAAATAGAAAAATAGACAAAATATGGGTAGGACATTAGAGTTCTCAGAGAGGAATTTTAAAAGATTGGAATCAGCTGTTTAGAATAAACCCTTCCTGAGCAATGGACACCTTGCAAAAGAGCTTGAACAGTTCAGAACTCAAAGAGGCAGAGATGGAAGAAGGAATATCAGAACAGAACCCAATGACAGCTCTGGAGAGAAGCCGCACTTGGAGAAAATTGATGGAATCCTGAGGCTGAGCAGAATCCTGTCTGCCACCCCAGGGACCCTTCGCAAATCGCACCTATTTCCCTGGGCGTGGGGGCGGGGCTGGATCACCTATCGGATAGGGTTCTCTCCAGTTCTAACTGTGATTTGGTGATTGGAATTTAAGCTCTGCCTGGTGAGACAGTGAGAATGTGTGGTCCCAAAGGACAGGACTGGATTCCAAGCACTAAAATAACATCACCTCTATCAGCTCTGCCCCATTCTGTCACCATTTAGAGCATTGTGTATGTTCAGCAGACGCCAGCTCCAGCCCTACCTCAAGGCCCATCCTGGCTATGTGTCCCTGGGAGAGTCACTTCTGTGAGACTCAGTGTATGTCTAAGCGCACACCAAAGAAATCACAGATCAACACAAAAAGAAATATTTAAAGCAATTTAGCGAGTTTAATTGGAGCAATCCGTTTTCCCTGGGCCAGGGAGGCAGGAAGTCAGTATTGCAATGACCACTATCCCCAGTTCTGCCTCCAGGGCCCAAGGCCCCATGGGGGTCTGGGCTAGGCAGGGCTGGCTGCCTGGTGCTGTGGCCTACAGCCACCATAGGCTGGACAGCCGCCATAGGCTGGACAGCCACCATAGGCTGATGCTGATGCTGTTGCTGATGCCAGGAGGGGGTGGTGGTGGGAAGGGGGATGGCAGGCACTGGACAAGGGTCCCTGCTTCAGCTAGGCCTCCTTGTACCTGGCTCCCACCATGCTGGGGACACTCTACAGAACTTTGGCAGCAGCCCAAGAGGGCATTCAGAAGTGCTCAAGACCTCCCAGATGGATCCCAAACATCCCCAGATAGGATGAACATGCTTCGTTTGAACAGAGAAGCAAAGAGGCCCTTTGGGAGGGCCCTCCTCCTTCCCCTTGTCTGCTCTGGGACTCAGTACCCTGCATCTTCTCACATCCAGCCTCTCAACAGGCACCTTTGCCCAGGCCCAATGTGAGGCCAGCACAGCAGTCAGGGGGCTCCCCCTTTGCCAAGGCAGAAAGTGTCAGGGGCCTTCCCAAGGCTTCACTTTAATTTCTGTCTGACCTCCCCTCTGTACCCTGTGCCTGCCCAGACAAACAAGCTAGGGCATCCACACCAGAAGTGGAGACTGATATTGGATTGGAAGATTAACAGCAAAGCATGCTGGGAAACGTTCCCCCCTCCCCGATCCAGCTGTAAGCCTAAGTATAGGCCTGGCCCTGCCAGAGGTGCCAAGTCCAGCACCAGCTTAGTGGCTAGAACCTGAGGAAGAGCCTACTCTGCCCCTCTGAGCCCTGCACCCAGGCTGGGACTAAGGTCTATTTAGAACTTAACCCTTCAAAGGGGATGTCCTGGGTGTCTTTGGCACCGTCTGTACAACTAGGTTGGCTCTATCACAATTCCCATTCACCCCTCCACGGGAAAGAAGCCTTGGAGACATCCTGGAGCACCTCCAGATTTTCTGTTACTGTTTGTTTTTTTTTCAAGACACCCATAGAGCTCCAAGGGATTGTTTCTTCTATGGTAGGTTGGGGGGGGGGGAAGCCTCAGGTGAAATTATGAGGTTTCCCCTGAACAAACCCACTTCCTTGGTGCTAAGAAGTTCCCAACATCTCCTTATCTAGTTAAGAAGTTTTACTCTCTTGGAATCTACTCCCAGGGAAATTTAAGTCGAGTTTTCAGGAGTCCCCCGACCCCCTCCCCCACTCTGACCCTGGAAACTTGTTAAACCCAGCTTAGACCTGTTGGCATTTTAATGCCTTAGGATGCGAGGAGCTGATCAAATGGAATTCATCCTCAGCTCCCAACTAAATTATCCTACGGAAGCAAGACGCTTTGCCGAGCCAAAATCCAAGGCCGAGGACCATGCGGCTCAGCGCCTGGCCCTAACCACTCCGGGAGTCCCCAGCTTCTGCAGCTCGGGCTCTAGCGGCGGGCCTCTGTGGCCTTAGAAACGGTCAATCGTCTTCGTGGACTACGAAAACAGTCTAGCTGGAAGTCCACTCTGCTGTCTCTCAGCTCACACCAGGGGAGTAGGGGACTTGACGTTTAAAATCTATTTAAAGGAATGGGTCTTTAGTCATTAGAGTTTGGGGCCTGCGTTCCTTCCTTCCTTCCCAATCTTAATTTGGGTTTTCAGCCTCTCGTGCCTTTATATCTCTCCTTCCAAGCTAGATCAACTAAAGCTCAGATCCCTTGGCGGGGGGGAGGGGCTGGGGGAGAGCTGGTGGCATGAATGAGCTGGACGCGGAGGAAAAAGCAGAGTCCACGTCAAAGAAGGTCTGTCCTGGACGCTCGGCTCGGAGGCCAGCCACAGAAGAGAAACTCTAGCTGACTCTCTAGAAACCCTGCTTCCCGGGTCCAGAGGTCTGCTTCCCTTTCACCTCATCCTCGGAGCTGTACCGGCACCGACCCCGAGTCCCTCGGGACCGCGGGATCTCAGGGCAACCACAGCCCGGGACGCAGATGGAGGAAGCTGGAATCGGAGAGGGGCTGGAAGGGTCGCCGTAGCTAGCCCTGTCGAGCCTCCCCCACCTGGCCTTCCCCTGCTGCATCGCATCTCAATGACGTTGCAGACTTGGTCACCCCTTCCCCTGTCTCTGTCCGTCGGTCGGAGCCGGCAGCCCAGGATATGGACTGGTGCCCCGACCGGGACTCCCCACCGCCCGCCCGCCTCCTCCCCAGGGCCGGCAGAAGTACGTGGTGAAAAGTCACTGCTGAGCCCCGCGACCCCCTTCCCTCCGCACCTTCCCTGTTACTCCTTCCAAACTGGACCCTATATCTCCTTCCCGTCTCGACTCCCCCTTAGTCATCCAGCCACTCCATCTCCAAATGGAAAGAAATGGAAAATGGAAAGAAAGGACAAGGCTAGGTTTAAACTGTCCTGGGTTCCCCAAGTTCTGGAGAAAGCGGGAAATAACCGGCACTCCATGGGCCTCCAAAAGGGATTCTGGTTTGGCGGTAGTGCCCCCAAAATAGAAAAGGAAGGCCTGGGGATTTACTTCCAAACGTAAAAACCCATCAGAAGGCCGGGCTGCGTGGGTTTCGGGGCCTACCTAACTGTATGGCTTTGAGCAGGACCCTCCCACTCTCCAGGCCTTCAGCCTGCTCCTCTGTAAAATCCGTGGTGGCAGAGATTAGCGATCAGTGAGGAGAACCTCCGCTCTCTCTCTAGAGCCTCGGGATCTAGGCGCCCGGCCCCTCCGCACGGTTCTGCCCACATTCAATTTTTCTTGGCATTCGCGGTGCGCTACCGTACAGAGCTGCATTTCTGAGGCCCGCGGCGGCCCGAGGCCACCAGGGTCAGCGAGAATCTCCCGCACACTCTGGTAGATAGGACGAATTTTGTTGAGTAACACCCTCCGCTTTCCTTACTCCCAGCAGTCCTTCCCCTTCAAAAAAGTTAGGTGAGATTCAGTAGCATGCAGACACCGTCCCCGTGGTGGGGGTCTGAGGACGGGCAGGCAGGCAGGAAGTGAGCTAGGGAATGTGTGTGAGTGTGTGTGTGTGTGTGTGTGTGTGTGTGTGCGTGTGTGTGTGTGTGTGTGTGTGTGTGTGCGCGCGCGCACTCTCGCTTGCTCGAGCCCCATCGGGGGCTGGGGGCTTCGGGCTTCTGGGCTCCAAAGAGACAAAGCCCGAGGGACCAGCTCGCCCGCTCGCCTCTTTTGCAGTGTCCCGAGGTCCAGGGCCCCAGACCGCAGGCCTGCCCGACCGCCTTGCCCGCAGGAGACCCAGAGAGAGCCGGCTGGGCTCCGGGCTCCGGGGCTCCCGCACTCCCCGCGCTACCTGCAGCCGCAGGTCTCCACCACCATGTCCTCGTACTGTTTGTAGACGACGTTGTTGCCCGCGTCGATGTACAGGATGCTGACCGGGCTGAGCTTGGCGGGCACACAGCAACTGGGCGGCGTGGCCTCGGGCGCCATGGAGTTCATGAGGGTCTGGATGATAGCGTGGTTGGTGGGCTCCAGGTGAGAGCGCAGCGGGAAGTCACACGCTCCCTCGCAATGGTAAGCCTCGTAGTCCAGCGGAGCGATGATCCAGTCATCCCAACCCAGCTCCTTGAAATCCACATGCAGAGGTTTGCGGCTGCAACGGCTTCGGCCCTTGCGCCCGGGGGCCCGCCCCGGGCCCGGGTTCCCGCTGCCCCCTCCAGGGCTCCCGACCCCTCCCGCCGCCCTGGCCCCGACCGCGGTCCCAGCTCCCGGAGTCCGTCGCTTCCTGCGCCCCGCGGAGGGCGCGGCCCCTGGCTGTCCCCGGGCTCTGCCCTTGGCCCGAAGCTCCTGGAAAAGGTTCTCTTTCCTGTGGGCGCGCGAGAAAACCACGAGCAGGGCCCTTTCGTTGGGCGGCGGACGCAGGCTCCCGGACAGCCCCAAGCCGAGCAGCCTGGGAGCCAATGGGCTCCTAGAGGAGCCTCCAACTGCGCGCAGCACAAGGCAAAGGGGCCGCTCCGGCCGGTGCTGCCTCACAGCGTCCGCCACGTCAAAAACTTCCCAACGCGCGGAGTCGAGGGGACTGGCGGGCCTAGAGGCCAGCAGCCGAGGCCCACGGGCTGCGCCAGAGCAAGTGGAAAGCAGGAGCAGAGCGAAGGGCTGCGCTCCCAGGGCCTCCCCGAACTTCCCCGGGGCCGCCTCCTCCTGCTTGGACAGCTGATCTTCCGGGGCTGCTCGCGCTCGGCGCAGGACTCGAAGCTCCGCGGCCACTACTTCGTCAGTGTCTGCCAATCTGGAGACGTCGAAGAGGAAACGCTGGCCTGTCCCGGCCGAGGCATCGTCTGGAAGAGAGAGAGAGAGAGAGAGAGAGAGAGAGAGAGAGAGAGAGAGAGAGTGAGTCGGAGGCTGAAAAGAGCTCGTGGCTCTCCCCCCATCAAATTCCCCCCTCATAGTGGCAAAGTCCTACCCCCTAATTTGCCAGCTAGGGAAACTGAGGGAACTGAGAGCGATCCCTCTGGATGGCAACTTCCGTTGCCTGCATCTTCGCTGTATCAGAAAAAAAAAAGTGAAATTGTAAACTTCTTCTCCCCAGCTCCAGTCGGGGCTAACCCAATCGGTGAAATCCTCAGGAGTCCGGGAAGTTCCTGGCAGCCCGAGCAATCCCGCTAGTCATGCCCTATACCTGGTAGCCATCCTCCACATCCTGCCTGGGCCGCCTCTACTCATTAGGCAGACCGCCCCTTGGGCTAAAATGAGGCATCGCAGCTTAGGCCCGGAGACACAGGAGAAAAAGCCCGAGGCTTCAAGCTTGTTGCCGGGTGTATCTTCCACTCCATCCTCAGTCCCAGGCTATGTGTCTGGGTAGGCCAGGATCCCCAAGGAAAGCTTTGGCGAGAGCCCTCCCCACTCGGGGCAGCCAAATGCCCGATGTCGGGGGCGTCCTACACTGAGCCCGCAGGCCACGGGACCAAGCACTGCCCAGCGAGGTATGAAGCCGATGAGTGGAAGGGAAAGGAAAGAGAGAGGGTGTGGGCGCCCTTCCCTAATCTCTGGTCCCAGTCGGAGCCCTGTGACCACCCCCGTGCGCTTAGCCCGCCCGTGGGGAGCCTGAGATCTCCTCTAACAGTCTCAGTCAACTGTTTCTCTCCCATGGAAAGGGGAGACTGAGGCTATTCAGAGATGTGTAGAGTTCTTTGTTTTTTTCTCCCTCCTTGACTCCTAAGGAGGAAAAAAAGGGGGGGGGGGGTGGTTAGGGGAAATTCCTCCAAGGAGCGGCTAAGGAGAACACTTTGAAGAGGTCATATGGTTTCATTTTGCCCCGAAAGGCAGAGACCGTACAGAAAGTTTGCCTGGAATTGCGGCATTTCAGGGCTCGGTACCCCATCCCGGGCACACGAGTTCGGGTGTCCTAGCGCTGGGGATAAGGCTCCTTCAATCACCCAGCGGGAAGGAAGGAGCAAAAGCCACGGCTGAGGCCTTGTGTTGGGGGTGCAAAGGTCACAAGCAAAACTTCCCAAGCAGCAGCCCTTCCTCTCCTTCCTTCCCACACCTCCTCTCCCAAAGCAAGACCCCGAAGAAGGAAAGGGAGACAGAGGGGAGAATGTGGAGCAAAGAAAGAAGTGAGAAGATGAAAGAGAGGTGAGACACTGGCCAGAAGAGAACAGCTAGCTTCTGGCAGAAGGCAGTGCAGAGCAAAGACCTGGGCTCAGCCTGTCCTGACTCACTGGGTGACCCTGGGTAAGTTCCTTGCCCTCTCTGGGACTCACTCCTTCCACTGTAAAACCAAGGACTTGGATGAGCTGCTTCGAAAGGGTCCTCGAAGCTGCGATTCTCCAAATGTGGGCCTAGGAAAGAACGAAGAGGTCCAAGGCCCGAGGAGAGAAGACATCGAGACGGAAAGGGGTGCCCATGAAGGAAGCTGAACGTGAGTTTCTCTATATGTACCTTTGCCTGAGGACACCTTTTCCCTAATACCAGAGATTTTTCTTGGCGTCCTGGGCAGTACAGCTACTGGCTGCATATGGATAAATGCATGGATAAATACGCCTCCCTCCCCAAAAGAGCTTGAGGACTCTTCTGGTTGGTCTTCCCTGCCCCCTGACTCCAGGGCCCCCTGTTTCACTTAGCAGCCTGCTCTAAGGAGGGCAGGGCATCTCTGGCCGGCTATGCCAAGAGAGGGAGGTCAAGTTCCGAGAACCAGCCTTGTAGGGCCGTTGCCCTCACAGTAGTGCTGGGAGGGGACCCCGAAGGGGCTCGGAAAAGCCTCAGGAGCTCAGAAAATCCTCAGAAGCACTGGCCTTCGCTGGAAGCGAGAACCTCGGGCTGGGCCCTCCTGGCTATCAGTGGAGCGGTCCCAAGCCCCAGTTTGTGGTTCTGGAGCAGGCCCCTAGTAGGCTTGTCCTCCCCCGGATGGGCCAAGTCAGTCCCAGGCCGCTCTCCTGCAAGGTTTGGGGCTGGAGAGAATTAAGACTGAAATTTACCGGAGTTTCCGCCTGAAATTAGTTACATTTCTCCTATCTGTCTGCCTTAATGACTTCAATAGAGATTAATAAAGTCCAGATGAGACGTACTCTGTCTCTCTCCCTCTCTTCACCATGGCCCGACACAGTCCCCCCCCCCCCCCTCCCCCCGCTGCCGGCCTCGCCCAAAATCGACTCCAGCTCTGGGACCCGGGTGGGCAGCGCAGGGATGGGACAGAAAGACTTGGGAGAGAGCAGTGAGGCCAGCATTGGGCCAGGTCCTACAGAACAGTAGCCGGGCCTGGGCGGTGATAGAAGGGATGATGTGAAAAGAACGAGGCGGGTAGAGAAGAGAGCTGAAGCTCTCAGCTCAGCACTTCAGTAGCAAAGGGGACCCGACCCGCTAGAGTCGAGCGGTGACCCCTGGCCTGACCCCAGCCTCCACACACCCCTCTTGGCGCCCTGACCACGAAAGCCTTGGGCCACGGACTCGGGACCTATCCACTCAGGGGTCCCCTCCTTGCTCAGGGACCCCGCACAACGCTGTCCAGCCCGAGCTGCCCTCCCGCCGCCGGCTCTCGGACCCAGGGTCCAGAAGTTCCCTGCGAAGTCTCCCCAATCCAAAAGCCTCCAGACCTCCCCCTTTCCCCCAAAAAAGACTCCCGGGCAAAGGTGACACTGTACACAGACACCCTAGAGTGCACTGGGCATATCCTATCTCCCGCCTCCCGGTACCAGACAGGTGGGCATACCACTACAAGATGGGATAGAAGCGCCCCAAGGATAGAAGGATAGAAGCCTCTCCCAAGCCTGGCTGTCCTATCGGAGGCTGGGGCTGGGATGGGGGAGATGTCCTCTCTGCCCCAGGTCACTCAGCTCCAAACCACACACACACACACACATACACACACACACACACACCAAATGGAATGGCAGCCTGAGATCCCTCACTACCTATCCACCCTCAGTAGCTCTGACCCTCCTCGCTTTGGAAGATACCGCCTCCTATACCTGGGACCAGGGAAACCAGTCTTAGGGCCCGCCCGCATACAGACACACTCACCCGCACACAAACACTCATCCACACCCTCTTCCGACCGTATTTGGGCAGCACGAAGCTAGGGCAGAGGAAGACCTTGGGGCTCCTGGCCGACGTTGAATGCTAAGTTAATAGTGACCCGGGCCGGGAGAAGCAGCGCGGACACACCAGGGCGCGCATACACCTACAGCCTCCCAGCCTGGCAGGACAGAGCTGACCCTGGGACTGAGCAGCATAGGGAGAGGGGGCGGCCGCCGGCCTTGCGAAGGAAGGTACCTGAGGGCGCCTGGTCAGCGAAGCCGGTTACAGTGTCAGCCAGAACCCGTCGGTTGCCCGCAGAGGTGGTGGCGAAGGCAGGGGCCTGAACCCCTCCAGGAGCGAGCGCCCTCGTGGACAGACTCCGGTAGAGGGACAGCATGAACTGGTGCGGGACCACGGACTGAGAGGAGCCATTCCCGCCCGTCGAGCCCGCGCTGAGCCTCGGCACTATGGACACCGCCTCCACTGCCGACGGCGAGAGGGTGCTGTCAGCCACGCTGGCTGCCTCTTTTGGGCCCCGTCTAGCTCCTCCGCCGCTGCCACCGCCGCCGCCGCCGCCCGGGTCCCCACCCTGGCCGGCCCCCTGGGTCCGCAGCACGGCGGCCGCTTCCAGCCCGTCTCGGGGGCGGCAGGCGCTCAGCAGCCACAGACAGAGCGCCGCGGCAGCGCCCAGGTCCATCGGCGGCTTCTCCTACGCTGGCTACGCGCTGCCCCGACGCCCCTGCGCTCGACTGCCCTCGGCGCTCCGCTCCCCTTTCCGCCTCCTCGGAGTGAGCTGCGCTCTAGTGGCCTCCGCGCTGCCCTCTCTTCTTCACTCCCCTCTCCTCCTCACGCCCCTCTCTTCCTCGGCTGCGCTGCGCTCAGGCGGACCTGGCCCTAGCAGGCAGTCAGTGCGTGAGATGGCGGAGGGGATTTGGTGGCTCCGGGAACTCTCCTGTCGCCTTTTGAACATAGTGTTTAATAATCGGGGAAGTTTGCGGAGCCACCGCTGCCCCCCGCCTCCCCCCACCCCCATATCCCCTCCTCTCCACCCGGAACAGCGCCCCCTGCCTGACATCCGAATGATGCAGCAGCCCCCACCCCACCAGCAGTCCCAGCCCCGCAGCCCCTCTTTGCCCAAACTCTGTTCGGGCTACTCACTCCTCAGTCACAGAAACCCCAACCACCGCAGCAGGCGCCAAGTCGGAGCCACGGTCTCAGTCCCGGCCTCCTCATATCCTCTCCCACCCCTTGCCTAGCTCCTGGCTTGTCCAGGGAAAGGAGAGCCAATCCTCGCCCCCACACTCCCACCCTCACCTCTTGGACCTGTTCAGCTCGGCCCCTCCCCTCCCCGCGCTAAGGATCCCGGAGCGCCCCGCCTGCCCCCGCACCTCTCGCCTCCTCCTCTAGGTCGGGAACTCGGAGCATTTTTACGCACGAGTCTGTGGAGCGCTAGCCGTGCTGTCCCGAGGGTTCGGCTAAGGGGAGGAAATCCTGTCGGGGACCGACGGCCTCCGGCAAAGGGGAAAGGAATGAGTGAGGAGGATGGAAACAGGAGCCGGACAAGCGAAATCCTGAAGGGGCTGAGGCTGGCCGCCTTGATTCGGAGCAGGGGAAAGGGGGTGCTGCCGCCCCTGGGCGGCCCACTTTACCGGGAGGTACCGCCACCTCTCGGGTTCGGACCTCGTTTCTCACCTGTAAGCGCAGGAGAGATGGACTAGATGCTCTCTTTCCCCCCAGGAGCCCTGCAAGCTGAGCCTGCGGACCGATGCGCCTCCAGATTTGGGGTCCGAAGCCAGCGCCGGGTTTGCTGCCCGGACTACCGACCACCCTCTCTCGGAGAAGGGCAGACCCGGGTGTGCGGCGGCGAGGAGATTCGGGCACCCGGATTCTGCCGCAGGGCGCAGCAGGGAGGCCGGTGCGGTCCATGGCTCGAGGGCAGCGGGAGGGCCTTCACGCAGTCCGATTCTCCTGGAACGGATAACGGAGCCAGTAGACCACTCCAGTCCCTACCCACAGGCAGGCTGAGAAATCGAGGCCCTCTATGCCTGCATGTACATGTGAGTGCACGAGTGTGTGGGTGCATGTAGGGGGAGGGGCGCTGCTCCGGCGGGCATGTCCTGCCTCCGGGTTAGCCTCGGTGTCTCGGGCCTGCCAGGGAGATCTCCCGCTGACCCTCAGGGAGGCTCTGCGGAGGGAAGGGCCTGGGAGCCGTCGGGGCCCTCTTCGCGGTTGAGCGCCCTACTGCCTCAGCTCTCTGCGCAGTCCTGGGCCGAGAACAGGCGGGGCAAAGATGAACTTCCCGCCCGGGTCCCGCGCTCCCCCCTCCTTCCCGCAGGGTGGGGGCTGCTCTACTGAAAGGAGCCACGTCCACGCAAACATCGAATGCAAGAGAAACGCTCAAAGCTAGTGGGCACCGCCTTCTCTTCAGACGCTGCCCGGAGCAGAACCGCTCTTGCTGGGTTCAACCCTCACGTTCCAGGGGTTAGACTTTGTCCCTCCTCACTGATCTCCATTCATCTCCCACAGTCCAATTCCCCTTCTGCTTCGGCCAGAGTGAGGATACCTTAGGCGGAAAGTAATTCCCTGGGCGAATTGGTCCCAGGCCAGGTGCCACAGGGACACACACACACACACACACACACACACACACACACACCCCACACACAAACGCACACATCCTCAGGGGCCAAAGTTGACCTGGGGCCTCCCCGACCGGCCCAGACCCTCAGATTGCTAGTTCAGGGGAGGTGACTTCCTCGGGACTGTGCCCTCATTGCCCCCAGGTATGGCTACCACCTTCAAGCTGGTGCCCCAGTGCCTCCCGAGGGCCCAGGCTTCCTTTTGCTGCAGATGCTCTTGCATGCATGCTAGCCGGTCATCCCTTCCGACTCTCTAGAACCCTAGGCTACCTGCCTGGAGCAAGGCCTCTCGAAGGCATCGTCTTTCCTTTCACAGGGCTAGATCTTCAAGGCAGCAGCTACTGTGGATGTGGAGTCAGAGTGCCTGGGTTCCAAGTGAGATCTGTGAGGCAATAACCAGGCGACCTTGCTCCGTGCCTCAGTTCCTTCATATGTAAAAATGAGGGTGGGGAGTGACAGACAAGGTTGGACTGGTTTGTTTCTAAGAGCCCTGCCACGCTGTGACCGGGATCTGCGGACCAACCCAAGCTTTTCTCCCCAGTACTCACAACCCGCAGCTCCTGTAATTAGAACAGCAATAATTTTCAAGGAGCGGCAACAAGAGTGGAACACAGCTCTGAGGGTCTGGGTCGGTCTGCCCCCGCAACTGGGGGAGGGGGAGCGGGATTAGAGTTAGGGCTCCAGTTAGAGGTAAGCCTGACCCCCAGCTCTTCCAAGTACTTGTGTGCGCCTGCCTCGGTGACAGAGCCCGCTTCGGCCTTCGGCCTGGCCCAGGCACAGAGTCCAACCCAGGCAGGTCCTGAAACCAAGTCAGCCCATCCAATAGGAATGCCTTTCCTGGCACCAGAAGAGGCCCCAAAGATTCCCCCGTCCCACCCTGGTTCTCCATCCCCAATGCCATTAATACCCATTTTTTTCTCTGGGCCCTGGAGAGTGTTTGCCCTGTCTCTCTGAGGGCCCTCTTGAAATCTAGATGCCCTGATCTGGGTCAGTCAGTGTGGGGGAGACAACATGCAAGTAAGTATGTACTAACAACCAACGTGAAGGAAAATTGAGGCAGGATTTTACTGAGACTTGAAGAAAGGCTTCGAGTGAGAAGATTCCAGGCATGGGGACAGGCAGTGAAAATGCAAGGAATGAGGATATGGAGGGTCTCCTTCCAGAAATAGCTAATCACAGGGTATGGGAGGTGACTGAAAAGGCAGGAAGGGGCCAGAGGATTAAGGGCTTTGAATGACAAACAGCCTGGAGGTGACAGAAAGACACCGGAGTGGATTGAATTGGTGGAGGGACCAGTGGTGACAAAATCAAGAAGATCAGCTCGACCCCTGAACAGACGGTGGCCTAGAGCTGGAAGAGACCTGAGGCAGGTAGAGCCCCACCTCCCTCCCAGCAGGTTATTGTCCAGACTTGAGGAGCTGAAGCCTACACCAGCATCAGAGGAGAGAAGGAGGCATAAGGGAACACCTTGGGAAGAGGGAGGAGGAGATTAGCTGGCACCTGCTCTCCAAGCAAGCCTCAGGAAGAAGGGCCTGGAGGAGGGGCCTTAGGAAGGTCAGTTTAACCCCCAAGGAGGTGAGCTGCTCATAGGGTCACTGGCTGAGCCAGGGCCAAAACAGAGGCTCCCTGCCCCCCAGGAAGGAGTCAGGGAGATTAGGGACACGCCTGGAGGAAGCTGCCTGGGTGGCCCCCTTGACCTGACAGTTTATCTTATCAAAATCGAATGATCCCCAGGATCTGGGAGCAAAGGTCCTAGCAGTCTGAAGCTCTCCTAACTGAAGAATGATAGGGCCCAATCATGACCTGGGGAGTTCTGAAGTTCAGAGAGCATTTCCCCCAAGCACCTTTAGCAGGATAACCATCCTGTGGAACCAAAGCTCAGAGTGCCCATGCCCTGGGCAAGTACCACAAGCCAGCCTGACACTGGCTGGGGGAAGGGGTGGGGCTGGGGGAGGGCGCTGAAAGGGGCAGGAGAGATCCTGCTTCAGCCACCCGGGAGCTTTCTTTACATGTTCAACACTGCTCTTTCTGTGCTGGCAGCATATCCTGGTCCTCAGCTCCTTGGCTCAGCCCTAGTTATAGCTCTAATCTCCATCTTACAGAAGGGAAAACAGGTTCCCAGAGAGGAGATTACTTACTTTGGATGGGTTCCACAAGTGCTGGTGGGCAGAAGCATCAAGATTGTCTCTTAGGAGAGAGTTTGGAGACCTTCTGAAGACCAAGAGATTCATTCTTCTTTGTGGGTTCAAGGGATTCATGCCATTGTGTCTTTGGAGAAGCTTCCTTATGGTAAATGTTTAGGTTTTTGTTTTTCTCTTGGATAAAGCTAACTGCTGTTGATGCCAATTGGCTCCTGCTTTCATTCTATAGCATCAGTGCTCACGAGGTGCGGCGGACCATCTCAGGAGGGTCTCTGCAGCCAAAAGTATTTTCCTAATACTACTAAAGATGTTCCCTTTCTAACAAGGTTGATATAATCAGGGGCGTGCTAGAGGCAGCGCACAATAGGTAGAGAGAGCCCATTGTTAAATTTTCAGTGTGAGCTTTAACACCTAGGAAATCAACCAATGCTTCCCAGATAGGGCATCATTGATTGTGTGGCAACTTGTCTAGACATAAGATGGGACAGCTAGACTGTTGGTGGAGTTGTGAACTGATCCAATTATTCTGGAGAGCAATTTGGAACAATGCCTAAAGGGCCATAAAACTGCGCATACCCTTTGATGCAACAATACCAATGCTTAGTTTGTATCCCAAAGAGATCATAAAAATGGGAAAAGGACCCACATGTACAAAAATATTCATAACAGCTCTTTTTGTGGTGGCAAAGAATTAGAAATCGAAGGGATCAGTTGGGGAATGGCTGAACAAGTTGTGGTATATAAATGTAATGGGATATTATTATGCTATAAGAAATGAGGAGCAGGCAAATTTCAGAAAAACTTGGACTTACATGAATTAATGCAAAGCTACTTAAACAGAACCAGGAGAATATTATGTAACAGCACTATTGTTGGATGAAGAGCTGTGAATAACTTAGCTATTCTCAGCAATACAATGATCCAAGACAAGCTCAAAGGACTCAGGGTGAAGCAGACTATCCGCCTCCAGAGAAAGAATTGATAATTGATTAGATACAGACTGAAGCAGGTTATTTTTCACTTTCTTTCATTTTTTCTTTTGAGCCTTCTTGTACAAAATGACTAATATGGAAATGTTTTGCATAATTGCATATGTATAACCTATATCTGATTGCTTACCATGGTAGAGAGGGGGGAGGGGAGGAAAGAAGGGAGGAACAGGATTTGGAACTCAAAACTTTTAATAAAAATGTAAAAAAAAAGAAGAATGAACAGCTAGGTGGCGCTGCAGGGGATAGAGTGTCAGGCCTGGAGTTAGGAAGGCCTGACTTCAAATCTGGCTTCAGACTCTTACTGGCTGTGTGACCTGGGCCAGGTTACTTCATCTCGTTCGTCTCTATTTCCTTATCTGTCAAATGAACTGGAGAAGCAAATGGCAAACTGCTCCAGTATCTCTGCCCAGAAAAGCCCAAATGGGGTCATGAAGAGTCAGACATGACTGAATAAGAATAGATTGAAGAAAGTAAAGGAGAAAACATTCATAGGGCACATTAAACTAAAAAGTATGTTTTATACTTTTTTTTGGAGAGCTGGTTGTTAAACATTCAATAGCACCTGGAAACAATGCAAATGAAAGCTCTCAGTGGGAGTAGAGGGACCTTCAATCATTTTTAAGATTGTAAAAGGGACCTGAGATCAAAACTTTGAGACCCGTTGGTTTGGAGGGCTGACTGACAGCTACTTCTGCTTCGTGGAGGGCCTGCGTCCTACTGGCATAGTCTCAGCAGCCTCATCCTGCGTCTAGGAAGGTGGGGGAGGGGCAGAGTCTGTGACTTTAAGAATGCAGTGGGGAAGAGGAAAAAGAGCTGCCTGGAGACAGCATAAGAAATGTCCTTCAGGAAAGAAAAGAAGCATTTCCAGTAAGGCCTGAGCTGTCTATATTGTCAGTATGCTACTACACCTAGTAATTGTCCAGAGTTGGAAGGACAGTCAGTCGGTCGGTCAACTGGCATTTCTCAAGGGTTTCCTAGGAGTCAGGCATTGTGATAAGCTCTGGAAACAAAAGGGAACGGGCTTATCAGCTGCCCAGCTACACGGAGTGGAAGCAGAGATCTAAAAGGAGCCATTCTAGGGACCCCAATACTGTTCCTGATTTGTCCTCCTTTAGAGCAGCCAGGAGATCTCCCAGGATGGACCCCCTGGATGTTAGTGCCTTCTCTCCCTTCCTGCTGGTGAGAGCTAAGGACATGGCTGTTAAGATGTTCTTTCCCTCCTGGGTCTGTGAAGACTTGCAGGGCAGGGACCCTGTCTTTGCCTTTCTTCGTACCCCCAGTGTGTAGCCCCAGGACAGCCTTGTTGACAGCAGACCTTGGAAATGTCCCTGGCCCAAGAGAAGAGGGCATACCTCTCTCAAATTGCCCTAAGAGACTTGGCATTTTTAAAGTGTCCAGGCATCTGGCTGGTGACCCTGCTTAGAGTTAGGTGAAGTTCTGTGACTGAAAGAGCAAGAATCAGCCCCTGCTCCCCAGACCAGGAGCCCTAGACTCTCTCATCCTCCTAGAGGTTCTATTTCTCCAAAGGCCAAGAGGCTGGAGGGCTCATCAGCACACCCTGAAGGCCTCTGGCTGGCGCAGACCTTCTATCTGTCTAATTGTGATGGGCACACCTGGCATAACACCTGGCATGCAGGGAGGCACTTTCTACATGCTAGCCATGCATTGAATTAGAGACCCAGGCAGGAGAAAGAAGGAAAATGAGAGGGAGAAGGGTTGGTTGGAGTGTGCTGGCCTCCCTTCTCCACCTGGCCAAATGTCACAGATGGGTTCAGGTGGACCTGAAAGATCATCTCCTCCAGAAAGTCTTCCTTGATGGCCTTGCCTGCACCTACTCACTCCCTCTCCTAAGGCATTTGTCCATCCCTCCCCTACAGCTCTGGGACAGGCCCTGAAGCTTTTCAAGCTATCTTTGTCCCTGGAATTTGACTATGAGCTGCCTGAAGGCAGGAATGGAGCCTCCCCCACAACAGAGCCTAGACCCTGGCACCCAAGGCGAACTAGATAAGTACTGGGTGGTTGTCTAAGAGGGAAGGAGGAAAGCCAAAGAAAGAGGGAGAATGGAAGGTCAGGCAGCTTGCCCAAAGCATCTGGCCTGGGCTGTCACTGCAACTGAGGGCTAGAGGCTGTGGACCCCCAAACTCTTAGAGATTCTGCTTTGCCCCACCCTGGAAAACCTTTCCCAACCTGGGGTGGCCAGAAGCCGGGGGGGTGCCCTGGGGGTGGCCCTTAGGGGATAGTGGACAGAGTCTCCTCCTCTTCCTCCTCCTCTTCTTTCTCTTTCTCCTTTTCCTCCTCCTCCTTCTCATCCTCATTCTCCTCCTCTTCCTTTTCCTTCTCGTCTTCCTCCTCCTCTTCCTCTTCCTTCTCTTCTTCCTCCTTTCCTTCCTCTTTCCCCTTTTCCTCCTCCTTCTCCTCCTCCTCTTCTTCTTCCTCTTCTACTTCTTCCTCCTCCTCCTCCTCAGTCACACAAGGAGGGCTCTCTACAAATTCCAGGCCAAGATCCTTGGTTCCTACCAGATGCCCCGGGTGGAATTTCAAAAGGCCTTTGAAGTGTCCCTCATCCTCTCCCTGTGAAAACCCCTGCCTGCCTTGGGTTACTAAGGGCAACAGTGCTGGCATCCTCTTGGTCTCAGTACCAAGCCTTTCCACATGGCTGATGTAGGAGGGGAATGGGGAGAAGGAAGAGGGGGGCATGAGGATGAGCAAGATGGGGAGCAAGGAGAGAGAAGAGGAGGAGGAAGAAGGGGAGAAGCAGATGAGAGAGAAGGCAATGGAGAGGAAGAGGGGAAAGTCTTTCTTTTTCTATGGCTGAGGAGGAAGGACAAACTGGAGAAACTGTATCCATGGGCAGGAGAACACTTCCATCTGCTGTTCAATGGAGTTATAGCAGCTCCTGAGAAGTCCTCTTGTCTCACTCACTGGACAGGCCAAGTGTCCTAGCCAGACAGGGTTCCAGTTGGAACAGAGTAGAAAAAAACATCCCATGAAACCCATCCATTTGATTGAAGGGGAAACTGAGTGCCAGACAAGAGAAAGAGCTTGCTAAAAGCCTCAGAACTAGCAAGTGGCCCATGTGGCTGGGCCGAGTCTAGGCTTGCTCTGCTCCATTGGACTGGTGAGTGGGAAAGATTGGTCTTCAGTGCCCTTAAAGGGCCACCTGGAAAATGGGGTGGGGTGGGGAGAAAGAACAGGAGCTTCCATGGAGCTGCCCCCTGCCCCAGCCCAATGCAGCTGCCCTGGGGACAAGCCCCCTCTCCCCCCCCCCAGTGCTCCTTGGGCCAGGGAGTCACTTGTCTACCAAGCAGCTCAGAGAAAGTGGGGTAGAACCCCCTGTTGCATGGGCGCCTAGAAACATCCAAAGTCTCTAAGTATGTGTGGCTTGTGCCCTGGGTCCCCATTCAGAAGGACCTCTCCAGCACCAGCAGTCTCCAGAAAGAACCTTGTGCAAAGAGCCTTGCATCTGGTGTCTGTCAGGGGCCTCAGGCTAGAGGTGGACTCTTTCTCTGGCTTGGTCCCCCTCTCCCACTCTGAGCCTCAGTTTCCCCTCATGTAGACTAGATGCTCCCTAAGGTTCTCTCCAGTGCTCAGTCCAACATCAGGGGGATAGCAGGATGACAGACTCTCAGATGGACTTTAGGGGACTGGGGAGGGGCAGCCTGGGAAGGAGGGGCCTCTCTTGTCCTGGGATGGAGGAGAGGCTGGGAGGAACAGGGAGAGGCTTGACCATCTCATCCAGATTCCCCTGAGGAAGGCTGAGTCGGCCACAGGGGAGACCTAGGAAACCTGGGATGGAGATGGCCTGATTCAGATCACAGTACCTGGATGCCAAAATCTTGGGGAGCTGTCTGGGATGCTGAGAAGCAAGCGCTGCCCAGAGCCAAAGTGGATCAAAGGCAACACTTGAACTCAGATCTCCCTGGCTTTGAGGACAGCCCTCTATCTACCACACTATTTTACAGATGAGGAAACTGAAGCTTAGAATTTAAGGGGCTAATCAAAGCTCACACAGTTAATAAGTTTCAGAAGCTGGGGGATCGTACCCTGGACTTCCTGACTGCTTAGTCTAATGCACCAAAGGGCTTCCTCACTGCAGCCCTATCAGGGAGGCAGGACAAGTCTTGAAGGGAAAGATACCTTTGCAGGACTGCTCAACAGACATCTCATGGTGCAACCTGAGCAGCTCCCCAGTCTGCTTCTTCTGGGCAGCCAGGACATGGTATGGGCTTTAGATGTCCCCTCAGCTGAAGCATCCTTCTGAAGATCATCTCCTCCTCTGAGAAGCTACAGAAGGAATACCTCTGGAGAGCCAGCACTCACCTCTAGGCACTCCAGCCTCTTGGACTCATGAGGTCACCTCCAAGGCTAGAAACTGCCATCTCAGGATCTCTGCTCAGTCATGTGGGCTTAGGGAAAGACAGACAGAAGCAGAAAAGACAGACATAAACCTGAGGTCCAATCCTAGGCAGTTATTCCTGGCTCAGCTGCAATCACTTTTGATACATCTCCTAATCATAGGGACACACCAAAAGCTACCGGTCATTGATGTCCTTTGACAAGGAGTCAGTGTATGCAGCAAATGCCCAGAGTCAGGAGATGGAGTGTTTCGTATGAGGAACAGCCAGGAGACCAGCGTCACTGGGACACAGAGTCCATGAAGGAGAGGAAGGTGGAAGAAGACTGGAAAGGTAAGAAGGGGGCAGCAGGGCTTTAAAAGCCAAACAGGATTTTAGATTTGGTCCTGGAAATAATAGCCAGCCTTTACTGAAGGTGAGGAAGACAAGGTCAGAGTGCACTTCAGGAAGGTTAACAGCTGAATGGAGGATGAATGGAGTTGGGTGGGGGGACTTGAGCGTGCAGCCCCAGCTGCAGGGTATTGTGATGATCCAAAGAAGAGGCCTACACCAAGCTAGTTGCATTGTCTGGGGTGAGAAGGTGGATAGAAGAGATGTTGTAAACATAGAGGGAGACGAGAAAGAAGTCTAGGACAGAACCCTGAGGGCCACCTGTCTATGACCTGGATGAAGATGCAGCAAAAGGGATTGAGAAGGAGCAGTCACACAGGTAGGAGGAGAACAGAGAGAGAGAGAGAGAGAGAGAGAGAGAGAGAGAGAGAGAGAGAGAGAGAGAGAGAGACAGACAGACAGACAGAGAGACAGAGACAGAGAGACAGAGAGAGGGGGAGAGAGAGACAGAGAGAGACAGAGAGACAGAGACAGAGAGAGACAGACAGAGAGACAGAGGAGAGGGAGAAAGACAGAGGAGAGAGACACAGAGAGAGACAGACAGAGAACAGAGACAGAGACAGAGAAAGACAGAGAGCTGAAAACCTAGGGGGAAGAGAGTCAAGGAGGAGAGAGTAACCCACAGTGCTCAAGGCCGTGGAGAAGTCAAGGATGAGGAGCAAGAAAGAGCCGTTGGATTTGTTAACTAAACAATCGTGGATAACTTTGGAGGGAGAAGTTGGGTGCAGTGAGGAGGCCAGAAGGCGGTGTTGCCATTTTCATCCTTGGTTTTTGACGAGGACTAATAGAGTTTGTAACCATGCAGATGAGACATTCTTGGGTGATCAAGGCTATGACCGTCCTTGTGTGGAATTAAGGTGAGGTCAAGGTCTGGGTCATAGGAAGTGAATATGCTGAAGAACTAGGAGGCGTGGGTGTTTGGGGGAGTATCAACAGGCACGTTAAGCGCCTAGAATGAGTCTCGGGGCTGGGGATCCTATACAAAATCCTGTTTGGCCGTTCAAGGCCTTTCATAACCCAGGTTCCTTACCGCGCCGCACCCCCCCCCAAACTTCTTGTACTTTACTCCCCCTGCATATTCTCCTCCTCCCATGGGGAAGCAGCCCTCCTTGCTGGTCCATGAACACTATACCAGGGTTTCTTGCCTGGGGGCATCTCCTCTGGCCGGGCCCCAAGCTTGGAAAGCTCACCCTCCCCCCTCATCTCCGCCTCCCGGCTTCCCTGGCTTCCTTCCAGCTAAAACCCCATTTTCTCTCTGAATCCTCTCCCAGCTGCTCTCGGTTCCAGGGTCTTCTCTCTGAGAGTTATTTCCTCTCTATCCGGGCTTCTTGGTGCCTATTTGTTGTGTCCCCATTAGACCGCGAGCCGCTCCGGGCAGTGGATGTCTTTTCCTCCACTGATTAGCATCTTGTGAGCACTTGCCAGTGCAAAATTGATTGATTGGGGAGGGAGGATTTGGAGTCGGGTAATGGCCCCATCTAGAAGGTCTGCTGCTGGCTGGAGGAGTCACCCCTAACGTGCATCACCTCAGCCCGTCCCTTCATCTGTCCACGAGAGATCCTGCTTCTTCATAGATGCCCCATCTCACACTAACATCCTAAATCTTCCGCTGGCCCGCCTCCCAGGATGGTCCTGAGCATCCCAGGAGGTCCCGGGGGCGGGGCCACAGAACCATTTTCATCTTGATTGTTCTGGGGCGGAGCTGCCCTCGACCCTTGTGGCACATGCGTCTCTTCCAGGCCAAAGGTTTACGGCGGGAGTACGGCCGGTTGATCCTGGGTGGACCTGTTTTCAGGTGACCTCGAGTCCCTTCCCTGTCAGTGGTTTATGACTACTCAGGGGGTCGTCTCCCTAGCCTGGGCCTCAGTTTCCTTCTCAGTAAAAGAAAAGGTGTGGACGGGTCCAAACCAGTCTCGCATGCCCGCAGAGAAAAGGCCGATGAGGTTCCCCTGGCCCCGCCCCCTTTCCAAGAAGGGGCGGGGCCCGCTTCCACGTAACTCCTCCTTTCTGCGTTCCTCCGCCCACTGCCCGGACCGCCGTCTCCGCCTCTCGCGAGACTTACGTTTGCTCGCGTCTGCGCACAACGCACCGCTCGCCTCCGTCTGTGTTGCCGGCGCCTGCGGGTGAGTGAAGGCGGCCGGGGCTGAGCCAAAAGGGGCTCCTTGTCCTCGTGTCAGGGCCCGGTGATGGGGGCCGTGCCTTGGGGCAGCAGCTGGCCCTGGGCGACCCCCACAGGGAGACCCTCCTTCAGAAAACGTGGGGGTGAGGGGAATGGAGAGAAGAAGCTCACGTGACCGCAGAGGGCGGCACCGCGGGATCGCGGCTGCTGAGGTCACGTGTCTTTGGAGCCAGTCTCCTGGGCTGGTAACTGTTATTTTCGTTGTCCTAATAATTAACGACAACAGCGTTTGAAAGGCGCTTCCCAGCATCTGGACACGGGAGGGTTTGGCTCGTCCCTCCCAGCTCATTTTACACGTGAGGAAACTGAGGCAAACAAGGAGAAATGACTTGCCCAGGGTCACCCCGCTAGTCAGTGTCGGAGCCCGAATTTGAACTTGAGTCTTCCTCTTGACCCTGCTTTTCCGTCCCTCTGTTACCCCCTCCCCTTTGCCCCCTGAACTCAGGCTCGGTCAGGACCGTGGGGGCCGGGGTGGGTCCCTCCCCCCCCCCCACGGAGGCTGCTTGGGGTTCGGGGTCCGGCTTTACCTGCGGAGCCGGGGTCTGGGGGGCTGGGTTCTAGGCTGCCAGGGGAGCTTAGAACGGGGGACGGCGGGGCTGGGAGGAAGCTCAGAACAGTGAATTTCGGGTTCGGGAAAGCCTTAGAATATGGAACATTTATCCAAACTGAATTTTAGGATCTTTTTGAAGGAGAGAGAGCGTGACTGGGAGCGCTCGTTGCTGGGCCCAGACGCTCCCGGCTCTCGGAGACAGGACATTCCGCCGTGGCTTGGCCATTGCGCTGTCCAGCCCAGTGTCTCGCAGCCAGTAAGTCTCCCATGCAGGCTTTGAACCTTGCCTCCCTGACACCAGGCCCAGCACCCTCTCCATTGCTCCACCTAGCTGCCCATCAGGGAAAGAAGACGCTGAGCTCAGCCTCCAAGTTTATAGGTAGAATTTGAAAAAAAAGGGCCATTGTTGAGGAGTCTTCTTGTACGTGAAATGGCGTGGTCAGAGAAAAGGAAGTCAGCAAGCAAAGGGTATCTTGGTGGGACCAGTAGTAGAGCACTGGTTAACTGAAGTGGAGCCACGTGAGATAATTTCCAGAGATAATCAGCCTCTCTTACTCTGTTCCAACATTTAACATCAAATCCTTTTTAAATATGTGAATACATGATAAACATAATTAGTGTGACATTAAAAAGTGACACTAGCTGTGTGACCCTGGGCAAGTCACTTCGCCCCATTTGCCTCAGTTTTCCTATCTAAAATGAGCTGGAGAAGGAAATGGCAGAGCACTCCAGTATCTCTCTGCCAAGAAAACCCCAGGTGGAGTCCTGGAGAGTTGGACTTAGGAAAACCAACCGAAGAACAACAAAAAAGGTGAAAGCAGAGACTAGTATCCAAATGTGTTAAGGAAATAGGAAAAATGGCTGTATCCTAAGATGATATAGATGGGTTCTAGAAAGTGACAGACTAATGTTCTTCCCTAGAAAACTGGTGGCTCAGCCTGGAGTCAGGAACATGAATTCAAAATGAACTTCAGACATTACTCTTTGTGTGACCCTGGACAAATCACTTAACCTCTGTTTGCCTTGGTTTCCTCATCCGTAAAGTGGGCACAATAATAATAGTACCTGTGTTGCAGGGTTGTTGCAGGGATCAAATGACCAGAGATCAATCCTTCTGGCCTTGGCTGAGGGGTAAACTGAGATGAAACTCAAGTCTGGCTCTTTTGTTCCTTGAGTAGCCCTAGTACAAAGCCAGGGAGCCTGGGCTAGAATTTCAGTCCCAGCCCCCATTGTGGAGAGTGGGGAAATTCTGCCCTGCATTTATAGAAAAAAACATGGGACCTTAGAACAGAGAACAGAGAAGGTCAGGGCTGGGAGGGAACTTAGAACATGAAGTGTCAGAGCTGGAAGAGGCCTTGAAGCAGAGAACAGAGAATCGCAGCCCAGAGAGGGGACAGGCCTTGCCTGAAGTCATACAGAGAGGCAGAGGCAGATCTTGAACCCCCTTCTCCTGCTTCCTAGTCCAGGGCTCCTGAAAGTGTTAGGGTCAGACTAGAGGAACTTTGAGGTTCTTTCCAGCTTGATTTCTATGAGTCTAAAAGAAGGCCAGGTCCCTGCCCCCAGAGAGCTTTCCATTGGGTAAAGGAATGAACACCAAGGCCAGGGGCCCTTCCCAATTGGGCACCATCCTGGATTTCCCAAATTCATAGGACCCCAGGTTTTGAAGGAGAAAGGACCTTAGAGGCCATCTGCTCCAGCCCCCACATTCTACAGGTGGGAAAACTGAGGAAGCCCAGAAAGGGAAGAGACAGCCTGGGTCACGCAGGAATGAGGCAGCAGAGCTCGGATTTCAACCCAGGATATCTACCTCCCCAGCATCCCTTCTCTTCTTGCCAGCCCTGCCTCCTCATCAGGCTGCTTCTCCCCTCCACTGCTTTGCTTCTTCTGTCCCCCCCACTTAGAATCCCCGCCCCCCCGATCCAACTCCTCTTTTTGTCCCAGCTTGGCTCCACATCTGGCAGGAAGCTTTCCTGACCCCTTCTTCCCTCAGGGACCCTCCCTCCCCTAGGCTACTGGTGCCCCACTGCCAGAGCTGTCTGGGCCTGGGGGCCAGACCAAGCCCTTGTACGTTTTCCATCACCCCGATGTCAAGCACAGAGCTGGGCACATGGGGGTGAGCTCACCAAATGAGGGAGGGTCAGAATGCCAGGGTGTGGCAAGTGGGTGCTGCCATAGACAAACAATGAAACCCAGTTGGTGACTATTTTCATTCCAACAACTTCATTCCAATGTACCAAGTGCCCTGTTCTGAGGTCAGACTCTCCCTCCTAAGTTCTCAGCATTCTCTGCCCCCTCCTCCTCATGTCCTCTTCCTCCCATGATCATCATGCCCAGAGGCTGTTCTTCTGACTCTGGTCAGCTTTTTGTTCATTCTATGGTAAAGATCCCCCCAGATCTCTTGATTCTCCTCACCTTCATTGCATTTTTGTCTTCTGCTCATGAGGGAAGCACACGTCCTCAATGCTTCCCTGACTGGACTCAGACTTTCAGGTGGTTTCCACTTTGGGGTAGTTAGACACAATGCTGCCATAAACGTTTTTGTAAAGATAACTCTTTATTTCTGATCACTCAGTAAGCATTTGCTGTGTGCCAGGTACTGTGCTGATCACTTGGGAATACAATGAAGAGCAAAAGCCACAGTCCTTGGCTTTGAGAAGTTCACAGTCTGTTGGGGAAACAACAGAGAAAAAGAGATTGGATGGATGAGAAAGACAGATGTGACTGAGCATTTCTCAAGTGCTTTTTTTGTGCCATGCTGGACTGACAAAGAAAGGCCCTGTTCTCAAAGAGCACCCATTTGAATACGGGAGCCACCATGGAAATCCCACCCCAGGGATTTGCAAAATGGCTGGAAGGTCATGGGGGTGCACTGGCAGCTCTCTAGGTGGACCAGGAAAGGCCTCCTGCAGAAGCTGAAACAAAGGGGTGCTCACGTGGGTGTGTCTGGGTGCCTGCAGATCCACTCTCCAAGATGATTCCACTATTTGCTGTCCCAGGAGCAGTGAATGAGAAGACTTCTTTGTCTCAGCACTGCCAACATTGGACTATGGTGCTTTTAAGGATGTTTTCCAGCTTGATGGGGGTGAGATGCTGCCACCTCAGGGTTATCTTTAACTCCATTTTATTTTATTTCCCATTCCAAATTCTCTCCTTACTTGACATCCCTCCCCCCAATTGGGAAAGCAAGAAAAACTGAACCCTCACAGTATATAGGGTCAAGGAAACCAGGTCCCCACGTGCCATGTCCAAAAAGACACTCCATCAGCCATCTGAGTCATCAGCCCTCTCTGGGGAGGTGGAGAGGGTTTTCTCTGGACTTCTGGTGGGATCCCTTGTGTTGGTCAGAAAATTTTCCACCGAAAGCTGTTTTTTCTTGTGTTTTTCTTTGATTTTCATCACTAGAAAGGTTGTTGCCCACATTTTTCCTCTCTCTTCCCCCCTCACTTTCAGTGGCTTCTCCCCCAGGTCATCATAACCCATTTTCCCCACCTCATTTCAGATTCTTGTCCTTCACATAACTGCACTCACTCCGATCAAATTAGGCTAATCATTTAAACAAGGTCACAAGGTTGTGCAGTTAAAACTTCAGTTAGAATCCTATCTCTGACACTAGCTGTATGACCCTGGGCAAGTTTTTTAACTTTTCTGCCTCACTTTATCAATCTATAAAAATGACAGGTTTGGTAAGAGCACCACTTCAGTCCTTTCCAGGACTGGTTTATGGTCCCGTGACCTTGTACTGTCCCACCTCCATGCCTTTGCTCACACTGTCCCCCACACTTAGAATGAACTCCTTCATGATCCTGTCTCTCCACCTGCTCAAATCTCGCCCTTTCAAGTCCCAGCTATGGTCCCACCTCTTGGATTCTCCCAGGTGAAAGGAATCCTTCTGTGCCCATTTCACTCTTGTCTCTGTTGGGTTATTGGATGACAAGCTTCCTCCCCAGTGCTGAGCCTGAGGGACCAGAGTAGAGCAGGGCCTTGGGTGGACTGGGACCCTTGCTCCTCCTCCTGCCCCCTTCAGTGATGCCCTCACTCTCATGACAGCACCTTCTGCTCTACTGGAAAAAAGCCCAAGACTTGAGTTCTAATCCTAGCTGCCTGTGTTACTTGGACTGAATCCCTTTAGCCTCTAACCTCAGTGTTCTGCTCTGACAAATGGGGCTTCACCTGGATATCCGTCCTCTCAAGTCATAGAACCAGAGGTTGTTTCCACAATCTGGCTAGCAGCTTCTGTGGGGGTGTAAGATCCATCCACAGCCAGCACCCAGAAAGCTGCCAACAGCACAGGTTCTATTGATCTGCTTAACTAAGGAAAGCAAGGTGAAGGGGGTGACAAGCTTACTTTAATTCAGCATACAAATATCATTCACTTAGTTCAGAGGAAAAAGCCAGCACTCTGAACTTCAGAACAAACTACAAACAAATTACAAACATCAACAGACAGACCTTGTCTGATTCAAATCCCAATACATAGTTACCAGAGTTCAACAAAGTCTCAGCATCCCGGTTTATAAGCTGGAGGGCTCCTTAGCTACAGCTGCCCAGAGTCTCCTCATCAACACTATCTCAAGAGCCCTGCACAAATGACTCTGTCCTCCCTTCTC
>CM053625.1:326881067-326901120 GCA_028646595.1 Phalanger gymnotis | reverse complement strand
TCAGCAGGCTATGATGCAGGTCTCCTGACTCTACCAGGGCAGGCTCCTCTCTCTGACACCTGGATGCCCAGCTCAGCTGGTGAGCTGCCACTCTTCCTAACAGTCGGGAGCCCAGGCTCCTCTGAGGTGCTTCTGCAGGGTTTGTGGGCTGAGGCACCAGCCACCCCCAAGTCACACCTGCTCTCAGTGATGTCTGAGGACACTTTTGGCCAGAGGGCAGAGGAGAAAGCCCTAGGTTTAGAATTAGGGGCCTTGATTCCAAATCAGATTCTTCCCCTTGCTACCTATGTGACCCTGGGTCCTCTTCCCCTCTGCCGGCCTGTTTTCTGATGCGTAAAATGGCTTAGGGGGGCTATGGAATGGATCCCTAAGGTCCTGCTGATGAAGACAGCATCCTCCACTTTATCCCTCCCATTAATCTGTCCCCAGGGTCCTTTCTGATGGGTTGCTGTCCGGTGGCAGGCAGGCCCCTTAGCCCTGCCTTAGGGAGAACAGTCGCCCTGGGCTGTGATTGTACCTGAGACCTCAGCTGTCCATCCGCATTGTGGCCAGAGTGTGGAGCCCAAGAGCTGCTGCTGACATCTGTGAAGTAGCCACCCCATCCATACACTTGGGTGGAAAGCAGAATCCTGAAACCCTGTGCCAGAAGAGCAGCCTTGCCTGGCATGCATGGGTCCCTGGCCTGGCGGCTCAGCCCCTGCCCACTTTGGCTAATACCAGTCAGTCCTGGCCCTTGGGTCTGCCTGCAGTCCTTGCTTCCTCCCTCCCCTGGGCAGCTTTGGCCAGCAGATGTGGCATTGATGCTGTTGAATCCAACCCTTATGTTGCAGGTGAGGAAACAGGCCTAGACCAGTTAAGTGGCTGGCCCAGGATCATCCAGCCTGATTGTCCATTGTACCTTGCAGCCTCTCAACTGAAGCCCTCTCTCCAGGTTACCAAAGGGAGATTCTTTAGTGCCAGATCTGGTGACCTTTTCTCAGTCTCGAGCCTTTTTGGTTCATCCCTCAGTAGCTTTTAACATGGCTAACCTCTCCTTAGCCTCCTCCTAGACACTCCTCCCGTTTCCAAGCGGCCGCTAGGGCCTGTGGATCTGTGGAGCTCAGGGCCACTGCAGCCCTGGGTCCTGCTCAGCCTGAGTCCTGAGATAGCCTTGAGTCAGCTGAGCTGGGAGCCAAGGGCCAAGGGGTTCCAGGGCACAAGGCCAGCAGAGCTGGTGGCCTGTGGTCCTGTGACTGATGCAGCAGTGGCTCTTGTCTCTCCAAAAAGGGATGACGGGAGACCTGGGCACTTTATCTAGTTACCCAGCATGCCCTTCCTGGGCCAGTCCTGCCCTGATCACTCCCCTACAGTCCAGTAGAATGTAAGCTGCTTGAGGACAGGCTCTCCCTTTTGTCTCTGTCAGTTAACAGCTCCTGGCACTTAAGTGATTGATTGATTGGTCAGTCATCAGATGAGGTGCTTCCTGCCCTCCCCATCCCAGGGAAGCCCCCTCAGCACCGCTGGGTGCCAGCTCAAGTTAGGTTGGAGACCTCTGGCCTCAGGGTGGCTGAGAAGGAATCAGGTTCAGGACTGGGTCTATAGGGTGGGATTTGGCCAGCCTTGGCACCGCTGTGGGATGGGCACTGGTGGTGCTAGGGCCTGCTCCCCAGCTCTCTTTCCTCTACTCCTCAGAGTCGAAGAAGACTTGGAGAAAATCTTGAGCTCGGGGTCAGGGCCCAGACCCCAGACCCTACCCAGGGCCAGGCCTCAGGTGCCCCCCAAACCAGCAATCCCCAAGAAGCCTGTGATCCCACCCCCAAAGGCTGGCACCCCACCGGTGGGAGCAGCCCCACGGGAGGACCAGCAGCTGATGCAGGTCCAAGCTCTGAACGAGCTGAATTATATGCAGGACCAAAATTTAGCCCACAGTACTGTAATACCACTGACCACTGGCACAGGGAATGTGCACACACTTATGGACCAGGGGAAATCTAGTGGACCTGAGAGACGAACAGCTCTTGTTGTGAGAGAACTCAGCAGGTATTGCATCCAAATAGCAGCCCTGAGTGAAACAAGGCCCGCCAAGGAAGGCCAGCTTGCTGAAGGCAGAGCTGGATACAGGTTTTTCTGGAGTGGCCACAGTGATGAGGAGTGCCGTGAAGCTAGCATGGGTTTTGCAATCAGATCTGATTGGTCAGCAGTCTGGTATGCCTCCCAAAAGGAGTGAATGGCAGGCTCATGACGATGTGATTGCTACTTGTGGAAAAGCATCATCAGTGCTTATGCTCCCACCATGAAAGACCGTGATGAGGTAAAAAAAAAAAATTATAAAGATCCGGAGACCTTCATCATCAGTGTACCGGAAGAGGACAAGCTTGTAATTCTGGGCAAATTTAACGCCACAGTAGGCTCAGACCATGAGACGTGGCCAGGAGTCCTTAGGAGGCACGAGATCAGAAAGAGCAACTGTGATGGTCCCTTACTACTGAAGATGTGATCCTCTCACGATCTTCTCATCACCACCTCCAGCTCCCTGCCCGAGACAAAATGTTGTGGATTCACCCTTGAAGCAAATGTTGACATCTACTAGACTACATCACTGTAAGGAGAAGAGACAGAGGAGATACAAGAGTGACTAAGGTGATCATAGACTTATCCACCGCATGCTAAACATTCACAGCCAACAAAAGCAGCAGCCCCAAGGCAGGTTTGGTATCAGGAGACTTCATGTCGCAGATTAGAATGCTTCTCTGAGCCTTAACACTTTGTTGCTGATTTGGAGGGAAAGCTCAGCCAATGAGGTTGGCAGGAGTGGAGCAGAAAAGGAGTGGGCAGCTTCAAGAGATTTGGCGTGCAGCACCACATTTACTCAATTGGACCAGAACACCAGCAAACATCAGTACCGGGGAAACTCAGAAGCTTCTGTGAGAATAATTTTGACAAGCTAAGCTGAAATGGGGTCACGACTGAAAGGATTGTACAAACAAAAATTTTTGTGCAACAAAAATTCACTTTCATCACTCTTTACTCAGTTGTCTGTGATTGTATTAATGAGTTAAGGAGAATGGGATTAAGTTTAATTAACACTGTTAGGATAGGAGTTGTATAGGTTAGGATTAATCAATTGACCATCCTGTTTTAAGCATGGTATTGTTTTTAATTGATTTACAGATTTAAAATATGCTAGTTAGGTCTGTTATAAAGATTAATATTATCTTGTGTGTCAGCCTCATACTTATGAATGTACTGTGAGAGCTATGTTTCCCCCAAAATAAATAAAGCACAGTTTCCCCGTTTTCTATGTTCCTTTATGCCTAATGTTCATAACTGCTTGTGCGGAGTCCCACAGCAAGAGGCAATTGTGGCAAGATGGCAGAATAAGGCAGGAAATTACTTGGCTCTCCCAAATCCCCCATGCCCCAATAAAAAGTAATGTTTCAAAATTAATTTGAAAACAGCAAAAATAATTAAAAATTGGGGTAAAGTAGTTCAACCTAAGATAGCTTGGGTGGTGATCTGGCCAGAGCAAAATGCAGACAGCACCAAGTCAAAAACAGCAGCCCTGCTTTGGGAGCTTTTACCCCACTGATGGTGTGGGGGTCAGGCAGCTGATCAGGGATGATTACAAGGGCTGTCTACTAGCGCCTGAGTGGGGCCCAGGGGCATCTCAGGCTGTGGATAAGAAGGCGTAAGCACACATAAGTAAATGAAGTCATTCATGAAAGAGTGGGAGTCCCTGGTTTTGGTTCCAGGGAGGAGGAGTGAGTATGTGATGGAAGGACTGAAGGGATCAAGAGTATTGGTGGTTATGGGGTGCTTGGGACCCTGGTTGTGGCTCAGGGGTGGAAAGGAGTATCGGAAGTTGCTCATAGACCAAGACATAAGCTGAAGGAGCAGTGACCACACCTGGCCTTGGACTATAGAACACCAGAAGAACCAAAAAGTCAAAGACCCCCAGGTAGAGGTCTGAAAACAACAGCATGAAAAATCTGAAGCCTGAGATATCCCCCACACCTGGGGGGCAGAGCCTGATCCTAACATACAGTTAGCAGTTACAAAATGGGCCAAAATATATCCATAAAACAACAAAGAACCCAGCCATGAATAGCTACGGTGGTGATACAGAAGATCAGGGTTCAAACTCAAGAGAAGACAGTGAAGTCAAAATAGCTACTTGTAATGCTTGAAAGAAAAATGTAAAATAGTCACAAGCCCACAGACAGTTCTTGGAAGAGCTTAAAAAGGACTTTAAAAATTAAACAAGAGGCTGAGGAAAAAATGAGGGAAAAAAGTAATACAAGAAAGTTATGAAAAGAAAGTAAACCAAATGGAAAAAGATCCAAATTTATGGAAAGAAATAACTCCTTAAGAATTAGAACTGGGCAAGGGATAGCTAATGACTTTGTAATTAGCATAGCAAAATCAAAAGAATAAAAAAAAATTGAATGTAAAACATCTCATTAAAACAGCTAACCTAGAAAACAGATCAAGGAGAAGAAATGTAAGAATTGTTAGACTACCTAAAAGTTATGGTTTTAAAAAAGTTTAGACACTACAATAAGTTATTAAAGAAAATTGCCTTGAAGTTTTAAAACTGAAGACTTAAATATAATTGGGGGGAGGGGGATCCACCAATCACTTCCTGAAAGATTCAAAATGAAAACTCACAAGAGCATTATAGCTAAGTTTTAGACCTCGCAGCTCAAGGAGAATATACTATAAGCAACTAGGAAGAAACAATTTAAATATTGTGGGACTACAGTCAGGATAGCACAAGATTTAGCAGCTTCAACATTAAAAAAAAACTGAAGGGCTAGAATATGATATTTTGAAGAGCAAAGGAGCTGGGTTTGTTACCAAGAATAACCTACCCAGCAAAGCCAACTAATCCTGCAAGGAAAAAATAATGGCTATGTAATGAATTAAAAGACTTTCAGATACTGAGGAAAAGACCAGAACTGAACAGAAAATTTGACCTACAAAGAATTGGCAGAAACATAAGAAGGTAAGCATGGAAGACTAATTATAAGGGATTTAGCAAGTTTAAATTGTTTACTTCTTATATAGGAAAATGTTATCAATAATTCCTAAGAATATTATCATTACTTGACTAATTTGAAAGAGGGATACATAGAAGGCTTGGAGTTGAGTATGTTGACATGATCCTAAAAGATAAGATTGTTTAGGGAGAGGTAAAATGAAGAAAAATTAAAAATGGTCAAAAGATATGAACAGGCAGTTTTTGGAAAAAGAAATCAAAGCTATAGATAGTCATGTTTTTTAAATGCTCTAAATTATTATTGATAAGAGAAATACAAATGAAAACAACTTTGAGATACCATCTCTCACCTCTCAGATTGGCTAGAATGACAGAAGCGAGAAATGACAAATGTTGGAAGAGATGCGGAAAAATTGGGACACTGATACACTGTTGGTTGAACTGTGAACTGATCCAACCATTTTGGAGAGCAATCTGGAATTATGCCCAAAGAATTATAAAACCGTGCCTTTGACCCAGCAATATACCACTATGAAATCTTTTCCCCAAGATGATCTGAGGAAAATAAAAAGAACCTATATGTTCTAAAGTATTTATAGCAGCTCTTTTTTATGGTGGTAACAAACTGGAAATTGAGGGAACGTACATCAACTGGGGAATGGCTGAATAAACTGTGGTATATGATTGTGATGGAATACTACTGTGCTGTAAGAAATGACGAACAGATTGATTTTAGAAAAATATGGAAAGACTTGCATGAAGTTAATGAAGAGCAAAATGAGCAGGGCCAATAGAACATTACATACAGTAATGGCAGTATTGTTCAAAAAGGAGCTGTATGCATGAGACACGGTAGTAAATCACCGTAGTAATCTATTGTTTGATAAACCCTAAGACTCCAGCTTCTGGAATAAGAGCTCCCTATTTGACAAAAACCGCTGAGAAAATGGAAAAATAGCATGGCAGAAACTAGGCATGGATCAACTTCTCATGCCATATACCAAGATAAGGTCAAAATACATGATTTAAACATAAAGGGTGATGCCATAGGCAAATTAGGAAAGCAAGGAATAGTTTACCTGTCAAATCTATGGAGAAGAAAAGAATTTATGGCCAAACAAGAGACAGAGGACATTAGAAGATGTAAAATGGGTAATTTTGGTTATATTAAAAAGGTTTTGCACAAACAAAACCAATGCAACCAAACTTAGAAGGAAAGCAGAGAAACAATTTTTATAGCAATGTCTCTAATAAAGGCCTCATTGCTTAAATATATAGAGAACTGAGTCAAATTTACAAGAATACAAGACATTCCCCAATTAATAAATGGTCAGAGGATATGAACAGGCAGTTTTCAGACAAATCAAAGCTATTTATAGTCATATGAAAAAATGCTCTGAATCACTATTAGTTAGAGAAATACAAATTAAAACAACTCTGAGGTACCATCTCACCTCTGCCAGATTGGCTTATATGACAGAAAAGGAAAATGACAAATATTGGAGAGGATGTAGGAAAACTGGGACACTAATGTATTGTTGGTGGAGTTGTGAACTGATCCAACCATTCTGGAGAGCAATTTGAAACTGTGGCCAAAGAGCAATCAAACTGTGCATATTCTTTGATCCAGCAATGCCAATACTAGGTCTGTTTCCCAAAGAGATCATTAAGGACCTACATGTACAAAAAATATTCGTAGCAGCTCTTTTTATGGTGGCAGAGAATTGGAAATTGAGGGGATGCTCAATTGACTGGACAAGTTGTGATATATGAATCTAATGGAATACTATTATTCTGTAAGAAATGACAAGCAGGCAGATTTCAGAAAAACCTGGATTTACATGAACTGATACTGAGTGAAGTGAGCAGAACCAGAAGAATGTTGTATAAAGTAACAGCAACATTGTAGGACAGTCAACTTTGATAGACTTAGCTCTTCTCAGCAATACAATGATCCAAGACAATTACAAAAGACTGATGATGGAAAATGCTATCCACATCCAGAGAAAGAACTGACGGAGTCTGAGTGCAGATTGAAGCATCCAGTTTTCAGTTTATTTTTTTCATGTTTTTTTTCCCCTTTTGCAAACTGTTTTGCACGTTGTTTTTTTTCACAACATGACCAATATGGAAATAGGTTTTACATGATTGCATATAGATCACCTACCTCAAATTGCTCACCATCTTAGGGAAGAAGGAAAGTAAGGAGGAAGGGAGAGAATTTGGAACTCAAATTTTTATAAACAATGAGTATTAAAAATTGTCTATACATATAATTGGAAAAATACTATTTTAAAAAAGTAACTGGGAATGACTAAATTGTTCTGAGTAATATGAATATTCAAATCAACTACAAAGGATCTAAGGAAGATGCTATCTACTTCCAAAGAAAGAACTAACATATGGAAGTATATATTGTGTATGGTATATATATCGTTGTCAGATGTTGACCTTCTCTAATGGAAGGTTGGGAGGGAGGGAGAGAGAAAGCTTCGAATGTAAAATGCAACAAAAAATAATTTATTTTAAAAGTCCCAGCACCCCGGACACTAACCATTGATTAAACACTGGTAATTGATGAACATGCCCTTTAGCCAATCACAGGGATACCCCTGCTTCTGGAATTGACTGATCCTGGAATTGTACTACCGCATCCTATTTTTGGTACTCCCTTAATGGCTATAAAAACAATTTTTCCTCAAGCAGTGGAATCTTTGACCCAGGGGCAAGTCCTGGATTCAATTAACCGGGGACCAATGATTGCCCTAATAAGTTGATATGTGCTCAGAGCTCTGCCTCAACTTTTCCTTTCTTGTAGCTTGGATTTGGGGGGGGGGGATCCACACTACTAAATGAAAAACAAAAACTCCACAGGGGTTTACTGTCAGGATAGTTTATCCATCTCTAAGTGAGCAGCATTTAACTCCATCAAAAATAAAATGCAGGCGAAGCTTAAAGAGATACAAGATTCTTAGCTCAGTAAAAAGGCAGATGAAGTTCAGTTTTTTGCTGATAACGAGCGAAAGTACTTTTATGAACCCTGAAGGTTATTTATGAGCCAAAGAATTATGGTGCATCTCAACTACTCAGTGCTGATGGAGCCACATTGATTAATGATAAGGACAAGATACTGGAGAGATGGACTGAACACTTCCATAGTGTTCCCAACAGACTGTCATCAATCAATGCTGAAGCCATTAACCGTATACCTCAGGTTGAAGCCATTTTCTCTGTATCCAGCACCTGCTGCTTTGTAACTTGCCTGTCACCACAGGACTTAAATAGTTGAATAGTAAAGTAATAAAATCACGAAGTAGTAAAATGGTACGGGTGGTGTCTTGACTCACACTTTGCCTCACTTTGAAGTCTAGAGGCAAGACACAAGTCAGGATGACTGGCAATGGCCTGGGATGCAGCGGATGAGCTTGGAATCATCAATTCTGACCAAGCTTAGAGCACTTCACGGTACCTGCTTCAGCCACCTTCGTGGCTGGTGGAATTACCTATTCTGCTGAGGAAGACATCCCCCTAACTTACCCACAGTCTTGTCTGTTATCCTCAACCTGGTTTAGCTAGTCTGCCAAGATGGGTTTTACTGGGGTGTGGCTGCAGCACAAGATACAGCTTCCTGAAGCCACAAGTGAGAGCTGGGTAGCAAGTGCACACCAAAGGTGGATGGGCAGCCCTGAAAAGGGCCCAGCAGTCCTCACACTAGATGGACCCATCTTCCCTGAACACCCCATTTACCCCTGTTCCAGTAGGAAGGGGAGAAATCCATGTTGTGATTGGACAACACATGGATAAAGATTGTAAATATAATCCAGTTCAAGTGAAACAGAAGTTCACACATGAGTGCTCAAAGGAAAGATGAAAAGAAATAAATGTTGGAGCTGGTTTGTAACCAGTTGAATGACAATCTCTGTTTTAAACTCAGGCATCCATCATAACTGTAAATCTAGCAGCTATCCCACATCCAAAGCAGGGTGTACAGCGCTAATGGGACCTTTGGAATTGATTCATCTGGAGCTTTAAACATTACCTTCCAGTTAGCTAGCTAAGTGGTTAAGGGTTTGAAAAACAAAAGAGCTGATGGCTTGACATTCCTCGTCTCTTGCCTGGCAACCATTCTATGCATTTTTATATAATTTCAACTAATATGGGTTTCCCCACAAAACATAAGTTATTTACCTCTTGTTAACTAACTTTTATCTGAAAACATTTTCTTACATTTCTCAGGGGTAATTGTAAAACTTTACAATTTTGTTTTAAACTAGTCTTATATCAGCTTCATCAACTCCATTAGTTAGAAACAAAAGTGGTGCCTTTCAAATTGTAACTTTGTACATTTATATATGGCAGCTAGGTGGCTTACCTTCATGAATTCAAATCCACCCTCAAACAGTAGCTGTGTGACCCTGGGCAAGTCACTTAACCCTGTTTGCCTCAGTTCCTCATCTGTAAAATGAGCTGGAGAAGGAAATGGCAAACCACTCCAGTACCCGTGCCAAAATGGTATCATGAAGAGTCAGACACAATCAAATCAATACAATAATACATACATACTTTATACATTTTTATTGTAACTTTATAATTTAAATTATAACCTTTGTTGTCAGAGCACTTTTGGATTGTAATTTAATTAAAAGTTGCATTAGGATGCCATAAATAGCCTTCTCTACCATTGACTTTTGACATTCTATACCGTTGCCAAAGCCTGTTCTTGAGCTGAGGTACTAAAAATTCTTGTACAGTTACATGTTTTGAATACATTGACCAATTTCGGGTGGGTTAAAAGTATCTTTCTTGAAAAACAGGATTTCTCCCTTTGTTTTCTAAAACGACTTAGAAATGCCTTTTTTTTTTTTTTTACAATGTAGTAATAACATTTTTGACAGAATATTTCGATACGAATCATTCTTTTAATTAGCTGTATGACTTCGGGTAGGACCCTCCCAATCTCCAGGCTTTCATCCTGCTCCTCTGTAACATCCGTGGTGGCAGAGATCGGTGGTCAGTCAGCCCCCAGGGAGGAGAACCTCTGCGCCCCGTCTAGAGCCTTGGGATCTAGGCCCCTGGCCCCTCCGCACAGTTCTGCCCACATTCAATTATTCTTGGCATTTGCAGTGCGCCACCGTACAGAGCTGCGTTTCTGAAGCCCGCGGCGGCCCGAGGCCACCAGGGTCAGCCAGCATCTCCCACAGACTCACGAGCTTTGAGGAGTCACACCCTTCCTTCGCTACTCCCGGCAGTCCTTCTCCTTCAAAAAAAAAAAAAAAAACTGGTGAGATTCAGTAGCACGCAGACACTGTTCCCGTGGTGGGGGTCTGAAGGTGGGCAGGCAGGAACTGAGCTAGGGAGGGCCTTTGGACTCCAATGCTACAGACTCCTCCGGGTCAGCTCCTTCCGCTCACCTCTTTGATCTCTGTCCCGAAGGTCCAGAGCCCTAGACAAGTCGCGCGACGGGATACACTCCGGGAATGGAATGGCGGGCTGAGATTCCACACCGCCCATCCGCCCAGAGTAGTTCTGCCCTTCCTCGCTTCGGAAGATACATCCTTCTTTACCTGTGACCACGAAAAGCAGACTCAGGGCTCACTCGCACACATACACTCAGCCACACCGTCTTCCCAGGCTAGGGCAGAGGAAGACATCGGGGCTCTTGGTCGCTGCCGAATGCAAAGTTAACAGTGACCTGGACCCGGAGAAGGTGCGCGGGCATACACGCGCGCACACACACCTAGAGCCTGCCAAACTGGCAGGAGGGAGCTGACCCTGGGACTGAGCCGCCGCCGCCGCCCGGCCTCCTCCTGGCCGTCCCGGGAGCGGCAGCGCTCAGCAGCCGCAGACGGAGGGCCGCGGCAGCGCCCAGTTCCATCGGCGGCTTCTCCTACGCTGGCTGCGCGCTGCCCCGACGCCCCTGCGCTCGGCTGCCCTCGGCGCTCCGCTCCCCTCTCTGCCTCCGCAGAGTGAGCTGCGCTCTGGTGGCGACCGCGCTGCCTTCCTCTCTTCACGCACATCTCTTCTTCAGCTGCGCTGCGCTCAGCTGAGCCCGGCTCCGGGCAAGCAGTCGGTGCGCACGGTGCCCAGGGGATTTGGTGACTCCGGGAACTCCCCCGGACATCCTCGGTGGCATGTCTAAAGTGTCCTGGCATCTGGCTGGTGACTCTGCTTAGACGCAGGCTCTGTGACTGCAAGAGCAAGAATCAGCCCTTGATCCCCAGACCAGGAAACCCAGACTCACTCATCCTCCTAGAGATTCTATTTCTCTAAAGTCCAAGAGGCTGGAGGGCTCATCAGCAGGCGCCGAAGGCCTCTGGCTGACCTGAAGCTTCTATCCATCTGATCGTGGTGGGCACACATGGCATGACGCCTGGCATGGGGGAGGCACACGCTACATGCCAGCCATGCATTGAATTAGAGATCCTGCAGGAGAGGGAAGGAAAACAGGAAGGAGAAGAGTTGGTTGCAGTGTGCTGGCCTCCCTTCTCCACCTGGCCAAACGCCACAGATGGTTCAGGTGGACCTCAAAGACCATCTCCTCCAGAAAGCCTGCCTTGCTAGCCTCACCTGCACCTGCTCACTCCCTCTCCTAAGGCATTTGTCCATCCCTCCCCTACAGCTCTGGGACAGGCCCTGAAGCTTTTCAAGCTATCTTTGCCCCTGGAATTTAACTATGAGCTGCCTGAAGGCAGGAATGGAGCCTCCCCCACAACAGAGCCTAGACTCTGGCACCCAAGGGGAACTAGATAAGTACTGGGTGGTTGTCTAAGAGGGAAGGAGGAAAGCCAAAGAAAGAGGGAGAATGGAAGGTCAGGCAGCTTGCCCAAAGCATCTGGCCTGGGCTGTCACTGCAGCTGAGGGCTAGAGGCTGTAGGCCCCCAAACTCTTAGAGATTCTGCTTTGCCCCACCCTGGAAAACCTTTCCCAACCTGGGGTGGCCAGAAGTAGGAAGGAGTGGCCTGGGGGTGGCCCTTAGGGAATAATGGACAGAATCTCCTCCTCCACTTCCTTCTCTTCTTCCTCCTCCTCTTCCTCCTCCTCTTTCTTCTCTTCCTCCTTCCCCTCCTCTTTCTTCTCTTCCTCTTCTTCCTCCTCTTCCTTTTCCTTCTCTTCTTACTCTTCTTCTTCCTCTTTCTCCTTTTCCTCCTCCTCCTCCTCAATCACACAGGGAGGGCTCTCCACAAATTCCAGGCCAGGATCCTTGGTTCCTGCCAGTTGACCCTGGCAGAATTTTAGCAGGCCTTTGCAATGCCCCTTATCCTCTCCCTGTGAAAAGCCCTGCCTGCCTTGGGTTACTAGGGGCAACAGTGCTGGCATCCTCCTGGTCTCAGGACCAAGCCTTCCCACATGGCTGACGTAGAAGGGGAGTGGGGAGAAGAAAGAGGGGGGCATGAGGAGGAGATGATGGGGAGCAAGGAGAGAGGAGAGGAGGAGGAGGAAGGGGAGAAACAGATGAGAGAGGAGGCCATGGAGAGGAAGAGGAAAGTCTTTCTTTTGCTATGGCTGAGGAGGAAGGACAAGCTGGGGAAACTGTATCCATGGGCAGGAGTACACTTCCATCTGCTGTTCACTGGAGTTACAGCAGCTCCTGAGAAGTCCTCTTGTCTCACTCACTGGACAGGCCAAGTGTCCCAGCCAGACAGAGTCCCAGCAGAGAGTTGGAACAGAGTAAAAAGAATGTACTGTGAAACCAATCCATTTGACTGAAGGGGAAACTGAGTCCCAGACAAGAGAAGGAGCTTGCTAAAAGCCCCAGAACTAGTAAGTGGCCCATGTGGCTGGGCTGAGTCTGGGCCTGCTCTGCTCCATTGGATTGGTGAGGGGAAAAGATTGGTCTTCATTAAGGCCACCTGGAAAATGGGGTGGGGTGGGGAGAAAGAGCAGAAGCTTCCATGGAGCTGCCACCTGCCCCAGCCCAATGCAGCTGCCATGGGGACAAGCCCCCCCCCCAGTGCTCCCTAGGCCAGGGAGTCACTTGTCTACCAGGCAGCTCAGAGAAAGTGGGGTAGGACCCCCTGTTGCATGGGTGCCTAGAAACATCCAAGGTTTCTAAGTATGTGTGGCTTGTGCCCTGGGTCCCCATTCAGAGGGACTTCTCCAGCACCAGCAGTCTCCAGAAAGAACCCTGTGCAAAGAGCCTTGCACCTGGTGTCTGTCAGGGGCCTCAGGCTAGAGGTGGACTCTTTCTCTGGCTTGGTCCCCCTCCCCCACTCTGAGCCTCAGTTTCCCCCCATGTAGACCAGATGCTCCCTAAGGTTCTCTCCAGTGCTCAGTCCAACATCAGGAGGACAGCAGGATGACAGACTCTCAGATAGACTTTGGGGGACTGGGGAGGAGCAGCCTGGGAAGGAGGGGCCTCTCTTGACCTGGGACGGAGTGGAGGCTGGAACAGGGAGAGACTTGACCATCTCATCCAGATTCCCCTGAGGGAGGCTGAGTTGGCCACAGGGGAGACCTGAGAACCCTGGGGTGGAGATGGCCCGATTTGGATGACAGTCCCTGTATCCCACAATCTTGGGGAGCTGTCTGCGGTGCTGAGAAGCAAGTGCTGCCCAGGGCCAAAGTGGATCAAAGGCAACACTTGAACTCAGATCTCTCTTTGATAACAGCCCTCTATCTACCACACTATTTTACAGATGAGGAAATTGAGGCTTAGAATTTAAGGGGTAATCAAGACTCACCCAGCTAATAAACATCAGAAGCTGAGATCATACCCTGGACTTCTCGACTGCTCGGTCTACTGCACCAAAGGGTTTTTCTCCCTGCAGCTCTCTCAGGGAGGCAGGACAAGTCTTAGCATACCTATTGTACAGGTGAGGAAACTAAGGTCCAGATTGAAAAGGGACTTGTCCAGACTCACTCAACAAGTTATTGGCAGCCAGCATTAAACCCTGGGTCTCTTACCTCTCACTCTAACACTCTCAATTCTATTAAATTTGAAACATCCCACTTGGAGTCATGTTTGGGGGGTCTCTGTGTTATGGGGCTGGGTATTAATAAGCCATATTAGTCATATTGCAATATCGCCTCCCACCTCTTCTGTCCCCGCTGTGAGCCTGACTTTATCAGTATTGAGGCTGATGTAACCACCCAGTGAGAGTATACTAGGGGGAGGGGTTCTATACACTGGAAGCCTGAAATACAAAAGGTGCTTAATAAATGTCTATTTCACCTATGAGAAGTGACAGGCAGTGTGGTTTAGTGCAAGGAATGCTGGTCCTCGAGCTGGAAAGACCTGGCTCTGATTCCTCCCTTCTTTTCACAAGTTCTCGTCACTTTCCTCTTTCTGCACTTCAGTTTTCTTGCCTGTAATAGGGGGATAATAATAACTCATGCTCACAATAGTAAAGACTAGAGGAGGGAATTGTGTGGCTGATTTGCATATTTTAAATCCTTATTTGAATGTGCCAGTTAGTATTATTTATTATCTGGAGAAACTCCCCCCAGATGGGTAGGGAGCAACCTCTAATGGGTAGATTAGTGTGAAGGAGTAGACAGGGAAGGGAGGCATGATCTTGTGTCTCTTTCTAGTCTCTAGGTATGTCATCAAGCCCTCATCATGATGTTCCCTATGGCCTGAGAAGGGGCTTGGCCTGTTCCTAAAGAAAGAAGTCAAACTTTTCTCCATCTTTCTAGTTCATTCAGCCCCATCCTGAAGTTTTGGGGAAGTTTTCTTCACTAGAACTTTATGGCTCATGCCTAAAGCTTCCCCTAGAAGAGAACAAGATCTTTTCTAGAAAATATACTCAATGCACAAAGTAGATATCAGATATAGGACAGCTATTTATTTCCTCCGCCATAAAAGGAATGCTCAAGACACAAAAAAACCTCTTCATTGGAATGAACAGATATTTAAAACAGGAAATAATAACCCATCATCTTTATTGTACTCTCTTGGAGGGAAAAATACCCTTGCGGGTCAACAGCCCTGCTCAACGGACGTCTCATGGTGCAACCTGAGCAGCTCCCCAGTCTGCTTCTTCTGGGCAGCCAGGACATGGTGTGGGCTTTAGATGTCCCTTCAACTGCAGCATCCTTCTGGAGATGGTCTCCTCCTCTGAGAAGCTACAGAAGGAATCACCTCTGGAGAGCCAGCACTCACCTCTAGGCACTCCAGCCTCTTGGACTCATGAGGTCACCTCCAAGGCTAGAAACTACCATCTCAGGATCTCTGCTCAGTCATGTGGGCTTAGGGAGAGACACAGACAGAAGTAGAAAAGACATATGTAGATGAGGTCCAATCCTAGGCAATTATTCCTGGCTTAGCTGCCAGTAACTTTCAATACAGCCCCCAATCATATGGACACATCAGGAGCCACTGGGTATTCATGTCCTTTGGCAAGGGGTCAGAGTATGTAGCCTACCAAAAGCACATGTTCACTTCTGTGGGAAGTTTTGGGATCCAGCAGATTGGTGAGGGGAGGGAGGCTTTCTGATTGTCCCCTTATATGAAAAATAAAAGAAACAAACTAGACAATTTCTAAATCTCCTTATAGCTCTATCAGTCTGAGTTAGGAGCCAGCAGGGTGTATGTGGCCAGAGAAGCTCCCAGAGAAGAAGGGGAACAGTCTTTGCTTTAGGATATCCCACTGAAGTGAGTTGAGATATCTCACTGAATAGATCTAAGACTTTGTATCCAGAGCTTAAGATCTGAAGGTGGGAGGAAACTTAACTAGAGATGAACCTTCTGATTTTCCAGATCTATCAATGAACAAGCATGTATTATCTATGCTGTGTGAGACACTGTGCAGGGCATGGGGATACAAATATGAAAAAATAAACAACTTCTGCTCACCAAGAGGTCACTTGTCCAGAATCAGAGCCTATAAGGAGCATTAAAAGCGAAGTCCTTTGAGTGAAAATCCTGGCCTTCCCCTGTGCAGAGAAGGGTGGTATAGTGTCTACTTTGTGCCAGGCAGTGGGCTGAGAGCCAGATGAGCATTCCCTCATTGGAGCTCTTCCTCTCTCTTCAGGGGCCCAGTCCTGCTTCCCTACATGCTGCGTCCCTAGGCAATTATAACAACACTAGCATTCCCATAGCACTTTGAGGTGGGGAAAGCGCTTCACAAATATTGTCTCATTTGATCCTCATACAACAATCCTGTAAAAGGCAGGAGCTGTTACTATCCCCATTTTACAGAAGAGGAAATAGGCTGAGGGGGGTTGAAGTGACTTACCAAGGGTCACATAACCAGGAAGCATCTGAGGCAGGATTTGAATTCAAGTCTTCCTGACCCCAGGACCAACCCTCTGTGCACTGCTCCATTCAACTGCTTTAGACAATTTCATCCTCTGAGCCTGTTTCCTTCTCCATAAAGTGGGAAGAATGATTCTTCTGTGTCTCCCAGAGCCCAGTGGAAGGCAGCTGCTTTGAAAATGTTAAAGCTTGGCAGAGGCTGCATCTCATTGGTCAGTGGAATGGCCAGTCGTCATACCTGGCATTTCCATAGTGCCTGGAAGTGTGCCCAGTGCTGACCAGGCAGGAGCTCATCGAAGCCTGTCAGGAAAATAAAGACACTATTAGCTCCATCCTTCAGATGAGGAAACTGAAGGAAGCTGAGATACACTGATGTCTTTATGGACTGTATTTGTGCTGCACGTAGTGTTAACAACAGCAGCAACAGAACCAATGGTAACAGCTTCAGACCACTTTAAGGTTTGCAAAGCACTTTACAAATATTATTTCATTTGACCCTCACAAAAACTCTGGGAGGTAGCTGTTATTCTAACTCTCATTTGACAGGTAAGGAAACTGAGGCACGGAGAAGTTAAGTGAGGTCACCCAGATAAGAAGTTGTAACTGACTGTCTCCCTCCTTAGGATGTCTGCTCCTTGTGAGTAGATATTGTTCTGTTCGTTGTATTTGGATGCCCAGCACCTAACACATTGCCTAGCACATAGTAGGCACATAAATACTTTTTGATTAATTGATTAGACTGAGGCTCCGAGAGTGGTCACACAGCTAGTCAAAGGACCGATCAACAAGCATTTACTAACTGCCTACTAAGCGCCAAACGCTGAGGATGGGACTAGGAAAGTGGGAGAGACAAATAGGAAAGTTCCTGCCCTCGGGGAGCTTATATTCCACTAGGAGGCTCCAACAGGTTCCCCAAGGCACCCCTGAGGACAGATTCCTAACCTAGTGAATGTCAGAGGCAGGATCTGAACCCAGGTTTCTCCCGATGCTAAGCCCATCACCCTTTCCACCTCAAAGTGCTACGGGAATGCTAGTGTTGTTATAATTGCCTAGGGACACAGCATGTAAGTAGGGAAGCAGGACTGGGCCCCTGAAGAGAGAGGAAGAGCTCCAATGAGGGAATGCTCATCTGGCTCTCAGCCCACTGCCTGGCACAAAGTAGACACTATACCAGTGTTAGTTATTATTATTAATTATGGTTATTATTAGTGAGTGAGAACTTTTTAATAAACTCTGCCTATAACTTCCCTTGCTCTGCCTAGATCTGGGGTTGCCAGATGACCCCTCCTCTTACTAACTGCCTCTGCTTGTCCAGATAATTGAGAAAAAACCATCTCTGGGGTTCTAACCCTTCCCTGAGAATGTGCTACCTTAGGAAAAGTCAAGAGACCTAGATTCAAATCCCCACCTCTGACACTGACACTGTCACTAGCTGTGTTCTCTTGGGCAAGTCACTTGAACCTGATTTCCTCATCTCTAAAGTGAGTTGGGAGAGGTCTCTTCTGGTTCTGTGGCATTAGTGGATGGGGAGGGGGAGGGCATTTCTGCAGTTTCTGTCCTTTTTCTTCCCTTCCCAAACTCTGATCTGAACCCTGAACTTAGGGGCTCAAAGAACAGGAAGAGACCAAGCTCAAGAGAGCCTGAGAAGCATCTCATCTCTGTTCCCTTCATCCATCCTGAGACCTTGATTGTCAGTCAGCTAATACTCACTAAGCATCTGTTGAGTGCCTATCGTGTGCCAGGAAGTACACTAAGCCCTGGAGATGCCAACGCAGGTTACAGACAGTCCTTACCCTCAGCGAATTCTCAGTTTAATATATTTCAGCAACCTTCTCAGATGGGCAAATTCTTTCTCTCCTTGGGTGAAGGGAGAGGACAAGAGGATTAAACATGAATCGTTTATATGACAAGTTTGGCTGAATGGAGGAAGGAAAGTAAAGAGGAGGATGAGAGCCTTCCTCTCTATTTTCCATGAACCCTGACTCCTTTGGAGAAAAGGGGGTTCCTGCTAGCTGGGGGCGCTTTGCTTACTTCCTCACTTCTCCTGGGTGGCCTCTCCCCAGGGAGCCATCCTTGAGGACAGTCACCGACTCCTCCATTCTGCCCCAAGGTGCTGCTCCCGAGACTATAGGAAGGGAGGGGCAAATTCTTTTAATCTCCACCTCAAACCCAAGGTCCTCAGGCAAGGTTGGCCCGCCCCATTAGAACTCCGCCTTCCTCTCAAGCCCTTCCCATTCCAGCTGTCACAGGTCTGTGGAAGACACTTCTGTTCTTCCAGTCTCCCCAGTTTGTAAGCTCTGCATTATCTGGAACCCTATCTTCCCCTTCCTGTCCCCACAATATTTCCACATCTGAACTGTCAGTTTACGATCATCGAGCATTTAGTAGGGGCTTTCTATGAGCCCGGCCCTGTACAGGAGCCTGCTGCTCCTTCTTCTGGCGTCAGGTCTCTCCCTATCCCAGGCCATCCATCCTCCACTCAGTGGCCAACGAGATCTTCCCCAAGTGCAGGCCTAACCAAAGTACCCTTCAGATGCAAAGGTCTACACAAGCCTCATCTCTGGAATAAAATAGTAAGTCTTCTATTTGCCATTCAAAGCCCTTCACACTTGGGCTCCAGACCCTGTGTTATACCAAGAGCAAGTGAAACATGCCACAGAGTGTAAGTTTTAAATGGAGAATTTATTAGCTGGCGATCATTCGGGGTTCAACCCAAATCAGAATGGCCCCAAATTGGGGTGAAGAAGCCGTATTTATACAGAAACAGGGTGCAGTGGTTAATTATCTCTTGAAATTTACAGACCAGGTCACAAGGTAGTCGGGGGCACAAGGACAAATCAAAGATTCTGACAGGTTATCGTTTGGTGGGATGATCTTATCTATTGACATTCCTTGGAGGAGTCACGGAGTCCCAGGGACATTTACTAAATGCCAAAAGGTCTGAGTCCATTCTTTCTGGGGGTGTTGTCAGGGGCTGTGGGGCAGCAATAACTGATTTCTCCAGCACCACACCTATTCCAGTCTTTTTAGACACAACTCCCCTTTGTACTCTCCAGGATGAGATGTATGGGGCTTGCCCAGTGGCCACACACCAGTAGAGTCTGGGCAGATTGAGGGTAAGCGACAGACCTCAGACCCTTTGTGTGTTGGGGGGCGGGGGGAGGGTGGTGGTGTCTACACCACTCATGTGAAGACTTCCCCTAGTGGAATGGGCGAATGAGAACAATTTGTTCTAGTGGCCATGAAGGCAGCTAAATCAGGCTCTGTGGAGCGAAGATTCGAAGACTCTACAGTCATCCACCACATCACAGGCCATCACCGGTCATCCTGACATTTGCCATGTCACTGGACTGTGATGACTCTGAAAGAGAGAGTGAGGCTGATGACTTTGTAGCTCTGCCTCACGTCGGTCCCATTCACCCACAAGTTGAGACATAGACCAGTGATGTCATTATAGGTTCTCTTTGAAATGAAGGACAAACAACTCTGGGATTAAGCCAAACTGGCCTTCCTGACACAAGGAACTCCCACCTCCATGCCTTTGTACTGACTGTCCTCACGAGCTGCACCTCCAACTCTTCTCTATTTGGTTCTGAAAGTCCTTCACAACCTGGTTCTTCCCTCCCTTTCCAGTCTTCTTACACCTTCCTTCTCCTCCCAGTGGAACACTATCAGGTGACTTTGACCACCCTGCTGTTCCTGCCAGAGGATGCTCCACCTCCAATTCCAGCCATTTTCACTGGCTCCCCCTTGTGTCTGGATCTCTCTCTTTCTCCCTCCCTCCTCTCTCCTCTTTTGCCTTTCTTCCTCCCCCTCCTCTTCTTCCTCCTCCCCTTCCTCTTCCCCCTCCTTTTCCCCTTCTTCCTCCTCCTCCCCCT
>CM053625.1:326863207-326880567 GCA_028646595.1 Phalanger gymnotis | reverse complement strand
ACCCACACAGGTTTCACACCTGATAGGGTTTTGGGCCTGGGGCTTAGCATTTAACAGGTAAAAGTACTTTCACAGTAAACAAAAGCCAAACCCCTCAAGGGCACCCGTTAAACTAAGCCCATTTTGCCTTACTGGCACAGCCCCCAGCCCTGGACCTGATAGTCTGCATGTGTCTGCCTCCACAGCCTGGCCTTGTCCTCTCCTCTGCCCGGGCCTCTGCTGCAGGAGGGGAAGAAGGCGCCTTGGCGGGCCTAGGTCCCGCTTGCTGGCTACAGGGGCCCCTGGAAGGGCTTGAGAAATGTGTCTGCCACAGCCGAACATGGAGAAACGGTCCCTGGGGCAGCCTGTGGGCCAGCCTTCTTTCTGAGAGCCTCCTTCCTGGGATCCTGACTCTGTGGGTGGGAAGAGCCCTGATGTCACCCCATGATACCATCAATGGCTCAAGGAGGTGGAGCCTTGGATATCCCCAGGGTTAAACTGAGGCCCAGAGGAAGAAACCAGGTAAGGTCAGTCATCAATCTGTTAAGCTTACTCTGTCCTAGCCCTGTGCAGTGCTGAGCGAGTGTACACGTGCATGCGCGCGCGCACACACACACACACACACACACACACACACACACACACACACGAGTCCTGCTGTCAAAGGGCTGACATTCCAGGAGAGAGAAGAGAGCACAAAAGAGGGGGGATGGAGAAGGTGCCATGGGGGAAGGGCAGCTGGGAGAGGAAGGCAGCGATGCCCATCCCCAAAATGGGGACCCCAGAAAGAATCCAGCTATGGCAGGGCACCAGAATGTTGGAGGGCCCATGTTCCACAGAGGCAGCTGAATAAGGATGGGGCAAGTCTAGAGAGAGTCAGGAGCAAGGCCTAGACTGATGCTCAAGAAGTACGTGCATGAATGCGTACATGTATGTGCAGTCAAGGGTGGGGGTTCCTCCATTGTCTCCAGCACTGAGCACAGGGCCTTGGCACATAGTAGGGCTTAACAAATGCTGGCTGGCTGGCTGTAAATTCCCTCTTCCCTGGGGCCTCAGTTCTGTCATCCAGAGCCCAAGTCTCTCCTAGCTCCAGGATATAACAAAGACACACACCTGGGGCCACCGCCTTCTTCCCTCACCTGGGGCTTCGATTGAACATGAGAAACAACCTTGACAGAATCCCAAGAGGGAGCTGCCAGCTGGCTCCGTTCATAATGGAAAGAATCCCCTTGGAGCCTAGAAACCTCCGGAGAGGTGAGCCCAGCTCCCTCCGAGGCAGGGGCTGCCTGCTCCATGCTGCGATAGCCCTCCTGAAGGAGCTTACCCAAAATTGAGCCAGGGAGGTCAGTAATTGGAGCAGAGGGAGGGAGAGCTTTCCAGGCCTGAGGGACACCAGAGACAATGCCCAGAACAGGAAAAATGAAACCCATCACGAACATGTGGAGCAAAGCAAAAGAAATTCCTGCATCAGCTCTGTCCCATCACTGTGCCCGCCCCCCCACCTCCTCCTCCCCCAGAGAGAGAGAGAGAGAGAGAGAGAGAGAGAGATCGTTCACACCTCTCACAATGAGGTCTGGTAAGGGCAGAGGGCAGGGGACCCTTGCCTCTTTATTCCTGGAAGGTCCGCCCCTCTCAGGGCAACCCACAATGGCACAGACTTTTGGAAGTTATCAAATTACACTGGGCTTGTGGGCACCTAGAACCCTGGGATCTTTTTTCTGATCTCTTAAGGGTCTAGCCACACCCCTCTGGCCTATACTTGGGAGGCTGGTGTTCTGAGTGTCTTTACATTCACTTGGTCATATTGCGTCTCACCAGATTCAGCCCCATTCTCAAGCCCGCCGAGATAGTGCAGGTGGGTCCACCAGTCTTAATTAATCAATCCTCCACAATTAATCTTGCATCTCCAGAGGAGCCCCGCAGGGTTCGAAGGCTTGGCCGCATCCTTGGTGAGTAAGAGCAGTGGGCATCCTCCCCTGTTCGGAGGCCTCTGGCCCCCTGAACACACAGCCCCGTGCCAGGTCACCAGGGCACTGCGGAGCCTCTCCCTGCCCCCACAAGGTAGGTGTTACACACTGTAGGAACCTCAGTCTACAGATGAGGAAAAGGGGACTCAAGGAAATGCCGACTTGCCTAGGTCCCACCACTAGCAGGTACCAGAGGCAGGGCTCACTCTGTGAAACGGGAGGGACTGGCCCATGGGGGGAGCTCTTGGCCCATGCCGGTCAGGGCCATGGTGCAGCGTTCAGGGGCCGGCAGAGACCATCCTAGCCAGCCCCTGCCTCCGCAGATGCCCAGAGAGGCCCGGCCCCCAGCCGACCAGTGACAGGTCTCCTGGCTCGAGGCTTTCCCCAGTCTGTGGAGGGGGTGGGGCTCGGCTCAGAGAGGTTCTGGGGCTGGTCTGGCAGTCAGGGCCCTGGGGACTCAGGCCCGCCCTCGGGCTGCAGGCTTAGCAAGGCCTGAGCACACCCTCTCTCCCAGAATTCTTTCGGCATTTAGAACGACTCCATATCTTGGGAACCTAGTGTCCCCAGGGAGGCCGAGGCCAAGGCCATCCAGAGCCCTGGAGGGAGAGGCAGAGCCTCTGGCCTGGGCCGAGGTCTGGTAAGGCTCTCAAGGGTAGGGAATGAGGCTGCGGGGGCCTGGTCTGAGTGTCGCACACTTGGCTCTATCTGAGAAACTCGGAGAAGTGGATTTCCCAATCTGACCCTCAGTTTCCTCGTCTGTACAATGGGCGTTGGGATCCTTCCCCAGCCTCTCTTCTGCTTTTATTTCATGGAAATGGGCTGTGCAATCGTCAGGAATCTGAGGCTCCTGGGCCACATGGCCACACTCCATGCTGCTCCGCCCCCAGAGATCCAGCCCAAGCCGCAGGCAACACTCGGGGGGCGGGGGGGGGGGCCTGCCTCCCTTGCGGGGCACTGTGGGAATTTGGGAGCACCTGCTGCCTCAGGCAGGCTGAGAAGCCCCAGAAGGGAAGAGACTGATCCTGGGGACACAGCCAGGACCAAGCCTGGGGCTCTCCTTCTCTGGTAGGGCACAGTCACGACTAAGGTGATCCCCAGAATGCAGCCCTAGCAGGACACCCAGGGAGGCTGCCCCACCCAGCCGTGTCCTTATTCTCCCTATTTTACAGATGAGGAAACCGAGGCAGACAGGGTTTTGTGAGTTGCCCAGGGTCACACAGCTAGGAAGAGTCTGAGTCTGAATTTGAACTCAGATCTTCCTGTGTACCACTTAGCCAGGGGCAATAGCATTGGAAGCCTGTCTACATTTGGGTAGGGTTCTGAGGAGGAAAGCACTTCCCAAAGCCTGGAACCCAGCAGAGATAGGAGCCCTGGAGGGAGGGGAAGAGTGGCTGGCCTGGGCCCAAGTCTGGGCCTGAGCCAACCAACCATGGCCTCCTGCCACCCAGGGCTTTGTTTTTCTTCCCTGTTGCTATTGAGGAGCCCCATGTCGCAGCTGTGGGGCTCTGCTGACGGAAGAGGGGCCGTGTCTCTTGTTTGTCTCTCGGGTCCAAAACTGTGGCCTCTTTCGCAAAAAGCTTTTGGATGTCTGTGAACCCTGTGAGGGCCCCGGACTCAGACATCTTGTGCAAGTATGGGACATGCTCACATGCACACACACAAACATGTTGGGGTAGGGGGCAGTCAGCAGCTAAGATGGCCAGGCCAAGTGACAGTATCAATCATTCAGACCTTTCCTCTGGGGATATGAACTCTTGAACAGAACCATGAGCTCCCGACCTGGAGCTGCTCTTGGACATTATGGAGTCCCAAGCGTTCATTTTGCAAATTGGGAGACTGAGGCCCAGACTGGGTAAGGGACTTGGGCAAAGACACGTGGTACAGAGTTAGAGTTGGCTCTTTCTGCTGCTCTAGCCGGTCTGTGGCGTGGACACACACGTCGTCTGGGAGGATGGCCTGACAGGCTCCTCTGGTCCTGGGACAAGAGAGCTTATATTCTTTTGAGTGTTGGCCTAGCCAGTGCTCGCTGCCCCCAGGTAGGCCAGCTGAGGAATAGTGGGGTGTGTGTGTGTGTGTGTGTGTGTGTGTGTGTGTGTGTGGTGTGTGTATGTGAGGCGTGTGTATGATGCACGTGGAGTCTGTGTGTGGTGTGTGGTATGTGTGGGTAGGTGTATATGGTGTATGTGATGTGGTGAACATGTGTAGTGTGGCATGTGTGTGTGTGTGCCGGGTATGGGAGGGCTGTGGATAGAGAGAAGCCTGGCCCAGAACACCGGGCCGAGTCCGGCTCTTGCAGATATTTTCCGGTGCCCCTCCCCCGGACCCATGCTGGTCCCTTCCCCCCTCGGGCCTAGGAAGAGTTGAGGAAGCACTTCTCTATAAGGCAGCCAGAGGGCAGTGACCAGGCTGGGGATGGGAGACTTTGCCTCTGGCCCCAGCCCTAGTGCTGGCTCCCAACATGCCCTCAGGCACTGTGTCCCCAGGGACCTACAGGCACCCTGGCTTCATCTCCACTTTATGGAATCCCTTTCTTCCTTCAGAGCTCAACTCTGGGGTCACCTCCCATAGGAGCCCTTTCCTGACTCCCCCCAGCCCACCCCAGTGGGTGCAATTCCATTTTCATCCCTTTTTGGAAGATAGGGACCCTGGCCCTTCTCCAAAACTGGGACAACTCCCTGATGTGTCATGATCTTGCAGAGGTCTCTGATGGGGTTCAGCAGTCATAGATCCTCTCAGCTGGGGGATGGTGGACTTAAACTTGTCAAGGGCAGTAAGAGGAGTTCCCTTCCCGTCTCCTTGGATGAGGGTGGGGTAGCATCCATTAACTGAGAAAATCTGTGATGTCCTGAAGAACAAGAAGTAAGTCCTACCTCTCCCCTCACAGCAGAGGTAGGGGCTACTAGGAGTATTGAATACATTGTCACATATAGTCACTGTATCAGATGTATTTTCTTGATTGTTTTTCCTCATCATAAGGGATGGTTTGGTATATTTAAATATACCCACATATATATGTAATACATACATACATATTTATATAAAATACAGGATTAGTAAAAGCTCCCTTATCTTCAGTGACACGTTCAAATTATTTTGTATTTTATTAGTCTCCTCCAGAGCTTCTACTTATATTTGGAAAAGAATCATCTGTTGATGTGGTAGACATTGTGCTCATTCCATCAACAGAAGGCCTGTCTCCTTGTTTGTTACACTGAGGCACTGAAGACGATGGGCCCCTTGTATAACTCTGAGCCCCCAGCTTGGGAACCTGGTTCATCCTTTCCAGCTCCAGCTTCCTGTGTTCTGTGAGAAGTCATTTTGCCTTGTTTGGCCTGGTAGAGGCTTTTATTGGTGTCTTTTGGCTTTGATTTTTTGAAAGTTCTGAAGTCTCAAGGCTTATAAAATGGTCGCAGCTATGTCTGACACCCTGCCACCCCACCCCTGTGCCCAGGCTGGTCAGATGAGGACTTGGGTTAAGAGACTGAGGAAAATGGGCAGGAATTGGCCCAGGAAGAGGATTCTTTCTTTGGCTTCTGGCTCCGCCACATGTCCCAAGGCCTGGAAGGCTGAGCCAATGGGGCCTTTTTCCCCATTCATACCATTAAATTGGGCAGACATTTTTAAAGGCACATCCTTGCCCAAGGCTTCATTTTGGGGGCTGGGAATGAAGAGCTAGACCTCACACCAAATGCAGTCCAATGACATGGATTATGGCTGTCACACAGGGATCAGAGGTGATCTGCCCTAGTCGTAGCATGGATGGGGAAGGTGGCACCAGGATCATTCTTACTTCCAACTGCTCCCAAAGAGACTAGGTTTTGAGGCCAAACCCATGCCTCCTTCAAGCTTGGGGGTCAGTTCTGGGTGCTACTGTTTAGGAAGGACATTGACTAGCTGGAGAAGGGTCCAAGGAGGGCAACCAGGGTAGCGAAGGACCCAGGGGCCACATCATGCCAGGATCCAGTGAAGGAGCTGGGGAGGCCAGTGGGAGAAGTGGTAGCCATGCTGAAGTATTGCCTAAGCTTTATTCTGCTTGTCCCCGAGGGCAGAACTAGGAGCAACCAGTGGAAGATACAAAGGTAGGTTTCAGGAAGGACTTCTGAACCAGCAAAGCCATTCCAGTGTGGAGTGAGCTGCCTCTGGAGGGGATCTTCAAGTGTACATTGGCTGACCCCCCTCTAGGAACTTGGAGAGTACATGCTCCTTTATGAGTTGGAGCAGTGGTCTCCCAGGTCCTAAGATGCTGTGATGCTGAGGCCAAATCCAACCTCTGCCAGGAAGCACCACCCCCCACCTGCCACACTGCATTCATAGAACGTCAGCTGAAGCAGGGGTCTTGAGACCCTGAGCTTCTTTCTACCCACAACCGCCCCCCCTCCCAGCCCGCTCTGAGACAGGTGCAGGTCCCCTATGCCCACTGTCTCAGAAGCAGGGGCCACCTTGGGAGGACATTTTAGTGTTACCAAGTCCCTTCAGTCTGTCTCCTTCAATCTCGGCATCACATGATTGCCTCATTTGACTATCATTGAGTTGCTCTTCACCTATCGACTTTTGAGTCAGTGTCTGAGGTCAAAGGGTCCATCATGATCTCAAGGGGCAAACATGTGGCCTTCTGACAAGTTTGTTGACCTTTTCCAAGCTCCCTTATTGGTGCCATGGAGTGACAGAAAGAGCTCAGTACACAGGGGATCCAGGCAGGGCTAGGGTCAGAAGCCATTCATTCATTCATTGCTCATTCATTCATTCATTTATCCATCAATTTGATCCATCATTCATTCAAATCCACCATCACTGGGCAGCATCCAAGCACAGACTCACTAAATTTCAGAACAATCCAATGTTGTCTGTCTCCATTTCTGTCCCAAACAACTGGCCCATCCATCCATCCTGTGGTATTATCAGCCTCTCCCTTGGGAGCTAGTAGTCTTTGAGTCGGAAGGCCCATCTGTTGTCCATAATTCTTGGTATGTGACCCACCCAGAGTCTATCCCAATGAAAAACTGGGATAAAAATAAGTCTGAAAAATCTCACCACTGCAGCTGTAAAGGAAGCAGAGAAGGCACCTTCTCCAACCCCTTAATTTCTTCAGAGTCCCAAAGAACAGAAGGGATTTGCCCAAGGTCACCCATGCAGTAAATGGAAGAACTGGGAAGTTCATTAAGGAAAGTTACAGATGAATATATGCATCCATACTTACATCTTTCCAACCGTCCATCAAGCCTTCCATCTATCCATCTAGTCTTCCATTCATTCATCCATCTACCCATCCACCTCTCCTTCCTTCACTCATCCATTTGTCCACCTGTCCTTCCATTCATCTATCCATCCATTCATTTATCCACCTATCCATCTACCCTTTCATTCATCCATCTATCCATCTATCTATCTATCCATTGAATGGACAGGCATTTATTAAGTTCTCACTGTGTTTAGCACACTTGGGCTAAGCCGTAGGGAACATACAAGATCTGGACCCTGCCTTTAGGGAACTCACAGTTTAGTTATGGTAGCAGGAGAGATAAATACAGTAAGAATCATAATAAATGCAAAGAGGAGTAAGTGGGAAGGAGAACAGAAGAGGGGGTAATGGATTCCAATTGAGGGCTTTAGGAAGGCTTCCTGGAGGGGAAAAGTGAGAACTCCACAGGGTTTACCAGCAAGATAGTTCATCCATCTCTAAGAAGGCAACATTCAACTCCATCAAAAGTAAAATGTAAGTGAAACTCAGAGAGATGCTGGATTCTTGGCTCAGTAAGAAGGCAGATGAAATTCAGTTTTATGCTGATAGTAACAATCCAAGGTGCTCTTATAGTGCCCTAAAGGCTATTTATGGGCCAAAGACCTATGGTGCATCTCAACTACTCAGCGCTGATGGAGCCACACTGATTAGTGATAAGGACATGATCCTAGAGAGATGGACTGAACACTTCCATAGTGTTCCCAACAGATTGTCATCAATCAATGCTGAAGCCATTTACCATAATGATGTCACTTTGGTCCTCTTCAAGAATGGCAGACAACAACCTGGAGGGGGTAGCTTTATAAAAAATTACTTTAACCTGTAATTTCCTTTTTAGAAATTTATTTGAAAAAAAACTTTAAATTTGAGTCCCAAATTCTCTCCCTGTCTCCAGTCCCTCCTCCATCCACTGAGAAGGTAAACAATATATCAATTATACATGTGAAATCATGCAAAATATATTTCCATATTAGCCACATCGCAAAAAGCAAGAAATATACAAAGTGAGAAAATTCGATTTCACTTGTAATGGATGGCATTTTTTATCATAAGTCCCTTGGATCATTGCCTTGATTGTCTTTCACAGGTCATCATTGTTACAATGTTGCTGTTACTGTGTACAATGTTCTCCTGGTTCTGCTCACTTCACTTTCCATCAGTTCATGTAAGTGTTCCCAGGTTTTTCTAAAACCATCCTGCTCACTAGCTCTGGGATCTTGGGAAAGTCAGTTAATCTGTCTTCCTTGGCTTCCCCATCTGTAAAATGGCACCTATTACAGGTTGTTGTGAGGATCAGATGGGATAATAATTGTAAAGAGCTTAGCACAATGCCTGGCACATAGGAAGCTCTATATAAATGTTAGTTATTATTATTAATTATTAGTTATAATTAACATTATTTTATCCCCTTTAGTTAATGGGGCCCCCTTGATATTACTTTTTTCAAGCTTCTTATATTTCGCACTTACTTATATATATTTGCACATTGTTTTGCCTAACAGAATGTAAGCTTGTCAATGACAGTCTGTTTCATTTTTGTCCCCAGACCCCCAGCCCTGAGCCGAGTGCTTCATAAATGCTAAAGGAATGAATGAATGACCAGCGTCACATGGCCGCCCCTGAATCAAATGGACCTTGAGCTACCCTAGGAGGGATGAGTGTCCAGGAAGAGGGAAGAGAGAGGCCCCTGCTGTGGTCAGAGAGCAGCTGGAGCTTGGATTCAGGTCTGAGCATCCCCATTTAAGGACATTCTCAAACTGGGGAGTGTCCAGAGGAGGGCAGCCAGCGTGGGGAAGGGTCTGGAGCCCTCACAAATGCAGCTCAGTCACAGGCGCCAGATTTAGGGTTCAGACAGCACTGGGGAGGGCCAGTCTAGAAAAGCCTGGGGGGACATGATACTATCAGCTTCTTCAGGTGGGTGAGGGCTGGGAACATTGGAGAGAACTCCACATGGTTCTGCTTGGCCTGAGGGCTGGGCTCTGAGCAGAGAGGGCTGGCCATGCAAAGACTCCCTCCCCATGAGAGCTGCCCCCCAGAGCAAAACAGACTGCCTCCTGAAGCAGTGGGCTCCCCTTCCCCGAGGTCTGGGCACTCGGGGGTCTCTGAGTGGGCATGCAGAAATGGGTCCCCTCTGAGACCCCAGTAGCTCCTCAAATCTAGGATGCTTTCACTGGACCATCAATCTCTGAGGCACCTGGCAGGGGCCGAGCTATCCTGCCATTCTGGGTTTCAACTCGGTCTAATTCAGTCAGCATTTATTCACCACTTACTGTATGCCAAGAATTATGCCAGCAAGGAGGGGGGGAGTGGAGGGGGAGGTGGTGACGGCATGGACACCAATTAGTAAATAGAGGTCATCTAAGGGGAGAGGCGAGAGCCATGAAACAGAATTCTCATTCCACCCTCTCTGCCTTCTATTCCCCCCTTCCTCCAAGGCCCCATGAAGGTACTTTGTCTTCTCCCCACCCCCACCCCCTTTGCCAGTGGCCTCTCCTTCCTCAGTTCATTGAGATGCCTTTGGCCAGTTCTCTTCCCCACCCCTGGCAAATTGTGTCTTGCAGGTGACCCAGGTCCCCATCTCTCCTCACCCAGAAAGTGGGCTCCTTGAAAGCAGGCAGAAACTCCCTTAGTTTGGGATCCTAGCCCCAGAATGAAAGAACAGAGCTGATTGAGCGGACTTGGTGAGGGGTCTGGGCCTGCTCCAGGAGGGTCCTCACTGGGCACAACCAGCCAGCAAACAACCAATCCTCAGGCACCTGCTGAGCCCCTGCCATGTGCCAGGCACTGTCCTAGTTGCCAGCCAGGCAAGGGGGGAATGAAAGGAGCATCCCTTTTCTCTACCTCTGATCTAGGGGCTTTGCACATATTAGGTGCTTATGGCACTCTTGGGGACGGGAGCCGCTCTGTAGAAGAGGCATTTCTGTGAATCATGCAGCTACCTCGGGGGCTGGTGCCCAGTGATGAGAAGTCACTGTGCTTTGATGGAGATGGAGAATATTCACCAAGATTCCCTCACACTAGTCCACAAGGAACAGCTCTCTCCCAATTCTGTTACTGTCCCTTCCTTCATTGAAGAACCCTGTGAGGAAAGGTCTTGACATGGTGTGCAAAGAATCAAACTGAAGCTCCCCTGGTCCACTGGAAGTTGGTGGGGGGGGGCTTTCTCCTGAGATTGGGGGAGGGGTGCCTGTCAGGAGGCAGAGGGCTTTCCCAGAATCCTCCACTTGGGCACACGTCCAATAAACAGCCTCCTCCCTTGGAACCTCAGGGAGGCGGCCTGATCTCATTTCTGCCAAAGATGGGCTATGACTGTCTCCCATCCCAGGCTCAAGAGGCCCTCTGAGCCTGCTGCCAGCTTGACCTATCCCCAGGCCCCTTTCAGGTGGTCCAGGAAGTGGATCCAGGAGGGGAGGGGCCCATCCTCTCCATCCATGGTCTGGGTCTACTTGAAGTCAGTGTGGAATCCCGATGCCTAGGGGTAGGGGAGATGTTGGCAGCAAGTGATTCTGCCCAACAACCCATTCAACAAACACTAAGTGTGCACCAGGCATAGAGTACTAGAGCTAGGCAGATGAGGAAGCTGAGGCCCAGAGAGAGGAAGTAACCTACCCAAGGTCGTTCAGCCAGCCTGCCTCCCCATCCTGCAGTCTCCACCACACCATACTGTTCTTTTGTAGATGGGGAAACTGAGTCTCAGAGCAGGGAAAGTGCTAGCCCAAGGTGCCTCAGTGTCTGGTGACACAGGTTAGTCCCCTGCCCACGTACCCCACAATGGATCCTAACCTCTCCTGGGCTGGCTTCTGCTGGGTGACTGAGCCCCCCAGGGTGTGCGCATGGGACAAGGGCTCCTTGTTCCCATCTGGGAGCCTGTGCGTCAGCCAGCTGGGCCGGCAGAATTCAGCCAGATCAGCCTGATGTCATGTCTCAGCTGCTGGTCGTGGACAACCATCTCCATTGTCAGGAGCTGCAGCAGCCCTTGGCAGCCTGGGGGTCTTGGGGGCCCAGGAGAGTGGTGAGGAAGGCCAGCTTCCTGAGCATGTGGAGGGAGGGATTCAGGAAGCAGTTCCAAGGTCACCTTGGGTCTGAAGGATGGTGTAGACCCTCCTGTCCTCCTACTTTGCAGGGAACTGAGGCCCAGAGGGGCTGAGGGGCTCCTTGCCTGAGGCTGGAACTGGGATTCCAAGGTGCGGGCTTCCACTATAAACCCTGGTGAAGGAAATGGCAAAACTCCAGGGCCGCTGCCCACGACAAAGCTGAGCACCAGCTGACGCCCCTCTCTTATACCATTTCACTCCAGAAAGTGGGAGTCATTTGCACGACTGAAAATAGGCTTGGTCCTTCTACTGCCTGGAAGCTCATTCCTCCCCTGCCTGAGGGTCCCTGCCCACTAATCCCTGGACCCCCTCTCTCTGTCCCTGCCCAGGGAGCCACACAGCCAGCTACAGCTCTTCTTTGGAGTGCCCCTGAGGGGCAGAGGGCATCTTCTAATGCTTCTGCTCTGGAATGCCCTCCCCCAGTACTATCTGACCAGTGAGAGTGCCTCCGTCTCCTCCATAAGTGATGGACCTCAAAGATGACTGTCTGGGTGACCGATCAAGCCCCTTCTTCTTGGCCTGGCCTCAGTTTCCTCATCTGTAAAATGGTAACCCCTAAGATCCCTCCACACTCCAGATCCTGACATGTCAGCCCTGAATGTTCTTGTACTTGGGGGATTTCCAAGAAAGGAAGACTGTTGTTTTTTATGTCTCAGCCAGACATGAAACAGGAAAAAACAGCTGGATGCATCATTACCGCAAGAAATTGCTCTCCAGCATCTGAGAGCTGGCCCTTTTCCAGGGAGGAAAGGCTGGGACCCAGCTGATCTGTCCTCTGTGGGCCACAAGGGGATGGTCAGGCACAGCTGTCCTGATGGAGCAGGGAGAAGGAAGCCAGTCCAGAGGAGGTCTGGGGATGCTGAGGGAACACAGGAGAGGTGATGGCTTCTGTTGGGCTAGAGTTGGGAAGATCTTTCCATGATCTCATCTAAGGCTGAGAGATCGCTGGACAGGGTAAAGAAAACCTTCCTCACAGTTGGAGCCATCCCAGAGTGAACTGGGCCTGCCTCCCTGGAGGCCTCCCTAGAGGCTTGCCAGGATGTCTGAGAAGGGAGTCTGCTTTGGGTACTGGTTGGATGGGCAGACCCAAGGAAGGGGTCCCAGCGTGGATCCCCTGTGACTCAGTGGAGATGGAAGGAACCTCAGAAGAGCCCCCTCCACATAGGAACATCAGCTCTGCCACCCCTGACTAATGGTCCTCCAGGCTCTCATTCCCCCCAGGGCAACAGCTGAGTCCACTGCATCTCCTTTTGGGCAGCTTTGGCCCTTGTGGTCTCTGGCCTGCATTGGGCTTCCAGTCTCAGCCCTGACACAAGTTTGCTGTTTGGTCTATCAGTCAGTAAACATTGATGAAACACCTACTATGTGCCAGGCCCTGGGCTAAGTGCTGAGGATACGAAGAAAGGCAAAAGCCAGTCAGTGCCTGCCCTAAAAGAGCTCTCAGTCTAATGGAAGAAACAACACAGAAAGAGGCTGGATAGTAGGGGATGGCAAAGTTTGGCTAAGTCCCTTCCTCTCTCTGGGTCTGGCTTTCCCCTCTCCAGAATTAAAGGGTTTGGATCTCGTGGCTCAAAGGCTTTTCCTGACCCAGAGTCCCTGAGAACAATAGCTCCCTGCAACCTTACCACCCCCCACCACCTGACACAAGCTCAGTGTCCAAGCTAGGAGGAGAAAGGCCCCCTAGCAGAGTGCAAGAGGCATCAACAGCATGCATGTGTGTGCACGTGTGTGTGCATGTGTGCATGTATGTGTATGTGTGCATTTATGTGGGGAGGCTTGTAGCGATGAGCTAGGACAGGAACGGGGCAGGCCCAGCAAACAATAGGGAGGTGGCCTCCCCAGGAGGCTCTGGCAGAGTGGCTGTGCTGCCCTGGTCGTGTATGTTCCCCACCTGCGTGCCCCTATGGATGTCTCCCATACACACCCGACACTCTTCCTGATAATGGGCACAGTGTAGTTGTGGGGGAGTGCGCCCCAGGTTCTGTTGATACTTTGCTTCCTATGTATTTCCTTAAATGCTTTCTCTGGCATCGTGGGAGTGGGATTGGAGCCCAGCCCATGGAGGGCTACAGCATCCATGGGCACCATGCCTGGAACATGCTCACTCAGGCTCGGGCATAGAAAGAATGGCACCACCACCACCAAGCTACATGGGCTAGCTGGGAAGAAGAGGTCTGGGCAAACCTGGCAGCTTTCGGGTTCAGTAGCTGAGCCCTGAGTAGGTCAGGGGCATCCAGACCTACATAGATGCACATAACCTGGGGCGGGGTGGGGTGGGGGGGCTTCCTTTGGCTTGACTCTCCCCACAGGCTCCAGCTGGGGAAGACTTAGAGAAGAGATTAAAACTGAAAGTGAGTCAAACAAGTCTGGAAAGGTCCCAGGGGCTGCTGATGCTGGGGTGTGCTCCCCAGGCCCGAAAGCTCCAGATGACTCATATGGGAAGGACAGAGATGCTGCTAGGGCTGTCCAGCTTCCAGATGTGTGCCATAATTAGGGGTGATCTCATCAGGAACTGGGGAATCCCTCTCTACACAGCACCTCGGGTCTGAATGTCAACCACTGTTCCACCACTTGGAGGCTGGGGTGCAGGGGAGCCCTGGGTGTCCAGAGGCTACGTAGGGCCAGTTTGAAGATGAATTAGGCTTGTAGACTCCCCCCCTGCCCATGGCAGTCCTGTCTCTGGGGGTTTCCTGGGATGGAAAAGACCTCATTTTCTCCATCACTGTGGTAACAAGCTGGCTTCTTTCTTAGAGGTATATCCCCCACTTTAGGGTCTCCTGGTTTCCCACACCCTTGTTCCTAAGAATTCTGCAGTGAAGTCAGGAAACCTGGGACCTTGGATCTAGTCAGGCCCCTTACTTCCATTTCACAGATGGTCACATAGTCAATAAGGACAGAGCTGTAGGCTTGTATGATTAGTGTTAGGGCCCTTAGGCATCCATTACCTTGTCCAGACCCTCATTTGATGGATAAGGAAACGGAGTTCCCAGAGAAGTTCTGTGACCTGTCCACACTCACTCAGGTAGGATGGGAGCAAGGGCATAGGTAGAGATGGGCCCTGATAAAGCAGAAGCAGGAGGAAAAAGGACAGTGGGGGATGGTGCCAAGGAGCTGTGAGATGGAAGGGAGAAGAGAGGACTTCAGGTGGATAGCCTTGATGTTCTCTGTCCAGAAGGAGCCAAGGGCCTCAGAGTAGCGAGAGAAAGGGGGCTTGGTGGGGCGTGAGGAGGGCAGAGAAGGATTGGAGGTGTTGCCATGAGGAGGTGGATAGAGAAGCCCCCGAGGAAGGCCACAGTGATTACCAATGGGAGCCCTGGTGACGTGGCTGATATAACTGTAATCTCCCTGGTAGGGACTCGAATGGCTTATTTCTGCCGCTATCAGCAGGTCACAAGAAGGAACAGAGAAAGGAGGAGGGTACTCGGAGCTGGTCTGCCAAGGCACAAGCAATGATGGGGGCAAGAAGGGGGTACTCCCTGTCAGTGACCTTGTACCTGAAGCCTTCTCATCAAGGCAGGACCTGGAAAGCCCACACTCCCCTGACATCTGGTCCAGCCCTGCTTTCTACAAATAGGGAAACAGGAGTGAACTGTAGCCCAGAAAGAGACCACAAGATCATAGAAGGGGCCCTCATTCTACAAAGATAACCCTTGCCCCAGAGGAAGAGTGTGAGGCCTCTGGGTCCTGCTGGGGTACGGCCTGTGACCAATAAAGAACCTGCCTGTGGAAGAGAAATGAAACTCAGCTGGTGGGCGCGCCCTCAGATGAGAACCTGAAACTGCCTGGTCTGCTTTGTTCCCTGCCCCTGCCCCTGCCCCTGCCCCGGCCTCTCTTTTTCCCTCTATCCATCACCTGGCTCTGGCCTGGCTCCAACCCTTCCCTCTCTGCATGACGACTGTGTCCGGAGAGGCTGGGGATGGCCTCAGCAGTCTAGCAGGGAGCAGCATGCCTGGTACTTTCTGCGGCCGGCAACGTCCCTGCCTGGTTTCCTCTGGAATTTTAGGTGTCCAGGCAGAGGCCGGAGTCAGGGGCCATGCTGTTGTTTAGAGGAAAAGATAAACAAGGTCGGGGTAAAAGTCCTGGGTGGCACATGGTCCAACCAGAGATGAGCCAGGGCTGGGAGAGCCAGGCCCAGTGAGAAGCCAGTCTGGTCCTGGGCTTATGCCCATTAGGGCTTGGAGCTGTGCCTCACCCTGAGGGGAAAGGTCAATGAAGACCCTGGTGCAGAAGGCCTGGGGGGGCTGAGCAAGCCCCTGTGCCTGACTCTTCTGACTTTCCTCATCTGTGAAATGGGCAGAAGAATCCCTGTGCTCTCTCTCTCCTAGCCTTACAGGGCAGGGTCCTGGGCTCATCCCCTGCGACTGGCCTGTGAAGGCACACTGGGGCCTGGCCTCCTGGCCTCCAGGAGCTCCCTGTCTCTCCTTAGCTTCAGTGCTGCAGTAGCCCCCCTTCCTGGCTCAGGGAGCCTACAGGCCCCTCCCCGGGTTCCTAGGCTCACAGCCCTTGTCTCATGGGTCTGAGGGGGAAAGGGCCTCTACCCACAGCTTGGTTTGGAGCCTGAGGTCCTGGGTTTAAATTGAAGTTTTGCCTTTGTGACCTTGGGTAAGTCACTTGACTCAAGTCTTCATCTGTAGAAAGAAGGGGCTAGACTGAGCAAGTCTCAGAGGCCCCCGCCAGCTCTAAATGGAAGAGTCTATGTATGACCCCTGAGGCCAGACACACAGAGGATGATGCCTAATAGAGGGAAGGCTGGCAAGTTAGGGGGGTGGAGGTAGGGCACAGGTTTCCTTGTGTGTGCATATGTATGAATGGGTGTGTTTGTGTGTGTGTATGTATGAACTGTATGTGTAGATGTGGTGTATATGCATATTTCTTACGTTTATATGTATTGTAAATGTGAATGCACCCATGTACATGTATATATGTGTTGTGAATTTATGTGCACATGCATGAGCATGTACATATATGTATTTGCACACTTGTTTATGTGTGCACGTGTGTGTGCATGTGTCTGTATGTGCCAGCATCGTCCCCAGCTTCCAGACAGGACCACAGTCAGACTGGGTAGGCTCTGGAGGCTGCCTGAGCCCCTAGCTTGTTTGGCCCTGGTATCCACGTGAGGAATCAGTCCTTGGCCCATTTTCCTGGTGGTCGGACGGGGTTTGCCAGTCCCTGACTCCTCAGAGCCGCCTGCAGACCAGACCAGACAGCAGGAAATGGGGGAGCAGGAGTCCCTGCATGCTCCCCCACACCCACCCTTCCACATTCTCTCACACACAGAATGGCAGGCCCAGTCAGACTCACAACATACATACCCCGTCCCATACACTACAGATACACAGCAGGCAAATCTGCAGAGACAGACACACACTTACAACACACAACAGACAGACAGACAGACAGACAGAAACTAAACCTCAGCCCCAGACTATGGGAGGTGGGAGCAGGGAGCCAGCCCCCGAAGAAGAAGAGTAGAGGAAATGTCCCAAAGAAGGCTAGGGCCCTTTGTGCATGTTTCTGCATGTGGGCGGGCGGCGTGTGTGTGTGTGTGTGTGTGTGTGTGTGTGTGTGTGTGTGTGTGTGTGTGGTGGGGGTGGGGGGCTGACCCTTGGAGGCTGGGTGTCCTCATCATTCTCCCTTGGTGGATGCCCCCATCCTCAAAGTTTCCTGAGGTTGGGAGCTGGAGGCAAGAGGTGGGGCCCCACTGCTGTGGGAGACACAAAGATCAATGCCCTTAGGGAGTTTTAAGGGGGAGGCCAGGAAAGGGACAAAATCCCCCCAGGCCGCTGTGCCCCTGCTCATACTCTCTTGGAGAGATGGAGTACCAGGATCCTTCTCCCCGTTTTACAGAAAGCGGTAGCAGCCCAGAAAGGTCAATGTGCTAGCTATCAGGTGCTCAGTGGGAGGCAGGCAAACGCCCCCTAGGGAGTGGAGATGAACCTGGGGGCAGAAAGCTAGAAGGAAAGGAAGGAAGGAAGGAAGGAAGGAAGGAAGGAAGGAAGGAAGGAAGGAAGGAAGGAAGGAAGGAAGGAAGGAAGGAAGGAAGGAAGGAAGGAAGGAAGGAAGGAAGGAAGAAAGGGA
>CM053625.1:326849069-326863107 GCA_028646595.1 Phalanger gymnotis | reverse complement strand
AGGCTTCCTGGAGGGGGTGAGTCTTGAAGGGTGAGTAGGCTTGAAATAGGGAAAGAGGAGAAAGGACCAGGTTGGGAGTAGAAGGGGAGGAGTCTGGAATGTAGGTGACCAGGGCAGAGGCTCTGGGAAGGAAGCCTCAAATGGACAGATGACCCTGTGTCCCAGAATGCCTCATCTGCTAGCACATACACCCCAGGAATTCCCATTCTGGGAATCACGGGAGAAGCCCAGGGACCAGGAGAAGACTGATGCGGCCGCATGGCGTAGTAGGGAGGGTCCAGGGCTGGGAGTTAGGAAGAACTGAGTTCAAATCTTGCTTCAGGTGCCTGTTAGCTGAGTGACTCGCTTTCCTCACACATACCATGAAGAATCTGGACTCCCTGATCTGGAGAGGGCCTGCCTGCTCTAAGTCAATACCCATTGTAGGGGCTGGATGTGGGGCCAAGAGACAGAGTTCAGTGGGACTGGGAAGGGGTCTGCTCCTGGTTCCTCCCACTCCCTGTCCTATATGCTGGTCCCTCCACGCCTGGGGGCCCTGGGAAGCAGAACCCAGACTGCTAGAAGGGGCGGGGCCTAAGAAGGCAGGGCCAAAGCTTGGGCGGAGCTGGGAGAGGCCTTATACTTTAGGGCAGGCGGGGCCTCTAGTTCCTCACTTCCACTTCTCAGATTTTCCTTCAAGCTCCAGCCCTGCCTCCTCCTGGAGGCCCTCCAGGATTTCCCCTCCCTCCCCCCACCTCCATTGGGGTTTTCTCCCCTTGACATGGCCCAGTGTCACCTTCTATACGTTTGTATTGATTTCGGCTCCTCTCTAGACTAGGCTCCCGGGGGCAGAAAGGCTTCGAATTGTGCCTTTGTGCCTATGACAGACCAACCCAGGGCCTCCACCCATCCTTGTGGAGCTACTGGCTAGCACAGACTAAAGGCAGCTCCACTCTGCTCGGAGCCTTCAGACGAGTGTTGCCCGAAGAACTCCAGAATGACAACATTAATGGGATGCCGAGGGATTCCCTCTGGTGTGGGGGGAGACCAGAGAGTGGTCCGTCCTCACACCCAGAGCTCAGCCCCCTTAGCGGAGTGTGACCACCGATGCACCCAGGCCCGGGTTCTACGGCCTCTTTCAGCTCTGATTTCTGATGTTCTAGGCTCCCTCCGAGCTCCGACGTTCTCTGTCTTCTGTTCTAAGGTCTGTCCACTCTCCATTCTCCATTCCAAGGCCCCTTTCAGTTCTGCTGGTTCTTAGAAGCTTGTCCCACTGGAAGATGCCCCCAAGTCTGGAGGACAATAAGAGAAGGAGCCTGGCCCCAGGGATCTAGGGCCGGCTTCAGAGGCTGGGAGGACATGGGGTTCAGCCCTGCCTCAGAGTCCCATCTTGCCCATGGGACTTTTCAGTGCCCTGAGACCCTGCATTGGGAGGCGCTCCCCCGGGAGGTTCTGCACCTCCACAATCACCGGGCCAGCCCCTACCCCATCCAGTGGGGGTCTAGAGAATACGGCAGAGCCTAAGCCCCAAGAGCCTCGTGGAGGTGTAGCCTCCAGTCCCTGGAGTTTGGAGAGGGAAAGTGGTGAGCTCCCCATCCTGGAAGGCATTCAGGCCCAGCCTGGCCATCTCACTGTTGAGGGCTCAGGATCAGGGGTGTGCTGGACCCTGTGACCTCCTGTGCTGCAGAGAGCCCAGAGTAGACTTGGCGTTTTATAAATCCTGAGACTTGAGGACAAAAGGCGGAAAGGAGTCTTTACTTCCTGCCTTCCAGGAAGGTGTTTGGAGCTCAGGACCTGCAGGCCTGGAGAGGAGATGACAGATGACCCTGTGGCCACAGTGGCCTCCCCAGAGAACACCATCCATTGACAGGCCCACATCCCGCCCGCTCCCCCTGACCAGGACCTGCCAGAACGGGACCTTTGCCCCAGGATGGGCCCTGCTTATTCATAACTCCTAGACCCAGCAGATAATGACAGCTGCAAGTCCAGACACAAGCGGGTGAGCTTCATGGGACAAAAACAATCTCCCCAACACCAGGAACACAGCCCAAGACTGGGCTTTCTCATTTCCCAGCCTCCTTGTCTGTCTCTTTGGCCAGAGGGAGGTGATAAGGTTGAGGGCCGGGGTCTCAGGGGTGGGGGCTGGACCCCAGCCCTGGCTGTGGAGGCAGAGGAACTGGGCTCTCATCCCCACCCTCCTGATCACCTGGCTTACTCTGTGGAATGGGAGAGTTCAGGCTCCCAGGAATCTCAGGGCCCGCCAGGCTCTGCCCTCACTCTGTGCCCATCCTCCCCACAATGGCAGATCTCCTTCTTCCCATATCTGTCAAGTAAGCTACTTGAGAGAAGTAACTTTCTTTTTTTGTCTTTATCATCTACAATGCCTGGCACACAGTAGGTGCTTAAAAGTACTTGGGGCCCATTGGTTACTTCCTGGCATCCAAAGCCCCACATGACCTGCTTGCCCCACCATCTTTCTTGGCTCCCCACCTAAACGGCATCTTGGAGAGGGCCCCTCCCCTGCACAGCGATGTGCAGCTAGCTAGTCATTGTCAAGTCGGGGACTGGAACACAGGCCTCCTGCTCCCTCACCCAGGGAGCTTCCTCTTACCGTGGGCTGCTCTCAGCATGCTGGTGGTCCAAGGTGCAGGAAAGAGGCCTGGCACCATGTCCCTCCATCCTCAATCTGTCCTACTCCATCTACCCTATCAGTGCAGAGTCAGCAGCAATTCACTTGCTCCTGGTCACAGCCTCCCAAGCCTCCTCAGAGCCTGGGGAGCAGGGAACATTTCCCAATGGGAAGAGCTCCCCAGCTCAGTCAGAGCTGTGGCCCAGGGGCCTCTTCTGACATCTGGCCTGACTTTGTGTAGGACCAGCCCTTGGGGCCCCTGGCGGGCTGGGCCACAGCATTCCAACAGGCCTTAGGAGGAAGGGGCCTCAGGCCCATTTCCAGACCTTCTCTTTGCTGAGAATTTGGTTGATATTTAGACAGACATTTCTGTTTAAGAAACCAGACAAGCTGCTGAGGATCAGAACGTGTCCTGCCTCTCTTCCTCTCACCCTGCCCCTAACACCAGGGTGGCTCACTAGTACCTGGGGAATTTCTGCCCCAGGAGGCCTAAGTCTGGGAGTCTGTGCTCCATGGATACAGAGGGCCAGGGCTCCAGCCTCCAGGACCTCTCATTCACAAGCCGTGTGGCTTTGCCCAAGTCCTTTTTCTGTCTATTTACAGCTGATAATTGAGCCCGCCAGGAAAGGGGACAAAGCCTTGTTAGGCCCCTATGAAAGGCCAGGCACTGTGTTTACAATGCTATCAACCCTGGGAGGGGGTGCTGTTTACAGTTGGGGAAACTGAGGCACACAGAGGTTAAGTGACTTTCTTGAAGTCACATATCTAGTAAGCGTCTGAAGTCAAACTTGAACTCGGATCCTCCTGACTCCCAGCCCAGGGCTCTGTTCAGGGAGCCACAAGCTGCCTCCAGGGAGGCTGCCAGGCTTGATGAGTGCTACCACCAAGACAGTGACTGACGGTCTTCTTTGTCCCCCAAAGGTCCCTTTTTTATAGAAGTTAGTGGCACTCTGGTCAAGATTACATTCGAGACCATTCCCAGGCCCCCCATTGGCCAATGCAGCCCTGATGGCCTCTAGGGGCAGGCAGGGGCAGGAGGGGGCAGGAGGGGGCAGGAGGAGGCAGAAGGTCACTTCTGGTTTTCTCTCCGTTCCCCCCAACACACCTTCACCTTCAGAATGGGGACCTTGAGGCTTGTCTGCTCTATGGAGGGAGAGGAGAAGATGAATTTGGAACTCAACATTTAAAAAAATGAAAGGTAAAAATAATATTTTTTAAATTTTAAAAAGATCTTAGTGACTCTATTTCCATATTTATCACATTCGTAAATGTTTCAAGACCTGAAAAGCTCTTTCCCTGGGCAACCTTCCCCACGAAGTAGGAGATGATGTAAATGTGGTTGACCTCATTTGACAGATGAGGATACTGAGTCACAGGAGGGGACGAGATCACCTAGGGTCACATAAGGTAACAAGGGTCTGAGCTGGGGGGACTGTCCCAGGCTCTGGGGGCTCCTCAGAGCCACTCAGGGAAGGATCCCAGGTAGGGAGGTCCCTGTTGCAAAAGTCCTGGGAATGCAGCCACCATTCCAGTCATTACGGCTACTCTAGGTCAGAAACATTGACTTTAGGACGCCAGAATTCCTGAGGGCAGCAGTGGGGGCAATAGTGGGGGCCAGCTCTTAAATTCCTCCTCCCATGACTTTGGGTAAAAGTGGCCTCTAGATGCAGCCCACTAGTTTGGGAGGCAGAGGTGCTGGGTTCAAATCTTGCTTCTGACACTATCTCTGCCTCCCCCCTTCAGTTTCCTTCTCTGTGGGTTGAGCCATGGCCCTGAGGTCTTTTCCACATCTGTGTCTGGGATCCTTCGATCTCTTCCCCTACTCTGACTAAGCTCCATCAATTTCTAGACCAGGCCTTGGTACCTGGGACAACACTCCTCTGTGGGCGGAGGCTTTAAGAGATGCAGAGCAAAGAGACTGGCCTTGGAGGCAGAAGACCTGGTTTCAAATCCTGGCTTAGTTACTTGCTCATCTTGAGCCCCTCCCTCCTGAGCTGCCTCAGTTTTCCCCCCTATAATACAAGGGAAGGGGCCCAGAGGTAGTCACGCCCTGACAGTGGGGGGAAGGGGCCAAAGGGAGGTGCTGGGATGTCTGGGGGATTGTCTCCCCCATAGTGAGATGGGCGGGTGGTGGCTTGGAGAGGAGGCCCCCTCTCCTGGAAAGAGGAAGGTGGCTCTGAATTAGTCCTGGCCCCATTCCTGGTAGCTAATGATAGGGCTTCCTGTGTACAGTATACAATGTCCTCCCTCACAAATGGACAAAGGGGAATTTCCCCAATTGTTCAGTCTGTCCTGGACCTTAGTGGAGAGGCTTGTCCAGACAGAGAGGAGGAGAGCAGGCAGTCCGGCCTGCGGGGGTGGGGAGGGGGAGTCCCTGGTGTGGTCCCCACCCCAGCCTTGGCCAGGTAGCCCGGAGGCCAGGATGACAGGGACTCAGAGGACTTTGCTACTGCCTGCTGTGTGACCTTGGCAAAGTCTCTTCAGCTTCCTCACCCATAAAATGAGGGACTGGACTCAAAAGCCTCTGAGATCGCCTCCTGCCTCCAGTCTCAGATCCAAAGAGCTTACGATCAGGGCTGCAGTCCCATGTAATTTTCCCTCTTGGAGCCTTAATTATGAGGGACCATCAAACTCCTGCTGTCTGTCCTTCCTCAGTCAATCCACATCCTACGAAGTCCTTACTGGTTACCAGGCACTGAGCCCGAGAATGCCATCCCTGCCCTCGGGGGTCTCCTATTCTACTGGAAGTGACAGCATTTCCACGTATGACGTATCCAAGATCGGTCCAGTCACATCTGACTCTCTGTGACCCCTTTGGGGGTTTGCCCGTCAGAGATGCTGGAGGGGTTTGCCACGTCCTTCTCCAGCTCATTTTACAATGAGGAAACTGAGGCAAACAGAGTTAAAAGACTTGCCCAGGGTCACCCAGCTCGTCCTAACTCCCGGCCCACTGCTCTATCTGCTGGGCTACCCAGGATAAGTACAAATACGTATAAGCTCATGAAAGACCAGGCAGCTTGAGAGGGAAAGTGGAAGCAGTGGAGTGGGGTCTAGATCTCTCCCTTGATGCTCTTTTCTCTCTAGGTTTTCCTGGCTCTCCTCCCTCTCTGACCACTCCTCCTCTGTCTCCTTGGCTGAGTCCTCCTTCAGACCTTGCCCTTTAAACATGGATGTCCCCTTGGGTCCTGTCCTGCACCCTCTGCTCTCCTCCTTCTATTCTACTTCTCTTGGGGATCTCTTCAGCTCCCATGGATTCAGGTCTCCATGTATGCAGACAAGATTTATTGGTCTAGCCTTAACCAGTATCCTGGCCTCCAGCCTTGAATCTCTACTGACTACTGGACATCTTGAACCATAAGGGAACCAGTCCCAGAGACATCTTCAGCTCACCATGTTCCGAACTGAACTTCTCTTCCCCGCCTCCCACCCCCACCCCTTTGCCCCTCTCCCTCCCCCTCCACCCAGCCCAGGAGTCATTCTGGCCTCCTCCTTGTCTCTCCTCCAGATCTAAGCTGCTGCCTCCAAGGCCTGCCGATTTCACCTTCATCTCTTAAATATGGTCCCTTGTCTGCTGATATGTGAGCCTATCCCTTCACTCTGGCTGCTGGGGAGTGGGGGGAGGTCTGCCTACCTCAATTTCCCACACATACACTGTGTTATGGGGCCATTGGTCTAACTTTGACGATCCTGTCGTGGGCTAGTCCCCCAAGCCTGGAGCTTTGTCCTTTCTCCTCTCCACCTCCAGCCACCCCTGGCTCCCCTCGGGTAAAATCCCGCCTTCTGAAGAAAACTTTCTCCGACCGCTCCCTACACTGATTATCTCTCCTGTATTGTCTCTATAGCTTGTTTGTACATGGGGGTTTGCATGGTGTCACCCCTTTTCCCCTCCCTCTGGGCCACACCTGCCCCAACCTGGCTGCTGCCTCCTATTCCCCAACCATTTGTCACCAGGAGATGGGGGAAGGCAGAGGCTTCACTGTCCACACTTTAGTCTAGGTCAAGAACAGCCTAGCGATGAGGCTGATGGAGCTCCCAGCTCCCAGCCAGAGTTGGAGGGGCTAGAAAAGCACAGACCCCAGGGGCCTGCAGAACTTGGAAGCATGACAGGGTCCTGGAACATCAGAACTTCCTACCCAGAACTGAACAAGTCCGAGCTGGGGAAGCCTTCAGAACAGAGAATTAGAACATACAATTACTCGACCACACAGAAGAGTGTCCAAGCTGGAAGACACCAGAGGGTCAGAGCTAGGAGATAGCAGGCAAGGTCGGGGCTGGGGAGGCCCTCCTCTCCATTCTGCACATCACACAGCTAGGAAGGGGCCCAGCCTGCCTGGACCTCCACGTGGCCATGGGGGCCTGGTAGTGGGCAGAAGCCGAGGGGCTGCCATTGGACTTGGCTCCAAGCCTGGCCAGGAGCCTGGGGAGTCTTTAGATGGCAGCCTAGACAGCCAGGTGTGGATGCCTGCAGGTCCTGGGGATTCGGAGCCAGGGGCTCTCCCTGCTTGGCTACCAACATTCCTTGTACCACTGATGTGTGGCTTCTGTCTCCATCCACACTGACTATGTGACTATGGTCTCAGCAGTCAAGGCAGCTTTTGTTTGAAATCTGCAAAAAGAACTCAGCAGCCGCCCTTTTCTGACTAGAACATTTGCATTATTCATCCCTTTGGTAAAAATAGATTATACATTACTTCAAGGGTTGTTGCCCCTCCCTCAAAAAAAAAAAGCCAGCCCCCCCCACCAAGGTGACTGGTGGCTCATGTCAGCTCCTCTCCCAATGGCAGCCGCCCACCTGAGACAGTCCTTCACCTTGCCCCAAACGGCTCTTGCCAGGACAGTTTGCCAGAGCTGGGGACCAAGGGGATGCGCATTTCCCTGATGGTCCTGCAGGACGCTGGGTTGCCCACACATGACATCCCACTAGGTCACACCTCCAGCTGCCACCAAGAGGTTTACTGCTCTCCTGTCAGGCTGCTCTGAGAAGACTTCCCCTGACCCCCAGTGGCCTCCTCTGGGTACAGTCATCACACCCATCCTCCCGCTCCTCTGACCAGGCCTGCCACTCATAGCCTCTCTGACCTGGGAGACCAAAACGGTCCTCCAAGGCCCTCTGTTCTTTCTGTGTGGCATCTATCCCATTAAAATGGAGGACAAGGACTGTCCCTGCTTTTGTGTGAGTGCCCCAGACACCAAGTATGGCACACCACTCAGGGTAGGGGACTAAGAAATGTTCCTCCTTCCTTCTTCCTCCCTCTCTTCTTCCCCTTCTCCCTCCCTTCCTTTTTCCTTCTTTTCTCTTTCACTAGCCCTTCCTTCCTTCCTTTCTTCTTTCTTTCTTTCCTTTCCTTTCCTTTCTTTCTTTCTTTCTTTCTTTCTTCCTTTCTTCCTTTCTTCCTTTCTTTCTTTCTTTCTTTCTTTCTTTCTTTCTTTCTTTCTTTCTTTCTTTCTTTCTTTCTTTCTTTCTTTCTTTCTTTCTTTCTTTCTTTCTTTCTTTCTTTCTTTCTTTCTTTCTTTCTTTCTTTCTTTCCCTTTCTTCCAGCAAGAGAGCCTGTGGCTTCTGAGAGCCCAGTGTGCTTCTACCTCCACACTGACTATGTGCCTATGGTCTCAACAGCCTCCCCATCTGGACTAGAGAGCAGCCCAGGCCTGGGCCAGCGCTTGGGATGGCTGTTCCCCAGCTGGAGCAGAGCCCAGGGAAGCCCCCGGCCTTGGCCTTGGGACCCCAGGAAATTGCTAGGAAAGGCCACCAAACAGCTTCAAAATTGCTCATGGCTGGCTCACTCGTCCTTGGAGCCAGAAAGGTTGTTTTTTCCTCCTTGGCCATCCACTTCTACCTTTTAGAAACATTCTGTTCTCAGGATGTGAAGCTTCCTCCTTCCCTCCTTCCCTCCTTCCCTCCAATGTTTCTCTTTTATCTCTGGTTTGGAGGCCACATTTTCCAAAGCTTCTTGCACTGGGCTCCTAAAGCAGGAAGGGGGCTGGGAACATCTGGGCAGGGCCTGTGGCCTGGGAAGCCTCACCAGGATGGGCCAGAGGCTGAGCCTGCTGCCTTTAGGCATTAGAGCCGTAGTGGTCCCCCAAGGCCTTCCCACTCTGAGGCCTGGGCCCCTCCTCATCCTCCCCCTCTCCCCTCCCCAGGTATGCAGGCCCTTCTGGCAAAGGAGGAACTAGCCCAGGCAAGGAGAGGGGGAGGCCAGACAGACCTGCCCATCCCTTCATGCCTGGGCCTGTTCCCTGCCAGGGCCCCAGAGCCCAGGACTTCAACCCTTAGAGTCTGGAAGCTAAACTCCTTCCCTGGGGGCTGGGGGAAGGGAGAGGGAAAGTTCAGAGACCCAGAGAGGCTGTGACTGGCCCAGAGTCACACAGACAAACAGCATCTCAGTGGGATTTGGAGCCAGTGTTTCCATGGCTGCCCAGGAGGAAGCTCCAGGGACCTGGGGGAGTTGTCAGGGGTGGGAACTGAGAAAAGCCACTGGCATTCAATTGAACACATTGATGAAGCCCCTACTGAGTGCTAGGCACGGTGGTAGGCCCTGAAATGCTGAAGTAAAACCGAAGCGTCTCCTAGGGCATGTGGACTGACTGGACACCCTGAGGTGGCTCCAGGAGGGTGTAGCCGACGGGGAGGGGCTCTGACTGTCCCAACAGAAGCCTCCACCTCTACCCAGGGCAGCTCATACTCCCCAGTCTCCACAGTTCTCAGACCTCCAGCTGGCCCTGAAGGAGACACAGGCCTGTGGGATCTGGCCAAAGTCAAGGACTGCGTATTAATCACCAAGGCCTCCCAATGGGCAGAAAAGTGGGATGTCCTCGTGGGGAGAGCGCTGGGAGGGAGGGTCCTAGGTTTGAATCCTGCCCTCTCACTGCCCCTCCTTCCCCCCCCCCATGGGAACCTCTGGAGGTCTCTGGCCTGGGATATGAAGGGAGAAGAGAGAGAGGGCCTGGGTTCAAGGCCCACCTGTGCCATTTTGTGCCGTGGGACCTGGACAAGTCCCCTAAGTGGGGGCCACTCCCTAAGGCTGTGGGCTCCAAGGCATTCTCAAGACTCCCCATCAGGGTGTTTCCACAGCAGCCATCCCCCACCAGGATGAAGTCAGGACCTGGACCAAACCCCAAGGCCAAACTTTCCCCCTGGTGCTTCATGGAGCTGAGGCTGTGGAAGGGCCTCAGGCTGCTCTGGGGAGACCGGACCTCTTTTCTCTCCCCACAGTTTGCAGCAGGTGGCCTGGCCATCTCTCCTCTCTCTTCTAGATATGTCCAGGCCTGCCCAGCCCCTGCCCATGTCCTGCTGGACATGCTAATATGAGCCTAGACAATGGAGGCCAATGGCAGGGAGTCCTAGTGTCCAGGACTGGAGCCCTGGCCAGAGCCCACGTGGAGGACTGGCCGTTCTGGGCAGCCCAATTCAGGATGAGGTGGGAGCAGGGCAGCCAGGATGGGGAAGGGCCTCCATGCCATGAGAGGATCTCCGCCCCCCCCCACTTTAAAATGTAAGCCCTGAGGGCAGGGCCTGGCTAGGTTTTTTTCTTTGTACTGTGCCAGTACCTGGCCAAGTAATAATAAATGCTGGCTGATTGTTTGATTAGCCTGGGAAGGAAAGGACAGGGAGCTGGAAAGGCAGGTCACCTAGAAGGCATATTGATTAGATTTACTTTAGATTTTAGACTGTAAGCTCCTTGCGGCCAGGACTGTCCTTTGCCTCTTTTTCTGCCTCCGGGGCTTAGCATAGCCAGGCATGTGGGAGGTGCTTAAGAAATGTTTCCATTGATTATTGACCATGTTAAGCTTGGCTGCCGAGGACAGACCCAGGAGCCTGTGGCAGGCTGGGAGTTTGCCCTTAAAGATGCCTGGCTAGCCTAGCTGTCAGGGAGAGCAGAGCTTGATGTGTGAGGGCTGTCTCTGGAGGGAGGTAGTGAGCTGCCCTTCCTCAGAGCGCTTCAAGCTTGTTGACTGACTGCTTGGTTGGCTCAAGTGGAGGCAACGCCCTTGTCGGCTACGGGGTGGAGGGAATCTTCTCTCAGCAATGGGCCTCTGAGGTTAGGGGCTTCTGTGCCTTGCCCAGACTTCCACATTCGCATTTGGGCACTCTCATAATGACATTGGGGGCTGGCAGGTCACCCAGTGCCAGGATCTCCATGCCCGCCTCAGACTGAACTAGAGTTCACCCAGCAGCAACCCCCACCGGCACTCTCCAGTCCGTGGGCGGGGCGGGGGGGGGGGCAGGGATCCGCATCCTGAGGTAGCCCGCTCTCGGTGGTAGGAAGCTGAGTGTGCCCTCGGGTCCCTCTGCCTACTGATCTTGGGTCAAGGTGATATCCTACGAGACCCCTCAATCTCCTGAAAAGCAAAAGAGACCTCGAGAGGGCAAGGGACGTGGCGGAGGTCCCACTGGTGCTAAGTGGTAGAGCCAGGACCCCTTGCTGCCGCGCCCACTGCTCTCTCTCCCATGAGGGAAGGGGAGGGACGGGGCAGAACAGGGGCAGGACTGACTCCCCCAGGTTTGCCAGCAGTTGGTTTGGCTGTAGTTGGTAAGGCGGTTCCTGTAAGGAAGATGAGGTAGAGGGGGGCCGAGTTGGAGGGGCCTGGAATGCCAGGCTGGTACCTTGGTCTTGATCTTCCAGCATCAAAGCAAAGGATGGATGATGGCCCTATGGACCAACCAACCCGGTGGGCAAGGCAGGGGCGAGGGACGAAAGGGGACCTTTCTAGGCTCCCACAGAGCAGGGAGGAAATGCCTGGACAAAGAGTGTCATGGGGCCCCAGACAGAGTGACGATCTGTAAAAGATGGCAGAGCTAAAAATAAGCTCTGACAGGATGAGGAGGCTGAGGTGGCCCTGTCTTCTTCCACTGCCCAGGCCCAGCCAGAGAACAGAGGTTGCCTCTGTGGGATGGTTGGACACTCAGCACCTCACGTGACCTGGCAGAGGTCAAGGGGCCCCCTACCTCCCAGCTGACCCCCAGAACAGCCAGAAGACATGTCTTGGCTCACTTTGCCTCCCTGTAGTCTCAGAGGGAGCCTTGGACATGGCCCAGGCTACAGCTGGCTCCTTTGGGGTTAAGCTTGAAATTGGTGAATCTCAGAGCTGGGTGCAACCTCATCAGGTCTAGTATAGTGTCACTCTGCAGCCTCGCTGAAAGGAGGTCATCCAGCCTTGGCTCAATACCTCTGAGCTACCTGTTTCATGGCTGAAAAGCTCTGGTGGTTGTGAAGTTTTCCTCATAGCTACAATAAAGTGGTTCTGCCCTAACCTAACTGCCCTTCCAGAGGACAAATCATTGCAATCCTCACCATCCCCTTTTCTACTCTATGTCCTCCAAAGGACCCTTGTATGGCAGACTTTTACTCTCCTGACCCCTGTTTTCTGTCTGCAGCCATGAAGTCTTTCCTAAAATAGACCCTCCACTCCCCCCACCAGGCTGACCTGGAGGTCACAAGGGCCCCCTGCATTCTTCAGCCCAGCTATCACTGGGACAGAAGCCAGGGCAAGGGAAGGTGGGGGGTGGGGAGCCTTCCTAGCCTGCTTCCAGGAGCGTGACTGGCTGTGCCTGCAAATCAGGGCCACCTGTGGGCCCCTGGGCCTGCGAGTCTTCCCTGGGCCCCGGGGGAGGCACTGGAGGAAAGCAGAGTGCAGTGAAGGGGGCCAGAGCTCTGGACTTAGAGTCCAAGGGCCTGGCTTCACAGCCTGTTTCTGCTATGTTCTCTTCTCTGGACCTCAGTGGCTTTCTCTGTGAAGAGGGCACTGAACTACATGTCACCTGAGGCCCCTTCCAGTTCTAGACCTGGGATCTGGCGACCCTCTCAGGCTGGAGGGTGTGGGTGAACAAAGCCACAGTCCTTAGCCTGGCATTCGGGGCCAATGCCCACAGAATGAAGCCACACCTCTTAGCCTGGCAGTCGGAGCCAATGCCCTCTGAACAAAGCCATAATCCTTAGCCTGGCATTCAGGGCCAATGCCCACTAAAAAAGCCACAATCCTTAGTCTGGCACTGATGCCTGCTGAATAAAGCCACAGTCCTTGGACTGGCATTCAGGGCCCTCCACCATCTCAAGCCAGCCTATTTCCCAGTTTGATTACCTTCAGTTCTTCTATGCTCCCATCAAGCTGAGATAATTCCTGTTCCTTGAACCCACTGAGTTCTCTCCCTACTATGGGGCTCACACAATTCTCTCCACCAAGAACATTCTCCTCCTCCCATTAGTGGTGACAATCTCAGTAAAATTTGGAAGACTACCGAAAACAGATGAAACCACAAAAGTGGAAAAGGGCAAATATTTTTCCAGGTTTCCAAAAAGGGAAGAAAACAGAATCCAAGAACTTGAGGCCAGTGAGCTTGGCTTTGATTCCTGGGACAATTTTAGACTCAGTCATAGTAAAGAGACAGTTGGTGAACTTCTGGAAAGTTGTAACAGCAACCACAATGGCATACACAGGATGGCTGCCAGTGCAGGTTCTTAGATCTGCTTTACTAAGGAAAGATAGCTGTTTCATGGGTGAACAATCTTCTTTAATTAAACAGAAAAAAATACAGAGAAATGAAGACCAACAGATAGGGCTCTACTACCTCAATCAAAGCAAAACTGCTACATATACTTTTTTAACGGGGGCTCTGCCTCTTTGTCCTAACTGAAGGGATGGCCTCTTGCCAGGTTGTCTGGGCTCAGCTGTCAGCTTCTAGGTCTTCCATCTCCACATCCTGGATAACTCCAGTTTTCCTTTTCTTCTGTCGTCTAGGCTGTGCCTCAGTGGTCTTGCCTGGCTTCAGGGGAGCTTCCACCTCCATGGCAGCCTTCTCCTTCTGGGTATGCCTGATCTGTTGCAAAAGTTTCCTTCTCTTCTTCCCAGACAGGGTGATGTTGTCTCGGGCACTGGATGCCCACTTCTAGAGATGGTGGTGAGTAATGAGCCCCTTGTCTACTGCTGCCTCAACCACCCAGTGCAGCAGCCACCACTCCCGTCTCAGCACCCGGCACCAGTGGAACAGTTTCTTTTTCAGCTCCATCCATGGATATGTATACACTCTACATTCACCACTGGATCAAGAAAATCTTTACCACCGAGCAGTCAGTGAGCTCTGAACATACAGCCACTCAGAGTCTCAATCACAATGTCCTTCTCATAAGCGAGCCCCCAGAGCAAAAGCTCACCTCTCAGAATATATACTCTTTCAGCTAATAGGCTCAGAGCCAGAAGCCCCCTGACTCTGTGCCTAGTTAGAAAATGACAAAAGGTGCATAAGTCTTCCTATAAGCAAGCAAGCTTCCCTTAATGGGCTCCACATGAGCAGGGAAGATCTTATTTTCCATTAATCTTACAAAAAGGCAGCCTCCATCGAAGAAACGGCCATGGCCGTGCCTAACTAACCTTCCTTCCTTTGTGGACAGGATTAGTAGACAAGAGGAAAACCGTGGTGGGGCAGAGCCAAGATGG
>CM053625.1:326811268-326848569 GCA_028646595.1 Phalanger gymnotis | reverse complement strand
AGAAAAGCAAGTTAGAGAAGTAGAGGAAAAATTGGGAAGAGAAATGAGAAGGATAAGAGAAAACCATGAAAAACAAGTCAATGACTTGCTAAAAGAGACTCAAAAAAAATACTGAAAAGTATACTGAAGAAAACAACACCTTAAAAAATAGACTAACCCAAATGGCAAAAGAGCTCCAAAAAGCCAATGAGGAGAAGAATGCCTTGAAAGGCAGAATTAGCCAAATGGAAAAGGAGGTCCAAAAGACCACCGAAGAAAATACTACCTTAAAAATTAGATTGGAGCAAGTGGAAGCTAGTGAGTTGATGAGAAATCAAGATATTATCAAAGAGGAAAACCGTGGGAAAGTGGAGGTAGATTTTAGTCAAGCTTTTGCTCAAGTGTTTCATCCTCTTCTTGTGGTGAAGATGAAGATCTAGATGGGCTCAGAACTGGTTGGCTGGCTGGACCCAAAGAGGAGTCATTCAGGGTTCGTCGTCAATGTGCCGATGCCCATTGTCTCCAGTGGCGTGCCCCAGGGATCTGTGCTCTTTAGTGTTGTTATCAATAATTTGGATAAAGGCTGACATGAGAAAACATTCACCCCATTTTCAATGACACAAAGGTAGGGGACGGAGCAAACACACTGGAGGAGGAGATGGTCTCCAAAAGGGCCTTCTGCCCCTCTCTCCTCCTTCACCCTTGCCTCCTGTGGGGAGGGGGCCTTACTTCTGACCAAGGCTGACCCCTCTACCTGCTCAGAGACCCCCTTCCATCCCATTTCCTTTAGCAGGCTGCCCCCCCCACCGTCATCCCCCATTTCTCTTATCTTTGATTGCTCCCTCCACTGGCTCCTTCCCTCCTGCCTACAAATATCTCTCCCCCACCCTGAAAACACCCTCCCCCGATCCTACTGTCCCTGCTGACTATCATCTTGTATCTTTGTTCCCTTTTCTGGCTGACCTTGGGAAGGCCAAGTCTACACTGAGTGTCTCCACTTTCTCTCCTCTCACTTTGTTCTTAAGCCCTCATAATATGGCTTCCAACCTCATTCTTCCCCCAATGCTGCTCTCTGCAGAGTGACCAATGATCCCTTAGGGGACAGTCCCAGAGGTCTTTTCTCCATCCTCATGCTCCCTGGCCTCTCTGCAGCCTCTGACCCTGCTGGTTACCCTCTCATCTTGGATCCTCTCTCCTCTCTGGGTCTCAGTGGCACCCTCCCTTCTTCTCCCTCTCCGACCACTCCTCACTCTCCCTTGCTAGATCTTCATCTACATCACACCCACACTAATCCTCAGGGTCCCTCAGGGCTCGGTCCTGGGCCCTCTTCTCTCCTCCCTTTATCCTACTTCACTCAGTGATCTCATCGACTCCCATGGTTTCAATTATTCTCCCTGCAGATGACTCTTGGACTTATTCCTAACAGCTCTCCTGACCTCTGCTATCCCAGCTGCCCACTGGACATCTCAAACAGGATGTCCCAGGCACATCTTAAACTCAACATGTCCAAGAGTGACCTCGTGATCTTTCCCCCCAACCCCCACTCTCTTCTAAACTTCCTGTGACTGTTTAGGATTCCACTCCCCTCCCAGTCCCCAAGGCTCCCAACCTGGGTGTCATCTTTGACTCCCTATCCCTTTTTAACCCCCCACATCCAATCCTTGCCAAGTCTTGTCGATTCTACCTTCACAACATCTCTCCCCCCACACAGCCACCCCCTGGTGCAGACACTTATCACCTCAGGCCTGGACTAGGGTAGCAGCTGCTGGGGAGGGGCCGGGTCTGCCCTCTCCTGTCCCTCCTCCATTCAACCACCCCCAAAGGGATTTTCCTAAAGTGTAGGTCTGACCATGTCACTCCTCCCCCACCTCCAGCAGCACAACCCCCCTCTCCCCCCCAACTCCAACTCCACTGGCTCCCTATGGCTTTCAGGATCAAATGTAAAATCCTTTTTTTGGCTTTCAAAGCCCTTCCTAACCTGCCTCTTCCTACTTTCCAGGAACATTGTACAATCCAGTGACATGAACCTCCTGGTTGTTCCTTGAACAAGACCCTCATCTCCAGTCTCTAGGCATTTGCCCTGACTATGTCATGCCTGGAATTCACAGAGGCGAGGATTCTTCCCTCCCCATCTTTGCTTCCTTCAAGAATCAGCTAAGATCTCATCTCCTACAGGAAGCCTAGTGCATTCCCTCTGAGGCCACCCCTAGTGTCTCCATCTACATCTTATTTGAACTTAGTTGTCTGCATGTTGTCTCGCCTGTTAGACAGGCTAGGATTGTCTTTTGCCTTTGTTTGAATCCTCAGCCATCAGCACAGTGTCTAGCACACAGTAGGTGTTTAATCAATGCTAATTGAGGGGCTATGTGACTGACCAGTGGCCCTTCTGCCTCTGCTGGAAGACCCTGAGGGGCTCCCACTCCCTCCCCAGGCACCCCATTCCTCTCAGGTACAGCTCCTGGGAGAGGGAAGCTCTCCCGACATTGGGTCCAAATTGTTCTCAGCATCTCTGCCACTCCCGTCCTGCCCTCTGGGACCAGCAGACCAGGATGGATCCCTCTGCCACACAACAGCCCTTTCTATGCCAAAGGCAGCCCTTATGCCCCTCCTCTATCTTCAACGTCCCCAGATCCTTCAGCTGATTCTCAAATGGCAAAAACACAGGCTCCATCATCATCATCCTGGCTGCCTTTCTCGGGGTGCTCTCCAGCCTGAATCCTTCCTGAAATAGACTGTCCAGATCAGAAAGTAAGGCCCTCTGATTGGGGTTTGACCATGCAGGAAACAGCAGGCCTCTGACCTCCTTGTTCTTGGAATAAATGCTAGCTACATGCCTGGTACACAGTAGGCACTTCATAAATGTTTCTTGCTAATTTATTGACTGGAAGCTTGGCCCTTCTTAGTGCATCCCAAGATCACACTTGCTTTCTTGGCTTCCATGTCATACTGCTAATTCATGAGGAACTTGTAGTCTATTCAGACCCCTAGATCTTCTTCAGGAGAACTCTTCTTCAGCTGCCTCTGCCCCATCTTGCACTTGTGAAGGAGGCTGATTGAGCCCAAGAGGAAGAATTGTTCCCTAGCAAATTTTATCTCCCCAAATTCAGCCCAAGGCTCTCCAGCTGGATCCTGACTCCGACAGTCAGTCATTAACTATCTGTTCTAGCTCAGCATCAGCTGGAAAATTGGGTGAATTGATACATTTCTCCAGCCCATTGAGAAAAATAGTAAATACCCCACAACTGCAGGCATAGATCACTGGGGCCCTCCACAAGGAAACATGCATGACAACTTTGGAGTCCAAGTCTGAACCTGTTTAATCGGACTGTCCTCCAGACCACACAGGATTACAAGGTGAAAGAATTAGAGCCAGGAAGGATCTTAGAGGCCTGTGAGTCCAGCGTCTCTATTTTGTGGGGGCAGGGGGACCCTTCTCCATCTTGTCCTTCAGCATTTTGTTCAGTTGTGTCTAACTCTCTGTGACCCCACTTGGGGGTCCTTCTCCAGCTCATTTTACAGATGAGGAAACTGAGGCAAGTAGTAAGTGACTTGCGCAGGGTCACATAGTTGGTAATTGTATGAGGTCACATTTGAACCCAGATCTTTCTGTCTTTCTGACTTCAGGCCTGCGCTCTATCCACTATGCTACCACCTAGCTGTCACCAATTTTTTTTGAGGGGGGAAGGCAGGGCAATTGGGGTTAAGTGACTTGCCCAAGGTCACACAGCTATTATGTGTGTCAAGTATCTGAATCCAGATTTGAACTCAGGTCCTCCTGACCTGAGGTGACTGCGCCACCTAGCCGCCCTTAGCAGGAGACTTTGCGATATTCCAGGTATGCTTTCCCTCATGTATACTCTCCCTGCTCCACCAGCCTGGTAACCCCAGGAGAGGGCCACGGGCCCCAGGGTTTGTCTCCTCTACCTTAAGAGACAAGAGGCACATTACCTATTTCTCATAAGATGAATGAATCCCCATGAATCTGCCAATGGCCAACAATGCCACCCAATTACATTCCAACCACACACAGTGCACATGCCCTTTTTTATTTAGACATGATACGCCCCCCACGGAGCAGAAGGAAGCTCGGACCTTGTCCACTTCCACAGCCCCACTTTGCAGGTGAGGAAACTGAGGCCTGAGATCTCAGATGGACAAAGCGGAAGAGTGGGATTGGAACGCAGGCCCCCTGACCCCCAGGCCAGCGATCTTCCTAGCAGCAGCTGCCCCCTCTCTCCTCTGGGAGACAAATTTGTACTTTCACATTTCAGTACTAAACGGCTGCGCAGCTGACATGAGAAGTCCTCCCAGGGAGGTTTCTTCTGCCCCTTTGACAGTGAACAATTAATAAATGAACCCGGCGGGATGTTAATGAAGTGGTAAGCTCTGTTCCAAGAAACCTCCCTGCGTGATTTTCTCGGCTCGCAAGTTTCTCTGAATGTCTGATCCGACCTAATGAATGTCGGCTGCGAAAAGGTTCCATTCAGGGCGGGCAGAGATTAGCAGCAAGGCGGAGCTTCCCTGCAGGACCGGAGGGCCCCAGGCTGCCGCCTCTTCAGTGGGCCTGTGCTTAAGAGGACATCAGCTTTCCCCCAGGGTCCAGGAGCCCTGGTGCTGAGCCAGGTGACCCCTGTGCTACACTTGAAAAAGGAGAGTCTTTTTCCTGAAGAGTCCGACACCCAAGCAGGCACCGAGGCAGACCTGTGGCCACATTTAATGTCTCCAAGGGAGGGCCTTGAATGCCAAGATTAGGAGTTTGGCTTTTTTCAGAAGGCCAGGGGAAACCCCCAAGGGCTGCTGGGCAGAGAAGTAACAAGTCTCATTTGTACCTTAGGAAGATTATTTCATTAGTTGTGCAGTATTCATTGGAGAAGGGAGAGACCAGAGGTAGGAGAGTCTAAGTGGAATGAGGAGAGTGATTTCTTGATTCAATCTTCCCCCTACCCTAGGCACAGGCACAATCCCTGGTGAGCACATCTGAGGCCGCAGGCGTGGCTGTAACTAGGGCAGAGCCACGGGGCTTTGTACCAGGGCAATGATTGCGGAGGGCCGCTGATAACAGGTAGTAGGGAATGGTCAGAGCTCAGCACCAAGAATTTGTCTTCAGAGGAAGAGAGAAGATGGTGGCTTGTGGAGTGAGTACAGAAGAGGCAGAACTTGGGCCAGACCCCACATCTAACCCTAGTCCGGGCCTCTCACCTCTCCCACCCTGTGCCTCCTGCACTGGGAGCTGTACATTCTGTCCTCCTTCTCAGCTCCCTCCCCCAGGCCAGGCAGGGCCCAGGCCCAGGCCTCTCATCGAGGCTTTCACTCCCAGGATTTGTGTTCCTTGGCAGGTCACCAGGCAGCTGAGGCAGGCACTGGTGGGGGGCCCGGGAAATTGGGGACAGAGGGAAGGAGGTGCCAAATAGGGTGGGACCACCTCAGGCGCTCAGAAGGGAGACTTGGGCTGCCCTCTGTGACAAAGCATGAAGTCTACCCCAAGCCCGAGGAGAGGGAAACACATGGCCGTTACCAGAGACTCTGGGGGGAGGGAAGGGAGAGACAGGGCCACTGCCAGAGACTCTGGGGCAGCCCCTGAGGAGGGAGTTGTAGCCTCTCAGAGGGAGATCTCTGGGAAGTCTACAGGAAATGCTCCCATGCACACCATTCACTCAAGTCTCGCTCCTGTACTTGGTGTTCCAAGCCCCCAGGATTTCCTGACTCTGGGCTTTTACTGGCTCCTCCCCTGCCTAGAGTGGCCTGTCCCTCCAGCTACCTCCATCAGGGTCCTTCAGTAATTCTGCCTGGCATCTTTTCTGTGAAACCTTCCCTAATGCCTCCCAGCTCCCAGTGGGCCACCTCCTAGCACCACCCCCCAGTCCTTCCTAAGGGCTGCCATGAGACCCCAGGGATATGTAAACATGCCCTTATCCCACTAGATCTTGGGGTCCATGAGGGTTCACACAGCTTTGGAGAAGATTGATCTCTCACAGCCATTTTAAATGTCCCCATTCTCTCCCCAGCCAGTGAGCCTTCTCCTGGAACAAAGATTTACAAAGAAAATGGTTAAGCAAGGTAGCTGACAGTCTGCAACACTCCATATCCATAGGCCCCCACCTCTCCAAGGAAGGGAGGGAGGCACCTTTTGCCAACTCTAATTCACCTTTGCCTCCCGTTGGTGCCCAGTCATGCCTCAGGCCTGGAGGTCTCCCTCTCGTTATTTTCTAGGGCCTCCACTGTCCGCAATCCCTCACCCATAGCTATTCTGTGATGTCCTTGATGAGAGGAGCAGAGTGGAAAGTGGGGCTTAAAAATCTGCAGTTCCCCACCCTACGAGCCCTCCCCACCGTTCTCCCCTCCATCCTCTCTGTCTTCCCCTCCATTCCTCTCTTTCCTCCCCTCCATCCCCCTCTCTGTGCTCTTCTCCACCCCCCATCCTCCTCTCCATTCCTTCCTTCTTCCATTCCATCCTCCCTGCCTTTCTCCTCCCCACGCCACCCCCTCTGTCCTCCTCTCCATTCCATCCTCCCCTTCTCGATCAGGGCCCCATGCAGGGGGCCCAGGTGATCACTGGATAGGACAGCCATAGGATTAATCATGGCAGAGAGCTAAGGAGCCGAGACTCCCCGCAGGGATGTGGAATGTTGATCAGTGTCAGTAGCATTTACTGTTTCTGATGTCTAAGAGGCACCCCCCACCACCACAGAGAAGGAGGCAGGCAAAAGGACCAGGTCTGCAGCCTAGCTCCTAGGGACCCTCCTGGGCACCTTATTTTCTTCCTCCATGAAAGGGTTAATGACCCTGACTCTCCCCACCTCCCAGGTCATCTTCTAGGGCTGCAGAAATGTTAGTCATCTGGGGCCTTATCTCCAGCACCCAGTCCTGGCAGGGGGACCCCCTCCCTGAAAGAGGACAAGAAGGGCCATGTTCCCAGTCACTGTGTCTGCCCTGCTCCAGACTGGCACGCTCGAGGCACAGAGCCCAGACTCCTCAGTTATTTCTTCCCCAGCCTGAGGGGCATCCATCCTATGCCAGCACAACCCCACACCTGAACAGAGTCGATGAATTGTCTTAGGCTGGCCGGGGCCTTCTAATGGCTTCATTACTTCTGCTGAACTGTCCCCTTCCTTGGTGGAAAGGGCTGTAGGAGCCTCCCCGAGACCCTGCCTACTCCGGGAGGTCCCTGGACAGGCAGATGAGGGGGCTGGGGCAAAGGGAGGGGGACAAACAGGAGGGCTGCTGTGCTAGAGCCTGCTGGGGACCACCTGACGTAAAGTCCGCAGTCAACACCCTGGCGTGAAGACAGAAGAGGAAACAGAGGAGACGTTCTTCAGTGGAAGGCTGGACGCCCTCTTGTCTGGGGAGTATCAGTCAGGAGCAAGGGGCCTCAGCAGCCCCTGAATGGAAACTCTGGGACTCTGAGGAGGCAGGAGGAAGAATGGGCCCATAGAGAGGGTAGTCTACCACCCCCCACACACATACACCCAGCAGGGCTCTTTACAGCAGCCAAGAGGGAACATTGTACAGCCCCTACCCAAAGAGCTCCAGTGATGGGGAGATCGTTACCTCCCAAGGCTCTGAACTCCAATACTTCCCACCTCTAAATCCTGAACTCAGCTCTGGCTATGGGGGCAGTGCTGGTCATTGTGGGAAGCCTTCTCTCTCTCAAGACTCAGGGCTGCCCACTCCCCAGTACTTTGTATTTTCCATGGGTAAAATGTCAGCTCCTGGAGGGCAGGGACTGTCAGGTCACTTTAATCTCTTCCTAAGTCAAGAAAGAAACAGATATTTTGGTGAAACAGCAGAAATCCTGAGTATGGGGCTAAAGTTATCTCCTCTAATGACTCAAGGGATTGAGGGTGGGGATGTGTCAATTCAATTCAGTTCAACCCAACAAATATTTGTTAAGCCCCCACTATGTGCTGGGCACACTCTGGTTTCTCCCTACTATGTAAGAGACCACGTGGTATATTATCTAGAGAGCTGGACTTTAAGTCAGTATGACCTGGATTCAAGTCCCACTCTGGCACATCAGGGCTATGTGACCCTGGGCAAGTCACCTAACTCCAGCACTCCAGGAAACTCCCCATAACTTTATGTCATAGAGAAGATGCTGACCTACGTGGATAGAAGGAGGCCCCCACAGCATTTTCTCCCAACACTGTGAGGTAGATCACCCAGCCCAACCATGTGGGAATAAGATTCCCCCCTAAACATCCCCGAGCAGTGGCTTTGTCCAGCCTCTGCTTGATGCCCTCCAGTGATAGGGAGTTCACCACCTCCAAAGGCAACCTACACCACACTGGAACATTTCTCATTGTTAGGAAGGTTTTCCTGACATTCAGCCCAAATCAAATCTGCCTCTTGGCAAAAAAGCCCAAAGGAGTTCCTTTGGGGTCCTCCATGGACCCTCCGTATCCCTTCCCCCCATACTGCTCAGGGCACATCTACCAGAGAGAGAGGGGCCTGAGGTCAGCACCTGTACAGGGTGCCAAGGTTACCAGCTGAGCCACCCACGCACTGATGAGTCCCAAAGGACTGACTGTGAGCACAGAGATCCACACTCCTGTTCCCAGGGGCCCCAGGAGGGAAGGCCCAGGCCTGATTGGCTGGAGGTGAGGTCATCGCATGCCTAGGTCTCCGACTGGGATGGATTCCAGAACACCTGGCCCGGCATTCCTAAGCCCAGGGCGCTGCATGAGCTCAGTCTGATGACGAATGGAATCCCTGATCTTCCCATCATCCCAGCCCCATCCTGAGCCCTGGAAGAGATGGAAACTTCCCTGGAAGGAAAGATCCTGGGCCTGGGGTCTGATCTTCGCTCTGACACTGCTGCCTCTGTAACCTCGACAAATAGCCCAATCGGTCTGGGCCTGTTTCCTTGTCTGTAAAATGAAAGCTGGAGGATCTCCAGACAAACCCCCATGATCCCGTGTGCTGGCAGTAGTCCCCTATCTCTGGGGGTCTTACACCTGATGCCAACTCTTCCACCCCAGCAGTGATTGCAACAACTACCCAGGGGCCCAGAGGGAGGATCCCTGAGGGAGGTGGGGCATGGCACCAAGGGGCATCCAAAGCCCAGTATTTTCAATGTTTGTCCAATTGTTGTGTTTAATCCCTCACACACACCCCTACAGTCCACAGTCCCTTGCAACAAAGAAAAACAGTACAAAACCATTTGGCATGGCACTGACACCATACGCACTATTCTGCCCCTGGGGTCCACCACCTCTGAACTGAGAGGAAGGAGTGTTGTTATCATTCATTCCTATGTTGGTCATTGTGTCTCCTGTGGGCTCAGCACCCTTTTGGGAGCTACCGAAGGTTTTGCTACTGATGCCGGTGGGTGCATTTTTCTGTGTCCACTTCATCCAGCCCCTGGCTTTGAACTCCGAATATAGTCCTTGATTTGTGGCCCAGCCTGCCTGTCCCAGATCAACTGCTCATTCTGTCATTTCTTCATCAGACCTTTGCCGGGGAGGAACGGGAGCAGGACAGAAGGTTCTGGATTAGAATCCAAGCCCCTGGGTCTGGGCTCTGACTCTGACATTCACTGAACATGAGACTGTCTAGACATCCCTTCCCCACCCTGAGCCCAAGTGGAATGATCATATGTGCCCATGGGGATGGGGCTGTCAGGGCTGTAAAACTACCCAGCATGCCTCTCAGGAAACCCCCCCCGAACCCCAGGTATGGCCATGTCCCCCAGACCCAGAGGTGGCTTTGGCTCTGCACCCACAGCCAATATCCAGGACAGCATCGCCAGAGATGTGTCCCAACAAGTGCTTCTGCAGCCCCTGCAGCCCCTGCAGCTCCCGCTGCCACCTCTACAGTCCTCAAAGCCCCCACTACTGCCTCCTCAGCAGCCCTCAAAGCCCCCACCACTGCCCCCTCTGCAGCACCCGAAGCCCCTACTGCCCCCTCTACAGCCCCCAAAGCTCCCACCTCTTCCTCTACAGCCCCTGAAGCCCCCACCGCCACCTCTATAGCCCCCAAAGCCCCTGCTGCTGCCTCTTCCTCTGTAGCCCCAGCTCCTAAGACACCCCCTCCCAGAAGGCTCCTCAGCACAGTGCTTGGTTGTGACAAATGGCTTCGAGGCAGACTCGGTTTTCTCAATGGAAATGACCCAGACAAGAGGTGCTGTCATCCACACTGTCACCGCAGCCTAAGCACTGAGGAGCCTTTCCCCCTGACTTGAAGTTGAAATCTCCACTATGCGTGGTCTCCCCCATTAGGGATTGTTTCAATTTAGGCAGCTGGGGGCATGGTGGAATAGCACTGCACCTGGAGTCAGTTAAGAGGACCTGAGTTCAAATTCATTTCTTTGTCTGCCTCAGTTTCCTCACCTCTAAAATGAGACAAATAATAGCCCCTAGGTCCCAGGGTTCTTGATGGCAAATGCTCTGCAAACCTTAAGTGGCTGTTAACGCTATTGATCATTACAGTTATTAACTCCCGTCTTTGGCTCTTCAGCCCTGGTACACGGTAGTCACTTAATAAATACTCACCGACTTACAGATTGTTTGCTTCATCATGTCATTAGAGCCCTCCATTTCAAAGATAAGGAGACTGAGGCTCAGAGGGGTCAGGAAATATTGTTTCTAGTGGATAAACCTGGAGCCGTTGACAGCCTGTCCTCTCCTGACTCCAGCCTGGGAAGTGGGTCTGCCCCCAGAGCTGAGAGCAGCGTCAGCCTGGGCAGCAAGGCCAGGGGGTGCTCCCAGCAGGGCCTCCTAGAACAAGAGGGAGGATCATTTTCAGCGTTGGGGGAAGGCCACCACACAAGGAAGGTACAGCCTAGCACCCAGGGACTATAAGCTGCGTGGCATTTCATTTTCTCCAGAATCACAAAAAAGCCTAAATAACCTTTTGCAGAGATTATTCATGGTTTAAATATAGTGCTCGCTGGGCGAAGCTGGCATTAATGGGGAACATTGAGCAGCTTCCCCAGCGGAGGAGGCAGCAGGGCTGAGGGTGCCAGCTTTGGGGAGCGTGCAGCGGCCCCAGGGTCTGGGCTGCTCCTGACCTTCTCTCGCCTCAGTGTGGTAGGAGCCGGGCCCAGGAGCCACTCAGGCCAGGTTGTCCAGCCAGGAAAGGTGCCAATTGCCAGCTCTCCTTCCAATCCAGAGGCCATTTCCACCCTTTGTAGAAAAATTGCAGGTGTGGACCACACTTCTCATTTCAATGTCTGATGCCCTGTGTATCTTTGCCTTCTGGGACCAGATTGAGGCAGCTAACTGGTGGGAGGGAGAAAAACCAATGGGCCAAACACAGAAGACTTTGATCAGCAGTAGGACCTTGGCCAGACCACTTCCCTTCTCTGGCTCCAGTTTTCTCCCCCATAAAATGAGGGGGTTGGACAAGAGGATCCCTGAGTTCCCTACCAGCTCTGACTAGAATTCCATCATTCTAGTTACTCCCAATTAAAAGCTTACTATGTAGCAGGTAGGGTGTATGGGGTGCTCAAGGAGGACACGCACCTGTGAGGTGAGAGCTGCTGAGCCCTTTTCAGGGCTACTCCACTTTTGGTATCCACTTGTATCAACTCTCACTTATGGCTCCAAGAAGCCGTAGCATTCGAAGGGGCCACATTCCAGTAAAACTGTTTCAGTAGACGGGCTAAACCAGGCTGAGGGTAACTGACAAGCCTCAAACCCAACAGTGAGTTAGGGGGGTGTCTACATCCATCTACATGTCTGTATGTACATCCATCCATCCATCCATCCATCCATTCATCCATCTACATGTATATCCATCCATACATCCATTCATCTATCCACGCATCTGTCTATCCATCCATCCATTCATCCATCCACCCATTCATATCAAACAATCACTTGCTCATTAGCTAGTAAAATATCTCTGCTGTTGGAATGAGTGTGTCTGATTTGGAAGGAAGATGAGAAGGAGGAACAGTGCTGTCCCTGCCATTTTGAAATCTTTTCAATCCTCTATTGAGTATTTATGGGAAGATGTGAAGCAGAGTGGTGCTAGATGAGAAGGTGTGGATGGATTATAATCTCTACCATCTGAGGAGAGAATCCATGTGGATGAAGTCATGGATTCCTGCTCCCAGAATTCTTGAAGAAAGTATTCCAGTGATTTGATGGACCAAGGCTTCTGACTGAACTGGGCCTCTGAGGGATAGACTTTGGTTAAAATAATCAGCTTCCCCGTTCTCACTTTTCCTTTGATAGGACAAGTTTTTGCTGAAATTGAGAAAGCAAGGCAGCTGAACTGTGGGGGCTGGGAAGCAGCAGCTGCTGCCAATAGGCCCATTGAGGACACCAGCTTCTCTCTCCAACTCAGAGGCTGCCTACAAGTGGCAGATAAAAATGGAGAAGCAGACCCTTTCCTTTAGGCTTAGGCTGGCCCAATTTCTGCCCAACAACCCTGAGGTTTAGGTACTGCTGAGAAGCTCAACTGTTATCTTACAGATGAAGTAACTGAGCCTCAGAGAGGCCAAGTCACCTGCCCAAAGTCACACAGCTACAAAGCATCTTAACAAGCCTTTCTTGAGCTCGGGGCAGAGGTGGCCCAGGTGGGGTGGGAAAGAGTGGGAAGTGTAAAACAGACCTGGGCAGCCATGTAATCAGGGGCGCTAGGAGTGTGCAGGATGGGGTAAGGCTATTTGTCTCTATGGCAGAGGATTCAGGGAAGGGCCACTCTAGAGAGACTACAAGGCAGAAGAATTGAGGCTTAGGTTGGGGAGCCACTGCAGGGCTTGGGGAGGGGGAGACATGACAGGTCTGGGGTAGATGAATGCTAGGGTGACCATGGATTCCCAAGGGGCTGAGCTGCCTACACAGGCAATGCCCCCTCATTTCTAGCCACTCAGTGCAAAGGGCCTGGGTGGGCTCAGGTCACATGAACCTAGGAATAGCTTGGCCATTTTCCAGTGAGAAGGGAGGGGGTGTCTGGGCAAGTAGAGGTGAACAAATATGGGGCTGTCTCCAACGATCCTTGGAGATGACAGTGGCATTGTGCAGAGGAAAGACCCCACGCCCCCCACCCCCGCCAGCTCCAGTATGAGGCTCTAACATCCACTACTTATCCAACCTAGGGATAGTCCCTTCCCTGATCCCAGCTGCCTCAGTTTACCCTTCCTTCTTGTAAATGTACTAGCTGATCTTCCTGGCACCTCTCAGTTCTGACCTGACTCAGTTCAGTGTCCTGCTCTGCTGGATTCCCCCTGACTTCAATGGTTTCTTAAAGGCCACCACTAGCGATCATATCTAAGCTTTCTGGGCTAAACAAGGGTCAAGTCTATTTTGGTTGAAATATAAGATTCCTTTTCTAATTATTGGAAACTCCACAGCAGCCCTATTTTATGTTTCCATTTTTCAGAGGAGTAGTCTGAGGTCCAGTAAGGGCAAGGGACTTGCTTATGATCACACAACTAGTAAGCAGATCCAGACATACAAACCTGCTTCTCCAGCGCCATGCCGAGACCCTCGACTGAGAGTGACAAGCCCCTGAGGCCTAACCTGCCTGTGAGGCCTTTCAAGAGATTGGCCAAAAGTGAGAGGGAGGTGTTATCTTCCATGTCTTTTAGAGACTTTCATTCTCAGCTCTTCTGTCAACTTTCTCTGACCTCCACACTGCTTAATACCTTTGTTTTCACATCTATGAAATGGGGATTCAACATCAGTCTGCTACTGGTCCAATAACTCCAATGACTTGGCTGATGGGGGAAGGGAAAAGTCCCCTCCCCCCAGAGGCCTGCCTCCCAGACAAAGTCTTGCTCTAAGGAAGTCTGGAACTGGATTGCCAAGCTCCGCCCAGCTCTTTCAAACCCCCAGAGGCCAATGCCTAGTTCATCTGCTTAGCCAATCACGTAACCCACTTCTTGACTGATCAAAGAGGCTCAAACCTCCTGAAGAAAGCCCCAAGTGCTCGCCTTTAATCAATAACACTTCACCATGAGTGAAACTTCTGCGATTACATCACAACAACTAAGCTGGGGTGGTTTGGGTTTTGGTTTTTGATCCCATCTTCCTGGGATCAAATTCTGTTTCTGAGACATCTCTGCATTTTTCAGAAAGAAGCTAGTGCTTAGATGGGCAGGGGAACTGCTGGGGTGGCAGGGACTTGCAGAAAAACCCTTTTCTGGGACAGGAGTCAGTGGTGAACCCCACTGGTAGGACCTGGACAGAGTACTATTGTGGACTTGACACTGGTGGTTCTCACAGCTTACACCTTGCGCATGACCTGGGGGTGGAGGCGGAGCAGGTCGTGGTGGCCACCTGGTGTATGGCACCAATAGACTGAATATTATCCAGACAGGATACGGGGACAGACACCAAGCCTCCTTGCCCATCCCTTTCCTTCCCCACGCTTATCTCCATCTACTCACTCTCTACTCCAGTCTTTGTTGCTTACACCAAACCTGGTACAGTGAGTACTCCAGCCCCCTTCCTATGTCCTGGTGCCCCCAATCCCTGCAGGCTGCCATCACTCTCCACTTCTAGCTGCTCCTGCTGTGAGTGTGCCCATGGAGTTGGCCAATCTACACATTCAGAGTTCTGGGACAGATGTTCCAGACTGACAATGAGCTATTTACAGAGATGACTAAGAGGGCAAAAGGGGCTAGAAGGAATTTGGGAAACAAGATAGTTCTTTCAATGAACTCAAGCTTTTTCTATCTCTTCCCTCCGATCTTCTCCACAATGCTGTTAGGTTAAGAAGCAGAGACCCTCCCTGTCACTGAGGAGTCACAATTGTAAATGGCCTAAAAGGGCCATGGAGCCATGTGGGGCCAGGGACAAAAGGCAGCCATAAGGACTGAGGGCCATAAAACCCATCACTCAGGAAGGGGAAGATTAGGATGAGGCCTGGTCACTGTAATGACAATGACTGGGAGGAACAGACCAGCTCTGGGAAACTAGTCATGGCCTGGAAGAAGTCTTCTGAGTCCCAAGGGCTTCTCTCTGGAAGGACGGGGACAACAGGGGCGGGCTAACCCCCATGAGAGCTCACCTTGATGAGTACTTTCAGCCAAAAGGCCTACTGAAGTTATTGAGTAGCCTTTGAAACCAAAAGGGAGTGATTGTCCACTGGGGTCTTGGCTCCTAAGGGGCCTGGTTAGGCTGGAGGAGAGTCAAATGACATGCCTCACCTCCTAGGCCCCCACATCAGGGCAGCTCCTCCCCCAGGAGACTCTGGCTTCCAGCTTTAGCTCTGAGAGGTCAAACCTGGCAGTGGGTCTCTCTCAGACTCCACCTTCCTTCTAATCCCAGCCTGCGGCATATGCCCTTGAGGAGAAGGTAGAACTGTCTATATCCCTGAGTCAGGAGGACCAAGGCTCCCTACCATTAGAACTAGAGGCTCAGGCGGGCCCAGTGTGCCACACCCTACAGAGCAGGCTTCTGGTAGCCTCTTTTCTCACCTTTCTACTTGGATGTCTTTATCTCTGCTCAGCCCAGGGCCATGAGCACAACTCAGCCAAATGCCCAGGGCCAGCCTCTTCAGCCCAGTTGTGCCCTGAGCTGTCAGCACTGGGAAGCCTGCCTTTGCCCTGGCCTTGGGTGGTGTGAGTGTATCCAATGGCAGTCTCTACAGCCCTCATTCCAGAGTTTATCTCTCCCCCAACTATGCTGCCCAAGCACAGCGGTGGAAGGGGAGGGTCCTCTGCTTAGGGGTTAACACCCTCTTCCCTCCAGCCCTTAACAAAGTCATTTCCATTCAGCAAAGTTCTGAATTCCCTGAGACTTTGAATAGGAGGAGTAGCAAGGTCTGCCTTGGGCTTTAGGACAGTGAGTCAGAATAGAAGGGAGTGAGGAGAGGCTGGAGGAGAGGTGAGGAGGCTATGGGAGCAAAGAGAGGATGTGGGAATGCCAGCTCTGCCAGGGATTAGAAAGAGGACCCTGAGCTTGTTGAATGGGGTGACTGGAAGTATGGTGGAGACAGAGAGAGGGAGGTGGCTGGGACCAGAACCACACAGGGAAAACAGTGTCCTGCTGTCCAAGGTCCTGATGATGGGTGACCCTGAGGAGCTTTTCATTGCCCTACGCCTCAGTTTCAGTGTCTGTAAAATGGAGTCATTGGCTTAGATGGTCTTCAAGCCCCTATCAAGCTCTAGATTGAGGCTCTAATGATTGAGGTTTGTGTTGAGACCCACTAGGCCAGCCTAGGTAAAAAGAGCTGCCAAGTCCCCATTGACCCAGAGGACCATCTGTGAAAGCTAGTCTCAGGAAGGCTCCCCACCCAAAGCAACATGGCACATAAGGGAGGGAGGCGAGGGGTGTCAGAGGGGCCGCACGCCAGGTCAGCTCCTTCATTTAGTTAAAAGGGAATGGCCTATGAACAAGAACAAAAGATTAACATTTTTGGTTTGTTGTTGTTTTATTGACAATTTTTGTCTTTATATCACAGTCATTTGCAGACATATCTCTCCCATGCCAGTTGTGCCTTCTCTTGTATTGAAGAAAACCAGCCTATAAACGGACAGTATATGCAGCATTCTGCAGCCATAGCCCCCCACCTCTGCCATGAAAAGAGAGAGGTGCATTTCACCATCTCTGCTCCAGGAGGTGGTGGATCCATCTTGTTCAATCTTGTTTTTTGTTCTTTCAATTCATGTTGTTGCAATCACTGTGTATGTTGTTTTCTGTTTCTTCTCATGTCCTTCTGCATGGGTTGGCACAGGTCTTTCCGACTCCATTCATTGGTTCCACCAGGAATCAGAAACCTTGAGTTCAAACCTGGCCTCAGACACTTGCCAGCTGTGTGACTCAGGGCAAGTCACTTAACCCTGTTTGCCTCAACGTCCTCATCTGTAAAATGGGGACAATAGGAACACCCACCTTGCAGGGTTGTTGTGAGAATGAAATGAGCTAACTATCAAGTGCTTAGCACAGTGCCTGGTGTGTAGCCGGCATCCTATCAAGGCTGATTTCCTGCCCCTTTCCCCCTCCCTTCTGCCCAAGGTAAGATCTGAGCTAAGTCTTAAAGGAAGCCAGGGAAACCAAGATGGCGGGGCAAAAGTAGAACATGCCAGGCATGGGGGACAATGGAGTCTCCCATGGGAGGAACGGCGAGGAGACGCGGACAGTGGGGTGAGTAGAGGGAGGGAGGTGGGGAACAACTGGAAAGGGAGGAAGGGACCACGTTACGAAGAGCTTTAAATGTCAACCAAAGGACCTTATGGTTGATCCTGAAGAGAATAGGGAGCCATAGTAGCTCATTGAGCAAAGGTAGCAGGGCCAGAGTTGATCTTTAGAAAAATCGCCTTGGAACCACGGCTGTGATGTTGTTAGACTGTGTGCCCTTTGTCTCCTCTATGGCCCAGAGACTGATACCACTCCTGGGTCTGTACCTCAAAGAGATCAGAGACAGAGGAAAGGGGCCCATTTGTACAAAAGCATTACGGCAGCTCTTTGTGTGGTGGTGAAGAATAGTGGCTGAGGGAATGAATGGGATGGAATAATACTGTGCTGGAAGAAACCATGAAGGAGACCGTTTCAGAGAAGCCTATGAAGACTTGTATGAACTGATGCAGAGGGCTATGAGCACAACCATAACAATGGCTACAAGGAAAACAGGATTGTAAAGAGAACCAGCTTGGAAAGGCCAACATTCTCAGGCCAATGAGAGCACCCAGGACGAATCATGCTGCTGCCCACCTCCTGCCAGACACGAGATAGACCAGAATGCACACTGAGTCACGGGCTTTGGGGCCATCGCTGTGGTTGATGCAGAGATTTGGTCCACCTGACCTTCCCTGTTTGTAACAGTGATCTGTTTTTGTTTTCTTTCTCAGTGAGGAGGGAGGGAATGGAAAGAAGAGAAAGCAAATTTCTCTTGATTAAAACATTTTCAACATAAAAACTGTTTTACAAAGGACAAAGGCAGAGAAGAAAGCTGTAGAAGGACACTGGTGATTGTGAGAGTGGCCAGGAGGGGGCATGGGGAAGGGCCTAGAATCTGAGCCTTGTGAAGAGCTGATTAAGGAAAAGAGGGGAAAGGAAATGCACTGCCTGGCTTCATCCATTTGAAGTACTGCCTGGGCAGGGAGGGGCTAGACTTGCTCCAAGATGGGGCAGTAGGGGCAAGTCACAGAAATAGAATCTAGATGTGAGGAAAATCTTCCTCCCATTGAGAGCTGTCTCAGAGAGGGTTGGGCTGCCTAGAGAGGTAGGGAGCTCCCCCTCCTTGGAGATCTTCAAGCAGAGACTGGACAAGCCCTTAAATGGTTGATAGAGGAGACTCCTAGAATAAATGGCCACTGAGATACTGGGATCCTGAGAATCTGGGGGTTCAGGGTGACTAACATGGGACAGGGCCCCAAACACCTGACACGTTCTTGTTGCAGCAGGTCCTGGCCACACTGGGCTGCTGTGTGCCACCCATGCTCCCTCCTGCTTGCAGGCCTGCCAGAAGCTGAGCTCCCTGCATTCCAGAGCCTTGTGACTGCTCTGGTGGAAGCTGACACAGGCTTTGGGGCCCCTTGTCCCTCCTTCCCAAGCCCCATGGCACCAGCTTGCCTGGCCCTGGAATGAGGACACAAGGAAACATTTTTGGCCTGGCCCTCAAGTTATTCCTGCTCCATCTACAGCCAGAGTTTGACCCAAAGGCATAATCCTGCAAGCAACTGGGGACTCTCACTATCTGAAATGTAAAGTGCTTAGCGCAGTGCCTGGCACATAGTAGGCACCATAGAAATGCTTTCTCCCTTCTGCCTTCCCTCTTGTGTTTATTCCCTTAGATACCCAGTGCAGGCCAGAATCCCAGATCCCACTGGGTCACTGTGCTGACAGATGCATTTCTTTGAAAGGAAACATACTTTGCTTTGTGCTTTGTGGGCTGGACCTTTTGATTCCCCATGGACTGAGGTGGCAGAAGGGAGAGGATAAGCCCAGGTGATGGAGGGAAATGTATTTTTATTTTTGCTTTATCTTCTCAGTTAATTTGCCTTTGTCAATGGCAGATATTGGGCAACCACATGGAAAGGGTGGTCAGAAGTAGCCAAAACAACCTGTGGGAACCTCTAGGTGGAAAAATAAACGAGAGCTTGGAGGAGGACCTGACTGATCCCAGCTCAAGCTAAGTCAAAGATGAACCACTTGTACTTAAGAGTTGTTTGTTTCCTTAGCATTTGCTTTTCAAAGTGTGTTCTAAAGTTTATAAATGGAATAGGTTTGTCCAATGAGGCTTCTCATAGCCAAAGAGTCACTTATCTATGCCCAGAACTAAAAGCAGCAAGATTCCAGGGCAGCCCTGCCAATTTAGACAGATTCAGTCCTGGGCCAATGTCTCATAATGGACAGAACATGGTGTATTCTTTCTCTATAAAAGGTTCTGTGGAGGTGACCCATATCAGATAGAAAAGACCAGGTCAGAGTGGCAGCAAGCCCATCTTGATTTCCACAGCACCTTTCCCAAGACTCTGTTGCTTGAGATAAATCCAAATACTATAACGATCTACATACAGGCATCACTTTCCCCTTAAATTTAGACTGTCTCCATTTGACAGAGAAGGAAACTGAGGCATGAAGAAGTCATTCAAGGTCATTCGCATAGTAAGCCAAGAAGTTGATTTGACTCCAAATCCTTTATTTACAGATCTTTGTGTCATCCTGTATTGTGGCTGTGGTGGGGTTGAGCACTCTGCACGGTCAGGTTCCCTCCTCTCCCTGCCAAGTCTATCCTCCTGTCAGCTCACCATATACCCCCATAGCTGGAGAAGGAGCAGTCAGAAGGGGTCCCTGAGATGCCCCTTCCCAAAGAGCTCATGCAGGCTTTGGGGCTCTACTTCTCCCTCCTAGATAGATGACCCCAGAGTTGCTGTGGACAGCTCTGGCCTCAGCTTTATGACATGAAGTGAGAAAGGCAGCAGGGTAGGACCCAGGCCCACCAGCCCCTGCTCTAGTCCTGGTAGAACAAAGCAGATGCAACTAAGAAAGGATCTTCCTGAGGAAGAAGGGAGCGCCCTCCAAGGGAGGCCCCCCAAAAGGGGCTTCTACCCAAGAGGTACCCATGTCAGGAGGTGGATGACATGCATGCATTTTTCTAAGACAAGTAGGTCAAGAGAGGGCTCTCCAGGTACCACCAGCCAGGGCTCCTCGATTGGCCCCTAAGTCAGTGCTCTGGTGAGGTGCTCTGGGCTCTCCCCAGAGAGGGCTGGTCACCTCCAGCCACAGCTAGGCATCCCACAGACCTGAGAGATGACCATGTGGCTCTGTCTCACAGGGCAGCAGAGCTTAGGTTTCTGAGCAAAGACCTTTTGTTACTTGTCATGAAAACAGGGAACTTGGCTCCAGCTCTGAGCACCCCCAGGCTCCTGCCAAGAGCAGATTCGGCTCTTACATAACACATCTTTAGCTCTCTTCTCCTCCTGGGTATCAGGAACAGAAGGCCAGAACCCAGGGTTAGCGGAGGAAGAGAGCTACAGAAACTGGAGCAGGACAGATTTGCATACATTTGCTCCAAGGACACGTGCAGGGAGAATCAGGGTATTTCTGAAAGGATCCCGGCAGCCCCTGTGTACTGGATGGAAGGAAAGCCCCCGGGGAGCAAGGACATGAAAAGGGGAACAAGGAGAGAAAGTTATGAGGAGAATGCAGGAGAAGACCCCCTAACAGAAAGATAAATACAAACCAAATGCTGAAGTCCCCAGAACCTGAACCCTAGGCTGGAGGTTAAGCCATTATTGAGAAGAATTCGAGATTGATGCTGGTGCATGAGTCCAGAGCTATGATCTTAAGCCAAAGCCAGTCTCACAAGCCAAATGCATATAGTGTCTTTTATGGAAATCATCTTCTTTCTTCCAGTCACAATATCTAGGCACTGGATCACCCAGGGATGTGCCAATGGAGATATCAGACATGTAGTCCCCACTGGAGGGCACTGCATTTCCTATCAGAACACGTGAAGAAAGAACACGGCATCCTTATGTGCACTAGTTGGAATCCTCTACTTTCAAGGCTCAGCTCAAGGGCTGATTCCTACATGATTCCCACCCCTCCCCCAAGCTCAAAGCTATGACTCCTTCCTCATACCATCCTGGGGCACTTCATCTCCATCTATCTTATACCTCATCATACTCTGCTGAGGATCACACTTATCTGTGGACGTGCTGGATCAGCCCATATGTGCCTGTTGTCCGTACAATGCCTATGGAGCTAGGCTGCCCCTGGATTTTGGGTAGATATTGTATGTACATGGAGAAGAAGGGCTCAAAATTGAAAAGGGGGAGAGATGGGGAAGACAGACACACCGTGGTACTTTTAATGACCCCACGCTTCTTCTTGAAACAAAAACCCATCTGTTTAACACATTTTCTTTGAATAAGGCTCTATGACTGAGACTCAAGGAACACTATGACCTCTGAGGAAGGAAACCTGTGGAGACTAGAAAGCCATTTGGAGCTCTACCCCCAAAGCCACAGAACAGTGGGTGCTCTTTGACCCAGCAATACTACCACTAGGTGTGTATCCCAAAGAGAAAAGAAAAGGAGTCAGGCACAAAAATATTTCTAGCAGCTCCTGAGGGGGCTGCCCACCCACTGGGGAATGACTGAACAAGCCATGGTCTTGGAATGGGAGGGAGGCTTACTATCGCCCTGGGAAGGCACCAGCTTCAGAGAAACCTGGGAAGACCTGTATGAATTGATGTGGAGTGAAGTGAGCAGAACCCAGAAAACAATTCATATCATTGTAATTATATTGTAGAGACAAACATAACTGGAAGCCAAAAGCTCTCTGATCGTCACAATGACCCAGCCCAGATCCAGAGGCCCCATGATGAAGCAGGCAGGCCACCTCCTGACCCAGACAGGGCCTAGGGGTTGAACATGCAGAATGTGACCTGAATACCTACTAGGTGCCAAGCCCTGTGCTAAGCACTAGGGACACAAATAGAAAAGTCAGAGTCCCTGCCCTCAAAATGCTCCTGTTTTAATTAAGGGAAAGAGTACATACCCAGAGGAGAGATGGGCAGACGCTAAAGCCTAGAGATCTGCCATCTCACCAGAAGGACTCTGGTTGATTAAAGCTCCTGCTCACACCATCCAGGTGGTATGAGAGACCTTGGCCCTGGCCAATGGCTGTTAGGTAGGGGGGAGAGAGCAGGAAAGTCTAAGTGGAGCCAAGCTCTGGGTTCTCTCCATCAGGTGGGGGAGGGGAGGTAAAGGGACCAGGATCTAGCCAGGAGGGGACATCCACCACCAAATAAGGACTGGGAAATGGGAGTTGAGGTGGGGCAGGGTAAGGCACCCTGAGGCAGGTCACCATGAAGGAACAGGACTCCAGTCTCCTGACTGGTTCCAAATCAACCACTGGGTCTCACCCAGGCCTTCCTGAGCCAGTTGGGTAGAGAGAGTCTGTTCCAAGCAGGCAGTGCTGAACAAGTCTGCCAGTCCTGACTTCCAGCCCCCAGGCTCCTTTCCCTTCGTCCTCCATGGCAAGCTGCCCTCTCAGAAAGGGGCTCTTTCTCAGACTGTGTCAGGCCCTGAGTGGGTTTGGGAGGAAGGAAAAGGGGCACTTTTCTCAGGGAAGAAAGGTTTTATTCCTTGTGAGAGGAGCGCGGTCTGCTCCTGAAAGGAGACCTGGGTAACCTGGAATATGTCACATCCCTTCCCTCAGATTCTATTTCCCCATCTGTACAATGGGGAGCTGGCCTCAATAACCTCCAACATTCTATGGTAATATGCATTTGGAAAAGAGAGTTAGCACGCTAGAGTCCTCCTCTTCACATTTCCTCTCCAGGGAGCTGTTTCTGGAGGGAGGAGTAAAGAGGAGGAGAAGGAGAGGGGAGTGAAGGGGGAGGAGGAAGGAAGATCCTTTTCCTCCCTGAGGAGATTCAGCAATGGCTCATCTTCCCCAGGGGTTCCCATCTAGCTCTATTCGTCTGCTAGATGGGGAGGCTTTAGGGGCAGATGCAGGGGTGCCTCTCCCTGACCCATGGAGTGGGGCTGGCTCAGGGAGTAAACGTGTTGGGAGCAGACTGACTCCTAATCTGGTCCCACACAGGGCAAGTGTCAGGCCCTAGCCAGCAGCCTGAGACCAAAGCCTGGGTCCCTCCCAGCCCCAGGGAGAAGAGCTTCCAGCTGGTGCTTTCTCTGGATGCCTGGGCTCCCTGCCACCAAGTGCTCTCCGGCTGGTCCACTCACACCTAAGGTTTCTGGGAAACTTATTCTCCAGAGCAGGCACACTGTGGTATTGGGGTCTTCCCACCAGGGGAAGAGCTGGCCCTGGGCCCAAATGGGCTATGGATTCTACAGCAAGGGAAGCAAACCCACGGCCTTCTCTGTCACCATAGCAACCATCACTGTGGTAACAAGGAGCCAGGCAGGATGCTGCAGGTGATGCCTGGACACAGTCAGGGATGGAGAGCCTAGAGGCATTGGCTGGGGAAGGCCCGACCTAGTCCCATGAGACTTGCCCCTGGTTGACTTCCTAGCCCCACCCCCCGGCCCCCAATGCCATCCCTACCTGCTGGCTGACCTTGGGGAAGCACTGTGGGGTAGAGGAAGGGGCGCTGATGTCAAGGCAGATCTGGCTTCAGATCCTGGCTATGCCTGACTGCGGGACTGTGAGCACATCACTGCTCAGAACCTCTGAGCTGGACAATGAGCCAGAAGCCCTTAGATCTAACCCAAACCCATAAATGTCTACAAGATCTTCTTCCTGAAGGCCACCTCTTAAGGCAGCCCACCCACTCTGGGATACCTCTCACAGCAAACAATGGCCTCTCACAGCAAACAATGGCATCCTGATGTGACATCCAAACAAGGTGGTCTCCGGTTCCTCTCATGCTCCTGGTTCTTCCCTCTAAAGCTACACAAGTGAGGCCAATCCCTCGTCCACCTGGCAGAACTTTCTGCACTTTGACTTCTTCATCTGTAAAATGGAGCTAACACTTCATGCCTCTTGGGATGGAGGAGGGGTTAGGAAAATGCGTTTAAATCTTAAAATGCTAAAGAGAGGTCGGCTGTTATTATTATGAGCAAAAATGTGCATGCCACTTTCCTGCCTTCTTGGGTGCCCTGAAACAACTCTGGACAGAATCTGTTCCGTTCAGCCTCCTACTTTACCCTTTATGGGCTCCTGGATCAGGGCTATTCTCCATCACTGACCCCTTTGTAGACACAAGCCTCAGATCCTTCCTTAAGTGCAGCCTGGGGAGAGGTCAAGAGACCACTGGGGCCCAAGGGAAAAGCAGGGGTCTTGACCAATGAGACCCAGACCAAGCCAGAGCCCTAGAATCCTGGCTACTCTGGGTCAGACAAATCCTGAGTCATCCAGGCCAACCCAAATCCATGTCCATATTTTTGTCCTAGTCATACATGCCTATGCTGGATTGGGCTCTCCTGAATTCAGTGCCAAAGGCCAAGACAACCTCCAATCATAGCATGATTGTAGTGTGAAGCCTCCCCCCTAAGTCAATGGAAGCAAAGCCCTTAGCTCTGCTGCTCCTGGGTAGAGAACGTTCTCCTCCATGGCAGGGGAGACCCCAGGGACCAGGAGGGTTTCTGTCCTCTATCCACTCACCCCTGAGTCTGGTTCCAAGGGAAAGATTAGGAGAATGCCCTATCCCACCCAGCCTGGCAATGCCAAGCCAGGATCTGAGGCCAGGGTTTCTGAGTCTAGGCCTAGGTAACTGAGACAAGATACCCATAAGCCCTGGAGCCAGGTCAAGCCACCAGACTAAGGCAGAGGTGGCCTCCAAGGCCAGGGGGACAAACAGCCTTTGACTATAGATGGTCAGACTGCATCTCATGCCTCCTTCTCCTCCCTGGATGCCTGGGAAGGATTCCCAGCCTGGTTTGTTTTCATTGTGAGAGTTAAACAAATCCCTTTAGCTTTGGGGGTAGGCGAAGGTGGATTCCAGAAGAAAAACCATTGGAGCTGCCAGGTCCCTGGGAGGCTCATCCCTCAAGGCCCTTTCACCAGGAAGACAGACAGTGTTCTTGTGGATAAGTAAGTGTGCCTTTGTGGGAGGCAGGGGTGGGGGAGGGAGGAAATCTGAGGGCGCTTTTCCAGTTCTCCCATCTTGAGTGCAAAGGTAAAAAAAAAATCATGAAAACAACCTAGCAAATGTCTTCCAAATAAGCCCTTCCCTGGCACCAGTCCCTGCAAGACAGGCTCTCATGCCATGCCACCTGGGCCCAGGCAGCAACCAAGAGAAGCTTTGAGTCCCCAGGTGAGATGGGGTCATGGATATGAGTGATGCTTCCGATCCTCTCTTCACCCTTGTCCAGCCTTGTCCATGCCTTGTCTAGCCTCGTCATACCTTGTCCATAGGAGGCAGCAGGAAATGTTTGGTGAATCAATCTGGGAGCTCTGCAGGCATCTCAAGTGGGCCATGTTTAAAATGAACTCATTCTCTTTGCCCCATAACTCTGCCCTCCCTGAATTTCCTCTTGTTATCATGGGCTCCACATCCCCCCTATCAGCCAGGCTCAGAGCTGAGGGGCCATCCTTTGTTCCTCACTTACAGCTCAGCCCCCACATCTAATTTCTTGCCATGACAGGCTGTTTTTACCTTCCCAACATCTCTCACATGCATCCTCTTCTCAGAATTCCTATAGGTCACCATAGGTCAGGTCCTGATTACCATCACCTCCCACCTATTGGCCTCCTCACTGGTCACCCTGTCTCTCACTACTCCAAACCACCTGCCTAAAGAACAAATCTGACCCTGTCAACACTTCCTTGCGCATATATACATCCTCAAGAAATACCAATGGCTCCCTGTTGCCTCCAGTGTCAAAGATCAAGTACTTGGTCCTTGAGAACCCTTCTCAACCCAGCCTCAGCCCAGCTTACCTTCCTAGCCTTACTACATCTTACTGCCCCTCAGTGAACTCTGCAGACCATCAGCACTGGCCTTCTTTATTGCTCCTCCTGGATGAGTCCATTTCCGATCTCGGTGCTTTTGCACTAGCTGAGCCCCATGCCTGGAATGCTCTCTCACTTCCTTTCCACATCTTAGACTCTCAGAGCACCGTTCAGATCACGTGCCGCCTCCTTCACAAGCCCTTTATGGATCACCCTGTCCCCAGTGTCACGTGGTTACTGTTTCTGCATCTACATGCGGAAATATTGTCTCCCTGCCTTGACAATAGGCTCTTCAAGGGTAGAAACGTAAAGCCCCATCGCCCAGCCCAGCACTCTCTCAATCAGTAATCGATTAGAGTGAGTTAATGAAGTAAATGAATGAACAGCACAAAAAGGGGTCAAGATCAGAACCAGATCTAGCCACAATCACACCAGGGGTAAATTCCTCTGGGGTAGGGTCTAAGGCTAGCCCCATGATGGGTAGCCACACCAGGAGGGGGTTCCTAGCCCCTGAGAGTCCAGCCCGCAATGACAGCATGAGAATGATGTCCAAGGGAATCTACCCTACCAAAAAAACAACACAAAATGAGGGGGCAGGGACGGGCGAGGAAGCCCTGCCCTCCTCGGGAGACATCTGTGCCATTTCCCACACTAGGCTTCTTGAAATCCAACCCTTGGACCAGTGAGTCAAAGTTGTCATTTCCCCAAGGGAGGCTGAGCATCGGTTGTGACCCAATTCTGACCATGAAAATGTGGTCCTTGGCCTTTCTTGGCTGAACTTGTGGTGACTGGCACACCAAATTCCTTCCTGCACCCTGCAGGAGAACACAGTCCGAAGATGTCCAGTTTTCCTCTGCCTGGGAAGGGAGTAGCCCAGCCCCTTCCCCTCCCCACCCCCAGTGACCTTGAACTAGCTCCCGCCTTCTGAGCTTTTCCTAAGTAACTCCATCTCAACCCTTTTTCAAAGGCAGCATCTCTGCAGCAGAGACAAGAACAGCTATTTTTAGGTCCCATTTCTGGACTCTCTCTCACAATTTAACTCCATCCCCCCAGGGGCAGATCAGATCCTTGTCTTCTCCATCTAACTGCAGCCAGCCCCACCAAGAGCAAGCTATGTGTATGATGTAGACTACAGAGACTGCAGAGAAATCAACCTCCCCCACCCTCTCTGTCTCTGTCTCTCTGGCTACAAATACTTATATTTCTATAGAGAGAACAATGAATGACTTTGTTGTTGGCAGGAAAGTAGGGCAGAGGTCACCATCTCCCGTTGTAGTCCTACTAAGTGAAACTGGAGAAAGTTTTTTCTTTAGTGTGTGTCCTTCCTCCATCAGTGAAGAGAGATCTCACACCTTTATTGCTTTGTTGATCAGCATTAAGAGTCTGGAACTCTATGGTCCCATTCAGCCCAGAGATTCTGGGTCCTAGATAACTTCCTCCATCTCTCTGACAGGCTTTTTTCTATCACCCGGTGACATCCTCCATTTCCAACATTCCGTGTTCTATGTTCTGAGATCCCTACCTGCTCTGGCATTCTCTGTTCCATGGTTGGTAGCCCCTCCCTGCTCTGACATTCTATGTTGTAGATCTCTTCTGGAGCTGACTTCCAATGCTCTCACATTCTAAGGTTCCTCCCAGCTTTAATGTTCTATGCTCTACATTCTAAGGTCCCTTTGAGCCCCTACATTCACTGTTCTCTAAGGGTGATCCTAGTTGTGGCATTGATTGGTTTTTGTTCTAAGCTCCCAGCTCTGGCTTTCTGTGATTTGCTTTCGCAGTTGACATTTGCCTACACAGCCATATTTCCAGCCCTACCGGCGGGTGCCACGTCTCCTCACATCTGGCAGCTTCCCCAGGGACAGAGCAGCCCAGGATGGCCATTCTTGGTTTCAGACCTGACCCAGGCTTGACCCTTCCTCTCTCCGAACTGACTGGATGCCTGGAAGTCTGGATGCTAGATGTCTGAGTGGCCTGAGTCAGTCAGCAGCCCAAACACCAGTAAGGCTAAGCATGGGAGCTCCTGGACTGTCCTTGAGGGCCCGGGCTGGTTTTGCCTTTATTTATAACCCCAGTGCCCAGCACATAGAAGATGCTTCATAAAACCTTGTTGACTCAGTTTGATTTCTTGTCTTCACGTGAAACATGATTGTCCCTTTTAAAGGACCTCTCAGCCCGCCTTGGCAACCTGGCCTCAAAAACGAATTCCCACTATTTGCTACCAATCCTAGCTGCTTCCTTTGCAATTTTTGACCCTCCTGGCTCTCCAGAAGGAACCTGGTGAGGACATGAGTTCCCCTCCCACCATCACCACCAAATCTCCTACTTATCACCAAAGAATTTGTCCAATTGCCAAAGACTCTGAGACTTCCTGGCCAGCTTTGCCCTCACCAAAGCCTCTCCTCTGCTCAGGCCCAGTATCAGACCAAAATTCCTCACAACCTCCTTTGGTCATGTCCCCTTCTTCTCTAAAGAACCTTGGTGGCCATTCCTGGCCTCCGTGCTCATTCAGTAAGTATCTATTGAGCACCTGCTGCATACAAGTCCCTGGCTGGTTACTGCATCAAGGCCCTGCCCTCTTTAACTGTCCCCTAGGTTTGTCTGGTCTCCCCAGACAGATTGTAAATGCCTTTTGGGGAGAGACCAAGGCCCAGAGCTCTCCTCTCCACCCCATTCTCCAACCTCTGCTGCCCTGGAAAATTGTGAGAAACTCTTCCAGAGCTGGGCTCACTGTGGGACTCCCTCGTGACTGTGTAGGGGTTGGAGAAGGAGGGCAGACTGATCCCTGGGGGCCTGAGTACCCACCCACAACATTGGGCAGGTACAAGTCAAAGAAACAGGCAGGAAAAACCAAGAGTGACTTTTCTCCTAACCAGCTCTTTCTACTGCCCTGGGCCAGAGATGGGGATGAGGGGGACAATGAAGCCTTCAAACTCTCGGAGTCCAAAGAGGATGAGGATGAGAACACCTTGGGCCTCAGCTCCCTGACATGTGCTCTATGTGGTAGAAAGGATCTGTCTAGTGCTGCCTGACCTGGGAACTAGAGCCCCAGCAAGGACTGAAGGAACAGAGGGGACTCTGCCACTCATTTGCCGGGGGACCATGGCAGATCCTCCCCCTCAGTTTCTCCATCTGAGAAATGAGGCCAGTTGGATTTGGAGCAGCTGGAGCACACAGTTCTGTGATCTAAGGTCTCTCCTCTTCTAGAGGCTCTTCTAACATAAAGCCCCAATTCCTCCATTTGACAGGCTCCAACCATATTTCACACTTGTCCCGTGCACACCGTCTACCTCCAGCCAAAATGGCTCCTTGCTGGTCCTTAAGCTCAGCCTCCCATCTTCCACTCCTGTCCCTCTGTCCAGGCTGTACCTCATGCCTGGAACAATCTAGCCCTTTACCTCTACCTCACAGAATCCCTCAGTTCCTTCAAGAATTGAGGTTACTCGCTAAGAAGGACTGAAGGTATCATCCCTCCTGGGCCACTTGCATCATAACAGAGGACACGAGGTTTCCAAGACCCAACAAAATAACTCTCTTATGTTTACCTTCCAGGCAGAGTAATCCCAATAGAGGAGGCAGGAGGGGACATTGGGAATTTCTCAGATCCTAGCATAGGAATGGCCACATATTCTGCCTATACATGGGGCTGGTTTGAGTTGAAAGTAGGAAGTCAGTGCAAGGTTTGGCCCAAATATTCCCCAACCCCTTGCCTCCTTTGGGAGGTTTGCTCCTCCAGCAAACAAAGCCCCAAGATAAGATATGACCTGAACTCCCCAATGCTCAGAGACCCTGGCTCAGAAAGGCTGCCTGGAGCCTGGAAATGCATCTCTTTTCTGTTCTTTTCCTGCCAGAAGGGGAAAAAAATGACATAAAATTGGCCCAGAGGATGGGAGTGATTTCCACTCCTGGCCAGGATCTGTTGATTTCAGAGACAATTTATCACTGACTGCCCTGAAGTTATTGGGCTCAAATGTTTAAAAAGTGCCTAAGTCTGGGTCTTGGATGGGACCCTAGGAGACCTGAAGCTATTTCTGGCCCATTTGCTGGAAAGTTCTGAATTCTTCTGTGAGAGCTATTCTTAGTCCCAGAGAAAGTCTGCTGACCCAGGCATCCAAGGCGACCCAGCTAGCCCCCAGATTCCCAGAGCCTCTGCTCCAATGATATCCAACAACTTCCCAAACATCGATGAAGGGCCTATTGCCAGGTATTCTGCTAAGCACCGAGGACACCAAGATAAAGAATACACAGTCCCCATTCTCAGAGAGCTTCCACTCATTATGCCAGGGGAAGCAGTATGGGCACAGAGAAGGAGGGTCAGCTAAGCCAGAGCTCTAGCTGTTGGGGGAGGTGGGGACCAAGTATAGCTTCTCAAAGCCATGGCACCTGGGCTGAGACTTGGAGGATGCTCTCAGTGCCAAGAGGTGGTACCAAGGAGGGAGGCTTGAGAGATGGCTAGACAAGTGTGAGAAACAGCTGGTAGGCTGGGTTAATTTGGCCAGCCATGGAGTGAGTGAAGGAGATTCCTATGAAATGAGGCTGGAGAAGATTGTTGGTACAGATTGAGATAAAGGCCAGGCTCCTGGGAGCTCCTGAAGGCTTTGGGGCAGCGATTGTGGCAGGTGCATGTAGGATGCACCCCGGGAAAGAAGTGTTCCCTTCCCCCTCTTTCTTTGTAAAATAAGGGGAAGGAGGTGAACTTGACAGTATCTAAGCTCCTTCCCAGCTCTGACGCTCTGATCCCTAATTAGGCTCCTGCTACGGTCCAAGAATCTGTGATGTCTATGAACAGCCAGAGAGCACTGTGCTAATGGCAATGACCTCCTTGTTCTGGGTGAACGACCCTGCAGTCCTCATTGTGGCCAGACCCTCTTCACAGGCTGCCTGGGAGCCAAGGACGTCTTGGACTCTGCCTTGGTAAGCCTGCCAGAGGGCAGGAGGAAGAGCCCCTGTTGGGGACAGTCAGTGACTGCCCAAAGTGTTTGCCCTCTGAGCTCAGGACCAGGCTTCTTCTTCGGAAACGGCCTAGTGAAAATCCTTTGCCCCTGCCCCTCAGCCACTGCCAGGCTGAGCCCCAGCATCCTGAGGGCATCATGGTGATCTCCCTGGTTCCAGAGCAGAAACCATTAGCAGTAGAGGTTGGGGGCCTTCAGGCAGAGGCAGGAGACAAGCAGCTCAGCTCCCAGAGGAGGCCAGCTCCTTGTGCTATGGAAGAGAGAGACAATGTAGCCGAAGACTACAATACTGCAGATGGCAGTGTCATTAAAAGGAAGCTCAACTGAACAGTCCTGCTATGAATTCTGGTGCTGAGAACAAATACGGCTGAGACGTGGGATATTCCAAGGGCGGGAAGCTGCTAACATGTAGCAAACCCAGTAGCTACATCATTTATTTTAGCTTAACTTTTTTCTTTGTTACAAGGAAGATAAAGGAGGGAAAGGAGGATAGGGGAAGAGGGGGAGTATATCCAAAAATTATTTCATTGTAGAAACAAAAGTAAACAATAAAACTTAGTTTAAGAAATAGAAGGATGGGGAGTGAAAGGAGGGAAGAAAGAGAGACAGAGACAGAGATAGAGAAAGAGACAGAGACACAGAGACAGAGAGAGACAGAGACAGAGAAGAGAGAGAGAGGAGAGAGAGACAGACAGAGCAAGGGTGGAGAGAGAGACGGAGAGAGAAAGGAGAGAGAGACAGAGGGACAGAGACAGAGAGAGACAGACAGAGATGCAGAGACAGAGAAAGACAGAGACAGAGACACAGAGACAGAGAGAGACACAGAGACAGAGACAGCGACAGAGAGACAGAGAAAAGAGAGAGGAGAGAGACAGAGAAGAGAGAGGAGAGAGACAGACAGAGACAGAGAGATAAAAGACCCCTCTCTCGCTCAACAAAGGGCACTGGTTCTTTATTTTGACTCCTTCCTGCCCACAGTCCATCACTGGCTGCTTCCTGCCCAACCTGCCTATCCTTGGGTGCCTGCCCAACATGCAGGCTGGCCAAGAAGAAAGAAGGAAGAGAGAAATGTGGGGTGGGGTCTTTTTAGAGGGGAAGAGTGAAAGCACAATGAATCAATGTCCACCCAGAAAGACCCTCCACCCACATTCTTGGGTAGGGCAGTGGAGGAAGGGTTCTATCGAGGGACATCTGACATCCCCGGCCTGGTGCAGATCCCTGGACAAAGCCTTCCAGACCCCTTGGCTATTGTCTTTGATGATCTGACATTTCCTCATGGCAAACACAGAAGAAAGGTCACAAACATGTCCCCACTGAGCAGATGGGGAAGTTGAGTCACTGAGATGATGCTAACGTCTTTTTAAATCCATGAAAATATTTCCAGGGTATGCTCCTACACCAGCTCATGAGAGCTGATTGTTAAATTTTCAGTGTGAGCATTTACAACTCAGAAATTTCAAATGCTACAAACCAGGGCTTATTTTCTTGTTTTGTTGATTGTCTAAATTTAAGAAAGTGTTGGAGAACTTAATCATGCCAATTCAACTTAAAAGCACATTGTGTGTACATTTTTCCTCTGAGAGCTGGTTGTTAAACATTTACCATCGCCTTGCTTTGTGTCCCAAAACAAGCCTCCCTTATCTCTGGCCAAGGAGACCATGGGCAGAGCCACCTCCAGGCCAGGCCCAGAAGCCCAGAAACTCAGTTGTTGGCAGGGATTCAGAAACATCTCTCTGACTTCAGAGCAGGAATCCTGCTTCCTCACCATCCCTGACCCAGACTCAGAGAACCTTGGAGCTGGAAGGGATTCTGGGTGTTCTCTAGAACAGCCATCCCTCACTCTATGAAAGATGAACTGAGGCTTAGAGAGGGTGACCTGCCTCCTGAGGTCACACAGCCAGTGAGAAGTAGAGACAGAGCTTTGCTTCCAGCACACCAAGCCAGGCCATCTCCTCCCCTTCCTGCTCTTCGGGAGAGAGCAGCCTCCTCCAGAGCCTCTCAGCCGCAGGCCCTACCCCTGTCTTGAAGTAAGCACCTCTGCTGAGTTAGGAAGAATTGCTTCTCCCTTTCCTCACTTTCCAGAGGGCAACCCTGCTGCTCCACCAGGATGAGGAGCCAGGGAACAGGAGAATAGGGAGAAGAGGCTCCATTGATTGAGAGTGGTTCTCACTCTCGGGCCCCTCCCAGTGCCCCTCAGGGACTGGAAAAGGAAGGCAGTCAGCCAGCTGTTCCCAGGGCTGAGGGAGGCCCTGGGGGCCAAGGGGGACACCATAGGCCAAAATGGGCCCTGGATCTGAGAGAGGCCCTAGGGGACGAAGAGGACCCTGGGTTAGAGTAGGGTCAAGGGAGGCCTTAGGGGCCAAGGGAAGCTCTGGGAGTCCAGTAGGCCCTGGGTTAAAGTAGGACTTAGGGAGGCACCAGGGCCGAGGGGGGGCCCCAGGCACAATGAGATCCTGAGGCCTGTCGGGAATCAAGGGAGGATCCCAAGTCTGAATCCTGACTCTGCTACTCTCTAGCTGGGTGTCCTTGGCCAAATCTCCTCCCCTGGGGCCTCAGTTTCCACCTCTGTAAAGGGAGAGGTTGGCTTATTTGATCCTCAAAACGGCTCTCTCTGTTTCTCTCATCCTAAGCTGGCATCTCCAGTGCCCACTGGCTGCTGACATCACCCTGCTGGCCAGAGGCCAGTCCCTCTAGTGTTTTAAGAGCTCAGGAAACAGGGTTCGGCTGTCATCCTTCCTGGGAAAGAATTAGAAGCAAGCACAATACCCAGCCCCTGGTCTGGATGTGTTCTTGTGACTTACTAAGAACGGGAAGCTGAAAGGGGTCTGTCTCCCCCCAAGCATTTGACAAACACATCTCTTTTCTCATTTCCCAGAAATGTTGGACTTTCCTCTGCTGGTGGGGGAGATGGACAGCTTCGTGCCAAGCACCAGCTTTGCCCAGAAAGGCACTTGGCCCTGCCTGGACAGTTGAGTACCCACTCAGGCTCTGAATCCTTCCAGGGACAGAGCAGAAAAGCCCCTGCAGCTGCTGGTTCTGGGCTGAGGATTTATCTGGCGCCAAATACTTTCAGAAGACAGATTGTCCTGTGAAAACAACCCAGGCCCCAGATCCTAACTCTTAACTATGACCCTCCTTGGGGTGGATCTCATGTTCATGAGCAGGTGCCCTAAGTGAAAAGGCTAGTTATCTACTCCTCACAAAGTTCTGGCACACCTCCCCCCAGGAGAGAGGTGCCAATAAGGGGATGGGGAAGGAGGCTGGCTCTCCCATAACTACCAGCTGCCAGCTGCCTGTCTCCATACCCTCCCTCAAATGCACAGAAACTCAGAATCACAGAATCTCAGAGCTGGAGAGGAAAACAACAAGCAATCTGAAAAAAAGAAAAAAAGAATTCTTTCCTACAAATTTCCCAACAAGAGGCCACCAGCCCCTGCTTAAAGACCTCCAGGGGGACCCCCCTCCTGAGGTAGCCTATTCCTCTGTGGGATGATGTCTCTCATTAAGAGTTCTTCCTAACTCCAAGCCTAAATCTGTCTCCCTGGAACCACCTCCCCCACTGGGCCCCTGGCTTTACAGGCTGGGACTAAGCAGAACACCACTAATCTCTGTCTCAGGTGGGTCCCTCTGCCTACCATCTTCCCAGGGCAGATACATGAGATTTGGCAAAGAACCTCCAGGGAGGTTTGCTTCAGTCCTGGGTCTCATCCTGCCAAGTCTCAGCAGCAGCTACGAGGTCCAGTTTGTCTCCCAAGCCCTCCACACACTCTTGTTTCGACTTAGGGGCTTTTGTACATGTACCTTTGAAGCTGTGAGTGTCACTACTGGCTCTTTTCTTGGATTTGTCCCTATACTTCTGGGAATCTCAAATGTTCTTTCTCTTTCCTTCATCGGAGCTACAGCTCCCTACAGTCTCAAGCCTAGGGGGCATGAACAGGCCGTTTTCTTCCTCCCCCAGCCTCTGCAGTTCAAAGCCCTTTTGATTAGATGTTCAAGGTTGCAGAGAAATTCATCGCTATCATCCCTTCTTGGGGACACTCCGTCCCTGGCCAGGAGCCCACTATTCCACTACTGTAAGTTATGGTACAGAGCCCCACACCCAACCTACCTACTTCTCTTCAGTCTCCTTTGCTGAATCTTCAGCCATGTTCCAGCCCCACAGTGGGTGCCCCCAAGACTCCATCCTGGGCCCTCTTCTCTTCTCTCTACACCCATTCATTCGGTGATCTCATCGTCTCTATGAAGATGACTTATCTTCACTCTGCTACTTACTCTCTGTAGGGCCATGGACAAATCACATTAACTTTCTGAGTCTCAATTTTCTCTCCCATAAAACGATCTAAATGATCTCTAAGGTCCCTCCTAGTTCTAAAGCTGTGATCCTACAATCCAGATCTATACTGCAGGCTTAGGCTACCTACTGAGCCCCAGTCCTGTCTCACCATGACCTGTTAGATATTTCTCCTAAATGTCCTATACCCAGTCCCAATTCAATGTCTCCAAAACAGAACATATTATCACTTCCCCCAAGCCTCCTTGACCAAACTTCCTCATGTCTGTTGAGGACATCACTATCCTTCCAAGCTCCTAAATTCCAGCCTCTTCCATTCTTCTCTCTCTTTCACTTCCCATATCCTGTGAGTTGTCAAGTCTTGCTGATTCTCCCCCCACAATATCCCTTGTCCCTGGTGCCTTCACACCACTTACCCTAGTTCGGTCCCTTTTGCTTTCTTGCCTAGAATAGTACACTAGTCTCATAACTCAATTTCCAGTCTCTGCCTTTCCTAATCCATTCCCCACCTAGATGCCCAAAGTATCTTCTTCAAACACAAGTCTAACTATGTTGCTCTCCTGTTTAAGAACCCCCCATTGTTCTTTTTTGCCTTGAAGATAAACTCTCAGAATCTACAGAATTTTAGAGTGTCTAGACACGTCAGTGGCTGTCTTGTCCAGCTCATGACTTAGCAAGAATCCCTGTTCTAAGTAGTTCTTCAGCCTTTGATTGGAGACCTCCAAAGAGGGAGAAGCCCCTGCCTCCTGAGGCACGCCACTCTGCTTCAGCATGGATGTAAAAATATCCCTGTGATTTCCACCACTTACCATACCTGGCTCTGCCCTCTGGGGCCACCAGGATATTACAGTGCATCAGATTCTTGAAGGAGACTCTCCTTATTGGCCAGGCCCATGACTTAAACATTTCTCTCCCACTCAGGGTCTAACTGGTTGTTTCAGGAGGCATTCCTGCAGCCCCTACCAAGTGCAACTATCAGAAAGTGGGCCTGGGCCGCTACCTAAAGACCTGCAGTGTCTTCTGTGGTGCTACCCTTGTAAGGAAGCATCTGCCTTTTGAGTCTTCTTTGGACCACAATAGGCAGGTGGATGGATGGAGGTACAAGCCAGAGGAGAGCTGGATCACAGCTTTCTGTGCCTTGGGAAATGCATCTCTGAGCATCAGGAAGCTGCCAGGGCCCAGAAGAAAAACTGATTCCAGGGGAAGAATCTCAGACTTGACTGCTCCTCAGAGTAGAACAGGACCTTCCCATGAACGGTGTGTGTAACTGTGGGAGGGTTCTCCCTAGGTGTCTGGGAAAGGGCAATGCTTTATTTGACTGTTCTGATGGCAAATGCCTTTGCTAGGAGCTAATTGAGTGCATTGGCTGATTATTCATGGGGAGCACATTGGTGGGGCTCATGAGCTAGAGGTAGGAGTGGGTAGCCCTTGAACCCCGAGTTGGGGGAGTGTGTGTATCTATATGTGTCTCTGTGTGTGTCTGTTTGTGCTAGAATTGAATAATGTTCCTCCTGCAACAGGAAGTCTCTGGACCCCAGCCTAACAGGCTGTTCCCCTGGCCTGTCCACATCCTGTCCACTGCTGTGCTGAGCTTGGAGGAGGGGGCAGGACCCTCAGCTTCTGGTCTGATCAGAACCAGGAAGGGAAGGGTATGGGCCACAGGGGAACAAAGACCGGACTTCATCACTTTATCAGAAGCATCACTGCTCCTGTTTGTAAAGGAGTACAAGTAACAACAGGTCAGATTAGAAATCTGTCTGACTTTCTGCCAGGCTGGGGCTGTTCCCCTGCAGTGTGGCAGCAAAGTCTGCAGAGAAAGACTTTTAGAGCATCTGTGGAAGGCGGAGACTGTGTATTGGTCAGCCAGGCCAGGAGGCTGCTGAGAATTCCCCAGAGGCAAGGCCCCAGGGAAGGTCTGTCCAGTGACTTCCCAGCCAGACTCTCCCTCCCAGCAGAAGCCTCCTTCCTGACACAAGAAGTCTGGAGGCCTCTGTGGGCCCTTGGTCCCACAGGCCTCCTAGCACCGAAAATATCGGCCCAAATTATAGCACAGACCCTTCCCCAAGCCCTCCTCCTAAGCACAAACTCTGGTAGGTCCCAGCATCCAATGGACTTGGGTCTGTCCTTCAAGGACCAATCTGGCTCCCCTTAAGTTGTGAGCAGAGGGCTGGCCACCAATAACTTGGGGCCTGGAGCTCCTTGAGGAGAGAGACTGGGGTGTGTGCTGGTAAGCAAAATGGGCTCCTTAGCACTTAGTGCCCTTGAAGAGTTTGGCTTTTGTTTGCTTTGAGTAATTCAGTGTATTTCATTGAGCCTTAC
>CM053625.1:326753007-326810768 GCA_028646595.1 Phalanger gymnotis | reverse complement strand
CAACCAGGGAACAGCCCTCTCACTGAGTGCACCCAGATATTACCATCCAGGCTTTCCATAGGTGGCCATAACCAGAGAGTGGACATTTCCTCTGAGTGCTCACGTCATAGAAATACGACTTCTTTTCTGACAGGGTCACATCAGAAAACTTTCAGAATGAGGCCTTTCCACAGCAAAATGTTAAAAGCGTTCCCAAGTCCATCTCAGCCTCCGTGTGTATACGTGGTGAATCTAAGAATAAAGGAGAGAGGAGGCAGACACATCACCCAGAAGCTGGGGGAGGAAAATGCACAGTGGATTCCTCCCTGGGGTGGGATTTCTCCTTTCCAGGATACAAGGCGAAGGAGAAAATTCCCAGCTGGAGCCCCAGGCAGAGTCCCCATGGCTGGGGGTCAGGGCTTTACTCCCAAAGCTTTTCAGAGCCCAAGAAGAGGGCCACAGGTCAGGCCAGCCTTGTGGGAACCCAGACCCAAGTTGGAATCAGGCCTCCCTAAGAACTGAACTCTATCTCCTTCCCAGTGTTTGAGTCTGGGGTCCCCTGACAAAATAAGAGTTCCATGAGGGCAAGAGCTGCTGTCTCAGCCCTTGCATCCAGCATACATCCAGTGCTAAAGAAACACTCGTTTGACTAAGGGGTTGTTTCTAAAAACATCAACAGCCATAAGATTGAGGCATCAGTCCCCATCCCCATCGATCCCCATCTGTGAGCATAGGTAGGTCCTCAAAACCCATTTCATTGGCTTGGTTGCAAAAGCAGGGGGTGATGTGGTTTCAGAACCTCACATTAGGAAAATCCCTTTGGAAGAAAGCTCAAGAATACCAAGAGAGCTGATGGGAGAAAAAATGCAAAGAAAGGTGGCTAACTGTATCAGATCTAAAACTATTATCAAGCAGCAGTCATCAAAACCACTTGATACTGGCGAAGAAATAGAGTGGTGGATCAGTGGAATAGTTAGGTACACAAGACGCAGCAGTCATTGACTATAATAATCTACTGTTTGATAAACCCAAAGACTTCAGCTTCTGGGATAAGAACTCACTATTTGGCAAAAACTGCTGGGAAAACTGGAAAATAGTATGGCAGAAACTGGGCATAGACCAACATCTCACACCATATACCAAGCTAATGGGTACATGATTTAGACATAAAGGGTGATATCATAAGCAAATTAGGAGAGCAGGGAATAGTTACATGTCAGATCTATGGAGAAGAATTTATGACCAAACAAGATAGAGAACATTATGAAATGCAATTTGATTACATTAAATTAAAAAATTTTGCACAAACAAAGCCATACCAAGATTAGAAGGAAAGCAGAAAGCTGGGAAACAATTTTTACAGCCAGCATTTCTAATAAAGGCCTCATTTCTAAAATATATAGAGAACTGACTTGGATTTATAAGAATAAAAGTCATTTCCCAACTGATATATGATCAAAGAATATGAATAGGCAGCTTTCAAATGAAGAAATTAAAGCTATCTGTAGTCATATGAAAAAAAATGCTCTAAATCACTATTGATTAGAGAAATGCAAATCAAAACAACTCTGAGGTACTACAGTGCACCTATCATATTGGCTAACATAACAAAACAGGAAAATGATAAATGTTGGAGAAGATGTGGGAAAATTGGAATACTAATGCATTGTTGGTGGAGTTGTGAACTGATACAACTATTCTGGAGAGCAATTTGGAACTATGCCAAAAGGGCAACCAAACTGTGATCTAGCAATACCATTGTTAGGTCTGTATCCCAAAGAGATCATAAGAAAGGGGGAAGGACTCATATGTACAAAAATATTTATAGCAGCTCTTTTTGTGGTGACCAAGAATTGGAAATTGAGGGGATGTCCATCAATTGGGGAATGGCTAACAAGTTGTGGTATATGAATGTAATGGAATGCTATTGTGCTGTAAGAAATAACAAGGAGGCAGATTCCAGAAAAACCTGGAAAGACATACATTAACTGATACTGAGTGAAGTGAGCAGAATCAGGAGAACATTGCACACAGTAACAGCCACACCATGCGATGATCTGCTTTGATAGACTTAGCTTTTCTCAGTAATACAACGAACGATCCAAGACAATTCTGAAAGACTCATGGTGGAACATGCTGTAGACATTCGGGGAAAGAACCATGGAGTCTAAAGGCAGATGGAAGCAGACTATTTTCTCTTCTTTTGTTATTTTCCTTTCTCGTGGTTTTTCCCTTTTGTTCTGAATCTTCTTTCACAACATGATTAATGTAGGAATGTGTTTAATGTGATTGTACTTTATAACCTATATATCAGATTGCTTGCCCTCTTGGGTGGGGAGTAAGGAAGGAAGAAAAAATTTGAAACTCAAAATCTCGTAAACATAAATGTTGAAAGCCATCTTTACATGTAACTGGGCGAAAAAATAAAGTATTATGAAGTGGGAAAAGAAAAAAAAAGAAAATTCCTTTGGTGGCTGAAAAGAGGATAGACTGGGGCAGGGAGAGACCTTAGGAAGGCAGATCCCCAGCAGCTACTGCCAGAGTTCAGGATCGAGGGAATGAGGGGCCCAGAGAGATGTCAGAGGGGACAAGGGGGTGTATTGGAGAGATGTTATGAAGATAAAAAGGCCAGGATTTGACAAAGAATCAAACCTGACTTCAAGAGTGAGGCTGAGTGACTAGGAAAATGGTGAAGTCCCCCACAGAAGTAGGGAAACTTGGAGATGGCAGGAGGTCTAGGGGAGGAAGATCCGAGCTCTCAGCAGACACAGATGTGCTGCATTTGGGGTACTAAGGTGGAGACTCTCCAGAGAGAGGCGGCTGGTGCTCAGGAGAGATGCCAGGGCCAGCTGCTAGGTTGAGGAGGGAGGCATCTGTCTCAAGGTGAGGACTGAACCCAGGGGAGCTGGTGACACCCCATTCGTTTAACACCACAGAAGTTTGTTGTGATTCTTCACCAAGCCCCTAAGCCTGATCCTGGCTTTTTTTTAGCTGAATGAGCAAAGGGCTTGTCCCTGAACATTCTAATAATGTTTACCGGGTTCATTGGTTTTCTTGTCACAACTTAAAAGCTTGGGTAGTGCAGTGGGAAGGGCACTAGAAATGGAGGCTGGGGTTCAGATCCCAGCTGCCACCTTGGGCAAGTTCCTTTACCTACCCACGCCTCCATTTCCTTCTCTGTGAAATGGGTATAATACTGGCACTCAGGCCCCGAAGGGCTTTGTGTGGATCCAGCAAAGGGTTTCATATGCATGGAAACTGTCATTATTAGCAGGCAGATTAGATTCTTGGGTGTCTGGGAAACAATAGAGCAGGGCCAGGGCCAGGCACCCTGGGGCAGGAGTTCAGGGTTTGAATCTAATAATCCAGACACAATTCTGGACTCCAGAGCAATAATTATGATGATGATGAGAATGTGAAGAGCTGCCATCTACAGATTCACAACTAATTTCTAGCTCATCTGTTATGTTGCTGGACCCTCCCAATAATCCTTTAAGAAGTAGGGACAACAAGAAACCCCCAAACATCGCTCTAGTCACTGAAGAATGACAAAAGGCCCACCTCCTTCATTCTTCTTCAGGCCACACTCCAGACTGTTCAGATGGAATATCCCAGAAACCTCTTCACCCTGGAAGTTCCCAGTGCCCCTGGAGTGCCCATGGAAAGAACTGGGCCCCTTGGGTGGTTGGGTAGTTATTCAAAGGCCCTCCATTTTAAGGAGGAGGGTTGGTATTTTCTTCTCTTCCGTCCCCTCTCCCACCACCCCTGCTTTTCTGTGTTGTCTTCCCTCCCATTACAATGTAATCCTTTCCACACGGAGACTTTCCCCATCGAGGTTCCCATATATAACAGGTGGGCATAAGAAATTAAATGGGAATTTTGGGGGGATTTTTACAGAAGCTGCAGACACGATGCAAAGGCCAGCAGATGGTCCCTGCTGGACCTCCAATCTCTCATCTCCAACTACCAATCAGACATCTCAAATTGGACATCCACTTACACTCAGTATGTCCAAAACAGAACTTGTCATCTTTCCCCTAAACTCTCCCCCCCATGCTATCTTCTCTCTTACTGTACAGAACAATACCATCCTCCCAGGCCCCCCAGGCTCCCAATCTAGGAGCCACCTGGGACTCCTCACTCTCACCCCAAATATCCAATCTCTTTCCAAGTGTGGTCCATACCACCTTCACAACATCCCTAGAATATGCTCCTCTCCCTCTCTGACTCTGCCCCAACCCTGGTGCAGGCCCTCCCACCTGGACTATGGGTCTTCCCACCTCAGTCTCCCCCCACTCCAGTCCATCCTTCATTCAGCTACCAAAGTGATTTTCCTAACACAGGTCCCATCATGTCACATCAGCCCAGCCTCCACCCCCGCACATCCCCCTCACTCAATAAATTCCAGATGGCCTCCAAGACCAAAAACAAAATGCTCTGCTTGGTATTCAAAGCCCTTCATAATCTAGGCCCCTCCCTTTCCAAGCTTCTTACACCTCCTTTCCATACTTTCTTCGATCCAGCGACATTGGCCCCCAGGCTGTTCTGCAAATAAAACACTCCATCTCTCTTGTCACTCAAGTCAAGAGATCATTGGTCTTCTTCGGAAAAGGAAGACAGAACAATAACAGTCTTCAAAAGAAAATTCCGATTCAGGCCTCACCTGGTCAATTAAGGCAAACTCAGGAAAAAGGAGAGAAGGCCTGTGTTAGCACACCAAGGCATCAAGCAATTGAAACTGGGAGCTGCTTTTACAAACAGGAGTAAAACAACGTTCATATTAGGGTAAGGCAATCCTGACCAGTACAGGCTTCTGTGAGGAGATGGGATGAGCATCAGCTCCACTCCATCGTCGGGAGAGGGGATTAGCTCCTGCTGGACCAGCCTGAACTGCGGGCTAGGTGAGTGCCATACCCAAAGGTGAAGCAAAGTGAAAACGTAGAGGTCACTTTTAGAACTTATTACTGAAACATACTCAAAGCTGTATTTCCCATTTGAAGCATTTGGAAGCCAACCGTGTATGTAACCTACCCCTTAGATTTCTAAGTCTAATTTTGTTGGCTTCTCAAATTAGACTCTCAAATTAAAATTCTTCTCATTAAATTTTTAAAACTCTCACATCTTTATCCTCTGCTCCTTTTCTGAGAATATATATATATATATGTCTATACATGTACATACACACACATATATTCCTCATTAAATCCTGAAAGAATGAGATACTTTAAGGACTTCATCTTATACATGACCATATAACTGTTAGCAAGTGAATGGCAAAGATAGTTACTTGGGATATGGAGTTGACCACAATTTCGGGTTAAAATAGTAAGCTCCTTTATACTTGCACTCTATTATAGCATAACTCAGATGTTTTAGTATCAATCTATTAACTAACAGATTTAGTATTGCAACAACAAAACTTCTACTGGAGAGAAATCACCAGCCATCTTGACCTTTGTCTTGCCACTGCACTCTGATGACTCTGGAGGCTGACTACTCCGAGCTGTGCCTCGCTCAAATCCAATTCCCATGAAAGTCAGGACCTTGCTCTCCTGACGTCATTGGTCCTCTTTGAGAATGAAGGATCAACAACAAATCACCTTAGAAAGTTACTTTCTCTCTGCCTCTCCCTCCTCTCCACCTTCTCTCTCTCTCTTTCTCTCTCTCCTCTCTCTTCTCTCTCTCTCTCTCTTCCTCCCTTCCTCTCTCCCTCCCTCCCTGTCTCCCTCTCCCTCCCTCCCTCTCCCTTTCTCTCTCCCTTTCCCTTCCTTCTTGTATCCCTCCCTTCCTCTTTCCCATCCTCTGTCCCTCTCTCCTTCCCTCCGTCTCTCATTCTCTCCCTTCCTCCCTCCCACCGACCAATTTCCATCTTCCTCCCCACACCTATTCTCCCATCTAATGACACTGGCCTCCCTTTCTCAGCTGCATTTTCTCTGGCTGAGCATCCCCCCAGATGGGAAGGCTCGCCCTCTTCCTCTCTGCCTCCTGGTTCCCCCACCTTCTGCATGAGCCTCCCAAGGTCCTGCCTTCCCTCTGAAATTCCCTCCCATTTCACCTTCAATAGATCTCACTGCTTCAGAGATTTTTGGACGCTGTGAGATCGTGAGTTTCTTGAGGCAGCAACTGTTTTGTTTTGCCCTTTGTTTGTACCCAGGGCTCAGCATGGAGCCTGGTACATAGTAGGCACCTAATCAATGCTGTTTTACTGATATCTCTCTTCAAGGAGTCAGATGGCCAGGTCTTTGCTCTGCTTGGTCCTTGAGCCAGAGTTTAATGACCTGAAGCAGTTGGTCTGAGGGGAAGATGAGCAGCCTGGGCAGGTGGGGATGGGGTCTCCCTCTTTTGTAGGATGTATATTGGAGGGATGGGGAGACTGGGGGGCTCTGCCGACTCTGAGATCCTAAAGTTCTTCCATCAACTTGCTGTGTGACTCCAGGAGAGTGCCTTGCCCTCTCTAGGCCTGATCCTCCAGCCTGGTTTACTGAAAGGGATATTGAAGATGGAATGAATGGTGTCTTGGGACCTTCCCAGCCCTAGAGCTCCATCCTTGGTCTGCAGGAAGGGAGCAGGAGGGCCCAGAGATGAAAGGACAGATAGACATCATGTTTCTCTCCCAAGAGAAATTCCTTCTATGAAGGGGAACAGCTTTACCAGACCATCAAGAAAGGTCAGAAACAGGGTCCAAGGACCTTCCCATCCTGACCCTCCCCCCAGCCCCGTGGCTGTGGTCCGAGACTTCAAGGTGTGTCTAGTATGGCCTTCCCCTGCCCCAGCAGCTCCAGAGGGTGAGGTGTGCCTGGAAAGGCAGCCCTAGGACCAGAGGAAAAGAATGTGGATGCTTAAAAAGACAGTCCCAGACTCATTCCCTGCCCCGCCCCCCGTTCCCCCCCCCCCCCCACTAGTCTCTGGTCTGCATGTTTTAAGCTGCATAGAGAAAAGTGGAGGAGGAGCTGAAACAGGGGGGAGGGGCAGGAAGGCCCCATCCCAGCAGCTGTGGCAACCCAGAGCCCCAAGGGAGCAAGAGCCAGGCCCACCCCTCCCCCATCCCAAAGCAGTGGCTGAGAGACTGAGACAGAGACAGAAATATGCTTGTACACACACACACACCCCTAGTACCCTTTCTGAAAGCCTTTTACACAAACACACACAGAGCCCAGTACCCTCTGAGAGCCCCAGACACATACACATACGCATACGCATACACATACACATACACATACACATACACATACACATACACATACACATACACATACACATACACATACCACCTTTCTGAGAGGCTCCCCAACACACACACCCAGTACCCTTTTCTGAGAGTCCTAGATATACTATTTGAAAGCCCCAGGCACACACACACACACATACACCCCAACACAAGATGGACATACACAGGTGAGGAGCTAAGGTGGGGGTAGGGAATGCCTTCCAGAAACGGGTGAAAGGTCACCAGGGACCAGGTCAGCTTTCTCTGTCCCAAAAAATTAGTCCCGCCCAGGATTCCTCAGTCACAACTCTCCCAGAATCTGCCCAGGACAAGAAAGATGCCATGGGCCGCAGAGGAAGCCCCCTGCCTGACTTTTGTCCTTGTGGTCCAGAAGGCTGACACTGAGCTTGCCAACAACTGTTAAAAATTCCTCTCTAGTTTAAAAAAATAAATATGGAAGAGCCCTGCACCCCAGGCAATCCAATGGAGAGAGCCCTACATGGGGAAGATCAGAGCACCTGGATTCCAACCCTGCCTCTTCCATTTACTGTGTGACCCTTGACAAGTGACCTGGCCTCTCTGGGCCACCTTTTCCTCATCTGCAGAATGAAGGCTTGGCCTGAATGACCTGGAAGGTCCCTTCCTATAGACCCAGAGCTCTGCCAACCCACCTCTGCCTCCTGGGCCTTGGAAAGGCTGTGCAATTTCTTGGTGTCGACTCCTGTCTCTGTGCTATGGCTTCCAAAAAATGAGGGCTAGATTTTAACACATTCTTTGGGCACTTCGGTTGTGGTCCCTGCTCTGCCCCTCGGCTCTGAGGTCCCCAGTTGGCACCTCACTCACCGAGAAAGTGGGGTCTGTAATCCACAGAGAGAGCTCAGGAGCCCCCAAGGAGAGAGACAGGGGGAAACAGAGGGGCAAGCTTCTGTGCCTTGGTTTCCTTTTTCTGTGAAATGAGGCACTTAGGTTCCCTTGAGGAACCTAAATCTGTGATCTCTGATCCACTTCTATTCAAGGGGAGTGTGTCAGACACCCACTCTATCCCCAGCAGCCATGCCAAGAAGTCTGTATAAACTGACAACTTAGGCCTACATTTTAAAAAGTACCTAACTGAGCACTGTAAAAACTCCTCAAAATGGACCTATCTTAAAGAAACCCTTTCCTTTCTCACTCTCTCCCTCCATCTTTGGGCTCCTTCCTGATGACGGCCTCCAAGGTCACACAGTCTCTGACCATTCATTCCTTCAATGCGTCCTCTCTGCCTGAGGTGGGAGCAGTCTCATCACAAGTCCTGTGGAACCCCATTTTGTCATCTCATCGATCAGAGTTCTCAACTTGACTAATTAAAAGGTATTGTCTTTAAAACACTGTTTTCCTTGCAAAAAGTGTTCTGAATCATATCCACTTCTCACTGGATCAGTTCTTAGGAGTCTTCCCAGGTTTCTCTGAAACTTTCCCCTTCATTTCCTATGATATGATAGGATTCAATCCCATTTACAGACCTTCTCTCATTCAGCTGCTCCCCAAGAGGGGTGTGTTTCCTTAGTTTGCATTTCTCTGCCCTAACAAAAAGAGCTGCTAGAAATATTTTTGTACACGTGGGTCTTTTCCTCTGATCTTTTGGGGAAAGTGGTATGACTGGGTCAGAGTATAGGCACAATGATAGTTTTTTTGGGAGGTCCCAAATTCAAGAATTCCCCACCCTCAGTTCTTCCCTAGACCATCACCCGTGCACTGGCTACAGTCTTCCTCCCTTCCCCATCTTGACCCCTTGGTGAACCAGTTCAACCCTAGCCTTTCCTCAGGAGCTTCTTGACCCCTAATCCCTATGGAAGGTTTACCAGCCTCCCTTTTCCCCACCCTCTCAGCTGAGAACTTGATCTCATATTTCACTGAAAAAACGGAGGCCATTCTTGGAGTGTTTCATCTTCTTCCTTCCTTCTTCCTCCCACGTCACTCAGATGCCTTCTGCCCTCTCTTTCCTTCAACCATCTCACATGAAGAGGTGGCCCTTCTCCCCTCCAGGCCCTACCTGCACAGCCCATCCCAGGCCATGCCTCCCCTATCATCCCTCCACATCACTGACTTTCAATCTCACCCTGTCTTCTGGCTGCTTCCCTACTGCCAATGCTCATGCCCACATCTCCCCAATCCTCAAAAACATCTCCCTTGATCCATGCATCTGACTAACAATTGTCATGTATCTCTCCTCCTTTTGGGGCTAAATTTCTTGAGAGATGCCTCCACTTTCTCTCCTCTTTCCTCTCCCTTTCTTCTCTCTCTTTCTTACTCCCTCACACCTTCCAACCTACCTCTTCATTCCTTCCACCAAAATGGCACCCTCCAAAGTTGTCAATGATCTCTTAATCGCCAGATCCAATGGCCTTTTCTCCATTCTCACCCTCCTTGGATCTCTCTCTCTCCATAGACACTGGCGGCCATTGATGACCTCCTTGACACTTGGAGTTTTCACGGCGTCTCTCTCTTGGCTCTCCTTCTACCTGTCTGCTAAGTCCTTCTAGGGGTCTTCTGTTGGATCTTCATCCAGGCCACACACCCTAATCATGGACATCCCCCAACACTGTCCTAGGCCTTCTCTTCTCCCTCTACTTCACTTGGTGATCTCACTGGATCTCATGGATTCAAAGATCATCTCAATGCTGATGATTCTCACCCCCTCCCCCATATTCCAAACTATTGCCAAGACCTGTCCATTCCTTTATAACATCTCTTCTATGCACCCCCTGCCCTCCTCTGACACTGCCGTTCCCCCCTGCACAGGCCGCTGGTTGGCCTGTCCTTCAATGAACAGCCAAAGTGATCATCCCATTGCACCCACCACTCAAATCAGTTCCAGGAATTTCCTATTACCTTCTACACCAGCTATGCCTAGAATACTCTGGCTTCCCCAACTTCCTTCCTCTCAATCTCAGCTCAGATACACACACACACACACACACACACACACACACACACACACACACACACACACACACACACACACACCCCAGTTGCTTTCCTCTGAGATCATTTCCCATTTACCAGTCTCCACATGTCCTCTGAACATTGCTTGCATGTTGTCCCTATTAGAATGTGAGCTCCCTGAAGGTAGGGACCCTTTGGGCTTTTCATTGCTTCCCCATTACTTAACATGGCAGTGCCTGGTACACAGTAGATGCTTAATAAATGCGCATTGACTTTAAGGAGGTCACAAGAACTTTGTGTAATTGTCATCACAAACTGGGAACAGCTGTGCTTCTTGTCTCCTGAGCTCTCTGGGCCAAACTTTGGAAGTTAATCCTTTGGGTAACGACTCTACCACATGGTACTCAGAATCTGGACTGAGACCCCTGGGCCTTCTAGCCTCCTAGAAACCTCTACCACATCCCTAACAGCTAGGCCCCTGCCCATCTTTTATTGGAATGACAGCAAGCTCCCAGCCAAGATGCTCCTTGACCCAGCCGACACATCAAGGCCAAACTGAGCAAGGCTTGGCCAGTCCTTCTAATACTTGAAGTTGGTTACCCCCCAGCCCTCCCCACTCCATCCTAGCATGACCCTCTTCTCTGGATGTTGTCAACTGACCAGGGCAGAGGTCTCCCAGTGACCCACATCGACTTTGTTTTCTCCCCTCCTGGAAGAAACCCAATCTGAACCGATTAAGCACCACGTTCTTAGCAGGAACCCTACCCCATGTGTAGGGCAGAGCACAAAGCAGAGATGTGGAAGTTAGATCCTCCTTCAAACCGTAGCTGTGCCCCTTACTTGCCTATGGTTAGAATTACTCAGACCCTGCTGCTGGACAAGACACTCCTGCCGAGTCATCCCCCCCGGGCCTCCAATGCTATCCCCTCCTGGCTTCCCTCAAGTCTCAACTGAACAGTCACCTGTTCCAGGAAGCCTTTCCTGCCCCCCCACCTTAATTCTAGGAGCAAAGATTTTCCCTTTATCTTGTTTGTACAGATAGCTGTTTGCAAAAGCATTAAACCACGAGCTTTCTTTTCCTCCCCTGGAATTTGGCAACAAAGCCTGGCACTGAGTGGGCCCTGACCCAGCTCCTCTCCAGTTTCCTGATCTGTGTGAGGGCCACACCTCCGAGCCCCTTCCAGCTAAGAAAGCCAAGCCTCACCTAAACCGCGGGAACCCCTTGCCCCAATCCTCTGGGACATTTCAGCGGGCTAGTAAACCATCAGACACCTTGTGAAATCGCTCAAATCTTTTAATGTTTGACAAAAAAACCTTTGTGCACAAGCTTCAGAGCATATCATGTAAACACCTTTATGGAAGTGATGATCACTTTGTCAACGGTCAGTTTATTTAAAAAATAAAAATAAAAACCCAGACACTGGTCAAAGTACCGCTGGGGGGAAGGGAGGAGAGGATGCAACAAACGACAAAAAAAAAAAAAAAAAAGGAACAGGTCAGTCTCTAGACAGAGCTGCCTGCGCAGTCCCAAGTCCAGTCTCCCAGACTGCCCGGTGAAATTGTTTAAATAGACCCCAAACTGTTCACTGCCCTTTATCAAAACAGGCCCGCTGGGCACAAAGGCAACCCCTCCCCCCTCCCCCCTGGAAATCAGTGCTGCCTGGCATATTTCAAGGAAAAAAATAATATTACAGTGGTTTCTTCTCCTCCTGGATTTTTAAAAGTGGCATCCTTTTAAAAAGCCGTGGACGAGGTGACAACACCCGGGGCCGGCAGGCGGAGGATGGCCTGGGCCCCAGCTCCAGTAGGGAAAAAAGGAGGCCTTTGTGCAACGGTGGCTCGGCTGAATCTTGGGGAAAAAAAAATAATAAAACCCAGACTTCTTTCTCCGATTTACATGAAGCCCTCGGAGAGAGAACACGGGGCTGGGGGAGGGGCAGAGAGGCACAGGCACCAAGTTCACTTCGGGGAGCTTCTTCCCCCCACCACCCTAGAAGGGCAGGCCCCAGCCCAGATGGCCTGGTTAAGCTGCGCACCCCCCACCCCGCCCCAGGCCTCCAGGAGTTCCAGGCCGCGCCGGCGGCCACAGCAGTCTCTCACAATCTTCCCGGGGTGCAAATCAGTTCAATCTTGCCACCCGGCACGAGCAGCAGGGCCAGGGGAGGTCCCAAACTGCTCAGCTGCTGCTCCCCCTCCCTTTCCTTCCCCTCCCCCTTAAATAAGAGCAGGCCTTTCACAGACCCTACTGCCAAAAAATAAAATTATATTTATCACTATGTAACAGCGCCCGCCCCCGCCCCATCCCCCCCACCCTCAATTGAGACACACCCCCAAGGAACAGCCAGGCCCAACATCGAGGGGGGCGGGCGGCGAGCTTGGGAAGAAAGGAGGGAGGGAATGCCGAGCTCAGCAGCCGGGCGGGGGCGGTGCCCACTCACTCCCGCACTGAGCTCAGGGCAACGAGAGCCGCAGGGATGGTGGGATGCTTTCTTCCTCCATGATCAGGGCCCGGGTGCCCGTGCACACATACACACGCGCACACGCACACGCACACGCACACGCACTCACAAGCGCACCGCACCCTTCCCCCACCCCCCTAGTCTCTCCAGGGCGGCGCTAGGTCCCGAAGCCCGCCCAGTCTCCGGCGGCCGCCGCGCCAGTCTGTAGCCAGCTAGCCCCCGGGTCGGGCCCCGGCCTTTGTCCGTCCGCGCGCCCGTCGTGGGCTCGGCCGCGCCGTCGGGGCTCAGAGCACTTTGCAGCAGTTGACGCAGCCGGTCTGCGAGCCGTAGCGCTTCTGGAGCGCGGCGCGGGTGGCCGTCTCGAAGACCTCGCGCACGCCCTCCTTGGTCTTGGCCGAGCACTCGAGGTAGTCGTAGGCCTGGATTCGCACGGCCATGGCGCGGCCGTCCTCGGTTCGCACCGGCTCCTGCTTCATGCGCGCCAGCTCGTTGCGCACGTGCTCGTCGTTGCGGAGGTCCTTCTTGTTGGCCACTAGGATGATGGGCACGTTGGGGCAGAAGTGCTTCACCTCGGGCACCCACTTCTCGGGGATATTCTCCAGCGAGTCCGGGCTGTCCACTGAGAAGCACATGAGGATCACGTCCGTGTCCGGGTAGGAGAGCGGCCGCAGGCGGTCGTAGTCCTCCTGGCCGGCCGTGTCCCAGAGCGCCAGCTCCACCTGCTTGCCGTCCACCTCGATGTCGGCCACGTAGTTCTCGAACACCGTGGGCACGTACACCTCGGGGAACTCGTCCTTGCTAAACACGATCAGCAGGCACGTCTTGCCGCACGCGCCGTCGCCCACGACCACCAGCTTCTTACGGATGGCCGCCATGGCCAGGCCGGCCGGGGGCGGCGGCCTCGGGGACGCCTGGGGGGACGGGGGCAGGCCTGGGGCGGCGGCCGAGGACGAAGATCTCCCGGGCCCCGACGCCGCCGCAGCTGCTGCCGCCTGCGCGGAGCCGGGCGCTGCTGCTTGGCCGGCCTTCAGGGAGCGCACCGTGGCCGCCGGGGGCCTGGGCCGGGCCGGCGCCGCCGCCGCCGCCGATGCCGGTGCCGGTGCTGCCGGGCTCAGCTGCGACTGCTCCTGTCCTGCTCCTCCGTCGCCGCCCCCACGCCTGGCGGGGGTGGGGGGGGGCTCCTCCTGGGCCGGCTCACGGGCTGCGGGAGTCTTAGAGGCGCCTCTACCTCCCGCTTTCTCTCTCACTCTCCCGCACGCCCGCCAGCTTCCTCCCTCCTCTGCCTCGGTTGCCGCTACTGCAGCCTGCGCCCGGGCGCCCGGTATTTAAAGGGCTAGACCACTTTCTTAATATAGCCGGCCAATGGGAAGCGGGAGGGCTGAGCTCATCGCTGGGCGGGCGCGCCCTGATTGGCCGGCGGCGGCGGCAGGCCGGCGGGCGGGGCCTGGGTGTAGACGGAGGGAGGTAGGAGGGAAGAAGGGAGGGGCGGGGCGGGGACGGGGCTGACGGAGCGGGAGGAGGAGGAGGAAGAGGAGGCGGAGGCGGAGGCAGAGGTGGCGGGGGCGGGGGCAGTGCTGCACTCTTGCTGCTGCCAACGCCGCCGCGGTTGCTGATCAGCCCAGACTGGCCCCGCCGGGGGACGAGGGAGGGCACCCCTCACCCCTGCAAACACTCACACAAGGACACCTAGCCTACATATGCCTGGCTGGGAGTTGGGAGACGCAAAGACAAAACAAAACGGCCCCTGCCCTCAAGGAGCTTACGTTCTATTGGGGGCAACTACTCGTGCCTAGAAAAAGACGCAAAACCCACGCAGTTATTTCTGGGGGAGGGGGCTGGGCAGAGGTGTGGGGGTGGGGTATCAGGATAGATGCCCCGTTGGAGGTGGCGGATAACGAGCTTTGAAGAAAGCTCTACACCCTACAAGGTGCAGGTAGAGCGGGAAACCGGCTGTAGAATGTGCTACCCAGAGATTGCAAACGCGTCAGTGGCTGGATCCTGGAATGTGGGGAGGGGAATCTTGTGTAAGGAGGTGTGCGCGGAGTCTGCAAAAGTGGGATGAACCAGGTTGTGAGAAGCTTGAAATGCCCGACAAGGGAGTTTATATTTGTCCCCAAATACTGAATTGGGCCGTGACATGGTCAGAGCTATGCTTTAAACAAATTTCTTTGGCAGCTGTATGGAGATTACACTGTAGGGGCGGCCTGGAGAAGGGGTGAAACCCGAGGTCGGCGGACCAGCCAGGAGGCTATCCGTTAGGCCAGAGGTAAGGAGGACCTGGAAGAGGGTGGTGGCCCAGTGTGAGGAGGGAAGGGGACAGAGGTGGTGAGTGGGGCAGGATCTTCAAACTGTGACTACTGATCAGTTGTGAATGAAAGTGAGAATGATATCCCTTGGCGCCCCTCAAATGCCCCCCCTACAGGCTTCCTTTCCTACTTCCCCCAGCGAATACCCCCCGCCCCCATCACCTTGCATTTATTTGGTATTTATTCTGTATTCGTTTTCGGATAGGACGCCGGCAGGCAGCCTAGCTTAGGGACTGCAGAGCAGATCTTGGGGTCTCTAAGACCCATGTTCCAGTGTGGCTTCAGGCGCATCACTCCGCCTCTCCCTGGGGCTCCTCACTGCTGGGAAATCACCGACCTGGTCAAACAAAACCAGCCTTTAGGGTCTTACCTGGGAAAACTTTGTTTCCCTCTAGTAGAAAGTGACAAGTGAAACACTCTCACTTTTGTTTTGGTCCTTAGCCCAATGAATGCCTGGCTTCTAAGCCCTTAATTAATGTAGTAATTAACTAATTAAAGCCAAAAAAAACAGTACTCAAAGACTTATCCTGCTTATCCTGCCCAGCCCTTCCACTGCCCCCAAACCTTCTCCTCTCTAAACGAAGCTCCTTCTGCTGTGCCTCTCTGGCCTGGACTCACGACCCTTCCCCCTCTTGGTTGACCTTCTCTGGACACATTCATGGGGCCCCTTCTTCTGATGGGGTCTGAATATGTTAGAGGAGAGTTGGAGGGCCACCTCCCTACTCCCAGACTGGTGTCTCTCAGTGAAGCCCAAGCTGGCATAGGGTTTTTGTTGTCTATGACACCCCAGAAATGACTCCCCGTAAGGTTTGTGACCCGGCCTCTACCCCACCCCCACCCAGGTGAACACCAGCAGTTACTAAGGCCAGGCTGGCACAGAGCTGGAGAAGGCAAGATAAAAATGAAATAATCTCTGACCTCATGGAGTTTCTATTCTGCAGGGAGGAGGACAACCAAGTTATTGGGAAGAGGGGAGCCTCTCCTGATTTGTACCAGGGAGGCTGATTCTTAGAACCCAAGCGAAACAGGCCCATAAACTGAAAAGTTCATTTCACTGGCTAAGGGCTTAGCACCAACCAGGGCAGTAGTGGCCTAAGTGAGAAATCCCCCACCTTTGCACTCAGAAGGCCCACCTTCCACTAGCTCTCCGAGCCTCAGTTTCCTTATCTGAAAAATGGCAGTAATAATCCTTGTACTGCATCCTTCATGAAAATGAAGGCCATTCCTCAGTGGCAGTGGTTGGTACAGCGGCTAATGTATGCTTTGGGTCAGTTTATAAACTGCTCTGACCTAACTGGAGGTACTCTAATTAGGCCTAATGGAGGGGTACTAATAGCTATGCTTCCAGCCTGAGGGGGGCCTTGGAGAGCCCCCTCATTTTACAGAAAAGGAGACACAGTAACACAGGGAATGAGGAACAAAGCCCATTCCCCACAGCCTTTACATATGCGCCCCCCCCCAGTGCCCCAGGAATTCTTTGGGTGTCTCTAAGAGGCAGGCCCTGAAAACCTCATCCTATGGAGGCCAAGGGGCCGCCTCCTTCCGCCCCGTACCAAACCCAGACTGTTTTTCCCCTAGCGCTGTTTTCTTACTTGCTTATCTTAACTTGGGAGTCTGAAGGATGGAGGTCAGGGGTGAGAGTAGGAGGGGGACCTTGGGGAGAAAGAGCATTTTAAAAACACAGAACACAAAACAATTCTTTTATTTCACATACAATGAACCAGGAAACAGTAAATTCACTGGTTCCTGAGTTCCAGACACCTTCCCATGGGGCTGCTTCCCGTTTGTCTCCCTGCCCCCCTTTCTTCTTTTTTCTCTGCAGTAAACAAGAGACTAAAAACCCAGGGAAACGAAACAAACACTGAGGCTTCCCGGCAGTCAGAGCCTGAGGTGACCCCGGGCTGAGAGAAATCACGGGCGACTCAGGGACTCCGTCAGGCAGTCTGCTGGGTCGAGCCAGGGCCCTCCAGTTCTTAGTGGGGGGGGGGGCAGGGGAAGGGATTATTCTCCCCACTTTACAGAGGAGGCCCAGAGAGAAGACACTTGTTCTCTACAGAGTAAGCTCTGCAATGACGGCTTTTCTAAGAAGTTCCGTCTCCTCACCTAATCTGTTGCTTATGCCTGGAATGCCCTCCCTCCTCCGCTGGGATTCTGAACCCCAAATTTCCCTGTAGACTCAGCTCAGGGGCCTTTCAGGTCCCCACCCCTAAGCCCGTCAGGATCCCTCTGGCATTCTCAGAGCTCCCTGGAGTGCTTTGTGTTGAGCTTTGATCTCACTTTTGCCTTGATATCATTATCTCCTACCCACTCTGGGTGACTAGCATATAATAGGTGCCTAATAAGTGCTTGGTGAAGTGAATTTGACTTACTATATTACCACTACCACTGGTACTGCTGCTGCTGCTACTGATGATGATGGTGATGCTGTCGGTGACAGAGGCAGGATGTATTAGATGCTAGAAAACTGACCTCAAAGCCTTGAAGACCTGGTTTCAAGTCTCATCTCTCAGCAATCCTGACGGTGATCCTGGACAAGTCACATAAACTCTCAGTCATCTAGGCCAATGTCAAATAGCTTGGCCACAACAAGACTGAACCAGATTAAAATGTAATTGGGAAATATCCAACAAAATAAATAAAACATAGGTAGCATTAATTTCAAAGCAAAGTCTATGCTGTCTCCTTGCCTCCCTCACTGCCATTTTGGTTTGACTCTCTTGCTCTGGGGAAGTCGCTAAGATTCTGCGTTGTAGACAAAGGACCAACTTGCATTAGTAAAGGGAGCTTCCTCTGCCAATGAAATCCCAGGTCCAAGCCATCTTGCTCATAATAAGAATAATGAGGTGGCAGCCTGATTCAGCTTCCAAAAATCGTTATTTTGCCTAGCTGCGCAAGAGGAGAAAGGTGACTATGAAAGAGCAAGCCAGAGAGGGACTTGTCCCTGGACTGTACCTTCCCAAGCCCAAGGGAAGTGACAAGAACAGGAACAGCAATCAAGGTCATTGTCGTGGTCACTGTGGTCACAACAGGTGCCACGACAGTTCCTCCCAACACCCCTGCTCCCTCAGGCTTGGCTCCTAATGGCCGGACATTTGGTGACCAGCACAGACACACGGAGGGAAGTGAAGAGAGAAACCTTCGGGCCATTAGAACAGGATATCGAAACATGACCTCGGTGCCCCCTAGCCCACTGGGTCACACCCCTCCAGGGCTGTATCTTCTCTGACCTGCTAGGATGGGTCCAGATTCTCTGGAATGCCTGCGCCCTCTCGTGGCAGCCTTCGTGGTTGCAGTGGAGCGTTGGGAATTCTGACCCTGCTGAAGGGTCTGACAACTTCAGGAGGTTAAGGGGAAGGGAAAGGAACAAGTATTTATTAAGCGCCTACTGTGTGCCAGGCACTGTGCTATAAACACTTTGCAAATATTATTTAATTTGAGCCTTACAACAACCCTGGGAGGTAGGTGCCATTTTAATTCCTATTTTACTGGTAAGGAAACAGAGGCAGACTGAGGTTAAGTGATTTACCCAGGGTCACACAACTAGGAAGTGTCTGAGGCAGGATTTGAACTCAGGTCTTCCTGACTGTTCAACATATCTATCACTCCACTGCCCCACCTAGCTGCCTCACTTATTTTTATTGTAGAAGAGGCCTCTGTAATGAAAATCTGCCCTTAATTAGATTCAGTCAATGTCAGAAAGGTAGCCTACTGTACTGGGATGAGTGATGGTCTGTCTTCAGAACCCACTTCTAATCTGACTGGCCATAGGACTGTGGGGAAGTCATGTATCTTCTCTGAGGGTCAAGTTCTTTATTCACAAAGTGGATGGACTTAGTAATTAATGCCTGAAGTCTTAGCTTTCAGGGCTGTTGTGAGGCTCAAATGAGATCTAAATTGCCCACTCATGAGAGGAGAAGAAAGGAGGGGAGGGAATGGGATGGAAGGGGAGGGGTGGGGGAGGAGAGAAGAGGAGGAGGAGAGGAGATGGGAAGAGAAAAGAGGGGAGAAGAGGAGACGGGAGAGAGGGGGGGAGAGAGAGAGAGAGAGAGAGGAAGAAGAAAAAGAAGAGGAGGAGGAGGAAAGAGAAGAGAGAAACAGAGGAGGGGAAGGAGAAAGAAGAGAGATGAAGATGGGGGAGAGAGCAAGCTCTGCTCTGGGTCCTGCCAGGGGAGGAGCGGTGTTTAGGTAAGGTCCCCCTCCTCTCTTTGGGAGCTCCCAGGTCATTCAGGGAGCATCAGATACCAATGCAGAGAAACTCCAATAGTCCTACTTCCTAAGTGCCAAATAGCACCTTATGAGGCCAGAAATGGGGAGTTCGTGGTAGTTTTCTTTTTTGTAAAATAAATAATTTGTGTCAATAACTTTGTTTTTATATCACCTGCCTAAGATATCTCTTTTAATGAATAACAAAAAGAGGAAGAAGGGGAAAGGTTGTGTAAAGCTCCCAACATGTCCAAAGGTTCAGGTCATTTTCAAGGGGAAGAAGACTAGTCAGAAGTCAAAGTGAAGGCAAAGGAGTACCTTCTGAGCCTAGGGAGCTGAATATATAAAAGCCCTGAGGTGGGAAAACCCAGTGCAGTTTGTCAGCGTTACTGAGTACACAGGGAATCGTCACAAGGGAAACATCTAGAAAAGTGAGGGAGTGTTACCTGGTGGAGGAGCTTCAATGCCAGGCAGAAAAGTGGGAGCCACTGAAGCTTCTATAGCAAAGGAATGTCAGAAGTAGATCTGGGAATAGGAGATTTCTCTGTCAGAAAATAAATGCATTCATTAAAGACCTACTACGTATAGGAGGTGCTTTACAAATACTATCTTATTTGATCTGCACAATAACCCTGCAAGGTATGTGCTATGATGGTCCCCATTGTACAGTGGAGGAAATTGAGGCAGAGGGTCAGTGACTTGCCCAGGGACACAGTTTCTGAGAATGGATTCAAACTTGGGTCTTCGTGCCTCCAGGAACAGTACTTTATTTTGCCGCAGGGATCAGAAGGTGGGATCAGAGAGTCTACACCCAATCTCCAGACCCGTGACTCTCTCCCAAGTCATATCCCTTGCACTAGCCCCTCTGACCTCTTGGTGAACCAGTTCAGCCCTACCCTGGCCTCCTCCCCTCAAGCTCAGGCCCCCTTCTCATATCACCAGTTAGGCCTCAGCTTTGGGGCACTCCCACCATTCACCATCTTCACTCCTATCCATGGAACCCTTCTCACAGGATCCACACAGCCCCACCCAGGGCCTCGCTGCTACCCGGCAATCTTGTCCCACTCTCCAACAAGGCTCCTCCAGGGCTTCTCATCCCTCCTCCAGCCTTCCATGGCTCCTCTCTCCCCGACTCTCTCAGCCGAGACCCCTGCCCCATATTTTACAGAAAAATGGTGGCCATTGGCCATGAGCTCCCTCTTCTCCCTTCTTCCTCATCTCCCGTCACTCAGGTGCCTTGTGTCCCTATCAGCCCTGTCGTCTCTGTCTCCCATGATGAAGCAGCCTCACTCCTGACCAAAGCAGACCCCTAGACCTGCTCAGACGATCCCCTTCCATCCCATCTCCTCCAGCAGAGTGCCCCCCCCGTCATCCTCCTCTCTCACTTGTCTTCAGTCTCTCCCTCCCTACTGGCTCCTTCCCTCCTGCCCAGAGACATGGCCGAAGTCTCTCTCATCCTTAAAAAGACCTTCACTTGATCTTTCTATCCTGCTAACTCTTCTGCCCTTTGAAGCCCCATTCCTCAAAAAGCGTCTATACCAGCTGCCTCTACTCTCTCCCCTTCACCGTCTTCTTAACCCCTCACAATATGGCTTCTGACCTCATCATTCCACCAAAACTGCTCCCTCCAGAGTTACCAATGATCTATCCTTTAGTTCCAAATCCAAAATGATCTTTTCTCAATCCTTATTCTTCTTGACCTCTCTGCAGCCCTTGACACTGTTGGTCACTCTCTTTTCCCTGATATACTCTTCCCTCTAGGTTTTCAGGACCCTCTCTCATCATTCTCCTCCTCCCTCTCTGACCACCCCTTCTCTGTCTCCTCTGTTGGATCTTCGCTAGATCACACCCTCTAACCATTGGTGTCCCTCAAGGGTCTATCCTGGGCCCTCTGCTCTTCTTCCTCTAGACTATTTCCCTTGGTGATCTCATCAGCTCCCATGGATTTAGTTACCATCTCTGTGGTGATAATTCTCAGCTTTACCGTTTCTGCCCCAACCTGTCTGCTGACCTTCAGTCTCTCATCTCCAACTGCCTTTCATGTGTCTCTAACTGGATGTCTAATAGACACCTTAAACTCAACATATGCAAAGTAGAACTCATGATCTTTCTACCTAAACCCTCACCTTCCCTATCACAGTCCAAGGGCACCACCCTCCTCCCAGTCCCTCAGGCTCATAAACTGAGAGTCATCCTGAACTCTGAATTATCTCTTACTGCCCCCACCATCCAATATGGTGCCAAGGCCTGTCAACTTCACCTTTGCAACATCTCCCCAATATGCCCCCTTCTGTCCTCCAACTGCTCCCATCCTGGTGCAAACCTTCATCATCTCATACCTGGACTACTGCATTAACCTGCTAGGGGTCTGCCTGCCTCAAGTCTCTTCCCAATACAATCTGCCCTCCACTCAGTCACTCAGGTGACTTTCCTGAAGTGTAGATCCCATTATATCACACCCACCCTCAATCAACTGCAATGGCAACCTGTTGCCACCAGGATCAAATACAAAATGCTCTATTCTACATTCAAAGCCCTTCTTAGCTTCCTCTCCTTCCTCCTTTTCCAGTCTTCTTACACCTTGCTCCCCTACACCTACCTCCTCAATCCAGTGCCCCTGGTCTCCTGGCTGCTCCTCAAACAAGACCCTCCAACTCTGGGTATTCTTTCTGTCTGTCCCCTATGCCTGGAATGCTTTCTCTTCTGTGCTGGGACTACTGACCTTCTGTTAATTATTTCCTATTTAGATAACTTACTTTGTATGTATTTGTTTGCATATTATCTCCCCCTTCAAAGTTCCTTAAGGGCAGGAACTAACCAACCAGAGTCTGGAAGAGGAGGCTAGAGATCATTAATATAATTAAGTCAGGTGAGAGCCTCTGATTCTCACCAGCCCTTTACCCTGAAGAGATTCCAGGAGGAGGAAGAGGATCTATATGTACAAGCATATTGATAGCAGCCCTTTTTGTGGTGGCAAAGACCTGGAACTAAAGGGCTGTCCAGCCAGGGTTGAAAGACTATGTCAATTGTGGTGTGCATTTGCTGTAAGAAATGATGCAGGAGAGGATTTCAGAGAAAACTCAGAAGATTTGTACAAACTAATGCAGAGTAGAGTAATCAGGAAGAGAACTGTGTTTAGAGGACACCATAGACGGTCATTGAAGGCCTTTTAAAATGTCCAATAGAGAATGGAAGGAAATGATGAAAATACACAGAGGAGCAGGCCAGCTTGGGAAGTCACATGCTGAATTTATTATAAATTTACATGCAGTTTGTATATCAAATTTATATTTTATACTTAAAAGGAAAACCAGATGGATGTCATGTAGATTCCTGGTTCCTTGTATAATCCTCTTTTTTCTCTTCTACTTTGTATATGGAGATACCCATTTATTTGGGATCTGTTAAGTTTAGAGTAAAAAAAACTTTGAAAAAAAAAAAGGATGGGAGCCTCTGATTGGCTGGGGATGGTGGGGGTAGGTAGGAAAGGGCAGATGAGAGAGGTGTACAGGTAGGGGATTGATGGGACCAGGTGATTGATCCATGAGGGCGAGGGAAGAATCCAACATAATCTCATGGTTTTAGGGGCCTGGATGAGAAGGGAAAATACTCTCTCGAGGTCTCCTAGCTAATAGGAAACAGAACTAAGGTCCAAATCCAGGCCTCCTCATTCCAAGTGAGGCCATGATGCCTTTGGGCTTAAATGGAGAAATGTTTGGTTTGTCCTTCTGGCCCTGGTCTGGTTTGGGCTAGATGCCTCTGAATGCCCTTCTAACTTGGGGATCCTGGTATTCCACACCTCCCCCACCCCCAACCCCTGAAAACATTCTGTTTGAAAGGTCAAGTCATCAGCAGACATGAACTCCTTTGACCTTCCCCATAACCCAGAGAGGACAAGATCACATCATTTTACACTCTTAAAGAATACTCTTTAAACCTAGGGGCAATATTATGGTGCCATCTCCATCTGACACAAGCTCTGTGTCTGTAGGTGAATCACTTCTCTGAATCTCAGTTTTATCTCTTTCTTTGTCTAAAGCAGAGGAAAGGGAAGAGGGAAAGAGAAACTCAATACCAGTAGGAGAAAATCCCATCCCAACACAACACTCTGGCTGTGCTAGTTCTAATAGGTTTTGATGCAGACAGAAAGATGGCACCTCAGTGCCCACACACATACACACACTGTCTGGCTTTGAAGCCCATCACTCCACTGAAACTTGTCAGTTCCAAGAAATCTCTTAGCTGATGCACCCAACGGCCTTTGTACAATCCTCATGCTCCTTGAGGTGGGATCTCAATGCAGGGCCTCTCATTATATTTTTTTCATTAAATTTTTTTTATTCATTTTAAACTAAAAACAAAATGAGAAAAGAAAAAAAAACTTCTCCATGTACACAACAGAACATGAGAGGATTCAATATAAAACATTAAATAAATTTCCATTTCAAGAAAACCTATGGAGTAAATACTAAACATTGCTTTCAAAGCTGCCTCCCTTTTCTGTGCTTCTTTCTAGTCTTTCTTTTGTTTCCCTCCCTCCCTACCCCCACCCCTACCCTAGAGAAGGCCACAAATAAATGTGAATATATATGCATATACATACATATCTACAAATGCACATGCATATACATATATAAGACTATACCATGCATATTTCTGTATATTGTCAGTTCTTTCTCTGGAGGTGGATAGCATCTTCCTTCATAGGTCTAAGTCTTTCCATGTTTTTCTAAATCAACCAGTTCATCATTTCTTATATCATAGTAGTATTGCCTTACAATTTTATGCACACAACTTGTTTAGACATTCCCCAATTGAAGGACATCTATTATTTTAGCCATTCTCACGGGTGTAAAATGATATCATAAAGTTGTTTTAAACTGCACTTCTTTAATCAATAATGATTTAGGGCATTTTATATGATAATATATAATTTTGATTTCTTCATTGAAAAACTGCCTGTTCATATCCCTTAACCATTTGTCAATTGGGGTATGACTTGTATTCTTAGAAATTTGACAAAGTTCCTTATGTATTTAAGAAACGAGACTTAAACAATATTGAATAATATTGGTGACACAGTGCAGTTTCCCTATTTTTCTCTTCTAATTAAAACTATTTTAGCTTTAACTTTGTCTGAGATTATGACTACTATCCTGCTTTTTTTAACATAATAAATTTTACTCCAGTCCTTTATTTTAACTTTGTGCGTATTTCATTTTTAGTGTGTTTCCTGAAAGCAACACATTGTTGAATTCAGATTTTTAGTCCATTCTCCTATCAGCCCTTTCATTTTATGGGCAAATTCATCCCATTCACATTCTAAGTTATTACTTGTGTATTTCCCTCCATATTATTTTCCCTTACTATCCTTCTTGCCCAATTTATCCTATCCCTCCTCACTCATCTAATTTACTTCTACCCACTACCTTGCTCTTCTATTCCTTCAAATACTTACCCCTCTAGAAGTCCTTCCTTTATCCTCCCCCCATCTTCCACTTTAATCTACCTCCTTCTAAAAGTTTCTCCCTTATCCCCTCCCCTTCCTAATTCTTAATCTACACACCCTTCTAACTATCCCCCCTTATCCTATCTCCTCTCCCTTTTATTTCTTTCTAAATTTAGAAGACTTTCATACTCTTCTAGTTGCATGTGTTGTTCCTCCTTTAACCCATTTCTGATAAGAGTAAGATTCCTGTACTACCAGCCCTCCATCTCGAATTATTTCTTCTATATCAGTTGTTCCTTTCATGCCGCATTTGTATGAGATAATTACTTCTTTTTATCTCTCGCTACACAGTTTTAATTTTTAGAATCATCCCATCATATACAGCTCAGTCCAAGCCTTTCTTTCAAACTACCCAAATAATGATGACAGTCATAAGAGTATTGATAACATTTTCACATGTAAGAAGTAAATATTTTGACCTTATTGAGTCCTTTATAATTACTTTCTAATGTTTACCTTATATTTCTCCTGGACCTTATATGTTGAATTTTCCATTAAGTTCTTTTTGTCACAAATACCTGGAAGTCTTTCAATTCATTAAATATCCATCTGTTTTTTGTTTTTTAATTCAGAATTATGCTTAACTTTGCTGGATAAATTATCCTTGGTCATAACTTTTGATCTACAAAATACAGTGTTCTAAGACCTAGAGTCCTTCAACATAATTGCTGCTGGTCCTGTGTAATCCTTATTGTAGCTCCAAGATATTTAAATTGGATTTTTTTTCCCTCTGTTGTTTGCAATATTTTCTCCTTAACCTGGAAGCTTTGAAACTTGGCTGTGACATTCCTGTAAGCTTTCCTCTTGGGATCTCTTTCAGGTGGCGATTGGTGGATTTTTTTCTATTTCTGCTTTACGTTCTTGTTCTAGAACTTCAGGGTCATTTGTCTTAATAATTTCTTGTAATATTCTATCAGGGTTCTTTTTCTGATCATAACTTTCAGGTGTTCTGACTATTCATGTATTGTCTCTCCTCGATCTGTTTTCCAAATCAGTTGTTTTTCTGATGAGATGTTTCACATTCTCTTCTATTTTTTCATTCTTTTAATTTTGTTTTTATTATTTCTTGGTGTCATATAATGTCATTAATTTCCCCTTGCCTAATTCTAATTTTCAAGGAATTATTTTCTTTGAGTTTTTGATTCTCTATTTCCAGTTGGCTGACTTTTTTTTCATAATTTTCTTGAATTGCTCTTCCCCACCCCACCCCCCATTTTTTCCTTGATTTCTCTTAATTGCCTTTTAAAGTATTTTTTTTTAATTCTTCCAATAACTCTTTTTGGGTTTGTGACCATTTCACATTTCTCATTGCAAAAGGAGTAGCTTTTTTAGCTTCACTATCTTTCTTTGAATATGAATTCAGATTTTCTCTATCCCCATAGTTGTTATCTATGATTGGATTCTTTTTCCTTTGATTAATCATTTTTATTTTGTTTTATTTATTTTTAGCAGCTTCTTATTATAATCAAATTCTAGTCCTGAGGTATGTGGAATGATGCCCCAGGCATCAAATCCTTCTTACTGTTATTTTCTAAGCTCTGTCCCAAGGCCCAACCTTGGACACTCCTCTCTACCCCTAAGCCAGGGCAAAGGCCCCCTGCCATGCTGTCCTGCAAGTGATCTTGCTCCCTTTGGCCTCTCTGGTGGCTATAAACTATAGCTATATTCTTTGCCCTGGAACTGAAACCAGGGACTCTGCTCTCCTGAAATGCCCACAGCCAGTAGGGTCTTTGTCCCTCTGCTACTGCACTTATCAGGCATGTGCTAGCTCTTTCTCCCCCAAAGCTGCAGTCTCAGAGGGCATCTGATCAGCACAGCTGTGCTTCATGTCCCCGGACAGTACAAGGTCCTTCAATCTTCTCCTACTCAGCCATCTGACCCCTACAGGGTCCATGAGATGAAAGTTCCTGAGATTGAGGCTGCCTCTCCACCCCCATTCCCCCAGGGCTTGTTGATTTTGCAGAGTTGGCCTGGAGGTGTTTTCACTTCACTCAGGGTGAACCTCTGCTCCTGGAGGTCATCTTTCCTGGGGTCTTCTCAAGTTATCTTAGGAGGACAGTTGCTGTACCCCAATTTGTGTTTGTTTCTGCTGCTCTACAATCACTTTGAAGCAATATTCGTCCTTTTTGGGGGAGGAAATTAAAAGAGCCTGAAGTTTTTTGACCTATTCTGCCATTCTTCCCAGAATCCCAGTACCTCTTATTCTAGAACCAGAAGTCTTCCCACTCTACTATGCTGTCATCTCCCACTGAGAAGACCATGCCAGACCCCAAATTTGGCACTTGGCTTTCTACCTCTGTGTCCCCTTTGCCAGGTATGCTTTCTTCTTGTGCCACCTCTTAGATCCCTTAGCTTTCTTCAAAGTTCATCCCAGTGCCACCTCCTCTGAGAAGCCTTTCTTGATTCCCCCTGTTCCCAAAGTACCTTTGGGCAGACAAGCTCATGCCTTTACTTGTCTGTATATGTGAGGAGGACATCAGCTCCCTGAGGTCTGGGTCCAATTTTCATGTTTGCCTTTGAACTCCACCTCCTTGAGATGTGGCTGTCAAGCCTGAAATACCATGGTCTCTGAAAAATTAATGTTGAATATCCACAAAAGATATTTTTCACCTCATGGAGAGGTGAAGATATAGTGCAATGAAACTGAGAATGGGGGTCACCAAAGGCAATGGGGAACATTGAAAGAGTATTGGAGCTGGTTCATTATTAGGAAAACTATCAGCATAATTGACCATATCAGCAACAAAACCAGCAGAAATCATATGATTATCTCAATAGATGCAGAAAAAGCTGTTGACAAAATACAGCAGCCATTCCTATTAAAGATACTAGAGAGCATATGAATAAATGGAGCTTACCTTAAAATGATAAGTAATATTTATCTAAAGCCATGAGCTAGAGTTATCTGTAATGGGAATAAGCTAGAAGCCTTCCAATAACATCAGGGACAAAGCAAGGGTGCCAATTATCACCTCTCTTATTTAATGTTGTACTAGAAATGTTAGCTATAGCAATAAGAGAAGAAAAAGAAATTGAAGGAATTAGAATAGGCAATGAGGAAACAAAACTATCATGCTTTGCAGATGATATGATGTTACACTTAGAAAATCCTACAGAATCAATTAGAAAACTACTTGAAATTATTGCAGGATACAAAATAAGCCCACCTAAGTCATCAGATTTTCTGTATCTTACCAACAAAGTCCAGTAGCAAGAAATAGAGAAATTCCATTTAAAATAACTATAGATAATATAAAATACTTGGGAGTCTACCTGCCAGGCAAACCCAGGAACTATATGAACACAATTATGAAATACTTTTCACATAAATAAAATCAGATTTAAACAACTGAAAAAATATTAATTGCTCATGGATAGGCTGAGTCAATATAATAAAAATGATAATTCTGCCTAATCTAACCTTTTCAGTGACATAACAAACTATCAAAAATTATTTTATAGCTAGAAAAATAATAACAAAATTCATCTGGAAAACAAAAACTCAAGGATATCAAGGGAATCAGTGGGGGTGAGAATGCAAAAGAAGATTGTCTAGCTGTACCAGATCTCAAGCTGTATTATAAAGTATAATAATCAAAACAATCTGGCACTGGCTAAGAAATAGAGTGGTGGATCAGTGGAATAAATTAGGTACAAATTACATTACAGTAAATGACCGTAGTAATCTAGTGTATGATAAACTCAAAGATCCAAGCTTTTGGAACAAAAACTCATTATTTGACAAAAACTTCTGGGAAAACTGGAAAACAGTATGGCAGAAACTAGGTAAAGACCTACATCTCACACTGTATACCAAGATAAGGTCAAAATGGGTACATGATTTACACATAAATGGTGATACCATAAGCAAATTAAGAGAGCATGGGAATAGTTTATCTGTCAGATTTATGGATGAGGGAAGAATTTAGGCCCAAAGAAGATATAGAGAGCATTACAACATGCAAAATAGATCAATTTGATTATATAAAATTAAAAAGGTTTTGCACAAATAAAACCAAAAAACCAAAATTATAAGGAAAACAGAAGACTGGGGAAAATTTTTTGCAACAAATGTCTCTGATAAAGGCCTCATTTCTCAAATATATAGAGAACTGAGTCAAGTTTATAAGAATACAAGTCATTCCCCAAGTGATAAGTGGTCAAAGGATATGTATAGGCAGTTTTCAGATGAAGAAATTAAAGCTATTTATAGTCACATAAAAAATCTAAATTACTATTAATCAGAGAAATAACAAACAAAAATGACTCTGAGGTACCACTTCACATCTATCAGAGTAGCTAATGTGACAAAAAAAAGAAAATGTTTAATGTTGGAGGGATTTGGGGAAACTAGGACACTAAGGTACTATTGGTGGAATTGTGAATTGATCCAACCATTCTAGAGAGCAATTTAAAACTATGCCCAAAGGGTTATAACTGTGCATACCCTTTCATCCAGAAATACCACTGCTAGGTCTATATCCCAAAGACATAGAAAAGAACCTAGTTGTACAAAAATATTTATAGCAGTTCTTTTCATGGTGGCTAAGAACTGGAAATTCAGGATGTGTCCATCAATTGGGGAATGGCTGAACAAACTGTGGTAAATGCTTGTAATGGAATATTATTGTGCTAAAAGGAATGACAAGCAGGATGGTTTTAGGAAAACCTGGTAAGACTTACATGACCTTATGCGGAGAGAAATGAACAGAACCAGGAGAACATTGTATACAGTGACAGAAACGTTGTAACAATGATCAACTGTGAATGACTTAGCTCTTCTCAGCAATACAATGATCCAAGACAATCCCAAAGGACTCATGATGAAGTATGCTATCTGCCTCCAGAGAAAGAGCTGATATTAATTGAATACAGACTGAAGCAGGATATTTTTCACTTTTTTCTTTCTTTCTTTTGAATCTTCTTGTACAAAATGGTTAATATGGAAACGTTTCACATAATTGCACATGTATAACCTGTATCTGATGGCTTACCATCTAAGGGAGGTGAGTAGGGAGGGAGGGATAGAATTAGGAACTCAAAACTTTAAATTAAAATGTTAAAAAATTGTGGGGGGAGGGGAAAGAGTACTAGGTCTGCATTCAAATTCTGCCTCTTAAGTGTGGCACATCTTTGTGACTGTGGGAGAGTCTCTTAACATCTCTGGGCCTCAATTTTCTCATCTGTAATACAGGGAAGTTGGAGTAGGCGACCTCTGGACCTTCTAGTTCTAGGCCTAGGATTCTATGACTATGTTCAACAAAGAAGGTGAGCTGGTCACAAGAAGAAACTGATACCCTGCTCAGCTTCTGCCAATGTGAGAAGACCGGCATTGGGAGAAAAGCCCCCAGCTTGAGGGTACACCCCGTGACATACTTATGGGAGGCCCTGATCCAGTCCCCCAGGATGGACAGGTGCAGATGGGTAACACCTGGTACTCAAGGCTTAATAAATACTTGTATTCTAGCTTGCCTAGTGCCTACCCAATGCCTTGTATACAGTGGGTGCTGGGTGCTTATTGAATTGAGTGCAAGCCTAAGAATAGTTAGACCAGAAACTCAGAAAAGTGGCCCACTCCCACCCTATGCGGCCCAGGGTGGGGGTTGGGAGTCTGGAGACCTCACTTCTAATCCTCCCTCTGCCATTAATTTGTGGTATAACCTTGGGTAATCCCCTCCCCCTCCAAGGCTGGTTCAGAAATTCTCTCTCAGACCCAGTTAAAGCCAGGCTGTTGGGGAAGCTGGGAAGAGATACAAGCCATCCAGCCATGCAGAAGTGTGATTAATGAGTAACCCCATGGGAAAGAACTGGAGAGGGTGGGTGACAGGTGAAGGGGCAGGGAGAGGTGGGATCTCTCTAGAACTGTCCTTTATAGGTAACCACACCCTCCTGCTCAGTCAGAAGGAAATTCATGACCTAGGAGAGGTGAGGAGTCTCTGTGTTAATGACCCTCTAGGTGAGGTCATTAAGGGTTTAGAGTAAGCCAGAGATGAATTTTGGACTTGAAGCTTCCTGGGTTCATCTTTTTTTTTTTGTCCATTCATAACACTTATGTTGATTGTATTCAAGTTGTGGATAATTAGGGGCTGAATACTGGAAGACAGTGTACCAACTTGGACTCAGATTTCATCTCACTCCCACACCAGAGTGTGGATCAGAAAGGAAGGCAAATGTCCATCAGAAGTGAAGAGCCACCATCACAATCACAAATTTAGAGCTAGAAGGAGGCTTAGTAGGCCATTAAATCCAACTCCTCTAACTTTATAGATGAAAAAAAATAGTCTAAGAAAGTCTAAGAAAAAATTACTAGCCCAAATCCCCATAGCTAGTAAGGCAAAATTTGAACTCAGGTCTTCCTGTTTAAGTGTAGAGCTCTGTCCTCTACAGTACCTAGGACCCAAGGTCTGAGCAATTACAGAAAAACCAAGCTGCTTGGTCTCACAGGAGGCTGTATCTCTATGGACAGATTACCTGGAACATTCTTAGAGAAGGAGATGACTGTTAAGACCCGCATTTTACTACATTCTTGGCTCTCAGACTAGGGAACCAAATTCCTACTGAGAGATGGAACCTCCCAGGGAAAATCTACTCAGCACTTGGCATGGAGCTGCCTTCATATGGGAAATGGGAAGGAGCGAGCAGGTACACAACCCCTCTCAGGTCATCCTGCCCCTATATAAAAGTCTCCTACTGATTCCTCAGTGGTGGAGATGATGTCCTGGATTTCGAGACATTCTACCAGGAGAGCTCTCCCAGTACATTGAGGGCAGGGCCTGTTTCATTTTTGTTGGTTGGTTGGTTTTCTTGTCTGGATAGCCCTAGGGTTAGCACAGGGCCTGGCCCCTGGTAGTTGCTAAATAAATGTTAGCTGAATTGAATGTTTGTTTCCTGAGGTCCTTGACAGGCTAGAACATTGGGCCAAATACAACAAGAAAAAAAAGTCAGAGAGATAAATGTGAAGTCTTAACACTCAGGTCCAAAAAGTCAACTCCAGTGGTATAAAGAAGGATTGTTGGCCGGATAGTCATTTGTGCTCAAAACATCTGGGTGACTTAGGAGACTGCTCTAGAAGCTCAGGAGGCATCCATAGTGCAATATGGAGGCCAAAAAGTCCATGGAATTGTAGGGTGTGTTAGAGAGAGTAGGGAATTAGAAATCCCACTAGCCTCTGGCCTAGCCACAGCTGGGGACCGTGTTCAGTTTTGGACCTACATGTTAGAAAGGAGGTCACAAATGTTCGGAAGAGGGGGCCTGGCATGGGGGGAGTTTTGGGTTAACGATGAGCTGAAGGAACTGTAAGGGCAGGAACTGTTTCATTTTTGGTCTCACTATACCTAGCGCCTGGCACCATATTAAGCACTAAATGAATGCTTGTTGATTGAAATTAGGGCGTTCAGGCCAGAGAAGAGAAGACTGGGGGACATGATGCAGTCTTTAAGTATTTCACTGTCTCGTGGAAAAGGCTTAAGGCTAATTTGGCTAAGGATGGGGTAGTGCAATGCAAAGGACCCAGGGCTCTGGAGTCGGAGGACCTGGGTTCAAATCTTGCCTCTAACACTACATGTGATTTCGGGCAAGTCAATTTGCCATCCTCAGTCTCAGTCTTTTCCTCAGTAAAGTTATGGGACTGGACTAGATGTCCTCCAAGGTCCCTTCCACCTCAACATTAATGATCTTATGTTTTAGATCAAAGGAGAGGGAAGCCAGAGAGAGGTAAAGTTTGACTGCCTGTAAAGAAAAACATGCTAATGTTGAGAAATATCCAAATTCAGAACAGATTGCTTTGGGAGGGAGTGGTGCGACACTACTAGGCCCCTGTACCCAGCGATTGACCCAGTTGGCTGGAAGGACCCCAGGCAGGTGCTGACTGTCCATCCAGTGCACAGGGCTGCCTGTCATGGTCATCACTCAGCATGAGAGGGCAGCATTGGTGACCACCATCTAGCTTCCTGTGCCCATGGGAGCAGCTCGTTGTGTTTGTCCTTGAGGACCATGACATCAGGGAAATGATGACATGAATTGCAGATGACTTTGATTTGAGTGAGGGAGGGCTGTGCAAGGTCACCAGCCTCACTTTCTCCTCCAGAGCCATCTGGGTCCAATGGCCAGATATTCATCAGGACAACTGGAGATGGCCCAGGATTGCGATGGGACCCTGGCCCTTTTAGGCTGAGGTCTTTTCAGGTTCTCACTCTGACTGAGGTAATGCCCATTCAGTGAATAAGCCTCTTTAAGAATCAAATCAAGGGATGGCCCCTTTAATAAAAAAAAAAATTAAACTGAGGGAAGACCCTCAGGGTTTCTGGTCAAAAGAGAAACAGTGTTTACTGAAGGTTTTAGGGATCTGTCCCTACAATTTGAACTTTCTTGGTGTGATTTGTGTATCCTTTTCTCTACCTGTTGTACCACTGAGGAGAAGAGGAGAATCTGGGAACACGCCCCAAAATTTGGGGCTTGTTTGGCTAGCAATAACCCCATAAAATATCCCCCAGGTACAGCTGCTGTTCCCACTAGTGACCCAGGATGGAATCATCAAAGGAGTGAAGATAGAGGAAAAAGAGATCATATGGTAATTTGACTGTTAAAAGGCCTAAGAACTGCATTTCAAAAGCAATTAAATTTTAAAAAAATTAGGGAGATTGCTCAGGGAGAAAAGGAAAACCCTGCTCTTTTCCAAGCCCACTAGTAGAAGCTATTAAGAAGTATACAAATTTGGATCCTGATTCTATTGAAGGGGCGGCAATACTTAACATGTATTTCATTAATCAGTCTGCCCCAGACATTAGGAGGAAACTGCAGAAATTGGCAATGGGACCCCAAACACCTCAGGCCCATTTACTGGACATGGCCTTCGGAGTTTTCAACAATAGAGACCTGGTTGCAGCAGAGGAAAGAAAACGCAGGCAAAGAGCTAGAGACAGAGAACACACTCAATTCTTGGCTGCTGCCGTGGCCAGGAAAAGACCTAAGGAGTGCCCCTCCAGGGGGCCCTCTTGGAGGAAGCCCTGCAACTTGGGCAGTGGGGAAACCAGCTTTCGATGCCACAAGGAGGGTCATGGTCCAAGGAGTGCCCCTCTAGGGCATCCTCCAGGAGGAAGCCTCCAGGATCCACACCTCCAGAACCATGCCCAGCATGTAACCAGGAGGGACATTGGAGGAAGGATTGTCTCCGAGGTTGGAAAAGTGGTAGAGCCTCCTCCCAGTATCCTGTCCTCCAGTCTTCTCAAGACTCCAAAGGAGGGTCCTGTTTTTTGGGTTTTTTTTTGGATTCTGTTTCGTCTTTCTCACGAGTCATGAGAAAATGTATAAATTAATTCAATGCTTAGTTATACCTGGAAGTTATATGAGACTCCATGCCTTCTTGGGGAGGGAGGGGGAAGGGAGGGAAGAAAATCTGGAACCCAAAATTATGTAAAACTGTTTATTGCAATCTAAAAATAAAAAAAATAAAAATAAAAACAGGAACCCCCCCCCAAAAAAAAGACTCCGAAGGAGGGGAAAGCCTGGGGCTTGGCAGTGCTCCCATTTTCTCCACCTCTCTTGAGGAGCCTTGGGCAAAATTGAGGCTGAAGGTGAGATTACCCACTTTATCACGGCTATGTTCTCTTGTTTTAACTAATTGCTCTGGCCCTGCCCCCTTGTTGGGAAGGGACCTGATGGAGAAATTGGGAAGCCAATTTTCTCTAGCTAAACCTTGTAACTCCCTTTTCCCTCTGTTTACCAGATCTCCCCATGTTTCCTCAGAGGTGTGGGAGAGGGTTGAACCAATTGTTTGGGATCAGGGAATTCCTGGGCAAGCTACTTCTGCCACCCCAGCCATAGTACCCTTCTATTGCCTTCAATAGCCAATTAAGCCCAAGGCTTGGGAGAACCTCCAACCATTAATTGGCACTCAAGGCCCTGACTCACTCCCTCTAGAGTGGGGCCCTGACCAGACTAAAGCTTTTAAGACTTTTAAAACTAAACTGATCTCCACTCCAGCATTAGCTTTACCTAATCTAGAAAAACCTTTCACTCGATATGTTGTTGAAAGGAGAGGACAGGCTTTGGGAGTCCTAACCCAGTCCTTAGGACCTGACCACAGGCCAGTTGCCTGTTTTTCAAAACAATTAGACTCCATGGCTGCTACAGCCACTCTAATTGAGGAAGCTTCTAAACTTCTAGCAGACCAGCCTTTAGAAACTCTTGACTCCCCATCGAGTTCAGAGCACCCTAGAAGCAGAGGGCCCCCAGTGGCTAGCTAACCACAGGCTCACCAAATATCAAGCCTTGCTTTTAGATACCCCTGATCTAATTCTTCTGGTGTGCCACACACTCCTGAACCCCAAAGCAGTGTGGCACACAGAACAAGTGATTAGGGGAGCTAGGTATGGAATAGTCATCTTTAATTCTCCCCAGGGAAATTGTCCTTTCTCTATACTCCTATACTGTCTGTTTGGTTGTTTGCTTAACCTCCTTGCCAGGTTTGTCTCCTCCAGGCTCATCAACTTCAGATGACTGCTCAGACTATGTACCCCTTGAACTGGACCCATCAAGACGGTGACAGCTCTATGCCCCTTGCCAGAAGGAAGCAATTTCAGAAGCTGAGACCTTCGTCTCTGACCCCAAAAGAATTTGGGTCCTATTTGTTTGAGGGGGGAATGATGAGGGCACAGTCTCTGGGAACTCCCTTGAATCTGGAATACAGTCTCTGGGAGCCCCCTTGAACTCTCCTTGAATCTTTCAACTAGATCTGGCCTTCCCCTAAGGCCATAAGCCTTACATTATCATTAGGCCCAAATCTCTACCTAGCCTTGCCCTTTATTGTACAGCTACTTCCCACCCTTGATTCTATCAATATCCATGCCTTCAGCTACTTCCCACCCTAAATCCCATTCTCTTGGTTCCTGGAGTCTGACCTCCCCTCCTCAAGACCCTCCCTAAAGCCCTCCTCTAGTCACCCCAGACCACCCCTCAATCCCTCCTACAATCTTTGTGTATATAATCTCCATCTTGCCTCCATGGAGGCGCTCAGATTCAATCTAGCTCAGTAGATTGAATCTGGCCTGCTTATGAAAACAGGCATCACAAAGGGTGGGATTTCTCAAGACAACCCATTATGGTGAATCCCTAATAAACTTTGTCTTTTTCCTTGCCTGAGAAGACTTGAGTCGAATTCTTTTGGCAGGACCTGGTGTGTCAGTATTTTGGGGTCCCTACCATCATCGTTTTGCTTAAACCTCTTCATTACTATTGACATTCACTATGAACCAGGAAGACCCAAAAAATAGCCATTAAGTTGTGTTTGGGCAGGGACGTATTGTCCAATCCCTGAGCTCGTTGGTGAAATGGGTTTAAGGGTTGGTCTTTGAAAAAAAAAAGTCAATAAACATCAAATTAACTAGGCAGCTTTTTGCCCTCAAAATTTACCTTCCCTTGGACAGAGGCAAAGGCAGAGGTAGAGGTAGAGCTGAGTTACCCAACTGGCTGGTTCCCCGTTCAGGTAGCTCAGGTTGTGTTTGTCCTTTGTTCTTGAAGAGGACCATGACATCAGGGAAATGATGACATGACTTGCAGTTGACTTTGATTTGGGCAAGGGAGGGTTGTGCAAGGTCACTGGCCTCACCTTCTCCTCCAGAACCTGGCAGCCACTCACTCCTTTATGGGTGGCCTCATTACTTTACTCTTCTGCCATCTCCTCCATGTTTCCCTTTCCCTCACTCCCCTTCCAGTTCAGCAATTCTAGTGAGCTAATACTGACACTACTCCTGGAAACAGGGTGTCAATCTGCTCCCCTATGGCTCTGTTCACCATCTCTGTGCTTTCCAAAAAGGGCAACATGGAGCTGTCAGCCTGGACTCCTCACTCTCTCTCACCTCACCCCACCCCATCCAATATGGTGCCAAGTCCTGTCAATTTCACTTCTGCAACATCTCTCAAATATGCCCCCTTCTCTCCACTGCCCTCTGGTACAGACCCTCATCATCCCATGCCTGGACTATTGCAATAACTGTTGGGGGACAGGGTCTGCCCGCCTCAACTCTCTCTCCATTCCAGTGCATCCTTCAAAAGTGATCTTCTTAAAGTGCAGGTCTGACCACGTCACCCCAACACATGCCCCAAACCCTTATTCAATAAACTCCAGTGACTCTCTATTACCTCCAAGATCAAATATAAAATTTTTAAAGCCCTTCATAATCTGGACCCTGCCTTCCCTTCTTCTCTTCTTATACTTTACCCCTTCCCTACTACTCTGAGCTCTGGGGACACTGGCTTCCTTGCTGATCTCTGAATATGACACTCCATTTCCTGAATTATTTTCTCTGGCTGTCTGTCCTGCCTGAAATGTTCTCTCTCCTGATCTCTGCCTTCTGGCTTCCCTGATCTTTAAGTCTCAGCCAAACTCCCATGTTGCACAAGAAGCCTTTCCCAATCCTTCTTCATTCTAGGGCCTTTCCTCTGTTGATTATCTCAAATTTATCCTGTCTATTGCTTGTTTATACATAGCTATCTGCATATTGTCTCCCCCATTAGATTATAAGCTCTTTGAAGGAAGGGATTGGTTTGTTTGTTTTTTCCTTTCCTTTCTTTGTATCCCCAGGGCTTAGTACGGAGTCCAAAGACATTAAGTGCTTAATAAATGCTTGCTGACTTGGGATCTGTACAGATGACTCCTAGGTCTCTCTAGCCAGTCTGGGTCTTTCTTCCTAGGCTGGTCCACCACCACTGTAAGATGATAAGATCTAGAGCTATGGCAGGAGTTGGAGAGCACCATGCTCCTTTCTTGACGTGATTCATGCCATTTTAGAAGAAGCCACCGTTTCAACCGCAATATTTTACTTTCTTTTTCCTCAGTTTGTGAGGAACACACTAGTTCTATGGGAACTCAATGGTTAGTATCAGATATTCCTGCCCCTGCCCCCTCCTCCTGAGGAGAGATTTAGCCAGCTTTGCTCTAAGGACCTGACCAGTGGGCATTAGGAGAGGGGTCCCAGAGCCTATGTGCTGCCTGATGATGCTATGGCAGAGTGAGAGAGCAAAGGGGCATTTGGCAGGAAGTCACCATGATGCAGTAAAAGAAGAAAATATTGAAAAACCATCAATGTAACTTTTAAAAATATATAATGAAGAGAGAAGTTCAGAAAGGTATGAGCAAGGAAGTTTTGTTGACAACATTTAACATGTACACATACACATACAATTATATGTAACAAAAGTTCACGATTTCATATACAGCCTTCTTTTCTATTCTTTGCATATAAAACTATCCACATTCACTAAGTTCACAATAAAAAAAAAACTATTAAGCCAAGAGACATGGCAAGATATGAAGAGTGGCCCAGTGGCCATCAGTCCACATTCTTCATGGTTGGAGCCACTTCTAGGAAGAGCTGAAGCTGTACTGTGGCCTCCTGCAAGAACTGGGGCTGGTATCCGAAGTAAATGATGGGGAAATACAACACAAGGCCACTGAGCGTGAACAGGAAGACGTAGAGGAATTCCATCTGTGGTTGGTCAATGATGGGGGCTAGGACCAGGTAGATGGAGGCCAGCAGCACAACGACCGGGATGACGATGGGGACCTTCAGTGGAAGAGGACACCGACCACTGGTCATTCCAGAACAGGAGGAAGCGTTCTAGCCATCAGCAGCCCAGCCCCCATTTCATAGATGTGGGGAGCTAGAAACAGGAAGTGGAGTAGACTTCCTGCCCGATGTCATTTCACTCCATCCAAAGGCTTTCAAGGACTTCTAACTCTACTTCTGGGAATTTTCATTGATTGTATTTTACCTTTGCTAAGAACCCGATAGATCTCACAAGAGACAAAGAATCTAAAATGGAGTCTGGAACCTCCTTTTCTTCACAAATGAAGACTGGATTGTAATCTCTAGAGTGGTAGATGCTGCAGCCTGGGTGTTTCCTCTCCCTCTGGCATCAGGAGAGGTAGGAGGAGAGGAAGGGGAGGAGATCAGAGAAGGAAGTCCTTCCCTGAGCTGACCTAGGCTGATGAGGAGAAGGATGACAGCCAACTGCCTTGATCATATCTAGGATTTACCCAGAGCTCAACTCCTGGCCCATAGCAGGTGCTTAATAAATGTTTGATTGACTGTCAGATCAACTTTGAGGTTCTTTGGTTACAGGAGTTTTCCCCACCATCTGTCTTGCTGACCTCAAGTTTCTCCTGACTCCAAGGTCAGCCTACTTCCTATCATGCCAGGCTGATCACAGGTCTGTAATACCTAGTCCAACTCTAGAGTCTATGGACAACTATGATTGCAGACCCTAATAGCCCACACTAAGGAAGCTGGACCAGCTCTGGCTTCTAGGCTCATGAAATCTCAGCAGAATTGGAGGCCCTCTCACCTGAGCTCTTCCCTTTGCCTACTTAGTCCCTTCCTGGGCTCACACTCTGTTCATTCCTGGTGAATTCTTAAGACCTGGCACCCCTAAGACAGAAGGCATCAGGAGATAACCCCAAGTTGACAGCTGTCACCCAAATGGGGTAGAAGAAGATGATGTAAACAAAAGCATTGCCAACCCTATCTCCCTTCTCTTACCATTCTTATTCATTCGTGGCATTGGTAGGGACCTCCTGGGAGGACAGTCACAGGGGATGGAAGGAGTAAATTCTTCTGGGGCCTCCACTTTGAGGGAGGGCCAGCCATTCTCCATTTCTGTCCTGGCTCTGCTTCTCACTCCCTGGACCTCCCCACAAGGTCTCCACCCCAGTACCTTCCTTCTTCTGCCCCATTAGAATGTAAGCTCCTTCAGAGCAGGGTCTGGGTGTCTTTTTGCTTGTATTTGTGTCCCCAGTGGCTGCCACATGGTAAGTGCTGACTCAATTTACCTTGTATGATCTTGGCAGGTCTTTCTTCTTAACCTTCAGATAAAGAAGGCAGCTGACGGTAGTTCCGTGAATCATCCATAATATAAAGCTAAGAGAGTACACGCTAGTTTATTTCCTGTCTTGAATAAGGCTCACAGTCAGGGAGGGAGGCAGCTGGGCCTGACAGTGTGCTAGGGGCAGCCTGCTGGCTAGTTCCAAGGCCATTTTCCCTGCAGCCAACCCCACTAGAGTGCCGGCAGAAAAGGGGAAGGAGGCAGCTATCTCTAAAACTATGGAGTCAAGGACACCTGGGCTTGACTTCTGTGGAGCTCTGTGACCCTAGGTGAGACTCTTCTCCCCCATTCCTTTTGCAGTAAAACAGGGATAATACTAGGTTCTTCTCCAGGGTTGCTGGGAGGATCAAGTGAGATAATGTGTGAAGGCCTTTGGGAATAGTAAAGCTTGGAGGACATGTTAGCAGCTGCTGCCTCTGCCCCTGGGGGGATGGTCAGCAGAGGCAACACCAGCAGCCAGCCAGCCCCAGCAAAGTCCACACACTGAAGTAACTGGGAGTTTCCCTCTCCTCGTGCCTGGAAACTACTCCTCAGGACAGAGAGCTCAGGATTGGATTCCACCTTTTGACCAGCACTGGTGACTCATCTTGAGCTCACAATCCACTAAAACCCAAAGATCTTTTTTAGAGGAACTGCTGAGGCACAGGCTGCCTGACATCTTGTGCTGAGAAGGCTGATCTTTGGAACGCCAGTATAAAACATTTAGCCTTATATTTGCTAACTTGACTCATCCTAAGAAAGATGTTTTGGTCATCCTGGATTGAGAAGTCTGTGTTTGGTTTTCTCTCCTCTTTGATCCACAGCACAGCAGCAGGGGGAGGGGGCAGTGCACTGAGTGTCAGAAACCTGTGGCCCAGTCTCAAGCATCCTATGACTTTGGCTCAGTCCTCTCCCTTCTGTCCTGCTCTGTCAGAGGAAAGGAGTCTCTAGAGCTACTCCAGCTTTGCCTTCTCACCCTCTCCTCCTCCCTACCCACACTCCCACCCCCACAGTCCCAGCAGTAACGGGACCTTCGCCCTTGCCTGCAAAAGTTGACGATGCTGCTGAAGTTTCCAGGGATGATCATGATCAGGGCCACTACTGACGTGAATGTCAGAGCTGGAGAAGGGGTGAGATGCTGGATGTGGGCCATGGACAGGATACCTGGCTGGTGGTCACAGCACAAGGAAGAAAGTGGTTAGAGGCATTGGCAGGGACCTCCTGGGAGGACGGTCACAGGGGATGGAAAGAGTATCCAGGCTTCCTCTGGGCCAGCACAAAGACTCCCGGAGCAGTCCCGACTCTGAGGATAGGGATTGGGGCCAGTGAGTGCCTTTACCCCCCCCAGCCCCATCTGTAGTCTGAAGAAGGGAGCTCACTGCAGGCCCCGGAAGAAGCCCCCACCCCTGCCCCGATTTAAATGGTGGGGCCCTTCCTTACCATGTGCCCCTCCCTGGCGGCAACGTAGCACACGCGGCTCCCGCTGAAAAATGCTCCATTTACTGACCCAAATGTGGAGAGAGCCACTGACACCGGCACCAGCCAAGCCCAGTCTCCCAGGATTTGATTCCTGGAAAAATGGAAAGGACAAGAAAAGAAACATGCTCGGATCGGGATCCCTTCCTTCTTTCTCTGATTTGCTCTCTAGCCAAGCAAACCACAACCTGCCAGGGCAGGAGCCTATTCTGGAACTTCAGATCCTTTTGAGCAGCTGGGGCAGAGCTGGGCCTGTGGCAGGTGTTGTCGTTCAGTCAGTGAAGTTGTGTCTGACTCTTTGTGACCTCATTTGCGGTTTTCTTGGCAGAGGTATTGGAGCGGTTCACCTTTTTCTTCTCCAGCTATGTGAGGCACACAGGGTGAAGTGACTTGCCCAGGGTCACACAGCTAGGGAGTATCTGAGGCTGGATTTGAACTCAGGAAGTAGAGACTTCCTGACTTCAGGGCTAGCACCCTGTACACTGTGGTGCCCCCTAGCTGCTCCATTGTAGGGACCAGTGAAATACTTGAAGGCAAGGGTTGCAGGTGACTGGGGAGCCAGGGGCTAGGGACTGTTTTCCTGAAGACTTTCCTTACAAGTCTGTGAAGGAGGGAGTGCCAGGATTACCATCTCCATATAAGGAGAGGGAAACTGAGGCAAAGAAGTGTCCAAGGCCAGAACTGGCTGCCATTTGCACTTCCACCTGGAATCTTCCCTGACCCTCTCCCCGCAGGCCGACTTACAAGAGCCACAGGACAGGTGCATGGATGGTAAGGGGAACTAGTAGGGCAAAGGACTGGCCACAAATGGGCATTAGAGAACAGGACAGAATGGCCCGCTCCAGGATCAGAGGACTTGGGTTCTAATCCTATCTTGGCCACTTGCCAGCTGGGTAACTTGGGGCTGGTCACTTTCCTTCTCTGGGATGGCTGAACATGACCCTTTCTCAGTCTATACTTGGGATCCTATACAGGCAGAAGATCCTGAAAGAGCGATGCGGGCCGTGTTGAGACAGTGAAGGCATCTGCCTCTCATTTTTTCAGTGGGTGGGATATCAGGGGAAGAGGCTTTTCCTTCTCTGGGCTCAGTTTCTACCTCTGAAAAGTGGGAATAATGGTGCTTGGGCTTTGTCAGTACTCAAACTATAGAGACCTACGTCATTCTTTCTACACAGCCTGGGAGGTTTCCCCCAAGGGACACCTTGTGGTTGCTGCTCACCCCCAGGTGACGGCCAGAGCGCTGGAGTTCCAGATATCGCTGGGACTCATAACCGCCATGTAGCTCAGGTTTACGAGTATGTAGAGGCCAGTGACCAGGGGGATGGAGATCACTAAGGCCCGCACCAGGGTCTTCTGTAGAGGGAAACATGAAAAGGGACTCAGGGGCCCTCCTCCCAGCCCTTACCCCCACCCCCAGGGTGGATTTTCAGTATTCAAGCATTTTCTTCTTCTGTTCCTGCCAGGGGTAAAGCCCCTAGTCCCAGTGCTAAAGGTAGACAGGGATGACACAGCTACAGCTCCTGCCTGCCTTGGGGGGCTCAGGATCCAGTTGTGTACACAGCCAAGAACAGGGAACTAATGATATGAGCAGGAGACCGGTTCAGAAAGGTCTGAGTGAGGGTAAGCTTGGGGGCCTTCATGGGATGGGGTGGGGGAAAGAGGAGGAGGAAGAGGAGGAAGAAGAAGAAGGAGAAGAAGATGAGATTGATGATGATGACGAAGGAAAGAAAGAAGGGAAAGAAGAATGAAAGAAGAAGAAGAGGAGAAGGAGGAGAAGAACTTAACACCTCTATAATACCTTTAGGCCTGCAAACCCTTGGCCTCCCCTGGGCCCTAGGAAACTGTGGCAAGAGAAACTGGCACCTTCTAGGAAGGAGCCAGGGAGAGTCTCACTGGCTTGGGCTCTTCTCGCCCCTTATCTGAAGGGTGGCCATCAGTTCTGGGCACTATTGTGTAGAAAGGACATTGACAACTGGAGATTGTCTGGCAGAGGGCAGCCAGGCTGAGGAGGGGCCCAGAGTCTAGCTGGGCAGCTGGTGGAGAAATGGAGGACAGTCACCCTGGGAAGAGATGGAGGGAAGGGCAGACAATGGGTGGGCACAGCTGTCCTCAGGTGCCTGCAGGCTCTCTGCTGTAGATTAGCCTGGTTCTGCTTGGCCTGGGGTGGGCAAGACTGAGAGCCTTTGGGGGAAAGACGTAAAGAGGCTGTTTGACGCTATAGGTCAAATAGAGACCCCTGACCACGAGAGTCACCCCAAATCGGGATGGGTAGCCTGAGGGTGCTGGTGGGTCCCTCTCCCTTCCTCAGCAGTGCTGAGCCCAGGCTCACCAACCTCTTGCCAGGAAAGTCAGAGTAGGGATTCCTCCCTCCCTCCTTCTTTCCTCCCTTCTTTCCTTCCCTCCTCCCTTCCTTCTTTCCTTCCTTCCCTCTCTCCTTCTTTCCTTCTCTCCTTCCTTCCCTTCCTCCTTCTTTCCTCCCTCCCTTCCTTTCTTCCTCCTTCCTTCCCCCCTTCCCTCCATTCTTTCCTTCCTTCCTTCCCTCCCTTCCTCCCTCCTTCCTTCCTTCCTTCCTTCCTTCCTTCCTTCCTTCCTTCCTTCCTTCCTTCCTTCCTTCCTTCTTTCCTTCCTTCCTTCCTTCTTTCCTTCCTCCCTCTTTAAACTGGGCTAAATGGGGCATAGGATCAGATGTCAGGGTCACCTCCAGTCGTCAGATTCTGTAAAAGAGCTGCTCATGGTGATGGGAATGTGGAAACAGCATCAGGACCTCCGTTGTGCTCTAAAAAGTAAGATTGTTAGGCCAACCCTTTATGTCCCATAGCAGCATGCTCTAGCTCACAGTGAGAGGTATTTGATCAGTGCTGGTAGAATTGAATTGAGCCTTAGACTTTTAGCACAGTGGACCCTTGGGGACTTTGCAACCTGCCTCAGAGACCCTCTGGGCCAATAGTTCTCAGTTCTACCCAGGACAGAGAATGGGGCTGTGTGTGTGTGTGTGTGTGTGTATGTGTGTGTGTGTGTGTGTGCGTGTGGTGCAGGGAAGGGGATGTGAGCCCATCCGAAGACAGACAGCCCTGGATTCAGAGCAGTGTCAGGTAAAGGGAAGAGGAGGAACAGGAGAGAAGGGAAAGAGAAGGGAGAAAGAGAGGAGGAGGAGAAGAAGGGATATTGGACAAGACAGGAAGTATAAGGGCAAGGTGTGTCCTGGAGTCAGCTGGTACCCGCTTGAGAAAGCTGATTGTTAAAATTTCAGTATAAACATTTACACCTTGGAAATGAGCAAACACAACCAATCAGAGCTTGCTTTTTGTGTGCTCTTCTCTAGTCTTAAGGAAGTGATGGGGGAAATGGGAATAATGCAGATGAAACTTTCAAATCAGTTGGGGATACATTTTGCTCCCTTTGGAGAGCTGGTAGTTAAATATTTACCAGCATACAGTCTGGTAAAGGTGTGGTTACAGAAAATACTAAGATAAATCAGTAAAAAACAACAAAAAAAAAACCAAAAAAACAAAAACAACCAATTCTTAAACTCAGCTCCTGTGTCCTCAGCTCCTAAGCAATCCTTAAACACAGCTCAGCGCCTGTGATGGGTAAGTAAATAAATAGGAGCTAATGTGCTGCACTTGTGGGATCTGAGGCTGGTTCTCCCTTCATACCTGAGCACTAGATTTCTAGAAGATGTGAGGAGAGGTCAGCTGGCCTGCCCAGCACTCTCTGGATGAATGGTTAATGCTTTCTCAGCCCAGGAGGCACTTAGGGGAGTCCCCAGGACAGCCTAAAGCCCAGAGCAGAGGTTTGGCAGCAGCTCCTCCCCAGGAGCCCTGGGGGAAGGGAGGGCAGGAATGGCCTTGGAGGACTGTCTCCCCTCTCTTTCCCCCCAACAAAGGTCACTCTTCATTAAAGCCTCCTGAGTTAAGGGGTAAAGGTCTGCTTTCCAGATAAGGTGTCTATCCCTGGTGCAACTACCCCTGCCCAGGACTCTCAGGTCACCCTCGTTTTGCAGGGCCCCTGGAATAAGGTCATAACAACAACAGCAACAACAGTACCCCCTCCCCACCCCACCCCACCCCACCCTACCCCACCACCGCCCTGCCCCTCCTAGCACTCTAAGGGTTTCCAAGCCTTCTTGTGAATGGTCCTCACCAAACCGCTATGAGATGGGTTCTGAAAGTATTCATGTTCTAATTCATTGAGGGGAAAACTGAGGCCTGAGGAGAGGAAGAGATTGGTCCCAGGGGCCCATGTTAGTGAGCCTCAGAATCCTCAGGGCCCCTGTGGCACTTTTTCTCTCCAGCAGGCTCTCCAGGCTCATCCCAAACTGCTGCCCTGGCAGTCACATCCCCCAGTGGGGCAGGGGAGGGCTGAAGGGCTAGACCCCTCCCAACCAGCCTCCAGCCCTGCTCCAGGGGGCCCTAGAGGAGCTAGCAGGAGGCAGAGGACCCTCCCTCATTGCCCCTCCTGCTGCCCTACTCAGCACTCCTAAGGCTTCAGTTGCAGTGGCGGTGTTGGAGAATGGGGTGGAGAGCCCTGCAGGGCAGAAACTTCCCTCCCAGCCCTCTCCACTTTGCCCCTCCTGGATTCTCCTGGCCCACTGCTTGGCTGGCTTTTTAAAATGAGTTGGCATGTCAGGTTGGAAAGGGTCTTGCTTTAGGGACAAATGGCCAATCCCTCAGCCTGCCCTCCAGAGCCCTCCACACCTTCCCAACCTGTCTGCCTCTGCTCTCCTTCTCCAGAATGCTCCAGACCAAGCCGCCATTGGTTGGCTGGTTTCCTCCTCTCCCACTAGTGCCCACTGGCACAGATGGTCCTCCTGTGGGCGATACAATCCTCCTGCAATAGTCTTCTGGGCTTCATTCAAAGTTCTGCCCCTCTTTTTAGGATGAAAGCTCCCAGAGCATCCACAGCCCTGGGCATTTAGCATTATGCCCAGCAGTCTTCAGTGCTTGTTGACTGACTGACTGACCTCTGGGGAAGCTTTTCCTGATCCCCCAGCTGCGAAGGAGGAGTCCCTCCTCCGGCTGTCCTGGAGCTCTTGGACGCAGCTCTCATGCCCCCCCCCCATAGCCTCTTTATCTGTGCAATCCCCCCAGAGGAGACCATGGGCTCCCTGGAGTCAGAGAGCCCGCTATTTTGCTGAAGGTAAGATATGGGGGACAGAATGGTAGGCCAGACTTCTGGGAGCCCTGCAAGCTGTGGGCCCCTGGTCAAAGCCAGTTAAATTTTCTGAGCCTCTAAACTAAGATGACATAAAGCGCTTTGTAAACTTTAAAGTGCTACCCAACTGCTTCCTGTTAGTATGGGTTTTTTTTTCTTTTTTTTTTTTTTTAGCTCTGTGCCCTTAGCTCCAAGGACCCGCCCATGCACACAGTAGGTGCTCAGATGGTGGCTGAATGGGCTCCTCGCTATCCCTCTCACTGCACGGCAGGCTTCCCATAGCGCCATCAAATTAAGTAAACAGCTGTTGGGAGAGCCTCTAAGGGCCCTGAAACGCAAGGTGAAATGAGGCCACCTGGTGATTAAAGCAGAGCCTCCCGATGTGTGATTGATAGGGAGGGAGGGAGAGCACTCACGTCTCCGTTCCTGAGCTCTTCCGTCACCAAATTCAAATTGTTCCACCCGTTGAAAGACCAGAGGCCCTGGTAGAAGGCGATGCTGATGCTTCCCAGCTGCTGGGTGGTACCTGCAAAGGCATTCTGGAGGGTCTCCCCCACGTGACCCTGGACCAGGACCCAGAGCCCTCCGCCAATGATGACCAGCAGCGCCAAGATCTTGGCTAAGGTGCACAAATTCATGAGGCCAGTGGCCAGCTTCACGCTCCGGCAGTTGACCAAGGCGAGGATCATGATGCAGGCAGCGGCCACACATTTGACCAGCACCTCGGGCAGCGAGGTGCAGCCGGGGTAGAAGGGAGCCACCACGTACTCTGCGAAGGTCAATGACATAGCGGCAATTGCAGCGGGTCTGACCAGTAAGATGGATACGTAAATCACTAGGAAGGCAGGGAGGGATCCGAAGGTCCTGAGGATGTAGATGTAGTCTCCGCCAGACTCGGTGATGAGCGTGCCCAGCTCCGCATAGCACAGTGCCCCCAGGGTGGCCAGGATGCCGCAGGCAGCCCAGATGAGCAGGCTCCCCCCGGGGCTCCCTATCTGGTAGAGGACATGTTGAGGATTCATAAAGATCCCTGCGCCGATCATGCAGCCTGCGATCAGCGACACAGCGCTGGCCAGCCCCAGCTCCCTCCGAAGCCGCAGCTTGGTGGGCTCTACATCCCTGGGAAATGGCGGCCTTTCCTCCTCTTCCTCCATTGTCTCCAAGCTGTTGCAGACAGGTGTTGTGGGCACCGAGGGGCAGAGACTGAGCCTGAGTCTGAGCTGAGTTAATGATTACACCTGGAGTTTGGCCGACAGGACAAAGGGCCTGAAGCAGCAAATGAAGAGACTGGCCTCTGGAGGGAGAACAGCTTGACTTCACTTGGGACAGGGCAGTCTAGTGTGAAAGACTAGGCATTTAGAGTCAGGGAACTGAGTGTGTCTGGCCTCTGCTCTTTGCTATCGATCACCAGATGTTTATTAAGCACAGACATATGCCAGGCACTATGCTAAGCCCTGGGGATGCAAAGAGAGGCAAAAAGACAGTCCCTGAAGCTTACGGTCTAATGGGGGAGACAGCATGCAAACAAATACATACAGTCAAGCTATATCCAGTAAAAATAGGGAATAATTTATAGAGGGAAGGCATTAGGATGAAGACGAGTTGGGGGGGGTTTCCTGCAGAAGGTGGGATTTTAGTGGGGACATAGAGGAAGCCAGACAGATCAGGAGTCAGAGTGGTGGAGTGTGATCCAGGCCTGGGGGACAGACAGCAGAATCCAGAGATGGAAGGGCCCGTTCATGGGACAGCTGAGAGGCCAGGGTCACTGGATTGAAAAGCTCATGTCAGGGAGTGAGGTGTGAGAAGACTGGAAAGGGAGGAGAGGGAGGGGTGCTTAGGAAGGCCTTTGAATGTCAAACAGGGGTTTGTTTTTGCCCCTGGAGGCCATAGAGAAGCAGGGGTTTGTTGAGAAGGGGAGTGACACAGTCAGATATGTGCTTTAGGAAAATCACTTTGGTGGCTAGAGTAAGCGGGAGATCGAAGACAGGCAGACCGCCCCCCCCAAGCTATTGCCACAGTCCAGGTGTGAGATGACGGCAGCCCGCACAAGGGGAAGGGGCAGTGCCAGAAGAGAGACAGATGCCACCCTCTGCCTCCATTCCTTTTTTTTAAACAGGGGGATTGGCCCAGATCAGGGATTCTTAACCTTTTTGTGTTCTGGATCCCACTCTGGTGAAGCCTACAGGTCCCTTTCCTTTGTTGCTTACAGCCACGATGGAAGGAAACAACTTACTTTCAGTTGGACCTTAGTGAAAATAAAGATGTATTTTTTTTCTCATCAAAGTTCATGGACCCCTTGAAATCTGCCCATGAACCCCAGGTTAAGGCCTCTTTGACTAGTACCATCTAATCCTAATCCTCTGTGTGCTGAGTGAGAACCAGGAAATCTAGCACCAGGGCAAATTTAGAATGAGTGGGGGAGGAGAAGGGGCACCATCTGAGGTATTAGCCAAGGGATAATTATGATGAGGCTGGGAGGTCCAGGCACACCTGACGCCAACAAGGTCTCTGAGCCTGGAGGCTCCAGACAGGGACAAAGCCACCAAGCTCTCTATCTTGTGCCCTCAGATCTCTAAAGAAAGGGTTCATGCCTGGAGAGGACATGGCATCATGTCCTGCTCATCACATACTGTTTCATAACTGGCCACTGTTTCATAACAGACCCCTTAGAGCAGTTTGGGGACAAAGGAGAAAATGGCAGAGAAGGAATCTGTAACGAGGAAAGAGAGTTGTTGGAGATGGGGGAGAAGCAGGCGCCAGGTTGTAGGCAGACCCTTTTCGGAGATGCCAGAAGCCCTGTAGAGCTGTAACCAAGGAAAAGAATGGCTGTCACTGCAGAGTCCCATCTGGGGGCCTGGCTGCTTTATGGTTTGGCTCACACAGTCAAGAGTCCCAGAATGTGACAGGTTGGGGGGGTTCCATGGCCACCCACACCTGAACAAGAGTCCTCTCTTCTTCACCTGGGCAAGTAGGGAATCATCCTCTGCTTGAAGAGTTCTGAGACTCGGACTCCATGTGTAGTGGGAAAAGCCTTGAGTCAGACGACCTGGGTTCAAATCCCTCTTTCCCCCTACTCCGACTGCTGAGTCCCTTGAATGCCTCGGGCTTCGTTGTCCTCTGTAATATGTAGGGGTTTGACTCAGTGATCCTTCCAGCACAGCTTTCTGAACCAGGCAGTCCATTTCCTTTGGGAGAGAAGATTAGAAAGCTTTTCTTTAATTTGCCTATTCATAATACTATTCCTTGAGGCCATACAGAGCACTCCTATCCCTCTTCTGCAGGCTACAGCTTCCCCCTGCAGTTCCCCATACCCCTCAGGCCTTGGGTCTCCTGCCTAGACATTCCTAGGGTAGCTAGCTCATCCTTCAGTCTGTCCCCAAGGGGAGACACCGACTACTTCCCAAGGAGATAGCAGATTGGTGGGAGGAGGGTTGGGATGCAAGCGGTGCTGAAATGAGGGAGGAGAAGATGAGTGTCATCAAGGGGTCAGAAAAAGGCAACACCTAGGATTGGCTTCCTGGCATGGGGCTGGAAAGGGCAAATGCCCAGAGATGAGAGAGGGCAGGAAGAGAGCAAGGGATGGGAGGAAGCTGCTAGTTGGGGACTGGGCTTCTGGAGGGAGCTGCCAGAACTTTATGTGGTCCAGTAGATGAAGCCTGGACCTTGCCTCAAATCTCACCTTGGATATTTCCCAGGTGTGGAATCAGTTAGCCTCTCTGGGGATCAGTGTCAGGGGTGAGATTTCAGGGTGAGCATTGGCATCTCAGAAATCAACCAACTCGACAAATCATGGCTGGATTGATTGTTTGGTAGATTGTCTAGACTTAAGGCAGTGTCAATGCAGATTAAATTTATAGTGTGTCCTGCTTACATTTTTTTTTCCCTTTGGAGAGCTGGTTGTTATACATTTACCTTTACACCCTTATTAGTTACCCCTTCTATAAAATGAGGATACTTGATTTTGTGAAATCACCGTGAAGCTCAAATGGGAAAATGTATGCAAAGGGCACTGTAAACTTCTAGACAGAAGGAAGGGAATAAACACTTCTATAGTCCTACTGTGTGCCAGATGCTGTGCTAAGTAAGTGCTTTACAAATATTATGTCATTTGATTCTCACCACAGCCCTGGAAGATAGATTTGACAGATGAGGAAACCAAGGCAGACCTGAAGCACAGCTAGGAAGTGTCTGAGGCTGGATTTGAACTCATCTCCCTGCCACTTTGATGCTTCCAGGGGAGAAATTAAAATTAACTCTAATAAAAAGAGATTATAAACAAGAATTCTGAAACCCTTGTCATCCTCATCTCTTTTGATTATTATTCCAACCTTTGAACAGTCCAATGCTACATTATTTTCACATTTAACTCATAGAATCCAGACTTGGCAGGTGCCTGGGGGCTGTTTGTTCATTTAGACCAGTGCCTCAACAGAAGATCTCTAAATGATTTCATTTAAGTGGCCATCCATGAAAGCACATTGCAAACCTCAAGGCCAATGTTGGTGTCATTGTAATGATGATGATAACAGCCTTTGCTTGAAGACCTCCTGTGACAGGGAGCTCACTACTTCCTGAGACAGCACTGTTTCTAGCACGTTATTCCTTTGATTTAGGTGGAATCTCCTCTTTGGGAGGGGAAGGGTGGCAGATGGAGAGCACCTTTCTATTTTGTTGAGTAGTGGAAAGAACAGCTGTTTCGGAAACAGAAGACCTGAGTTCAAGTCCTGGGTCTGACAGTTTCTAATTGGAAGCAGTCTTTTAGAAGGGGAGCTCCTCGAGGGCAGGAATTACTTTGCCTTTCTTTGTATCCCAATCGGTAGCACTTAGCATAGTGCCTGGAACACAGTAGGTGCTCAGTCAATGCTCCCTGACTTGGCTTTCTGACTGTGTGACCTTGGGCCAGTAAGATGGAGAAACTACCCACATCCCAGCTGTGAGGGAAATGTTTGATGAGCCTCAAAGCAAAGATACTAGAGAGGTTTGCCATTTCCTTCTCCAGCTCATTTGACAGATGAGGAAACTGAGGCAAACAAGGTCAAGTGACTTGCCCAGGGTCACACAGCTAGGAAGTGTCTGAGGACTCATCTTCCTATCCACCGCTCCACCTGAGGCACCTATAATTGATGACATCGAAGGATCTCATGCTGAGGCTAACGCATAACCCTTGCCTTATCCACAGGAGCTGGAAGATTCTGGGCTCGGACCGGGTCTCTTGGCTCCCGGCCCTGGACTACGCCCACTGCAGTACAGTCGCCAACTCAGCCAACTGAGATTTGCGCTGCCCTAGGTTTGGAGTCCGCCTTCCCGGCTGCTTTCCTTAAACACTGTGGGAAGACGCCCTCTGGAGGCTTCATGCCTCTCCAGCTCGCAGTGTTTCTGGGGCTCTCCTGTCCATCCGCACCCTGCGCGGGGAGGGGCGTCTGCAAATCCGCTTCTCCTTTATTTTCATGCCTTGCTTCAGCACTATCCTCATTCCTGCCAAACTGGTCTGGGTGACTCCCCTGCGGGCGCCCCACTTACAACAACAGCTTAAATAACACAGCCTCTCCTGGAGCCACCGCCTCCCAGCTTGCAATCGCGTCCCCGCGAGCCGCCAAGCCTCAGGGCTGCGCGGCTACTACCACGGAACTGCAGGAGATGCTCTGTGATTGGTTGACAGGCAGACACGGTCGGCAGTGAATTAATTACTGGGTCTGGAGAGACTCATTTCCTGGAGATCTTACAGGATAAGGGATCATCTTGCCAGCCTTGAACTGGGTTCTCTCTGGGATGTTTTTAAGCCTGGGATATAATTTTCCTCCAAGAAGGGAAGGACAGATGGGATGAAAAAGGACGTTAAAAAAATGGACCTGTAGGTGACAAGGCCAGATTTCGAGTCATCCTCCCTGCTTCTGGCTCTGCCTGCTTAAAATCACCTGTGTGACTTTGGGCTAACCCCTTCCTTTCTATGGGCCTCAGTCTTCTCATTCATACAGTGGGAGGGTGGATGAGAGCATCCCTTTCAGTTCTGAGTTCTAATACGCTCTTTCTATACTTTCTATACCGTTTCATAAATTCCCAGAAGTTATGTCCCCCATTGATGATGTAGGACACACAGCAGGCCCCAGCCTTGCTGTCTAAGACACCTGTTGGATGTTAGAGAGGTAACTTTAGAGAAATTCATCTTACTACCAACTTTGTTAAAATAGTCACTTTGTTAAAAAAAAGGGGGGGGTGCAAAGCTTTTTTCAATTCCAGGGCCATTAGCCATGAGCTATTTAGGGTTAGATATATAAACACAAGCCCCTCCTCCCACCTGGAGGGACAGTCAACTCTAAGCTCCATTGACTTGGTCTGTAAAGGAGAAGGTGACACAGAAGTGCCCTGTGAGGCTCTAGAAGCCAGCAAGAGGCAGAAGGCACAAAGGGGCATACCAAGGCTCAAGATTAACACTCTTCAGTACTGGAGGTCTTCAGAGACTGAACAAGCACTTGTTGGCAATATTGTAGAGTTCTTGGTCAGATATGGGTTGGAATAAATTGCCAGGGAGGTCTTACAACTAGAGGTTTGGTGGGGGTCTTAGCACTAATTCCTATTTGGTCTATAACTTGGTCAAAAATACTGGACAAAATCACCAAGCTCCCTATCTTGTGCCCTCGGATCTCTAAAGAAAGTATTCCTGTCTGGAGAGGACATGGCATCAAGTGATTTAATACCCCAGGCCTCCACAATGAAATCCATAATCACTCCAAAGAGTTTGGCCTAACCATGCACACAGGACACACCAAGTGGATGAAATACACTAGTTGCCCAGACAGCCTATTGAGTCAGTGTCTTGGACAGACACTGTGGATGCAGCTGAGCCCAAACCCAAAAAAGAATAGAGAGAAGACCGGACTGTCTTGCGGAAAATGGGTGGTGTCATTTTTGGCTGCCCCAAGCTGCTTCCTGGCATCGAGGGTCATCTTTATAGCACTAATATTCTGGTAAAACACCATGGTTATGAATTATGGGCAGCTGCCATCACAGCTGAGTCATAGTAGCAGGTGAGATAAAGGGGAATGAGACACACAGCATATGACTGTTGACAATACATGTGAGAAAGGCTGTATAATATATTCTCCAGGTTCTGTGTGAGCAGGAACATGTGAGCTGGTCAGGGGTGAGACGGAGAGAGAACAGATTTTTCTGAAAGGTCCAATAACTTGGGTCAGTCCTAGGTGGGGAGTTTCTGGGGGGACATGGTCTTGGGCCTCAGTTTCCTTATCTGTAGAATGATGGGACAGTTCTAGATGGCCTTTGTGGTCCTTTCCAGCTTTTCATCTGTGCCCCTATGAGCCAAATCTTAGGATATACACGGAAGGAAGAGCCATAGAGGTATTGTGGCCTGCCAGGGGTGCGTTGGGGTGGGGATGAGGGTAGTGCCAAGAACTCACATCAGCGAAGCCTTGGGACCAATGAAATCCTGAAGGGTCCAAAGGAGGTAACCTTGTGGCTCTCCCTTATATCCCCCCCCTTTTTTTCGAGACAGAGTTAAGTGCCTTACCCAGGGTCACATATCTAGTAAGTGTCTGAGGCCAGATTTGACCTCCTTGATATTCTTTCTACATTGTAAGCAATGACCTTGGTCTGAAATGCCCCTGGGGTGGGGAGCCACCTTGTCCGCCCCCAAAGGCCTGTGTTCTCTGGAACAGGCAGGCCCCACATCCTAAGGAAAGGCTCACAAGGCCTAGACATGCAGCTGGAAGGAATCTGAGGAACCACTTAGTCCAAACTCCTATTTTTACAGGTGAGACATCTGAGGCCCCAAGAAGGCAATCAAGTCGTCAAGGTCATGTGAACAGTAAAAATGGGCTCTAGTATGATACATGTTGTCAAGAGGGCACAGTTGTCATTGACCTCCAGACACAGGGTCATCACTGCCCAGACCCAAACCCTGAGTCAGGCCCAGCAGCACCAAGGAACAGAAGCACCAATTCATGAGTCGGGAGAATTGCCCAGACTCCTCAGAGCTATCCTGCTACCCCAGGTTGAGGCCCCACCAAGCTCTCTGGCCCTCTCTGCTAACAACACAGTTATTTCTGCAGTCACAGTGCAAGGATCCATTTTGGGACAGCCAGCCAGGGGGCTAAGTGGTCTCTTCCTCTTTCTGCTGCCCTTAACCTCAAGTCTGAGAGATATCGATGCCCTCATTAGGACCATGTACAGTGGCGACCCATCTGGATGCTCTAGCTTCAATAACCTGCCTTGATGTTGTAGCAACAAATTAAAAGTCTCTCTCTCTATCCAAGCCACCCCCTCAAAAAGCCTTCCCTGATAGCCACAGCCTTCTCTGATCTCCCCTTCCGCTGAACTCCTACCAAATTCCCAGTCTACACCCCTCAATTTACATGCTTGGTTTCAGGCCGGCCTGTATTCATCCAGCAACACTGGCCTCCTGGCTGCTCCTTGGGCACCCCAATCCATCCCCGCCACCCCCACCTTGGCATCAGCTAGCCAGGCTGTCTCTCTGAGCAGGCAAGGATGGACTTGAACCCCAATTTTCATTTTAATTGTTATACTGAGGTAAGAACTCATCTCAATCAACCAATCATAAGCCTTGCAGCCAAGTGTTTAAAATCTTTGAAAACCATTCAATAAAGTGAAAGGACACCGGACAGGATGTCTTCTCCTTTTGGCTGGGGGATTCCTTTATGCCTCCTGGGGACTGCATTAAAACATAGAATGAGCTCCTGCAGAAATTGGAGTGTGTGGCTTTCAGGACCTCTCTGAGGAAGAACCAGCCGGGGAAGAAGAGGAGGCCTTGTTTGTAACCTTGGCTGGGTCTCCTTCCCCTTATCCTCTTTGACCGACCCCTTCAACCTTCAAAGAATCTGAATCAGGGATTCTTACCCTCCAGGCTGGGAACTTGTTTTTCGAAAAAGCATTTTGGAACTGTATGTCAATATAATTGGTTTTCTTTGCTCATTGTATATATTTTATCTTATGCTTTGAAAAACCCAGTTTTGAGAAGGGGGCCCTAGGCCTCAGTAGACTGAGGACTGATAAAGGGGTCTATGATGTGAAGGGTCCCCTTTGGGTGTTCCATCTTTCCAAAGGCAGCCTAAGTGTTGTTCCTGCATCGTGTTGTGGCAGCGTCCACATCAGGAGCCCAGAACTGGAGCAAAGGAGTCTGGCACCAGGTGCTGGTCCTTGTGAGAGCTTCCTCCTTCCCAGCTGTTCTGGCCTCCTCTCTCAGGGTACCTTCCACTCATGCTGTAGGCTTCATAAGCAATAATCAAGCACCTGCTATGTATGTTTTGATTTAATTTAATTTAATTTAAATCTCAGGTTTCTGTACATGTCATCTGCTCCAGATAGGATGTAAGGTCCCTGAGGGCAGGGCCTGTTTCCCAGTTTACCTTGTATGCTTAGCACCCAGCCTGGTGCCTGGCACATAAAAGTGCTTGCTGAGAGAATGATTGGTTGCTTTTCTTTTCAGCATGGTATCTGTCCTTCCCCAGCACTGCTGATAGCTGGCCCTCCCCTTACGGCCCTGTGATGGTGTTGACTTTCTCTCTTCCCTCAGTACCCCTGAGGTGCTGCAGACAGAGCACAGAGCACCTTAACTCTACTTCCATCCTACTTGGGATGGGGATTCCCTCAGGACCACAGGGAATGTGAGACACAGGACCAAGAGTCTGGGGACCAGCCGTGCCAGGGCTTTAGCTGGACCACATTCCTCCTCTGTCTCTGGCTCTCTCTTCTCTCATCCATATAGGAGTCTCTCACTTGGTTGATGCAGTCATGCCAGAATCAAGACTATTAGGGCAGATACAGACCTAAGGGGCCATCTGGTCTCCTGGTCCCATTGTACAGAGGAGGAAACAGGCTGGGTGATGACAGAAACAAACTCTTCTCTGGTTTGGGAGGTATCTTTGGGGCTGGCCCAGGGAATCAAAGCTGGTCAGCTTTGTAGTCAGCCTTGGCCACTCTGGACCCCACTCTTTCCTCCTGCCCTTTGCTGAGAACCCCCTTGCTTGTACTCAAAAGCCTTCCAGTCAACTTTAGTCTTGTCTTGCCTGGACATCCAAGATCAGGGTCATATGCCTGAGCAGGAATACCCCCTTCCTGCATCCTGGAGCTGCCCTGCTGTGGAGGGGACTCAGGACCCAGGCCCCTGCTTTCCTGCTGAGCTGGAGGAATACTAGAGCTTGGCTGAACCTGGGCATGCCAGGTCTAAGGTCAGAATCCTGCGGGGTCATCACTAACCCTTCTTCTGCCTATCATGCCTGAAGACCTCATACCAGTGACACCCTCTCCCAACTCCAGCGGTTTTCTTTGTCCCAGCCTCCTCTTCCTTTGTCCCTGTTCCCCTATGCCCTTTGGTATCTCACTGGGCCCTGGGATTGCCCTCGCGAAAATTAAAATCTAGACTCTGCCACCCATGTAACCTGAGGTGAGTCACATAATGTTTCTGGCTCTCAATGATTGTGCTAAAACCAGCCTCAAGCCCCGAAGGGGGACTCTCCTCTCTCTTCTTAGGACTGTTCTGATCCTCACATTAACAGAACTGGAAAGCATGCAAACTTCTCAAGGTATCCAGCTCTGGGTCCCCAACTTAGCCCTTGATAACAATGGACTCTGACTGGCTTCACCTCCTGCTCACTTGCCTCAGAGCCTTCTCTTTCCTCCTCCTTGCCCCCAGTCAGGACCCAGATCTCTGAGGCCAGAAGGGAACAGACTTCTTTCTGAGGGCTGGCTTCCCTCACTCTCTACTTTCTCCTTAATGTTAACTTACACTCTGATTTCCCCTCTTTGGACCTCATATGGCTCACCTATAAGACCAGGGGTTGGACTAGGTCTTTTTTAGCTCTGACAATCTCTGCTTCTGTCAGAGTAACAGTCATTCAGTGACACAACCACAGAGTGAGAAGGGGAGCCATCCAGGACAAACAAAGCTCCCCCTATCTCCCCCAAATCATTTCTGTATCAGACCTGACCAATTGTCCCTCGGTTTTGGCTTCTCTCTGTACCATTCCCCTTCAGCCTCTAGTCCATTCCAACCAGGAATCCAGCTCATATGGGAGCATGGGGGATTGTTACAAAGAGGGTGGGGAGGAGGATGTTCCCATAAAAATGTTTCTAGGGAAGGCCGGCCTAGAAGCTCTCCATTTTTTGGGGAGAGGCGTAAGGTGTGTGCGTAAGGTGTAAGGCATAAGGTGTGACAGTTCTGAGCGCCTTCAGTATCTTTCCCTCCTTGAGCACCTTCTGGATCTATCCTAGCATGGATCTTTCCTCTCTGCACATTGTCTAGCCCAGCTGCTTCCCCATCTTTGTTCCCTTGATTGTCATTTCTGTCTCAGCTCCATTGTCCTGGATGGTGAAAAGAAGTTGGTCTTTGTAAGGTTTTCACCCCTCTTTCCCACTTGTCTCTATTTCTTGTTTTCATCTTTAAATGCCCTTTGGATGATTTGCCAAACTCTGGTTTTACCTCTGCTGTGTCTCTGTGTTCCATCAGGCTCTTCTATAAACCTTTTGAAGACCTTTAGAAAGTTTATCTTACTCATAGTGACGTCTTTGTTTTGACATGACATCCATTTCAGAGTGGATCCCTCTGCCCACCCCAGTCCCCTGCCCAGTGAGTCATCTCTGATAACAAAGATTAAAAAAGGAGGAGGAAAAAAGCAGGTCAGCAAGACAAACTATCAAGTAACTGTGGCTAC
>CM053625.1:326697954-326752507 GCA_028646595.1 Phalanger gymnotis | reverse complement strand
TTTTTTTATAGGTTTTTGGAGGGACTTGGTGGGGAGCTCACGCCAGTTACTGCTTTCCAGTAGCCATCTTGGCTCCGCCAAAGCCAGCACCTTTTAAAACCGATAAGGAATCAGAGCCAAAGCAGCCCAGAGGAAACAAGCCTTATAGGGAAAATAGAGCTGAGGTTTTGAATCCAGGCTGTAAAGTTTGTATTTTGTGTTTGAATCAATATATCTGATATCAGGCAAAGTGTTTTAAAATTGCAAAAATAAGGGGGTCTTCTGTATGATAACAGAATCACTTTAGGATTTCAGTGTTCTGTTTAAATTGCATTATAAAAAGCTCTTTGCAGAGGTTGGGGGATATTTTACTCCATATAGTTTCTTTAGGTGCAGAAGAGCAGACAAAATTGGGAAAGCGTAATTCTTTTATCTTATTTGAAATATAAAGGAGTGTGGAGGTGGTCTGAGTAGAGATTAGGAAAGAGAAATAGAAGCTAGAGCAAAAAAAAGGAAGGTAAAATCTAAACAGGAATGGTTTAGATGGGGTTGGGGGAGCAGCAAAACCATGTGCTCTTGGCCACTCCCTCCTCTGTCTTTCTTTAGATGACTTGGGGAGGGACAAGGAAGTTTTAAATGAAATGAAAATTTGTAGCCTGACTTGTTAACCAACAGAGAAAAGTTGTGGTAAGTTAGAAGGAATTATGTCTATCTGCACTTCAGGATGGACCTGGAGGAGTTTTATTAAAAACTGGGCTTTAAAAAAATGAGTACTGACCATGGTAAAGATACTTATTTGAGGCAACAGTTAGAATATTGGGCTAGCACATTTTAAGCTTACGTAATTTCAGACTTTTAAACTTTTAAATTCAGGGCTGGGAATATACAGCTAAATAAACTATATTTAAGGGAATAGATGTAAATATCAGGATGTAATTAAAACATTTACTTATTGTTATTTGGCAATGACTGGATGTACCTGATAGCTTTGAGGTGGTTTTTAAATACTAAAAGTAATAGGATCAATAATTTCTATATGTGATAATCTGGAAATATAATTAATGTCATCCTATTTCTAAATTGTATTTTTAGAGTTCTCTTAGGTTGTAAAATTTGACAGACCATCGTTAGGTAGAAATGGTGTTAAAGCAGTTTTTTAAATCTGGACTTTCTTGTATATGAATTGGTCTTTTATAAAAGGATGTGATAACAGATGTGATAATTTGAAATGGTTATATTTGCTTATAAATAAGTGATAATAATATAGCAGATTTTCCATTTGAAATCTTGGCTACTTAAGAAAACACATACAGTGGTTTAGGGTGATAGTTTCCATGTGTTGGTGATAAGATGAATGATTCTCTGTGCAAGGTGATTTAGAAATACATTCACCTAAATTGATAATGGGTTGTTTAAAAAGCAATTTCTCTCAACCTAAATGTTAAGAATTGTACTGTCAGAGAAAAGTGATGAATGGGTTAAGAAACTGTTCTACTGGACCATTGCTGTAACTTAAGAAATCATAAACTTCCAAGTTTTGTCTTTATTTAAAAGGAAGCTTCAGTAAAAATTGTTTTGCTATAAAAATATTTACAAAAGTATGTTTGTGAAAGGAAACTTGGTAATTATGCGAAGCCTTTTTAGTAGCTACTCTTGTAATTTTTCTCAATTATGTACAAGAGGTTTTATGACCAGAAAATTTGGCACTTTTGATATTTAGGAATTTAGTTGTTATAATATTTTGGGAAACTATTAGAACAATAACTTATGAACTTAATGGGAAAATTTTATGAATAAGGGTAGAAGTGCATGCAAGCTATTTAAGGTTCACTTTAAAGATGTTCCTTTATCAATGTGAGATTATAGATCTATCTTAAACTGATTATTGGAACTTGCTATCAAAGACCTAATGGGACTGTTAACTGACTGTTTTTCTGAGTCTGACTCCAGGTTTGGATATCAAGAAAGGTTGTCTGAGCCACTAATCCATGATGCCTGCAACCGTATGGGGTACATCTATGAACTGCAGAGGGTGAGCTTATGGGAAGGTTGTGAAAATGGCTATTCAGCCTGAGCTGAGGTAGGATCTTTCAGACTTGGTCTTTCAACTGAAACCTGGCAGACATTAAGCCTGGCTCAATGCAGTTTGCAGTTTGACATAACTTCTGCCTGGAATTGACGTGAAGTTGGGGAAATATTCTTCCCTTACTACAAGTTATGTCCCTAATCTCTTAGTGGCAAATTTCTATAACCGAAGATTTTTAAGGACAATAACAAATCTAATAAATAATTGATTCTGGAACATCTTAGGTTACTATAAGATTGAGCTATCAGCTTAGGATTTTAGTCCAAACAGCAACTGGCTATTTAGTCTTGATACCTGTTATTCGTGTGTGTGTGTGTGTGTGTGTGTGTGTGTGTGTGTGTGTGTGTGTGTGTATTCCTGTATGAGTTAGGGTATGGAGACAATTAGGTGAAGGGCTTGTGAGAATAGTATTTTGTTACTTAGTTAACATCATACTTGTTTCAAGTTTTGTTACAGTTAGTTAATGTTAAAAGAAGAAAGGCTTGTGGTTTATTTTATTAATGCCTTAAAAGAAACATGGCATGACTAGATGACTTAATATGTACTGTGTTAAAAGTTGATTACTTAATGTATTTATATATGTATTGGAACCTGTTACTAATTCTTTAGTGAAATCTCAGCCTCCTGATGGGGGGATCAGTATTGGATTAATGTAAAGTATAAAAAACTAGGTTTTAATGTGAATCTCTTAAACATAACAGTTGGCCAAGGTTCCAACTTTAGTTTTTGTAAGAATGATAAGAGTATAAGGATTAGGAATGGTAATTTAAAATTGTGCCAAAGTCACTTGTAGGAGAGGGGACAAAAAAAGCAAGTTTCTATAAGAAGACAAGAAGAAGAAGATGCTGAGGTGCTTTGCTGGAGATATCTGGAACAGGTGCCTAGAAAATTTTATAGGATGATGTCCCTCTCCCCCAGACTGCTGTATGAGATGGGGCTTTTAAATGGACAATTCATTGATTTACCTTTTTCTTTTAGGTCTCTGTATCTGTATTTATAAAGGGGACTGCTCCCTTTGAATTGTCAATGCCTCGTTCAACCTTTACCCCTTTCTTTCCCTTATTTACTTCAAAGGGAGAGAGGTGAGGGGAAGAATTCATATGGGAAAGAAAGTGGGGAAATATTGATTAGATTTGAGAAAGATTTAGAAACAAAAATATTTTGATTAAAAAAAACAGAAGGGATTGTAAGAGATGAACCATGCATTTGTTTCCACAGAAAGTGTCACATGCTAGATAATCTTGTGTTTGTAGGGAAAGGCAAGAAGGTGAATGGATTGGAAAGTCTTGGAAATGTTGATTAACACTTAACTGGATTAGGATGTGGGTGCCTGCTTATTCTCCTATCTATAGGAAAACAACTCCTTCCTTCCTTGTACTTTAGTTAAAATCCACCAGTTCAAAGGCCAGAGGAGAATTTCATTACTCTTCTTATGTTAATGGTGAAGGAAACTTGAAATTTCCTGATTGGCCTCTTATGTATTGGGGGACTCCTTTATAGAATCTAAATGTAAACAGGAGTGGAGACCCACAGGGTGGGGAGGTGGGGTCTAGGTATTTTTCAGATTGTGAACTCTGAAGTTCACCTAACCAGTAAGTGGCAGACAGGAAATTCGAATAATATAAAAAGGCTGGCATTTGTCTGAACAACCTGTATTCTCCACATGGGAGGCACCCATTCCCTAGGAATATAGCCAATTGGCTGAGTCCCTGTACTCCATTAAGGGGGTACCCATTTATTCAGAGAGAATAAATGTAAAATACAGTGAAAACTTTCCTGACTTCCCAGTGAGTATCGTTTATTCCTAGACTAAGTATGTTTCTCACATATATGACTATAGATAGCTTTAATTTCGAGATATGTTTTTTTTTTTTTAAGGATGGAGGAAATTTGGATGTGTTCAGAGGCAGTAGGGCTGGATAGAGGATAGGGAGGGATTGAAAACTCAGCAGAGGGGATGATTGAAGAAATAGTCTGCTGGAGAAGATGGGAAGGAATGGGATTGAGTGCATGGTTAATTTTCAAGGGGCTGTCTGTCATGTGGCCACAGAGAGGGCAGAAGTTATGGCTGGATGTCAGCAAAAATGTCTGCCCCCCTTTGGAGGTCTTTAAGCAAGGACTGGGTGATGGATTCTGAGGAAGTTGTCTTGGGAATACTTTTAAATGGATGAGTTGGGTTTGATGACTAAGGGGGGCTTGTCTAACTGAATCCATGATCCTATGAGCTACAATTCTGTGATTATGACTAGGTGCAATACTCTTTTAATGTTTTATAAATATTTAAATTTAATGTTTTTATTTTTTAAAACTGTTTAAATTTATGTGTCATAGCTCTTGGTACAGATATATCAAAGAAGAATGAAAGATTCAGTGTGAAGTCAATTTACCAAATGTTTCTTTTTTTAAAAGTAAGTTTTAATATATTTTGTTGTATCCCTCCCCTCTTCTCAGAGAGCCAACTCATACAACACATAGCATTTTTAAAAGACAAAAAAAGGTGGGGGGGAAATCAACATTAAAGTCTGGAAATATATACAGTGCCCAACATTTGAGGACTTCCCACTTCTCCAAGAGGTGAAGAGTGTCTTATCTCTCTCCTTGTGAGCACTGTGCCATCCATCTCCCTAAACTATCCTATATCTCTTCTGCCCTTTGTAGCTAAACACCTTAAAAAGGCCAACTCTACACTAGGTGCCTCCCCTTTCAGTGCTTTTTACTCTCTTTTTAACCTCTTAACTTTTCCAACCTTATCATTCAGCTCAAACTGCTCTTCTAGAGTTATCTGTCTGTGATCTCTCAGTTGCCCAGTCTAATGGCCTTTTCTCAGTACTCATTCTCCTTGACCTCTGTGCAGCTTTTGACACTGTGGATCACTCCTCCTTGATACTCTCTTCTCCTTGGGTCTTTGGTACTTCCCCCTTCCTCCCAGTTTTCCTATCTGACTGTTCCTTCCCTATTCCTTTTGCTGGATCCTACTCCAGAGCCCTCTAACCAGAGGTGTCCCTCAGGGTTTTGTCCTGGTCCTTCTGCTTCACTTGGTGATCTTATCAATTCCCATGGATTTAATGACTCTCCCTGCTGATGATTCTCAAATTTCCAATCCTGCTTCAGTCTCTCATCTCCACCTTCCTTTCAGACATCTCAAACAAGATGTCCAATAGACATCTGAAACTCAACATGTCCAAAACAAAACTCATGCTCCCCTTCCACCCCCCACCTTACTTTCCCTGTTACTATAGAAGACACCACCATCCTCTCAGGCTCTCAACCTAGGAGTCATCCTGTGCTCCTCACTTTCTTACTCCCATCCCTTACGGTGCTAAGGCCTGTTGGTTTCTCCTCTGCTATATTTCTGACAGTTTCACCATTGCATCATCTCCAGTATGCCCCCTTCTCTCCTGACACTGTCCCCATCCTGGTACAGATCATTATCGCTTCAGGCCTGGACTGTTGCACTAGCTGTTGGGTAGGGGGGGTGGGGGGTCTGTCTGTCTCAAGGCTCTCTCCTCTCCAGTGCATTTTCCATTCAGCCACACCAAAGTGATTTTCCTAAAGTGATCTGACATTGTCACTTCCTACTCATTAAACTACAGTGGCTCCCTATCACCCTCAGGAGCAATTACAAAATGCTCTTTTGGCATTCTGTGCCCTTCATACCTAGCCCCCTCCTCCCTTTCCAGTCTTTTTACTCCTTATTTCCTAACGCGTACTGAGTGTCTTAATGAGTGTCACTGGTCTCCTGGTAGTCCCATGAACAAGATCCTCCATCTTTCAGCTCAGGGCATTCTCTGTGGCTGTCCACCATCCCTAGGACATTCTCTTTCTTCCACTGTGACTACTGAGCTCCCTGGCTTCCTATGGTAAGCCTTCCCTACTCCCTCTTCATTCCAGTGTCTTCCCTCTGTCAATTATGTCCTACTTAGAGTTGTATGTATGTGTTTGCACATTGTTTTCCCCCATTAGATTGTGAGCTTCTCAAGGGCAAGGGACTCTCTTTTGTATCCCCAGTGCTTAGCACAGGGACTGGCATGTAGAAGGTGCTTGTTTGTTGGTTGTATTTATGATTTTGCAGTGTTCACTTTTGATATTTGGGGGGAGGTTTCTCCATTTACATTGTTGTAGTTATTGAATCTCTTGTTTTCTTGGTTCTGCATCAGTTCATGCATTCATTCACTACATTCATGTACCACAATTTGTTTAGCTCTTTTCCAGTCAGTGGACTTCTATTTTGTTTCCAAGTCTTTACTATCACAAAAAGTTCTGCTATAATAAATAGTGGCCTTCTGTGATATAAGCCCAGTAATGGAATCTCCAGGTGTGGACATCATAGTCACTTTATTTGCATCATTCCAAATTGCTTTCCAAAATTGTTGCACCTATCCACAGCTCCACTAATTGTGCACCATTGGCAGCTGGGTGGCTTAGAGTCATGAAGACATGAGTTCAGATTTGGTCCCAGGGACTTCCTTACTGTGGGAGCCTGGGCAAACCGTTTGCCTCAGTTTCTTCATCTGTAAAATTGGAAGCATAACAACACCTACCTCCCAGGGTTGTTGTAAGGATCAAATGAGGTAATGTTTTTTAAAGTGCTTAGACCAGGGCCTGGCACATAGTAGGCACTTAATGTCTCCCTCCCTCTTTCATGCCTTATTGTTCTGCAGCATTGACTGTTGCCATTTTTCTTGGTCTTTGCCGGTTTTTGCCAGCTATGAGGTAATTTTGATTGGCATTTCTCTTTTTAGGATTTTGGCCCCATTCTTCTGAGAAGTGTTTGTTCATATCTTTTGACTGCTTATTTATTGGGGAATGGCTCTTGGTCCTATATCTGTCACTGATTTATATATGTTGGATACCAAAACGTTGTCAGAGAAATTTGATAGGAGACTTTGTTCCCATCAGCTACCTCCCTCCTGGTCTTAGGTGCATGGTGCATGCAGGAGCTTTTCAGTTTCAGGTACTCAAAGTTTTTTTTGATAATTGCCTCTGCACCTTGTTTGGTTAAGAATACAGCTCCTACCCCCAGAGATTTCTTAAACAAAAGTACGAACCTGAAGTTTATTGCAGATTCATTTGCTGTTTTTTAAAGGTGATTTTTTTTTTACGAAAACTTGAGACAACACAGAATAGCTAAAATTGGTCTTCATTAATTGCCCAAAGTTATTCAGTGACCCTTTTCAAATAACAGAACACAAAACATGAATTGATTCAAAGTGGCTAAGGGAAGATGTCAGCCAGTCAGTGACTTGAGAGTTTTCACTACCCAACTCTCAGCTGTGGCTCCAGGAAGCTGGAGCATGCACAGTGGCCACACCCCAGCAAACCCACCTCTGCAGATGGACTAATCCAGGTTGAGAGCAACTGACAGACCTCAAATCTGCCAGTGAGTTGGGGGGATGTCTACCCCAAGCATGTGAAGATACCTGCACCCCCACCCCCCACCCCTAGGGTGAATGGGAACAATTTGTCCCAACAGCCATGAAAGTGGCTGAAGCAGGTGCTGTGCAGCCCTCTACTGCTTCCAAGTGAGTTGTTGATAGTCAAGAGGTTTTGTGATGTATTCTCTTGATTGGGTAAATTGGCAAAGGCAACTGAGCCCTGTCCCCTTGTTCATTTGTTGTGTGGTCATGTTATCCATTGGTACTACTTGACCAATATTAGGAGCCTTTCAGATAACTACATATCCCAATACATCATAGGCATTCTTTACCTACTTAGTTTTTCTGGTGAGGATGCCTTAGGCCAAACTACTTTAAATGATTATTCATTTCACTAGGATGTTATTGTAGTAAATGGGAGCATCCAAAGGACCCTCATTTTTCCCACTTGGGCTTTGCATTGGACATCCTTGGGGACTGTCTAAATATTCTCATTGCTGAACATTGCCTAGTCTGAAGAATAGTATTTTGAAAGCCTGCCTGTTCCGTTCTACCTTCATCAAGGATACCTTTGAAGTATTTGTAACTTAGTCTTACCCCTTTTTATGTGCATGTCTTTACTGTTGTTCCTCCTCAATTTTCAAAGAGGACCTATGACATCATGGGGTGTTGTCTTGACTTGCACGTGGATTGGATTTAAGTGAGGCAGAATTGTACAAAGTTGTCAGCCTCATTCTCTCCTCCAGAGTCTTCAGAGTCCAGTGAAGTCTGGATAATTTGTTCATGCCCCAGGATCCAGTGGATGACCTTGGCGTCTTCGATGTCTACCAAGCTCTGAGGGCTCCATAGCACCTGCTTCAGCCACCTTCATGGCTGTTGGGACAAATTGTTCCCATTCCCCCCTTGACGGGGATATCTTCACATGCTTGGGGTAGACATCCCCCCCAACTCACTGGCAGATTTGAGGTCTGTGTCAATTGCTCTCAACCTGGATTAGCCCATCTGCGGAGGTGGTTTGCTGGAGTGTGGCCACTGTGCATGCTCCAGCTTCCTGGAGCCACAGCTGAGAGTTGGGTAAAGGCGGATGAGCAGCCCTGAGAAGGACTCAGCAGCCCTCACTCTAGAAAAGCTAGTCTTCTCTGGATGCCCCATCCACTCCAGCTCTGGGTACCCATGGAAAACAGCCAAAGTAGAACTGGAGTGTTCAGTTAGTCAGCATTTAGAGACACACTGGGCACCACACTGGGCACACTAGGTCCTCCCCATCTTGCAAAATTAAAGAGGGTCACTCTAGCTCAGTGATGGCAGCTGGTAATGAATTTGTACTGGCTGGAGGATATAGCAATCAAGGCCTCCCCATGCCCCTCAAACGGCCCCCCACCTCAGTTTTGTGTATTGTCTTCCCTAAAGGTTGTAAGCTCCTTCAGGGCAAGAACTATGAATGTTCCCCAGGGATGCACAGTACCTGGCATACAGTAAGTACTTAATAAATGTTTATTGACTACTGACTGTTAGCTTTGAACCCTAGCACTTTAGCAAAAGACTGGGCCAAGTTTGGGCTTTTCCCCAGAGGTACTTCAAAACCCAGCAGCAACTCAAAAACAAGCCACCCCCTCGTTTGCGTCTTTGAAGTCACTTAACTGACTCATTTGCTCATTGCCGTACTAGAGAGTGAAGAGAAGGGGCTTTTTCTTTCGTAGCAGGTGGGATATTTACCAGATATATCTTCTACAAAACACACACACACACACACACACACACACACTCACTCACTCACACACTCTTTCTAACATGCTTTTCTGATAGCCAGGTTTAATAGGTGCATCTAGTAATGTAAAAAACATAGTAATTAGGGTCTCCTTCTTTAAATTATAGCAGAACACGTTTGATGGATTTTGTAACTTTGTCTCTACTTTTTATGGGGCTGTCTTTATCAATGTTCTCTTGGTGAGGGTTAAGGCTTTTCCAATCTTACTATGCTTACCTCCCTGAGGAGATAGGGGAGCCTTTATATAGTGCTTTAAGATTTGCAAAATGCTTTATAAACATTGCTCCATTCAATCCTTACATATGTTGCATTTAGGTAAACAGATGACATTGTCGCTGAGAAGTCACAAGACATTCAAGTCTTCAGTAGTAAATGACTGTTGCTGTTTCCAACTCCATTCTTCTCAAGGCCTCCCTGCCATATCTGATATCTAGGAGAGAGGGGAAAAGATAGGAATTTTGCAAAGTAGTTTTCTAATTGGACAGTTTTGTTGAAAACAAAATTGATTTTTTGAAGCCAAGTTAAATATGGAGCCTAATGTATATACTTAATAGGTCTTTTATTTTGTAGAAGTTCAGGCCCCTAGGTTCTAAGTAATCATTTTACATTCTGGTCTTTGCATACCCACACCCCTTTGGTGCAGTTTGCTAAATGTAGTAGCTCAAGGTAAACAATACAAAGTTTTAGCCAGTTCCTTTTCCTCAAGTGATAGTGATTGCCTGTTTGTAATCTTAGGGATATTTCTAATCCAAATGCTTGGAATTAATTTTATTATTTTTATTTGTTACCTTTGCATATTTGCCAGGGTTATACACAACCTGTTTCCATCTAAGGGCTGTCATATGCTATTAGAATGTTCTTTCATAGAAGAAAATGGAATGGGATAATTAGATGATGAGAGGCATATGGTGTATTAGAGAAGTTGGGAGGCCAGAAATGCCATGCATGGACCTAGATGGTCTTGGGTTAACTGCTCAATGTCCCTGAGCTTCAGTTACTTTTGTAGAATAATGTGGGTGGATTAGATGAGAGTTAGTGAATGAGTTCAGCTTATACTCTTCAGATCTTTTCTTTCCAATCACTTTTTCCCCCATTTCATCACCCATTCTGGTGATTTCAAATTCTGCTATTTGGAAAAACATATCCTATTTAATTTGGGATTACAATTCTTTTTCCATTATTCTAGTCATCATAATAATACAGAAAGGGTATAGGAAGGGCCCAGAAGCAACCACTGTGGAAATACCACTCAATTATTTATGCCTCATCTACTATACCTTATATTGATTCATTGAACTTGTGTTCTGTATTATATGGAGTCAGCTGTTCTCCTTGGTGAGATTACAGAGTCCCATTCTGGATGGGAAGGGGGACAGGGAGCACTAGGATCTGCAGTTGTCTAAGAATCCCTTCTGCCTTGTTCTCAACAAGTGGTCATCCAGTGCTTGCTTAAAGAACTCTTGGGACCAACAATCCACTGGAAAATTTCTAAGATTTTTACTAACTGTACCTGGAATGATATAGGAATCTAACTTGGTGGCTGACCTCAAGTTTGCTGACTACATTTTCTTGCTGTTTTTGAAATTTGAGGCATTGTTTGCTCTACTCTAACCCTACCAGACCCTCTCCCATTCTTCCTAGTCTTTCAGAGTTTGCAGGTACTCATCACCAGGCATTCCTTTTTTAAGTCCTCAATGAGGTGGTTTGCTTTGGGCTGTCGAATTCTCTTTACTCTCACCCTGTTTAGAGCCCCATTAGCCATTTGGATTCTGTCCTTTCCAAGCCAAAGAAGGTGACAGAAAATCCAGTTGAGCTCTTGTGCATTCTCCTTTGTCAATTCTCCTCACTGTGAGCACGGTGGGCTTGTCTTCTGATCTTTCCTGCTCCCACCAGATAACTGCACACACCCCACCCCCCCTTCTTGTGGACCATATTTTTGTAGGCTAGTGCTCTGTGTCCCTGTTACTTGCTCCGTTACTTGCTCTTTCTTCAGTCCTCTGTATACATAGCTCTTAAATCCGCATGGTTTTGGGTTCCCTGGGTCCTCTTCATATTTGTTTGACAGTTTCCCCTTTTCCTCCTCAGGAATTGTCTTCAGAATTTCATCCTTAGGCGCTTTGCATCCCTTCTAGTTCATCTTCTGCCCATGAGATCTGCTCCTGCTTCTCATTTTTTTGGATCTTTGGAAGTCTCTTCTCCAGAAGGCCAGCGTGGATGTCACACAGGCTCTGACTTTTCCTCTGCCATCTGTATCACAGACTCTGAGATGATGGTCATTTTCCCACCAGCTTCCTGCTTCTGCCCCAGCAGTCAGTTCTTCCTTGTTGATAGGAATCTTAGCAAGAATAGGCCTTTGAGGATTCCTCTCTTCTTTAGAGAATGTGAACAGATGTCTGGATCTTTGAGTCTCAGTTTCTATTGTATCTTGCTCTCTACCAGACCCGGGTTGTTTTTCTTAATCATCTTTTTACTCTTTCTGTCCATCCAGAGGGTCATTGCCTTGCAGATTGTGTGTGTGCCCTTTAAGTGATCTCTTCAGCTTCATGCATGAAGGTGTGATGGCATCTGGACACTCCTACGCAACTTTTCCCTCAGCTGCATCCAAATAGTTTGATTTTCATTTTATTAATGAACATGTTGTTACAAATCACTTTTCTGTAATTGTTATGCATGTATCTCCCACCCCCCATCCCTTCCAACTGCTCCCTAACAAGCAGGTTCAGATTTCATAGCTTCTGAAACTTCTCTGTGCTTGGGCCCCATCTTCCTGTCAAGTTAAGATTGGCACTGAGAGGGATGTCACAGGCTGAAGCCTCAGCCTTTGCTTTTCCCCCACCCTAGCATAGACCTGTGGAAAAGAAGCTCTTATGGGCCAATCTCCTGGTCATTCCTGCCTTGGTCCTAGTCCTTCCTTCTGGGGGGAGGGGAGCAAATGGAAGGCCTTACGAAGTCCTTTCATCTTTCGCTCCTGGACTTAGTGTGTTCACTCTTTTCAGCAAACCTTTCCTTTCTCATCAGCCTTATTTTCTGTCCAACTGTGGCGCATTTTCCCATGTGGCTAATGCCTCCCAACCTTTACTTGTTCAAAGCCTGCCCACCCATCAGGGCCTAGTGGAGTCGCTGAACTCCTAGCTACTTTATCAGTTTTGTTTCATGGGTGTGTGTGCGTGTGTGTACATACATGTGTGTGCATGCTTAGACAAGGATTCCCTGCTAGTATCTGAAACACTGTCAGCAGCTGTGAGGTAGGGCCATGAAGCCATGGCCCGAGCCCTGTGCGAAGTGGTGGAGTTGGGAGGTGGCATGCTGAGTTTGGGGAGAGCCTTAGAGGTGCAACCTAGAGGTTTTTGTCCTTATCCTGGGTGGGGAAGGCAGTATTCTCAGCCCCTCATCTGCAAAAATGGGAAAAATAATCCTTCCTTCAGGGGGTCTTGTGATGACTGAATGAATTCACAGGTCAGGTTCTGGCAAACTTTGATGTGCTTATCCTTGTTGTTAGTACTTGTTGGAAGGGTGGCACCAGAGACCAGGAGGGATTCAGCTGCTCATTTGCCTTTCTCTGTCCTAGAGAAATAAGACAGAGGCCACTTGGTAATAACATGTTGACTGACTGCAGGGGAGTATGACAAGGTGGAGACATCTGGAGGCAGTGGGGGGAGGTGGTCTCTTTGCTGACAAGGGCTCTTGGTTCCCAGGTAGGCGGGTAGGAAGGAAGGAAGGAAGCAAGCAACTAAAGAGCAAGACTAGACCAATAGCAAAGAAATGACAGCTAAGGGAGAAGGGAGACATTGTTGTTCAGGCACTTGGTGGAGGCTGCTCTTCCGTTTGAAGAACTTGGTTCTGAGTGGCAAGTAGAACCCCAGCAGCCCCTTCCTTTCCAGGGGAGCTGTGATATGTGCCCTAGGTTTAAGCTTCTGCCCAGGACATGAAGAGCATGGCTAGATCTACTCACTGGTTTTTTGTTGGCATATGTATGTTATAGATGGGCATAAAAAAGGACTGAATGAAACCTCAGTTCCATTGGAAATGATGAATTCAGAAATCTTAAACATAAAATAATGAGCTGTGATGGACAGGGATATGGACCTCCTTTGTTGAGAGAGAGAGTGTGAGTGCAAGTGCTCTCGAGCCAGCATTCCTGCTCCTCTGCTCTGCCCCAGGTTTCTCACCAAAATCTCTCTTTTCTGGGGGGGTTGGGGGGGGGGTTAAGGGTAGGCAAAAATGCCCAAGGCTAAAGATTAAAGCGATCTTCTCCAGGAAGAGTCTAATTCTTTCCTTTTCTTTTTCTTGTTCAACAGGTTTGATCTGTGGATGAAATGAATCATGATTTTCAAGCTCTTGCATTAGAATCTCGGGGAATGGGAGAGGTAAATATTTACAGACTCGAACATTCACAGAAGACTTTGGACTCAGTCCCTGGAAACATCAGTGAGAGATTTATTGACACATTGATAGTGTCAACAATCAGTAGTTTTTCTGAAGTGCCCCAAACCATACTTCTCAGGCCAACCCCCACCCCCTCCTCCCCAGGTTTTAATTTACAGTTCCTTTTGGTTGTGGGTTTTCAATGTGATGATTTGAATCTAGGGGATTCACTGAGTTTGTCAGAGAGTTTGGGGCTCAGGTAGAGCGTGAACCCCTTGGGTAGCTTAGTTTTGTTTTCAGAGCTGCAGGTCAGGCCCCTTCCTTCTCTGCTTTTTGGCAAGTGCCTGATCCTGAGGGCTGCGGTTTGTGGCCAGTTGTGGGTCAGTCCAGTGGCCTGCAGCCTCCTGAGCTTCCCTTTTCTCCTCACCTTCAGCACCACCACGTCTTGGAGAGAAATTGCCTAATACAGGCTGCCATATCCCAAGCACCTTAAGGTTTACAGAATGCTTTACTCACCTTTAATCATTTAATTCTCCTAGTGACCCTATTAAATCAGTCATTATAGGTTGTCTTATTTCTGTTTTATACCTGAATCATCTGAGGCCCCAGGGAGGCTTCTTGTTTTGATCAGGTCACACAGTGCTAAGTGTCCATGAGGATTTGAACATGGGCTTCTTGACTCCCAAGTTCAGCCTCCTTTCACCCTAACACTCCTTAGTGCTCCACTGTTTAACTTTCAAGAAGCATTCATGGATGACAGTAAGCATCACAATGGCTTCCATGTTGTTGTCTGAAGTATCTCCTGCAGTGCCAATGTTAGAATTGTGTCATCCTGAGCTGTCCAATAGAACTGAGAGCTTGTGGAGTCTCTCAGTGTTCAGGGGTAGCTTCTCCGTAGCAGGACAAGGCCTGGCCCCAGTCTCTCCTCCCCTTCTCCAAAGAATCTGCTATATAGCCAAGTCAATTCTGGGTCCCAAGCCAGGGACGTGAAAGGGTCCCCAGCATAGCCTTGCCACAGCCACTCCTGTCTCCTTGCAGATGAATGACATTGGCACTGTGCCAAGGAGAGAAAAGAGGTAAAGGCACAGACCTTGCAACTGGCTGGGGAGCAACTGCAGACTTTAAGGGACCAGCTAGCACACTCCAATGGTCCCAGGCTCATCGTTCATCTTAGGCACAAACACCAGCCACATTCTTTGAAAGGGAGAAGAGGGAAACCCAGGATCTGGGGATAGTCAAGATAACTCCTCAGCAAATCACTGCCCACAACCTAACTACCACCTGAGAAAGGGCAGCTGGACAGCTTTCCTTCCAAGGAAAACAGTGCAGTTATATTGTTACATGAAATATAGGTACTGCAAAATCCCATTTATTGGTAATCTCTTCCATAGAAAAATGAGTTTTTTGGGAAGTTGGAGGGGCTGCAGCATTGTCTGGTTTGTAATCTTAACCGATAGCTGGGGTGTTGCAGCAGCCATCAGAGCCTCATTCCCTTTCAGCTGTTTAAAAGACACCATGAGAAACTTCTGTTGTCCACAGCCAAATTTCCTTTTTCGTCATCTGACCCCCTCAATCCTGCCCCCTGTGACAGGTGACTCCGAAACCTGTGCAGCTTTTCTTCTCTGGGTATCTGTCTCCCACCAGCCTTTCTGTCTTTCCCCGTCTCACAGGCAGCTAGGAACCTTCAGGGATTTCCTTCTTTGCCTGTGGGGGTCTCTCACCAGCCTTCCTCTCCTCCTGCCCTCTGACAGGTGAGGTGTTTTTGTTCCACCCCAGAATTTCTTCCACCCTGTAAACTTAAGTGTTGAAGTAAGTAAGTGTCAGCATCCATGAAGTTTTTCTTTGTTATTTTCTTAAATCTCCAACTCCTGTTTTTATGAAAAGGTCTTTTACATAGAATGACCTGGGTCCAAACTAGTGTGCAGAAATGGGATTTTGCTGTTCTCTAACTCAGCACATTGGCTATCTAGGAAGTAACTGGCGCTATCTACATCTAAGGTTCAAAGCACTGCATGTCTGTGGGATACCCCTTTTTGATGATGATGGTGGTGATAATGATAATGTACTGTCCTTCAGTGCCATGATAGATAACTTTAGTAAGCCACCATCTCTCCAGACTTTGCTTTTTTGTTTTAGTTTTTTTTTTTTAATTTCCTTTTCCATTAGTGAGGATGAATTTGCATCATTTGAGGATGCTCTGTTCACAGAGCTCCAACCATTTCAGCTTGTGACCTGTGGAATGTTTTGTCTGAGTGGCCCCCAGGAAGTGGGATGTCCAGGTTGACTTAGCCTTATGAGCAGCAGAGCTCTCTACCCACTTCATTTAAACTTGCCTACGGGTACAGGGGATTGACCCTCTAGAAGTGTATTTCTGTTGTAGGGAAGAGCTCTCACCTGTGATCATAGCTTGGTTGGACCAGAATTTAACTTGAAGTACTTGGAGAATGAGTTGGGGGGTGGGAGTTCCCTGGCTGGAAACACCACCCTTATTGACTCTGGCTCTTCCCTTTATTATACCATATACTAGGGCTTGGCCTTCTGGAAGGGGAAATGGGGAGGGAAGGTAGGTGTCCTGTGGTCATCTTGGGCAAATGGAGGGGAATGGAAGAGGCCCAAGGCTGGACAAAGGCAGAGGACAGCAAGGTGCTGAGTGGCAAATTAGAGACCAGTATGCTTGACTTGGGTTTCTGTCAAAATCCTAGAATATCTTGTCAGAGAGCTTCTTTGTGAGCACTTAGAGAGGGAGGTAGTAGGGCTCCTCAGGAGCAGGTTGTGCTAGAGCAGCTTTCCTTTGTGGACAGGATCACGAGGCTGATGGGTCAGGGCAGAGCTGGAGATGACATCCACATTGCAGTGGAGAATTGGAGGAAGTGTCTCCTTAGCTTTGAAGACAGATAGAAACATGGCCTAGAAGCTGGTATCTGGGTCCAGAACTGGTGGACTGGTTAGACCTAGAGAGGTGTCAGGAGGGAGTTTCCACAAATGCTGAACAGCCAAAGAAAACTTCCTTGGATGCTGACAAGATGGTCACCCAAACCAGGGAGGACTCCTTAGTCCCAGGGAGGTGAGGGGCTGGGGTAATAGTTTTGAAGTGTTGCTGTAAGGTCAGGAAGGCAGATCTCTGAATAAAGGCTAATTGGCTTGTCAGGGAGGAGGATTTTGGTGACTTGGGAGAGACCATGTTTTCAGTAGAGTTGAATTTCACAGGTGACTTAGGCAGAGATTGTCTGATTGGGCTGCAGGGCTTTAAAAATAAGGAATTTGTGGTTTTCATGAATAACTTTTGAGCAGCGGAATTAAAAAACGGGAAGGGTTGTGCAGGGCTTTTCTGGGCACTCTTGGCTTCTTAGCAGCTAAAAACTTTCAGGTTTTTTGGAAATTGAGTTGAACCTGTTAATGCCATTCCAGGAAGAGGCTGATGCCATGAAGGGCAGCACCTGCTACTCTGCCCTCAACGGGGCTAGTGCTATATGGTTGGAATTCAAAGGCCATTTCAGAAAGACTTAGGACATAATTTTTTCCTCTTTAGTAGTAAAGATATGATGTTCATTTAAGTATTTGACTTACCAAAGCATCTGTTGTGAGAATCTTAGAATGAAGAATTTACTTGAGATCATGTGCCAAGGGAAGGGCACATTGGTTACAGTGATTTCGGTTTCTTATTTAATGTCAGGGCTTTTAAAAGACAAATGTGAGGGTATAGACTGCTAGCATTTGGGATAAATGACTTCATCCTAACTTCAAATTTGTAGTATTCAAGTACCCTTCTTTGCATGGCATAGTTAGTTTTGCTAAGAAAACTGATGGGCACCTTAGCCTTCTGGGGGGTACAGCCCAGTGGGGAAACTTTCTTACTTTTCTCCCATTGAATCTGAAGCAGTCTTCAATAAAATTAGCAGTGTTTCATGTTTATGTTATAGCTAGGGAGAATGTCTGTGGTTCACTGATTGAGTATGTGTAGGATTAAAGGACATATCTGTAGGACAGGGCAGAGATAGGTAGTTCTGGTGTATTGTTCAAGTGATAATTAGATTATGTTAGGCTTAGCAAAGATTGGTTCATTTGAACCTGTTGGTATCTACACTGGGAGGTAGATATTAAAGTTATTCGAACATTTTACCAGCAAGGCTGAATAAGGCTAAGAGATATCTCCTGTGGTCACACAGGGGTGATCAGGGGAGGGCCCAGAAACAAAGCTGATGGTTTCCAGTCCAGGTCTATATCTGTGCTCACTGCCACTGTCAATACTGGAGAGAAGAGGGTAGAACTCGAGAAGTGAAGAAAGGCAAGGGAATGCTTCTTAGAGATAGAACTGTGTTCTCAGAATATTGGAGAGGCAGAGTGGGGGTAGGGAAAGAAGCCCTGGATTCAGAGGTGGAGACTTGGCTTCCCCCCCACCCCCGCCCCGACCTTTGAGAGGCCCTTCACCTCTGGGGGCCCGGAAGGGGGAGACAATGGGGATAGAACATCGCATGTGGCTGACTTTGTGAGGTATTGATTACTTTTTATCAACTATTTCTTTTATTTTTATTTATTTTTTTTAAAGAAAAAAGTAAGGAATGGTTCTCTAGAAGGGAAAGCAAAGACATGTTGGAAAATGTGGGTAATGTGAAAAATAGGCATAACATTTTTTGAAATAGATGAGATTGTTCTAGATTAGCAAAGACACTTTGTAGTTTTCGGGCCCCTTTATATTCTTTAAAATTATTAAGAACCCTTCTAAGAGTTTTTGTGTATATGGGGCAGAGCTATAGATATTTACTGTCTTAGAAATTAAAATGTCTCAGTATGATTATGAAACTGGCCTTGACCTTGTCTTCCTGTGCTGTCCCCCATACACTTCTCTCCCCTTTTGCCCCCCGTCCCTGGTATCCCCTGGGTGTTTGCTATGGTCTGTCTGGTTGTGGGAGGTAGCCTAGCATTCAAGGAACCCCACTTGGCTGGGGCCTCAGACCTACGTTTACATCCAGCCAGAGGCTCAGGTAGCTCTGTGACCATGGGTGAGCTGACTTCCCTTGAGTATCAGTGTTCCCAGCTGTGAAATGAGTCACATGGGCTGGCAGAGAGGCAGCTTCTGTTCTCTTCCCTCTGTTCACTGGGGAGCAGATGGAACAAGAAGCAGCGTTTCCTGTAGCACCTTAAGCTGCACTTCCTCTTCTGGAAAGTAAGCACTGAGCATCGTCAGAGGACAGGGCATCCCATTGTGCTGGGAGGTCTCAGGGGCTCTAGCTTGCTTTTTTTATACGCTGCTGACTGATAGGTGGTCATGGATTACAAGGAATTTTGAAAGATCAGTAAGACTCATTTTTTTTTTTCCCTTTTAATAAACTTGTTGTCCCTGTCTCCTCCCCCGTCCCCTAGTGACCAACTCCTTTTGGTCTTTTGGTGTGTACTTGGACCTGACCATTTTCGTCCTCTGTATTTTGGCACTGATGTTGTCCCACACCTAGTTCAGCCAGTTGAGGGGCCACACACTTCCTTGGTCCTAGGCCCACGTGGGGAGATTTGGGGGGAACTGCTTGTTGGGGAATTTCCTCCCCCCAAGTAGTTCCGAAACAGGGTCCCAGGGAAGTGGCCAGGCCCAGGGAGGGCCTCACAGTCCAGTTGGAACCCAGGTCTTCAGCCCCCTAAGTCTGGCCCTTTTGACTCATTGCATCCATCACGTCTTCCTTGTTTTTGCCTAACTGTTAAACTCCATGATGTCCTTGTGCCCCAATGTGTTTGGCTGCTCTCTGTTGTGGTTTGTCTGTGTTGCTTCCCATTCCTAGTACCTTACCAGTGGTGCTGTGAACACATTTGTACAAATTCATGTTTTTAGCTTCTTGATTTGAATATCAGCCCTAAATGTGGAATCACCATGTCAGAGGATGAACCGTTTGATCCATGTGTTTTGAATAAGTTAGAGTGGACTGCACCCCTCCCAGGTTTTTAGTGTAGTTTTAAGTATTAAATGTATTAAAATGCTTTCCCTTTGACTGCATGATGAATCTTGGTGTTTATAGCAAAGCTCAAACATTATCATTTTTTTCTTTCCAAAATAGCTTTTGCCTACCAAAAAATTTTGGGAACCTGATGATTCCACAAAAGATGGACAAAAAAGCGTCTTTCTTGGGGACGATGAATGGAGAGAGACTGCTTGGGGTACTCCTCGTAAGTGATGACTTTTCTGTGAATCATTGCACCACTAATCCTCACTTCCTTAACACTGAGCTCACGAACAAGACAATATTCATGTTCTTGTTGTTGAGGATGTAATGTTTTAAATTGAGTTCCAGAGCACATACCTACCTGCCACTTTCCAGATCCCTGGCTAACAGCCTCCTTGTCACTTAAAAGAGTTGACAAACTAACTGTGCTATAGGGAAGATACCCCCAGCATGTGTATCTGAACTTTGTCTTCCCGGCCCTGATCACATAGGAGATATGGAGAAGAGCAGGCCACACTGGGAGGGCTGCTGAGATTGCCAGAGTCGGGGAGGAGTCCCTGTGGTTCAGGCTGCTGTGGACAAAAATGAACTCCTCATTTTGGATTCTAATCCTGGGAGTAAAGAGAATGGGATATCCTGTTTTTTAGCCTTACCATGGAAGCTAGATGTCACCCTTGGGTCCCTGGAGCCAGTGTAGCTTCAATGCTCTCTCACTTGGAGCCTCCCTACTGGCTGCCTCTTCTGGGGTTCCTGTGCTCAGTATCCTCTGTCTGCGCTGGCTGGGTTCATTGCCTGCTTGTGTTATCACCCCTAATGGACTTTGTGGAAGACTTTCCCTCCTGGCCTTCTCTAGCACCCCTTCTCTACCTCTCAGTGGGGATGGAGTGGGGGGTCTCTTTGAGAAAATAGAGGCTCTTCTCTCTAATCTGTACCCGTAAGCCCTTGGCCTCACCTCTCATCCTCTCCTCCTTGACTCTTCTGCCGGAGCCCTTGGTATCTCATTCCTTGAAGGAGCTCAGCACATCCCAACCAGTCCAGTGCCAGCAAGAGTTTGGAAGGGCTTCAAACTCTGAATTTCTAATTGTGCTTCCTCCTTCTCGGTGCCCTGCAGCATTTGGCACTGGACCCTTCTCCTTCCTGCGATTCCTTTCCTTTTGTCCTCTCCCTCCCTCTGTGGCCTCTGCTCAGCCTTTCTGGCTGGGTCATCCTCTGGGTTCTGGATGCACTTCACCCTCTGCAGTTTCTTTTCTTTGCGATCTTATTAGCACCAGTGGGTCCTTTAATTTCTGGGCAGGCCCTTGTTTAGCTGCTATGGTCCAATCCTATACCATTGACTGCCTAGGGCATGTTTCTTCCTGGAGCCCAGAGGCACCTCAAACTCATAATCTCCAAATCCGGCACACTTTCCTCCCCACCAAACCCAAGCCTACTTTTCGACTTCCCTGATTCATTTGGATACTGCTATTCTTACAGTTACCCTACACTCCTCATTCTTGTGCTTTCAGCCCCTCCTGTTGCTGGTGCATCTCTCTGTGGGCGCCTGACCACCACTTGAGCCCATGCCCTCAGGTCAGGACAGGAGCCCTCTCCCACCTTCCCAGCCCATATTCCAAATCCCAGGCTTGACCAACTCCTTCCCCTTGTCCAAAACGCGAGTGGTTTGCTGTTGGCACAAACCTAGGATACAAACTTCCTTGGATGTAAAGCCCTTTACTTTGCTCGAGCTTTTCCTGAGGATTTCTCATTGCTGAGCTGCCAGAGCCACATTCCCAAAGGATCAGGCTCACTCATCATGTCCCCTCCTGCTCAAGAAGCTCCCAGATAAGCTAGAAAGCCACGTGTTTGGCCTGCCTTCTTTTCCTGTCTCTCACACTTGACTGTTCTTTCTTCCCTGCTCAGGCCTTCGGCCCGGACCTCCTCCCTTCTGATGCTCCCTCCCCTCCTTCCTTGGCCAAAATGGCTTGCTTTCTCTCTCTGATTTCTTCCAGTCTTTAGTGGGGTAGAGTATGTACATGGTCGTTCGTGTGTTGTTTCCTCTTTAGATTGGTCATGTTTTTGACAAGGGAAAGGAGCTGCTCGGGCCTGGGATTGGAATATCCGTTGGGCAGGTCTGGGTTCTGGTGTTGTCCTGGTGGTGTGCACAGGGAGAGAGATGAGCCAGTGATAGGAGGGGCTGAAGATATGAGAGGGAGGCGAATAGGGGGACTGCCCTCCTTGGGTTGCCCTCTGTGTCCCCGGCCCTTAGCAGCATTGCCTGTGGGAGCATTGAAGGAATATTTATTGACTGACTGCTTGGCCCCTGGGCCTTTGCACAGGCCCTTAGCAGTGGACTCGCACATAGAATCCTTAATTTCTTGGAAAGCTCAGCTCCAGTACTGACTCCTCATCAGAAGCCTTTCTTGTCCACCCCACCCCCCAAAACAAAACAAAATTAGCTTATTTGAACATGAATGTATGTAAATCTCTGTGGATGCATCTATTTCTGTTTCTTCTTCCTTTATGCGACAGTACACGTTCCTAGAAAGCAGAGACTTTGCTTTTGGTGGTTGTGTCCCTGTGGTCTGGCACAGTGCTTGACCCACAGAAGCTTAGTTAATGCTTGTTGGAGAAATGTGGAACTTAGAATACTCCAACTTGTGCTATTTGTATGTGGGCCTAAATTTCTGATCCTACAGAAGAATGTTAAAAGTGATTTACTTTATGGTGAGTTTTCTAGAAGACTCAGGGAAGTGAAATGTTGCTTAAGGGGATTTGAAACACCCTTAAGTTATACCAGATCATTTGCTATATTTCCAGAATGAACTTTTCTTTGAAAGTAGAATTGAATGCAGTGCTGCTTACGATAGTAATTAGACAGTTACTTTGAACAACTCTTGCTTAGTCGAGTTTTAGATTAATGGTGGTGGTTAGATCTTTATGATGTTTGAGTTGTTGTTAAATTGCTCATATTTTGAGGTAAAAATGGCTCAATTTTTATTATTCAAGCCTAAACACTTTCTTAAAGCAATCCTTAAGCACTGAATAATTTCTAAAGTCAGGAATTCCGCATGAATGAAAGAACCAGTTCAGAGCCAGATTATGCCCTTTTAACAGAAATCAGGGCATTTGTAGTTTGTATCAGTAAGCAAACATATGAGCTTTGAAAAGTGACATCATTATTAGGTCAGTGCATGCGAACAGTTAATGCTCTTACCTAGAGATGGAGTCCTTTGAAGATGGATTTAGAGATGGTAAAGATTTGATTGTGGGAATTGCATTTAAAGAATGAAAAATTAGAGGCAAGAATTTAACCAGATTTTTCGTACTAAAGCTCCAACTCTTTATGTAAATTTAATGCTGCTTTGCCAGAACTTTACCTAGTTTACTTTTTTCTTTGAAACGGCATAATGTGAATTTTGAGATTCTTTTCATTCTATTTCTGAAAATTCAATGAGACTAAGATTCCTTTACTATGTTGGTGGTCATTTCAATTTTATTGTATTTAAGTATCAATATAAGACTTTGGGAACTGAACCATTCCGAGCTGAGTTAGACATTTATATTTATATTCAGTATGAATGGTTGGAAAATAGGTGTTGTGCTAGATAACCACTAGCAGCATACATTAGCTGTATGGTTTTGTTTTTTAAAATGCAGTAATGTATTCTGGAAACCTGTCTCTGATAATGACTGTATAATTTTAATTTTGGATAATGTTATTATGTATTTTTTATTCTGTTGAGGTATTGATGGAGTTTTTTAAAGCCAAAAGTAAATTGCTTGTTTTCTCCAGGCTAAATCAGAAACTTTGAATGAATGGCTGAACAAAAAGTAAGTGCTTGCTCTATGTGTGCCCAGCACTCTGCTAAGCTCTGGGGGCACAATGAAAAGCAAAGAGACAGTCCCTGTGCCAAGAGAGCTTGCATTCTCATGGGGAAAGACTCCCCATTGAGAAGACTTGGGCAGCGGTGATTGTGTGTCATAGCTGATGAGGGAGAGAAAGATCAGAACGTGGGGGGGGTGATCTGGAGAAGGTCTGGGCCAGCACTCAGCAGCTCAGAGTTGAAGGGCCCAAGATGTAGACCTCTGCAGTGGCGTGTCCTGTGGGAATCCCCCCTTCTTCCAAGGTGCTCTATTGCTGTCAAGGGGATCACCATCTTCCCAGTTACCTCAGCTCCTGACCCTCATGTCCTCCTTGAGCCCTCACTTTCACCACTCATATCCAGCCAGTTGTCAAGTCCTGGCAATTCTCGTAACCTTCTCCAGTATATGTGTACTCCTTTCTTTCTTCTGAGTCTCGCTGTCTTGGTCCAGGCCCTCGTGACTTCATGCCTGGACTATTGTAATAGCCTGCTGGGGAGTCTGCTTGCCTACAGCCTCCCCTCTCCAGTCAGCTTTCCACTGAGCTGACAAATGAATCTCTTAGAAGTGCACATCTGACCATGTCACTCCCCTACATTATTTCCCACCTGGTTGTTCCTTTAGACTTCTCCAAGAAACTCCCACCTCTTCAGCACCCCTTTTCCCCTTTGGAGAGAGTAGAAGTGGACATTGGAGAGCTCCTCGAAGGTCTTTCACAAGTAAGGAGGGGGGACCTAGGGCAGACATGCAGTCCCACTGGCTGTGGGACTTCACCATGCCCTGAGACCCCTCTCCCCTAACCCCTGAAGAAATCCCCAAATGAACTAGTCTAGAGGGAGAAGAGAAGAGGGCCAAGGACAGAAACCTGAGGGACATGGAGGGTTAGAGGGTGTGGTGTAGTATGGAGGAAAGATACAGCAAAAGAGTTAGAGGAGGAGTGGTCAGAGAGGGAGGAGAAGAACTAGGAGAGAAGCAAGGATTCAGGAGGAGAAGGTGACCAGCAGGGTCAGAGGCTACAGGAAGGTTCAAGGAGTGTGAGGATTGAGAAAAAGCCTTTGGATTTGGCAACCCAGAGATTATTGATAACTTTAAAGAGAGCAGCTTGGGTGAGATGATGAGGTTAGAAACCTGATGGTAAGAGGTTAAGAAGAGGAAGTGGGGGCATTGATTGTAGATGACCTTTTTGAGGAGTTTAGCCATCGAGGCAGAAGAGGAATAGGATGATAGCAGGGAGGCAAGTCTGTAGGCAGGAGGGAGAGATTGAGGGCAAGTGAGAGACGGGGCAGTCTGCTGGAAGGGACAGGGTGGAAGGGGATCAGCCCTGGTCAGGATTCAGGCCCTTAAGGAGCAAGTAAAAGTCGATCAATCTTCACTTGGAATACGTTGGCCATCCAGCCTGCTCAGTACTGAACAAGGATATCATTTTCAGTCTACTTAGGAGCATAGTAATATAACATTTAGAACTCTAAGGAGGTAAGCCGTCCAGTCCACCTCCCTCTCTTTATGGATGAGAGAGAGAGAGAGATTCAGAAATGTGGCTAAGGTTACATAGCTACAAAGTGCCTGAGGAAGGACTGGAACTTGGGTCTTTCTGATTCCAAACCCAGTACTCTGGACTATGCCAACTAGCTGGCTTTTTTAAGTGAGTACTTATATTTCTGTGGCTAGTTAGTTGGGCTAACCACTTCCTTAGCCTTTCAGATTTGATTTTCCTGTTGATTAGATTGACTAGAGAATGAGCTGAGATTCTGCACCCTGTTGAGAACCATTTATAAAACTTTGTGACAAAAGTTCCTTTAATAAGTTTTGCCTCAGTTACTATATGTGATCATTTTTACTTTCACTTCTCTTAAACTGTCTGTCCTTTTTTCCCTGGCATCTAGGATGCACAATGGCTGGAGCAGTGGACCTAGAGTCAAGATTACCGAGTTCATGTCCAGCCTCAGACACTCACTGTGTACAAAGTGACCAGGGCAAGCGCCTTAATTTCTGCCTGCCTCAGTTTCCTCTTCTGGAAATGGGGATCATAGTAGTAGTTACCTCCTAAGGTTCTTGAGGATCAAATGAAATAACTTTGTAAAGTGCTTAGCGTAGTGCCTGGCACATAGTACTTGCTATATATCCATGTTAACTTACACACCCGCACACACACACGCACGCGCGTGCGCATATAAATGTTTGCCTCTCTCTCTCCCTTCTTTAGTAGTAATAAAAGTAGTAGTAACAAAAAATATTACTGAAGCTAAAAGGACTCATTTTTTATCTGTGTGGAAAGCTGCAGTGCTAGGAATGGGATTGCTTGTAAGTTTTTCTTAAACTAGCTAGTGGAGTAGGTAGCTTGGAATTAGTGGTCTTTGAAAAGTTACTCGACTTGTGGGTGAGCCAGGTTTTGAGTGGGGAATATAATCTTGCTTGGTGGCACCTTGGGCTATGATGGTGAGAGTTTCTCCCCGCCCCCCTAGCTTGTCCTAATTCTTCTTTTTTGGGAATTATTTTCCTGAGGGTGCCTGGGCCCCTAGTCCTCTATCTTACCTGTTATTTTAACCTCTTCCCCAGTACCCTGATTTCCTCTAACCTGCTTTCAGGTTGTTCTTTCTCTCTACTTCCCAGTAGCTCAAAGAGCCTTTGTCATCTGAGCAACTGTCAAATGAGTATCCTCCCATTGAGTTTACATTGAGCAGCATTTAAGCTAAAATATGGCAGGGGGTTTCTTCTTCTCTGTTATCTCATAACCTGTTTAACTTGGAAGTTGACACAGTTTTCATTTTATTCTTTCTTCCAAACAGACCATTCGATGTCCCAGCCTATTATGGTACAGAGAAGACCTGGACAGGGTTTTCATGGAAACAGTGAAGTAAATGCAATTCTGTCTCCTCGATCCGAAAGTGGAGGCCTTGGCGTGAGCATGGTAGAATATGTATTAAGTTCTTCTCCTGCAGATAAATTGGATTCTCGATTTAGGAAAGGAGCTTTTGTAAGTACCTCTGTGCTTGGAAGAAAGCCTCAATCCTTTGCTTGTGTCTAATTTGGTTCTGTTTCTGTTTTATCATATTTGGTTATCTTGAATATGGTCAGGGAGGATGCCTAGTTCTTGTCCTCAGTCCTCCTTATTTAAGGAATCCTAAAATGGAGTAAAAGAGGAGCATTTGGGGAGGGATTTGGGCTTCATTATGACACAAAGCATAAGCCCCAGTAACTTCCTCAACCAGTCTTCAAGATGAAATTTTAATTCCTTGTAGGGGAGCCCTGCACATTACAATTCGAATGTGGCACCTTGTAATTGCAAGGAGATTCTCTCTGTGTGAAGCAGTCATTGTACTTTGTGGTGTTAGTGCTTTCCTAGCCCCGCTATAGTTAAGGTTGCCTTAGCGCTTCCATTATAAATGGCGATGGTGTTGTATTCCAATTCTGGCCTTGGTAAACAAGGGAACCACTCCGTTCAACTTTGAAGTGTATTTGTTGTTTTTGTGCACTGCAGCATAGACTTAGGTCACCTTATGGTGCCTTTTTTGTGTGCTATTAAATTTTCAGAATCAAACAGATTCTTTCTCCTCAGGGCCCTAGAGATGCTGAAACAGATGGACCTGAGAAAGGAGATGAGAAAGGCCAGGCTTCTCCGTTTGAGGAGGACACAGACAGAGATCTTAAACAAGGAGATGAGGAGGATTCTAAAATAAAAGGCAGAGGGTTGCCAAATGGAATGGATGCCGATTGCAAAGATTTTAAGTAAGATTTTCACTTTCTCCAGAAGACAAGCATGTCCTTACTGGGCTGTGGGGCTCCTTCAGACGCTTTTCCAGGTGCCTCCCATTCTGCCTGGGTCACCACTGCCCGGGACTATGGTTTTTTGTTACTTGGGAGCTAGGCTAGTTGGTTTTCTTGAAACCTTTGGATCCTCAGAATAATTCATGGGAAATGCAAGTCTTTTGCAGCATTTCAAATGAACAGCACTGTGATTGAGAACTCGCATTTGTTTTGCTCTATTCTCCCCGGCCCAAAAGTGCCTCCTCTTGTCTGAGTTCCTGGTGGTGAATCCTCCCTTCTCCTTCCCCCTCCTTTCCCCTCTTCCTCTTCCTCCTGCTCCTCCTCCCTCCCCTCCTCCTCCTCCTCATCCCCTTAATAGTTTAGTCAAAAGAAACGAAGGCCTTAATGTCACTGAGGAGCAATGACCCTATTGAAGGAGTCTGTGTTGGTTTTGATGGCAAGAAGACAGTAGATGGTGGAGATTTGAGAGTTAGTCTGAAGAATGCACTTCATTGCTTTGAGGAATTAGTGTGGCCCAGTCATCTGCAGATGTGCTTGATCTTTTCCTTCAAAGGCTTGGTTCTTACAGCACCAAATTCTATAAATCTTACACATCATTGCTTCCTATTGGTTTCCTGTTTATCAGCTTGTATCAAAACAGATACTAAATTAATTGTGTCTAAAAGCCAATTATCCACACGTCCAGAGGGACTGGTGTTTAAATCCGTTGCTTTTAGATAGCCATAGTGAGGGAGATATTGGCATAAAATGATTTTAAAATCAGGGACGCAGCCCATTGGGCTGAGTGCAAAACAGCATCCAAAACCAGTAAACCTCTTTTGAAAAGAGAAATGAATTCAGTGAAATGCAAAGAATTATGTTTGGAAAACACATCTTGCATTTGCTCCCCAGCTCCTATCGAACACAGATTTCATCCCAGACTAATTAGTTAATACTGAGTTGACCATAAGTCCTCAGAGTCCACATCTTTATAATTGAAGTGTTAAAACAACATTAACTATAGCAAGAAAAAACGGCACCACGGAAAGGGGCAGACCCTAAACATAGTAACCATGGAGAGACGGACTTCCTAGCGGCAGCCTTTCTTTTTTAAACAAATTATGATGTGTTTGGTGGAGAATACTGCGGTTTTGGTTTTCTGCGTAGAAATGCTTTGCACTCGTATGAATGTTCTAATTCTGTTCTATGTTAATAGTGCTGTTATTTCATCATGTTACTAAATAGGTGGATTCAGCCTCAGTTATTAGATGACAGAAAACATTTTTCCAAACCAGAGGCATTGGTGTGTCATCCTAGCATCCTGAATAGTTGGATGGAATAGTTGAATCTCCAAAGTTTTCCTGAGGGATTTGGAAGGTTTATTGACAGTTCTGCTCATTTTGTCCTTCCTATTTATGCAACATGGAAATGAGTCTGAGCATTAGCCTGAACAAACAAAATGAGAGTCACATGTGGCTTCTGTTTATGATTGGATTCATACACTTGTCCCTAATATCTGTGGTAGAGAAAGAGCCTGATCTTCGGTATCTGGATAAGAACTAAGGGTGTTCTGCAATCAAGTCTGGTGAGGCCCTCTGGCCCACCATCATTCTAGCTCCCCTTTGCCTCTCTGGGTCGGCTTGGAGTTAGGGTTGATGCTCAGGCTCGAGCTCCCTCCCCATGGCTTGCCCTCAGATACTCTCACCTCCACTTGCTCCACTCCATTATGATCATATACAAAGATGGCCACACTCTGATTTTGCCGCCACTCACAGATCTATCACATCTGTGTCCATGAGCTCTGGAATGCCGGTCCTATTCTGTTGTCAGGCCACCTCTTCCTCTACCTTGTAACCCCAAGCTTTGTTCCTTGTCTTCTCTGTGACTTCCACTTGACCTGTAGTTCTCTTCCAGCCCACTCCTCGCTGCTCTATCCTCCTCCTCCTTTCCCTATCTCAGCCTCTTGGGGAAGAAGTTCATCTCCTGTCTCAAGTGCCCGGATCTCTGTTCCACTTGCTGATCTTTCCCTGCCAAGCCTTAGGCCTGCATCACTCTCACCATCCTCTGCTTTTATTCCCGCTCACAGCTTGCTGAATGGAGCTGTGCTTACATAGGTCATCAGGATCCTCCCTGCTGCCCAGCAGTGAGGTGGATCCTTCCTGATCTGACACGCTGTCCTGCGCTCTGCAGCACCTCTTCCCAACCTCCCGTGCCTCCCCCTCCGTACTACTCTCTCAGCTGAGAGCCTGGCTCGTATTTCACTGAAAATATTGATACTGTTTGATGAGAGCTCCATCTTCCCCTCTCCTCCTCCGTATCTCACATCCACCAGATCCCTTCTGCAGTCTGAAGGCCTTCTCTTTCAAAGGGCAAATGCCTCTTAACTGCGCAAGCGATCCCCATTCCCTCTCCTCTCCTGCAGCAAATTGCCATCTCCATTCCATCTTCTCACTTGTCTAGCCTCTCCTTATCCGTTGGCTGCCTCCTTGCTCTACAAACCATTTCCTCCACCCTTTTGTGCTAGCGATTGTCCCATATCTGTCCTCTTTTCTGGCTCAGCTTTTTGAGAAGGCCATCTCCAGTAAGTGCATATGCTTCATTAACCCTTCCTCTCTCACTCTCTGTAGTCTGCCTTCCAAGCCTCATCATTCGCTGCAATGGCTTTTTCCAACATTAGCAGGTATCTCTGGATCGACAGCTCTAATGGGGTTTTCTCAGGCCTCATTCTTCTTGCCCTCTTCTCCTAGATCCTCTCTTGTGTCCTGGTTTACCTGGGTCTTCTCTTTATCTGACAGCTTCTTCTCAGTCTCTCTTGCTTGCTTTTCGTCTGGGTTGTGCCTGTGTCCCCATGTCCCTGTGCTGTGCCTCCTCTCCCCTACCCTCCCCTCCTCTCCATAAATTCACTTGGTGGTCTCATCAGCCTCCCACCTTCTTGCATCTCTTTGTGCAGCCCTGTCTTCTCTGCTGACCTCCAGCCTCATATCTCTTGCTTCCTCATTGTCCTCTTAAACTCGGTGCAGCCCAGCTCATCCTCTTCCCCTAAAGCCTTTCTCTCTTCCCCACTGCCCTGTTCTTCTCAAGGTTCTTGCTGTGCTCTTACTCCCCCAAGCTCACAGACTCGATGTGCTCCTGGACTCCTGGCTCTCTCTCATCCCCCCGTGGTTTCTACCTCTGCCGACCTTTCCTCTGTGCTCTCTTCTCCTGACATTGCCATTTCCACACTGTGTATGCCCTCATCACACCCAAGAGCCCACTAGCTTCTCCTCATTCAGTGTTAACTGGGCACTTTGCTCTGGCCACCTGCTCTGCCCAGGCTTCCCTCTTTTACAAGTAGCCTTTCCTAATTTCCCCTTAATGCTGGTGCCTTCTCCCTGGTGATTGCCCCTCAGTTTATGCTCTCTGTACCTTGTTTGTACACACGTAAGCATGAGGGCAGGCACTGTGTCTCCACAGCGCATGGCACTTAGTAGGCACTTAAGAAATGTTTCTGATAGACTGACTTGGTAGAGCCCTGTTTGGGAGGGCTCTGGGATCTGGCTTCTGGAAGGGCCTCTGCTTGGAGAGTGGGGTTGGGAGGGAGGCTAGAAATCATGCAGAGAGAACTGGGGTGGGGGAGGGGGAGGTGTGGTTATAAGTGACAAGAGTTGAAATGAAGGAATGGATTTTTTCTCTTTTTATTTAGTGTCCAAAGTTTCCAGCACTAATGTGGAGGAGCCCTTGCAGGGGGAAATGCTGCTATGTGGTGCTGGGAGCTGTTGGCACAGCCTGGCTTTCAGAAAAGTCAGGCATATGTGTTTGTATACGTATCCTCCTTATCCCTGGACACAAAAGAGAATTATTTAGGGGAATGGCTAAGAAAAAGCATTGGGGATGCATCTATGGAGATTTTCACACAGGCAACTTATTTTGATCTTGGCCTTTCTGTTTTATTCAAGTGATCCAGATCTCTGGGGTCGAGAGCTTTTGCTTCCAAGCTTCAAGGGAGCCCCCATTTTTCTCCTGGCCTTTCTCCTGGACACCAGGTTAAGCCATGTTTTTAGTCTAGGTGACTGAGCCTTCCATCTCTTGGCCAAGTCATCGCTTTTCATTGATGGCACAAAAAAACCTGGCTGATTCCTGGAAGTTCTTTCAAAATTAAAGTTCAGGGTCTTTTTTTCATCATGAAAACTGGAGTTCGGTTTCCATTCTGATGCATTTATTCTGTTCTGGTTGGCAGTGATTTATTTGCTCTCATCTACAAAGTAGAGAAGTTACTTCCTAGCTGTCCTAGCGACAACTCAGGGGTTCAGTGCCTGGAGCACTGGGCTTGGAGAGTCAAGAAGACCTGAGTTCAGATCTAGCCTCAGACACTTAGCATATGAACATGGACAAGCCATTTCACTGTTGTTTCCCTGACTTTCTTCAAGTGTAAAGCAGGGGTAATAGCCCCTACTTTACCTCTCAGGCTCAGTGTGAGGATTTGAGGAGATAATACTAGAAAAATGCTTAGCACACTGCCTTGCACATATCAAGCCCTTAAGAAATGTGCATCCCATGCCATCTTTGTCACTGCCTGTGTGACCTGCCTCTTTCAGCCTCCATTTCCTCACCTGTTAGATGGGGATAATAGCCCCTACTTCCCAGGGTTGGGAGAGCTTGCATTAGTTGGCCCCCACATTCCCCTTTACCTTTTACTCTTTGGTTCTGTGAGTAACTCAACAGTGCCAAGAACTTAGAAACTCTTCCAAGGCACTATGAGTAGTTCTAGCTCCCATGAATTGGGAGAAGTTCCATTGGAGCTTTGAGTTGGCCATTCATGCACCAGCCTTGTTCTCTTCAGTAGAGCATGGGAGACCCTGATTCCTGGTCTGAGGTTCCTGAGGTCCTACAGGGCTGGGGGCCAAATGATAACTAAGCCCTTCCTGGCTCTAATTAATAACATGGACATTGTGCAGTCCTTAGCTATCTTGGATTATTACATGTGTTGTCTAGACTTGAAGCGTTTCTGGAACCTTCTGTGTTTCTTTAGGACACTATAACCTTTTCCCTTGTGCTGGGGGCTTTTCCTCGTTCTGATCTTGCCTAATTCTCTCTATTTAGTCGTACTCCAGGAAGCCGCCAAGCTTCTCCCACAGAAGTAGCTGAGCGCCTGGGCCCCAATTCGAATCCTCCTGAAGGACTGGGTCCTCTCCCCAATCCTGCAGCTAATAAGCCCCTCGTGGAGGAGTTCCCCAGCCCTGAAGCCCAGACTTTGGATGCCATGGAGCAGGTGGGCCTGGATTCTTTGCAGTTTGACTATCCTGGAAATCAGGTGCCAATGGACTCTTCAGGAGCTGCTGTTGGCCTCTTTGACTACAGCTCTCAGCCACAGCAGGTAACTGGGCTTACCGGGGCAATTGGTGCTGCCTACGATGAGGGTGAGGTCTGCGAGAAAAGCTCAAACGGGCCTCTCTTTGTCTCCTAGCTCTTTCAGAGGACCAGTGCACTAACCGTCCAGCAGTTAACGGCCGCCCAGCAGCAGCAGTACGCGTTAGCTGCGGCCCAGCAGCCACACATTGGTGAGTGAGGAGTGCAGCTGATGCAGGGACGGGGCAGGGAGGGGCGGGTGTCCTCCTGAGCAAAGCAAAGAGGGTTTTATGAGAAGATCCTGGGCCTTTGATTCTCCCCTGAAGACCATGTTCCTAGTGAGTGGCCTCCTTTGGTATTTTGTTGCAAGGTCAGGGCTGAGGGACACTTCCTGGTGGGCACTGGTCAGTCTTGTGGCTGAAGAGCAGCAGGGTCTTATATACTTGAGAAGAAGAGTTAGAAATGCCACCTTGTAGCACCTGGGGGGCCCTGGCTAGGCTGCCCACTCCCTCTTTGGTGAAATGGGGATCAGCACTGTGCTTGGGTACACTTGGAGGCCGGCCTGGGGTCATCTGGCCCTGTGATCCTGGGCCAGTCACTTAACTGCCGACTCCTGTATCTGTCACTGGGGTGGTTGTGAGGTTCAAACTAGATCCTCTTTGTAAAGCTCTTAGCACAGTCCCTGGCACACAGTAGGCTCTCTATAAACGTAAATTCTTACCACCATCATCATCTGCTGTGTCTGAGACTTGAGACTGTGCATGACTGTGGCCAAGTCACTTCCCTCCCACCTGTCCCACTTTTCCCAGCATTGTTGTCAAGGTCAGATGAGAGAGTGATAAGGGCATTGGGCAGGGGGCAGGTTATTGAGGATGTTATCTGTCCAAGGCTTTGAGCAGCAGCAGCAGCAGGGTGTGAAAAAGAAGCTTATTTCCTACAGGTTATGGAAGATCTTGGGGATCAGTGATTGTGCTTTCTTAGCTCCTACAGGGCTCTCTTTGTCCCAATTGGCCTTTGCCTATGACTGTGCTCTTTGTCCTGTGCTCTTAGCTTGTAGGCTTTGGGAGCCTGGGACCGGGTGGTCGGGGCCCTGGGGCCAGATGTGGTCTGCTTGCCTTCCCCAGGTGGAGGAGGAGCTTCCCTGCTAGCTCCCCTCCTGCGGCTGGGCCTGGAGCCTGCTGTTGGCAGCTTCTGATTGCTGTAAGGAGGAGGCAACAGGCCCACAAGGGACACCTCCCCGGGGGCAGTGGTAAAGTCCTCAGTTCCCATATCTCCAGAATGGGCTGGTGCCAGGGCGTAACGTTGGTCAGGGACTCTTTCTGTTTCATAGACTCCCTCCTGGGCGTCATTACTGGGCTTCTCATTAAACAGTTGGCTGGGGAACAGTATGAAGCACTACCTCCTCCTCTGGCTCTCTTGCCTTTTTCTTGCTCTTTCTGAGACTCTCCCTGCGTGTTTTGTTTAGTTTAGGACATAGGGAGAGTGATGAAAGGAAGACCCCCCCCCCCCCCCCCCCGCCCCGGTTGTTCCTTAAACAAGTGTTTTATTTTTGCTTTTAAAAAATATTGTTGTCTCTTCTCAGTGAGTTCCGGGAACCTTTTCTCCTATCTCCATCCCCCAACCCAAATATAACCAGCTCTTGTAACAAATCCAGTAAGGTCAAACAGTCCATCGCATTGGCCATGGCTGACATGGGATGCTTCACTCCCCACCTGTAGTCCAAGGCTTTCTGCCAAAGAATGATCGATGGGGACTCTGGAGCTGAGCCAAGTCCAAAACTTTAATTAAGAACCTCCTGTGTGCCAGGCACTGAGCTTAACCTTTTAGACAGAAAGAAAGGCAGAAAGCAGCCCCAGCTTTTGAGCTTCTGGTGTGGTGGAGGGGCCCACATGCAGACAGGACATGTACAGACTAAAGTGGAGATGACCTCAGGCTCATCTGAGTGTGTATGTGTGTCTGTTTGTTTGTCTGTGTCTGTCTGATGGAGCTAAGGTTGGCCATTGAATTGCTGGAATTCTGATTTCTGTAAATGGTGTTTTCCTACTGATGTGGCCCCGTACCACTTCGTTCGAGTTGGAATTTTCATGTTCGTTGTTTCTTTCTGTGTAAAAATGTTCCATGACATCCACACATCAGAGAAGGAGAGCATTTCAGCGCCTTCGTTCCTGTCTAGTCAAACTGAGACACCAGAGGCCTCCCTGATAGTGATCCCCAAATGGAGAGTACTCATCTAGCCCTTGCTTTACGGGCTCTGGGAGGGAGTGACACTTTTCATTATTAGAAAGGTTTGCTTGAGATCAAACATGAATTTGCCTCTTGACAGTTCACTTCCACTGTCCTTGGAGTTTGTTAAATTAGACACAGCTACATGACAATGGCTAGAGTGCTGGGCCTAGGTCTGGTCAGGGAGACCTGAGTTCAGATACAGCCACAGACACTTACTAGCTGTGTGATGTGTGTTCTGCCTCAGTTTCCTTATCTGTAAAACAGGAGTAATAAAACCACGTAGATCAAATGAGATAATGTATGTTGCGTTTTACAGATCTTAAAAGAATAGAGAAATGTTTGCTATTATTAAGCTAACTATACCTTTTATTGCAATACAAAACAACATGAACAGCAGCTGTCCTGTGCAACACCATAGAGCAAATGCATGTAGTAACATTGCCTGGACAGGGAATCGCAGAAAGGAATGGAGGGAGGAGGTTCACAGTCTGGCGCATTGGAGAGAAGGGATGAGGAGATGCCTAGGCTGGGCACTGTCACACAGGAACCCGGGCCCAAGCCTTGTGCTAAGGCGAAGGGAAACACATGCAAATGAAAGAAAGACTGGCACTGCCCTAGGCGCCTTATGTTTTTTCTCTCACTCTCTAATTCTTTGCTTTTTAATTTAAATTATTTTGAAACAAAAATCCACCTTCTTTTTCTCTCACATTCCGACATCCTTCTGCCCTCTTGGTTCATACCTCTTTTCTTTGGGGAGGGAGCCTCTCAGAATCTGGTTTGTCATTGTGTTCATTAGAGTCCTTTGATCTTTTCTGGAATTGTTGTATACGTTGTTTGCCTGGTTTGGCTCACAAGTCTTCCCAGGTTTTTCTGAAATCTCATTTCTTATAGCACAGTAGTATTCCATCCCAATCATACACCACAACTTGGGCAGCCATTTCCCAATTGATGGGCATCCCCTTGATTTTCAATTTTTAGTCACCACAAAAACAGCTGCTATGAATATTTTTGCTCATATGGGCCCTTTCTCCTGGTTTTTTTGTGGTACAGACCTAGTCGTGGCATTGCTGGGTCAGAGGGTATGCACAGTTTGCGAGGCCTTTGGTCACAGTTCCAGTTTGTTCTCCAGAACGGTAGGACGAGTTCACAGCTCCACTAATAATGCATCAGTGTGCCCGCTTTCCTGTAGCCCCTCCAGCACTTGTCAGTGGCTAAAGAAACACAGAAGGGGCAGCTAAAGAGTGAGATGGAGGAGTGAGCTAGGTGGGAAGGAGCTCAGTATTAGCAGTGAGCACAGCTGGGTGAGTGGGCCCTGGGGCCTCAGGGCCTGAGGCGCTACCAAGGCCTGTGCCCAGCTTAGTGCCCCAGTTCTCTCCTCTGCCTGGCATTTCAAGGGCTACCTTTATTTTGGCCAAACCATTCTTCTCGGTTCCCTCCCGCCCCCCACTCCATCCTTTATTTACACATACCTACAGAATTGTTTTTACTAGGCTATTATCTGTTGTTTGGTTCCAATGAAATCTGAGAAATAATAAAAGTAGCGTTTTCATATTCCTTGAAATTGTGCCAAACTCTTGGCAAACGTTTCTCTTTGGATCCTCACAACCCCCAGGGGGAGGTGCTATTACTCTCATTTTACAAATGAGGAAACTGAGGCAGATGAGTGCAGTGACTTGCCCTGGATCACAAGGGCTATGGCCAAATTTGAACCCACGTTTTGCTAATTCCAGGTCTAGCACTCTATCCCCTTAAGTCTAGAGATTTCCATTTTTGTTAAAGCCTAGCCCACTCTCTGGCACACAGGAGGTATTTCCTAAATGCTTGTCAGTTGGTCATAGCACATTTTGCCCTTGTCCACAAAACTGACATTCCCTGTATTTCACCAGTGGGTGTTATTTGGTGACGGGTTCCAGTGCTCCTAAATAATCTGCAGTACCTGGGGTCACTGGTCTCAAGCCTCAATGTCAGACCAGCTGCTGCAGGGTAACTAGGAGTGTGCAAAGCTGCAAAAGTGTTGTGCTGGTGAGATTTGGGACGATTTCCTGTTCATCATCATACTCAGGTTGGGAAGCTTCTTAGTCTTAATGCCTCTTAATCCTAAACAAGAGCTGCTGTTCTGGGGACCCCTCTTGGCTGCGTCGATGAGGATCTTTCTCACTCTTCATTAGGCTGAGACTACTTTAGCAAGGGGGCTGGTCCTGGCGTTATGCTCCCTGGCGAAGCGCACTTTGATTCCCAGAGCCATCTGTTAATGGCACCTTTACAGTTTATTTAGTAAATCCATGAATGCTGAAGACGATTAGAAATTGGTCAGAAATTGTGAGGCCTGCCTAGGCAAAGGAGAAGGTGTCTCAGGGCCTTAGTCATGAGCAATTACGAAGATAAAGACATGGCGGGTTCTCCTGTGTTAGAGAAGGGACCCTGGGGGCCATCATGGGACATGACTCTCTCAACTCTGAGGCAGCTGGGCTTTTGTGGGCTCAGTAAGGAAGGAGTGCTCTGACCATTGGATGGTCGGCCCTGTGGCCATGTGGAAGAACATTGCCTAGGACCTCCTTCCCAACACGACCAGGAACGTTTGGTTGGTTTCCAATGAGGTGATACACACGTAATTGCTCGCTGTACATGGAAAACCTGAGTTCTCTCCCAGCCCTGACCCTCCTCATCCTGGTGCCATCAGAGATGGTGGCAGAAGGTGTCTGTGAGGGGCCTCATCTGGGATGGTTGGGGAAGACGAAGCATAGGAGCAGTGAGGAGGGGGCTTGTCAGAGGCTGACCTTGCCATAGTGAGGGCCAGCACCAATTTGTGGAGGATTCATCCCACTGTGATGAGTTTTCTCCAACTTTATTCAGTACCCAGTTAGCACCAGAGATAGGAGATAGGTGCTTAAACATTTATTAAGCATCTACTGTGTGCCAGGCACTGTCCTGAGAGCTTTACTAATATGTTCACATTTCATCTCATGATGACCCTGCAAGATAGGGCTGTACTCTTATTCACTGTACCATCAAAGCCCCAGAGTCAGATTGCAGTGAAATGACTCATCCAGCAACTCCCAGTTTGGAAATGTCTTAGGCTACATTGGAATTTGAGTCTTCCTAACTCCAGGCTTGTGATACTAGCTGCCCCTCTGGTGGAAGTAATGCAAGATTTAGCCTTGGCAAACCAAGATAGGAGCAGGAACAAGGGACAGGGGATGAGGGGCTCGAGAGAAGAGGGTAGGGAAGGAAGGAGCATCATTAATGGTTGAGGTTCATGTCGAAGTGAATGATGGGGCTTGGGATAGTGAGGGAGGGAGAGAAGAGTGGAAGCAGATGGGGATTGGTTAAGAGCATTTCTGGGTCAGTGAGTTATCTTACCTGCAGCATTCAGGAGTGATGGCCCATCTTGGGGGTAGTTGAGGCAGGTGGAGGAACTCAACCTGAGACATGTGTAAATTGAGGCCCTGGGAGGTGTGGGGGGGGGCAGGGCTTGGGGAGGAAGACCATGAATGTATGGAGGAAGGCAGGAGAGTACCCTGGAGGCTGGAGGTTAAGGAGTTGGGGAGGGAATAGAGGGAGAGCCTGGGGGCCACCTACTCCCCATGACTGACTCCTCAGTGCTTCTGTCTCCCCAGGCGTCCTGGGGCTGGGTGCCCCCACAGGGCATTTTCCTATTCTAGGGGTCTGCCTGGAGGGTGGCCAGCAGAGAGGGGTGGGGCATGTTATCATGGAAAGTCGTTCCTGTCTCCTGAGTTCGTTTTCACTTGTCAAATGTTGCAGGATGAGCTTCCCAAAACTCTTCCTAACTTTAGGGGCAGTGGAGAGAGCACTGGGCCTGGAGTCAGGAAGTCTTGAGTTCAAATCTGGCTTCAGACACTTTCTGTTTACTTCGGTTTTCTGATTTGAAAATGGGGGTGATGATAGCACCTGCCTCCCAGGGTGGTTGTGAGGATCAACTCCTTGTCTTTCTATTTGATTAAGTATCCAACATGGTTTGTCCTCTTAGGAAAAGAGTCTTGACATTCACTCTTCTCACTTTTCTCCTCCAGCCGGTGTCTTCTCGGCAGGCCTTGCTCCAGCCGCTTTTGTGCCAAACCCCTACATTATTAGTGCTGCCCCCCCTGGCACTGATCCCTACACTGCAGCAGGCCTGGCAGCAACATTAGCAGGTAAGGAGCCACTAGCCTGCTCACTTCCATTGGTTTGCATGCGTTCTTCCTGGAAATGTGTGATCTTGGTAAGATGGCCCAGGAGCTTTGGGTCAGAAGAATTTGTTCTGCAAATTGCATTATCCCTTGGAACCAGCTGACAGTTTTTGTTGTTCAGTTGTTTCAGTCACATCCTACTCCATGACTCCATATGGGATTTTCTTGGCAAAGATACTAGAGTGGTTTGCCATTTCCTTCTCTAGCTCATTTTACAGATGAGGAAACTGAGGCAAACAGGGTTAAGTGACTTGCCCAGGCTCACACAGCTAGTAAGTGTCTGAGGCTAGCTTTGAACTCACAAAGATGAGTCTTCTGACTATAGGCCTGGCACTCTGTTCACTATGGTGCCCCCTGACTGCCCCAGCTCTTTAAATTTCACATTGAATTCTTCATCCAGCACAGTTCTCAAGCTGTTTCTTGGAAGTATATGGCATTTTGGTATTCACTGTCTTGATTTTTGTTATTAGCCTCATTTTCTTAATCACATAAAATGTTTTTGCTTTTCCACAGAACTAATTTTGTGTTAATTAATTGGTTTTGTGAATCAATTTCACATTCAGCACAACTTCAGCCTCCTTAAGGCATAAAGGGAGAAGAGCAGTACACACGTTCAGTGAAGCCAGCTGGCCATCTTGGTACTACATTTATGTAGGATGCAGAGCTAGTTTTAACATGAAAAAAATAGACTGTTTACTATAATCAGTTTAGGAGGATTTGGGCAAACTTGCCATCACCTTGGTGTTCTTTGGCAGTCCACTGTCTGGAGCCTTTGCTCTTCTATCTAGAACGTGAGGGGCTGGGTCCAGAAGGTATCTGACCTTTGGACTCCAGCCCCTGGATCCTGTGATGATGAGAGATAGAGGAAACCCTCCCAGTGCTTCCATGGGAATCTCTGAGTCCCGGCAGCTTCTTGTGGTTTCCTTCAGGCATCTTCTGCCTTTTCTTCTAGTTTCCATTGCCATTGCTCCTAATGGATGCCCTTCACACCCTCCTTTTTGAGTTTATCCAATAGTAAGCACTTTATTACTAACTTTCTCTGGAATATCAGCAGAATTGAAAAATGAAGAGCACTGGAGAAAATTTTGGCAGTTTGGGGAAATGTTATGTTCTAGGAATGAGAATGCAGGAAAGTTATTTATTTCTAGAGATGTCTCAGATTTATCTTTTGGAAAAGGGGAGGGTAATCGGTAATCTCGAATGGTCTCTTGTGCTGACTACATTTCTGTGCTAGCAGTGAATTAATTTCTCATCCCTCTGTGTTTTGGATAGGTCCTGCAGTGGTCCCACCCCAGTATTATGGCGTGCCCTGGGGAGTGTATCCAGCCAATTTATTTCAGCAGCAAGCTGCAGCTGCTGCCACCAGCGCAGCAAATCAGCAAGCCGCATCCCAGGCACCACCTCCGGGACAGCAGCAGGTAGTGCCCAGGGCCTCCCTTATTCCCAGAGCCGCTCCTTGAGATCTTCTGAAATGGGTTTTCCGCTTGTTTATTGCAATGCCCTTAATATGGGAAAAGCTAAGCTACTCCTTCATTCTGACCAATAGGTGGGGATGGGTTGTTCGGTTGGTAGATAGGTAGACCAGTTGATAGATGATTCCTCAAAGCCAAGTATGTTTTTCAGCTGTATGTTATTGTTGAAGATTAAAAAAGAATATTATTATCAACAATTAACTTTTACTTCTTAGCTTAAAGTTCTTTATCTTTCGAAGAAACAGACCTGCTGTCAAAGGTGACCATGATATATGTATGTAACATATCTTTACATAAATACCTGTTTGTCACAGTGAGGTGGCAGTATTTGCTGCCAGATTCATGACTACTTTTAAAATCAAAACAGTGCCTTAAGATTGGAGTTTCTTTTTAATGTGGCCTGGTTTAATAGTAATAATGGAAGTTGTTGGTATGATTATCACTGTGTTATGGTGATCACTGTAGCAGTGTTTTGGGAGCTCTTAGCCTAAGGGTGTGTTATGGGAAACTATCAGATCTTGGGTACTTACAGTGGCCTAAGACTGTCAGGCGAATTCGGAGGGTGCTGCTGGTGAACCTGTGACCTTTGTCAAAAGCTGATGTTGGTTGTGTTTCTGCACCCACTACTGGCAGCTGGGATCTCATCTCAGAGGAACAGCTCTAGCTTCTTTTTTGACTGTGGCTTATTTGTCATTCCTGATCAGCCCATCTCTAGAGGCAGAGGGTTTTATTTATCCCACTTTGATTGTAGGGGCCCAGTTTTCTACACACCTAGAGCCCATGGGATGTTCTCCTTTGAGGTTTAGCTGCTTCCCAGGGAGCTCCCCTCTTCTGGCTCCATCTCCTTCACATCAGCTGCATTTGTCAATGTGTTGTTTGGGTCTTTATATGTGTGCAGAGCTTGGTGGAGTTGATACAGTTTTACATACATGAGCTCTTCAACTGAAACTTTGTGTAGAACATCAGCATTGAAAAAAGATTGAAAAATGACAGCTCTGGAGAAAACTGGCAGTTTGGGGAAACGTCTTGGTCTAGGAACAAGAGTGCAAGAGAGTTGTCTTTTCCTAGAGATGCCTCCAGTTTGGTTGGTAGATTCCACCTTGATGATGAAAATCCAAATTGCTTTTGTGATTAAGAGGAAGAAAATTGTTTTTCAGAGACAACTGTGGGATAAAACTAAGAACAGATGTTAAGAGTTAAGCCTTTACATTTCCAAAATGGTGTGAAAGAGGGAATAAACCAGATTTTGATTCATTCATCCCGTTTATGATGGATAAACTGAGTCCTTTTCAGATGACAGAATCTCCCTCTACTCCTGCAGTTGGAGAGACAGCCTCTGGTCATTTCCATGTTTTTTATCCTGAGGTCCAGGTGTTGGGTTCAATCCTCCAGTGTCTGTAAACTTGTAAAATAGTCAAAGTGAGTCGTCCTTGACAGCTTGTGTGCCCGATTGTTTGGTTATGTGCTTTCTTGGGTCTCTCTCTTGCAGGTTCTCCGGGCTGGAGCCAGTCAGCGCCCTCTCACTCCCAACCAGACTCAGCAGGGGCAGCCAGCAGAATCCCTTGCTGCTGCTGCCGCCGCCGCTGCCGCTGCTGCTGCCGCCGCTGCCACCAATCCCGCTCTGGCTTTCGGGCAGGGTCTTGCTACTGGCATGCCAGGTATTGGATTGGCCAAGCCATGTTCTTTCCATTTTACTTTTGCTGTCATGGGAGAAAGGGCTGCCCTGAGTTTCCCTGAGGTTCGTATGCTCATGAGCATCCCGGTAGGTGCTGGAGCATGTCACAAGAAGGAACTGTGCTTGTGTCCATTTGGGCCTGACTGCTTTGTAGCACTGGGTCTGAGTGGTGGGCTTTGGCAGCCTATGAAGGTGAAGGGAGAAGTCAGAGGATATGCTCCTTTCCTTTGCAGAAGAAGGAAAGCACAATTGGATGTTCAGTCTGAAAGGTCAGCTTTGGATGAGTTTGGAAGTCAAAATACAGTGTATACAGCAGCAGAAATCCCTTGGCCTATCATGGCCCTTTACATCCTTTCCTCCCTCAGCAGTGGAAGCCTGCCAGGTTTGCCCAGGGGCCTTTTCTGGTTGTGTCATGGAGCGCCCTTTATCATGTGTATGGGGGCCTTCATGGGTCTCCTCCTGTGGTCATTGCAGTATTTGAGAGCTCTTGGCAGCAGCTGTTCCCTGTCTCCAGGGCAGCCTGAGCAGGACATGTTGGCCCTCCTGGTTTCCTTAGTAGGGCTTCCTTTGAATTCCCATGCCTCTGCATTGCTCTGTCTGGTGGCTTTTGCAGTCAGATGCTTTCTCAGGAAAAAAAAAAAACCATGCTGAGCATGACCCTTCGTCTGTGTCTTCCCCAACCTCTAGGCTATCAAGTCCTTGCCCCAACCGCCTACTATGACCAGACTGGTGCCTTAGTGGTGGGTCCTGGAGCAAGAACAGGCCTGGGCGCCCCAGTCCGCCTCGTGGCCTCCACGCCTGTCCTCATTAGTTCCGCAGCAGCACAGGCTGGTAAGTTGGAAGGAGAGAGGCTTTCTTGCAGAGCTCCTTCTGAAGGGTAGGACTCAGCTTGAGCAAGGATTTCAAACTTGTGTCTTGCAGCTGCCGCGGCTTCTGCTGGAGGGACTGCCAACAGTCTGACGGGAGCCACTAATGGCCTCTTCCGGCCTCTTGGCACCCAGCCCCCACCACCACCACCGCCAGCGCCACAGCAGCCTCCTCCCCAGCCCAACACCAATCTTCAGTCTAGTTCATTTTATGGGAGCAGCTCTCTGACCAGCACCTCGCAGAGCACTTCCTTGTTCTCTCATGGGCCGGGCCAGCCTGGAGGCACGTCTCTGGGCTTTGGGAGCAGCAGCTCCTTGGGGGCTGCTCTCGGCTCGGCTCTCAGTGGCTTCGGCTCATCCGGTAAGTGGCTTTTGTGGCCTGAGTCTCCTTAGTGGTTTAGTTTTTAAATAAAAATGGGAGTCATGATTCTTCTCTTGATAGTTCAGCAGAAAGTAAAACAAGGCGGTGTGCATTGAGTCTGCTTTCTTGGTTTTAGAATAAACTTTAACATATTTCAAGTAATGTAGAGCTTTTTCAAATACAGGGCCTTGTCTTTAGAAAGGTAAGCTTTTAGTCAGATTTTTCAAGGACCAATAACTTTTACATTGATTTTTAGATGTCATTGGCTAGCCCCTTTCTGTTCTTTTGAGTGCCGGTCATTCAGCTAATTTTTCACTTAATGACAAATGACGTGGTCATCATGTAATTGATAGGACTCACTAGTCTGTGGTTGCCTTAATTTTTCTCATAGAAATTCAGTGTGGTGGTAAAGAGTTCTAAACTAAAGCCCGCACAATCTATTGAAGGAGCTAGCTAAACTAACTGAAGTCCTAAGCTTTTCTTGGCCTATTTCCACAGGAAACTTTAGTTTGTAGGAAAAGCCATGCAGAATCCCTCCCTCACTTGCCTTGATGACCTATTTTTATTTCAAACCACACAAAATTTGGCACTTGCAAAACCAATATTGCCCACTTTCTGAAGCCTCAACAGTCCTGTGATCTCTGTGGCTGATGAGGCACCCTGCCTCCTTGCTCAGGCTTCCTGCCCTGTCTGCGTCTGCTCTTCCCACCACATACTCCAAGGGCCTGCTTTCATGGCCTAGTGGGCTGTGCCCTGGGGGGACCCAGGCAGAGCTTCCTGCCCCCTGGCCAGTCATGGCACCAAGCTCAACGTGGCATTGAGCAGGATGCCTGCTGGGAGAGAAGCTTCGCCATCAGGTCCCAGCCCTGAGCCCCACTTCTTGGCCCATCTCGTCAGAAAGAGCAGCTGTTGGTGACACAGAATGAGAGATGCCATCATCAGCTTCTTGTGTCATTGCTCTAGGTGTGCCTTCCTGGTTTTCAGAGATAGTTTAAGTAAGCTACACCGACTTACTCTCCTATTTACCTAGGTGGTTAAAGATTTTCTTAATTATTTTTCAATGTTTCATTTTCTTAGACCTTTGGGTGTGGGAGCTAGCATGAAGCAATCCTATTTTGTAAAGAGCTGCTACTGGCTCTGTGGGTCAGAGGCATCTGATGTCTGCAGGGACTAGCCATTCAACTTTGGAACAGTCACTTTGACAGTGTCCTTTTAAATTGGCTTAGTTGGTAAAGACATGCCCTGAATAGCTTTGCTAAGCCCAGCTCCAAGAGAGCTTCTCCTTTCTTAGTCCTTATCTATTAAATTGTACAATTTTTTTTAGTATTTCCTTTAAAAGACCTAACATTTTGCTATTATGTGATTGTCTTAAATTTGAAATTTGTCCCTAAAACAAATATTGCATATTAATGATTTTTTTAGACTAAAGACTGGCAGCAAGATTGGATAAGTCACCTCCTTTTTGCCTTAATATATAGTAGGACAATAATTCTTTTTCCTCCTTAAAATTTTACATTTTGTTGTGCCAGCATGTTAAAGTTTCACACTTGTATTTTATTAGCTTAGCTTGATCTGCAGCCTGCCTCGTGCTCTGCTCATTTTCTCTTTCTAATCTATGTTCTGTATGGATTCACCCCTCAAAGACCTTCCATTGGAAAGCGAGGTCTTTCTAGAACATTTGAAGCTGTCTTGAAAAGAATTGCCGTATTGGTCCGAATATGCAGCTAGATTTTTGACCTTGGTCAGATTTCCTGATCTTCCCTTTCACTGGTGATCTCCTCAGGACCATAGTCCTAGTTGAGAAGGGCTGGATCTGAGGAGCTAGTTGGGGAAGAGGTCAAGGGGTCAGGCCAAGCTTGCAGTGCTGGCACCTCTGCTTGCCCAGAGTCACAATCTGGACTGCCCTACAGGGAATGAATGCTCAGCTTGGCAGCAGCATGTGAGAATTAAATCCTGCCCGCTTTGTCCAGATTTCTTGGACATAAGAAGCAGTGAGAGAGGGGGCGCTGATGTAGTGTGGAAAAGGGGAGCACTGTGAAATGGCCTGAGACACTGGTGGCAGGGGAGAGGATGAGGAGCAGGGCCAGAGAAGGGCACTCTGCGTAGTGGTGTCCTGAGTAGAAGGCTTGGGTCAGGCTTGGGTCTGGGAGGTGGCCATTAGCTGGGGTTAGTCCCTGATGATCCACCTCTGGAGGACTGTGGCATGAGGCATTGCCATGCACATTTCAGAAAAAAGTCTCTGGTATTCGGGCCAATACGGACCTCCCATCAGGTGGCAGAGTTTGAAGTCTGAGCTAGAAGCCAAGGCACAGGAGACCATTTTTTGATTTTTTTTTTCCTCTCTGATTACTATAACTTTTTTCCCTTTGTGACTAGAAAAGATTGAAATGGAAGCTCTAAGGACTGGTTTCCTGAGTTAGGAAACTCCCCAAATTGAACTGTTTGACATGAAATGGACTGTGGTTCATTGTCACCCCAGGGCTGCAGAAAGTCCCGTGCCCCAGTGGGACAGGCTTTAGTCCTGAGGGAAGCCATCAGAAGTGTAATGTGGGCCCCAAAAGCCTTCTGCTCCTTGTCAGGGTGCATCGGCACCCTGCTGAATTTCCTAAGGGAATCCTTACAGGTTGTAGAGTGACTTATTTTCTCCCCAATGATGTTTACCCAATGCTTATTGTGACCCCTCCTGGCATTACTCAGGAGGAGCTGGGGATAGGGTTTATCCAGTTACCACTGTATGTAATTAGGGTTTTTTTTATTTCTTCTTCAGTTGGCAGTTCTGCAAGTAGTAGTGCTCCAAGGAGAGATTCTCTGTCTACTAGCTCTGAATTGTACAAAAGATCTAGTAGCAGCCTAGCTCCTCCCCTAGGGCCGCCATTTTACAATAGTCTGGGATTTTCCTCCTCTCCAAGCCCAATAGGCATGCCTCTGCCAAGCCAAACGCCAGGACATTGTCTTACGCCACCGCCATCACTCTCATCACACGGATCTTCATCCAGTTTGCATTTAGGTAAAAAACCAACAACCCTTTTTATTTGTGTGTATACACTTGTGTGTGTGTGTGTGTGTGTGTGTGTGGCTGTTTATAATGTGTGGAAACAATTTCATGTGGGATAAGAGATTCACAATTGCTTTTACTTCTAGAAATTTTCTTAACCTTTTGAAAATTGTTCACTTTTCTGTCTCACCATTGAAATAAGAGTTGGATGTACAGTCAGGTTCAAGACCTTTTTATATTTTAACGTTCTTTTGATGAAATGCAAAAGTGTGTGGTTTTTTTTTATCTCTACTTTTTGATTCGTGTGTGTGTGTGTGTGTGTGTGTGTGTGTGTGTGTGTGTGTGTGTGTGTGTTCAAACCCCTAAAGAACCAAATGCTTTTCTAGGTTGTAGTGGAATGAGAATTTCACTCTCCAAAGTTTGTGTATGTGAGAAGGCAAACACTTAGCCGAGGTTTGCGTAGTGGACTGGTTTCCTTGCCCCATGACCCCTCTGTGCCTACGGGACTGCCAGAGTCAAGGGACTGAGGGTTGCTGGGAAAAAGAAACAGATGGGGCCTTCTTAGTCCTGGGCACATGGCCCCTGTATTTGGTTGTTACATTAGTTTGAGGCCTTTAAACAGTATTTTAGATATGTGTTATGCCCCATTTCTCTAAAATATAACAAGATGAACACCAGCTGGTGGATTTTTCTTTTGAGCTTAAGTTTTTGATGAAAAAATTTATTTTTCATATGTAAAAGTTCTGTGCCTGTTCAATTTGGGTATAGAGTCACACTTAAATTATAAATGGGTAATAGTCATTTTGTTCTCTCCCACATGGATGTGCTTGTCCATGTCCATAATAACCTGTGAATGAATTTTAACAAATAATTTAATGTAAATGATATTCATGTAGGGACTGTGCTAGTCTTATCTTAAAAGGATTAACACTAAAAGGACCAGGTACCTCTATTAGTGCAAAATTTTTATTATTTTTACTTTGAAATACAAGTTTTCGTCCTGTCTCTTCTTTTCCTTGTGGGTTAAAAATGTACCATGTTAATTGATGTAGCTTGGTCCTTTGAAGCCTTCAGAACTTGCAGTTTTTTCTGGGGTTAGATATTAGGATTGCCTTTGGTTCCTTCTGTTCACCTCAAAGTAAAACTTGTGAAATCTTGCCAGTGAGTGCTGTGAAAACCCATTTGATTGTTTAGAAAAAATTTTTTTTTAACGTATTCTGAGCAGTTTCTTATGAGGGTTCTATCAGAGTTGTCTTTATACCATAGTGTTTGGGAAAGCACCTGTCCCAGAAATCATTGCCTTCCCTCTCTTTGATTACAGTTGCAGCAGAGCCCCCTCTTTCCACCATGATGGGGGCTGTAATAACACCGCCTCAGAGAGGAGCCTAGAAGAGCCACGTGTGGTTCTGGGCTTGGGCTCACATTGGTTTAGCAAACAGTGGATCCATTTCTGTGGCTAGGCTCCCCTGGGGACTGGCCACTTGGGAGCACGTTGCTTTCTTGTCCTCTTTTCCTCAACATTCGTCGTGCAGCTTTTCTGCCCTTGGGTTTGTTCCTTTTCTGTGAACTTTGCAGAGGAACAAGGTAGGGAGCTTTGGCAAGCAGGACCTGGGGCACCATGGACTTCTATGTTGGGTGTGAGGGCTTTTTTCTGTGGAGGGGAGCTTCCCTTGGGAGTCGGTGACAAAGCAACCTTGTACATGGCTCAGATGGTTATTGGGGATTTCCCTCCAGGACATGTGTCATGGGGTTGGATTCGATGATAGGCAGGTGTCTGCTGTGAGACAGTGAAGATAGAGTCAGCCAGGGAAAAGACCTATTAACCACCAAGGTTGCAGCTTGCCCTGCCCTTGAAGGCCAGCCATCCCTGCTACAGAGGGTGGAGACTAGATTGCTCTCTGAGTTCATGCTCCAGAGAAGCTGGAGCAGTTGGACTTTTCAGCAGGCTTCCTTGAGCCAGTAGCCAGCTGGCTTTGCTGAGGAGGTTTCTTGAGTTGGGTAGAGGGAGTAAATAAAACATTTCCAGGTTTCAGTGATAAGAAGGAAGACAATGTGCCTTGGGCATAAAAGTGGTGCCCCTTTCGAGAGCAGTTGCCCTGAGAAATTCTCATTCTAAAATAATCAAATGTTCCGTACCAGTCAGTCCATGTGTTTATTAAGCACCTACTCTGTGCCAGGCACTATGCTAATTGTTGGAGCTACAAAGACCAAAATGAAGCCATTCTCTGCCTTCAAGGGTCTGTCATAAGGTGTGGGTAAAAGGCAAGTAAGCTTCTCACCACACTTGATGCCTTCTTGTCTCTGTGCTCTCAGGTCAGGTTTTCCTAGTGCTCAGACTTCTCAACTCTGGAAGGTGCATCTGGAAAGTCTCATAATCCACTGCTCTTTTATTTGCACAGGCAGTTTCTACTAGGAAGATGGGGAGAAGAGAGAGGACAAGCTTTGAGGTTAACTGTTACTTACCCTCAGCCCCACCTTGCTCACACTCTGGCTGGGCAGCTTTGGGCACTCACCAAATCTCTCAAGCAGTTTGCCAAGAGACTCTTAGTGGGGAGAGTAATTTCTGATAGAATGGAAGTCGAGTCATTACTGGGAACTCTCTACAAAGTGGAGATCCCTAAATCCTAAAATAGCATAAATCTCAGTGGAGGTTTGACAGAGCATGGAATTCTTCTCCAAAGGATTGCAGGTAAACATTGACCATGATATTTCTAGCTGAATAGATTAACCAAGATGCAAATATTTTTCATTTAAAAGGTTCCCACTTCCCCTGTCACGTGTTAGTGCCATACACTATACAAATAAGCATTTTACAGTTAGCCGCCATCGGGTTTTTGTTTGGTTTGGTAGTAGTGATCCCCAAAGTGTACAGCTAGCCGTCCACCTCACCCAGCAGCCAGTTGATTCAGGCAGGATATGGCTTTAGTTGGTGGTATTATAAGGTATAATTACTTGATAGCAACATGGAAGGTGGTTTTGTTACTGTGAAACTACAATGTGAATTTCAGAAAGCTGGATTTGGGTCATACAGAAATCTGAGGTGATGGGCTGGGGGAGAGGATGTCAGGGTGGCTTGAGTGCTGTGTGAGCTCTTCAGAGACCCTGAGGTTCAGGGCTGGGTTGGCCAGCTGAGAAGGTGGTAGAAAGGGAGAAACTGTCCAGACTCGAAGATGAGAAGCAAACCTTTCTGCTTAAAACTTTAAGGTGCAGCCCATCTCTCCAGAGGAGCAGAATAAGGGCAAAGGCTTGAGGCTTTCCCAGTTAGAAGGAAGGCTATTGAGGTGGATGCACTCCAAGCTGAAGCTTGGGGTGCAGATGCCACATACCCCTGGTCCTTTCTCTGGGACATATTGGAACAGCAGGACAAAACAAAGAGACAGGGACTTGGCCCTCAGCGGCCCTCCAGCTCTGCTTGTAGGCTCATCGATTAACAGGATAGTAACACAGAAACATAGAGACCCCAGGGGAACACCAGGGCTGAGCTGGGGCGGCCTCCTGGGGTTGGATGGCATCAGCAAGCACTCATCAAGTGCCTACTATGTACGAGGCAAAGAAAAAGGGACCAATAAATGGATTGGTAGAAAGCAGTTATAAAATTATCTTTGTGGAGGTCAACTTTTTGTGGGTTGTACCCCTAACTCAACTGTCTGAACATAGGAAAATAGGACGTAACAAATGTGGCTAGTGGGGAATTAAAATGCAAGATACATAGGGACATAACGAGGAACAGGCATTTATTAGCTCCCTACTATGTGCAGAGGATACAAACTACAAAAGGAAAGAGTCTCTTCCCTTTAGGCATTCGATGAGTCATGGACACCAACCCCTGAAGACCTTTATCTCAGAATTCTGGGGTAGGAAGGAGCTGCCTCAGTGCTATCCCCTGGTCCCTTCTCCATCACCCTGGCTTCTCTATCAGTCCCACAGGGGTTTGTCCATTCCCTTAGGTTTGAAAACATTTTCTCTCTTGATCCTTCCACAGTTGATTGATGGACTTTTTTTTTTTTTACTTTAAAAGGCAGTTATGATTTATGGTATCGTTCATTTTATGGATCACTCTTTAACGCAATTCCATAGAGTCTCTCTGGCAGAACTGTACTTGGAATTTTCTGTCATCTGCCTTCTTTCCAGGCTTGAGCCTTCTCCCCTTTGGAGCATGAGCTGAAAGACCCTTGAAGGTCCACCTCTGCTCTGGCATATTTGTGCTCACTATAGACATTTTTTGTTTTATAGATCATTTTATGAAGGCAGATTTTGTCCACATAGTGAGGGGCCTGTTCGTATCAGAAGCTTGGATTAACAACAACAGTGGTCTGTTTATCAGATTTGCTGGTGATACAGAGCTAGGTTGTGTAATGGATTTCATTTGGGATCTAAAAAGATTTCCAAGTGGAAATTGGGACAGAAAGAAGAATCACTGTGAAAAAGCCTCACCTCCCTTTGCCTTTGACCTCCCTCCCCACCTCGCTCTCTCTGTCTTGGACCTTTTCCTCTTACTTTCTTTCATGTCTTAGCCCTCCCTAGCACCTAGTTACCCACTGATGGAACTGACTCCTGTGGTCCTGTTCAGCACAACTGACTCTCCCCCCACCCCCATTCCACAGCTTTGTACCCTGGTTGGGAAGGAAGAGTCAGGGTACTCATTCTTCTGCATTGTTCTCGACTTCCTCTACCTCCTTCACTTAGCACCCTTCCACTCTGTATGTTTACACATACACATGTCCTCTCAGCATCAAGTTTTCCTAACTCTGACTGACATTCTCCAGCCCCTTCCTGGTTCTCTTCTGTCTCTTCCTCCTGCCAAGCCAGGGATGCAGCTGCGAAAAGTCTCACAACTGTGCACATTATAAAGTTGGTTTATCCAGGCACCTGGGCTTTCACTGTGACAAAGGAGCCCTTTCACTTCTCCAGAGTTCCTTCTATCCATCACTCCCCAGAGGAACTGCTAGAATCCTTCTTTTGACACCTTTTCTACCCTCCTCTCTCCAGCTGAACATCTGTCCCTTTCCTTTTCTGAGAATGAGCAAGGCGCTTGGTGTGTGCTTCCTTGTCTCCTGTTCTTTTCCCATCAAAACGCCATCCCTTGTCCTTTCTTTCTCTGCTTGTCTCTAATAGTGAGGTGGCCCATGCCCCTCTGTGTGCCTGCCTGTTCACTCCCATCTTTCTCAGCACCCTCAAGCATCCCCTCTCCATCCATGAATCTTCAGTCTCTCTTCATGTCTTAGTGCTCCTGCCTTAACAAAGACACCAGTCTCCCATAACCTTTAAAAAAAGCAACCATCCATTAGAGTCTACTGTCTTCTCAAGCTATCAGCTCATATCTCTTACTCCTTTCTCAGCCAGACTCCTAGAAAAGGCTATTCACACATACTGCTTCATTCATCTCCCCTCACTTGCTCCTGAGTCCTTTTCAGTCTGATTTTTGACCTCATCGCTTAATTGAAAGTGCTCTCCAAAGGTACCGATTATCTCTCTTTGTCTCACTCACTAGACTTGTATTTCCAATTTTAATTGTGATTTTTCAGCACCATACAGTCAATAAAAATCAATTTCTCCTTCCCCAAAAGTGACTTTAAGAATTACCACAAGAGAAACTTTGAGTAATAGTACAAAAGGAATATCCCCACCCCCCATTGCCAGCAAAATTTATTGAACACAAAATCTTTAAAGCCCATCAGGGCTATTTTTTTTTTTAAAGCTCTATTAAGAGTTTCCTATTGACCATTTGTTGTGGCTTCCATCTACTCTGACCCCAGTAAAATTACAGCCAGGTCCCATTTTAAGGAGTGTGAAGAACTCACTACCTCCACCGCCTCACCTCAGCTAGGGGATGACTTGGAGCAGACATCCAAGAGATGCAGGTTGGCAAAGATGAAAATGCTGAAGAGGAACCAGGCTGGTGTTTTATGAGTCACAACTCGATTACCGATTCCAGAGGAAGGAGACAAGATGGTGGGACTTATCTGAGCCAAACACCACTGACCTCAGACCACAGCTTAGCCTGTCCCTGTCTGAGACCCAACTTGTCCTCTCTCCCTTACAGGCCTCGCTTTGCTGCCTTCTTTGCCTCACCATCATCCTGGACTCATCACTTTTCCTCCTGCACATTCCAAATCATTGTCTTCGCTGTCTCCAAAACATCCTCCTCATTTGGCCTGTTCCCTCCAGTCCCACAGGCACGACTCTTGGTTAGGACCACATATCTCCTTCCTCCCCACAGTGCTGCCAGATCTGACTATCGCTTCCCCATGTGGTGGCCCCATTGCCTCTAGAATCAAATGCAAGTTCTCTTAGCTTGGTCCCAGCCTCTCTTTCTGCCCTTGTTGGACATTAACACAGCTCCCCCACTTAGTACTCCAGCCAGAGTGCTTTCTCTCCCTATCCCCTTAGCCATGGCTCTCCCACATGCTGACCGTGAGCTCCCTTCTTAACTTCGGGTGAGTGAATCTTTCTGTTTCTTTAACATAGAGCCTAGGCACCATTTTTAGCGTGAAACTTTTCCATACACACCCCCTTCCCTACCACCAAATGCTACTGCCCTGCCTTCCAGACTACTTGTATACATTTTTATTCATTCACTTACATATGTCTGTACTTAGGCCATTCTTTGCCGCATTTATTATCTAACCTTAATCACTGAATGGATATTGCCTCAGCCAAACTGAGACCTGGAAAAGACCTTCGCTTAGAAAGGCCAAGGTCTCCCACTGCATCCAGGGCCATCTCCAGTTGTCCTGATCTTCATCTCGCCACTGGGCCAAAGAAGGTGAGGCTGGTGACTTTGTACAGCTGTTCCTCATTTAAATCCAATTCACTTGCAAGTCTTGGCATCACTTTTCTGATATCACAGTCTAGCTAAACCATTAAAAAATGTGAAGATGACCTTTGGTTTGGCTTATATCTTTGTATATTTGATTTCTTTACCTCTGAGATCCTTTAATTCTCTGAGTTTCTGTTTTCTGTTAAGACACTGCAGTTGTCTTGTTGCTTATGTGCTCTCTTTTATATCTAGTTTCACATGATTTGGTTAAAATATAGTTCATTTTTTTATTTTAAGCCTTGTATGAGCTCTTGGAAAGCACTTCTTTAGTTTCAGTTATGTTTGCTTAGTTACATTAACAAACTCTAAAATGTGCCTTGCATTCCTGGTGCTTCAGGCTATGTGTGGCAAATTTTTACTGGCCGGCAACGTTTTTTTGGGAGGGGGGGAGGGGGGGAGGCAGGGCAGTTGGGGATAAGTGGCTTGCCCAAGGTCACACAGCTAGTAAGTGTGTCAAGTGTCTGAGGCTGGATTTGAACTCAGGTCCTCCTGATTCCAGGGCTGGTGCTCTACTCACTGCACCACCTAGCTGCCCTGGCAACATTTTTTAAAATCAAAGGTTGTAACATCCTAAAGTCTATAAAATATAAAGCATCAACTCCCTTCAGCTATAGGTCCCTGCCCTTTCCAGCTTCCTGAGAGAGAAAAGATGGTCGTAGCTTACTTGGCCTTATTAGGCTGTTGGATTGAAAAACAAGAATTCATTCTGTCTTACATGTAGGACATTGTAATCTTAGTATGAATGATCTGTGATTTTGAAAACGAGGTGTTTTTATAACTTCCCTTGATAACCTGTTCCACTGTTAACAAACCAAATTGGTTAGAAATTTTCCCTTGACAGCAGACAGCTCCCATTTATGAATTTAGAATCTTCAGAAGTCATCTTGTGCAAACCCCTCATTTTATAGGTAAACTGAGGCATAGCATAGGCAAATGACTTCATCCGCATATCTAGATTGTTCTGACTCCAAATCCAGTGCTCTTTCTATCTTCCACCCCCACCTCCCACTCTCATTCCCTTTGGGGAACAAGTGACATTTAAATGGTGTCACATTTAATGGCTGGCTGGCTAAAAAGGTTCTTTTGACTAGACTTGTCTTCTCTTTTTCTGGTAGATAGATCCACTAAACATGTAAGCTTCTTTATTTAAGCTTTAGTGGAAATCCATTCAGGTAGTGTCAATTTCCTGTTCTCATATTTACTCTCATGATTCATTTCTGGAGTCTTTCATTATTCCTCTACAAATAGTTTCCTCGTGTTCATGTCCTTCATTACTCTAAAGTCTCAAGATCAGGTCTTCCTTCTGTAAGAATATTAAGAATAGCATTTGTAGTAGGAAGGCTGAATTTATGATCTCAAAAAGGATCATATAAATATCAGAATGGTTCGAAATCGTTGGGTATACAGAATTCTCCAAGCAGAAGGCATCAAAAAATTTATTCAGGGCCCAGAGCAACAAATTAGCGAACCAACCTCCCCATTCCAGTATTGTGAACACAAGCCTCCAGGCCCAGTAGGCCCGCCTCACAAGAGTAGCCAGGA
>CM053625.1:326667803-326697854 GCA_028646595.1 Phalanger gymnotis | reverse complement strand
TGGCTCTGCTTCGGATTTATTCTAGCTATAGTTTTCTCGCCTCTCCTCGCAGCCAAGCCTCTGGCGTTCTCAAGTCAACGCCTAGAGACCAGAGTCCAGAGACCCATTGCTTGCTGAATTGGCCCCTTTTAAGTCTTTAATCTACGCCCACAGGGGTTTCACACCTGATAGGGCTTTGGGCCTGGGGCTTAGCATTTAACAGGTGAAAGTACTTTCACCATAAACAAAAGCCAAACTCCTCAAGCACACCCGTTAAACTAAGCCCATTTTGCCTTACTGGCACAGCATTCCTCAAGTGCCTCCTCCGGGCCTGGCACTGTGCTTAAGCATTGGCTCCTCATAACTAACCTGGGACGTGCTTCTATAGGACAGACGGCTTTGTATGGGGCAGAACTCTTGGAGCAAGCATTCCATTGACACCCCAGCAGTTATGTGTTAAACTAGGTAATATAAAAAGAGAGCTTTGGGGGTAGTGAGACAGTGGCCCCTTTTTGTGAAATGCTTCTCCTGGTTGAAAATCTTTCTTGGAGACTTCCAGAGACTTGAGATTTAATGAGAGCTGAGCCTGAGCTTTTAGGTGGTACTGGCCACATTTGTGAGGTTTTCTATTTCCTTTTTTGTACTTATTTTAGTAAAATAAAAGACTGCCTTCTTCTGGTTTTAAATCTGGAGTTTCTTTTGAATGTTAATGTGTTGTGGTAGTTGGTAGTTTAAATAGCGACAATCATAAAAATAAACTGTTAAGTGTTAACACAGTAAGACTGAGTGGAGGAGGGAAGCAGGCCCGGTGCTTCCCCCCATCTCCCTCAGCATTCCCACATTTATAGTCTTTGAGAGTTGGCAAGCATCGAATGATGGAGCAGACCACAGAATTAGTGCACATGTCAGCTCCCAGACTGTGCTGTCCACCAATCCATTCAGTAGAATGGGAGACATGAATGATATTTCTAGTCAGGGAAAGCCAGAAATGGACATTTCATTCATGAAACCTTTATGGAAAACCTGTTTATACAGCATACTGACCTAACAACTCAGAGAGATAGGGAGATGAAGAATTCATTCCACTTCAGGAGCTGTTTGTGACATGCCTACTGTGTGGTAGCTACTAAGGAGCTTTTATTTTATCCTAGAGATAAATAGTAAGAATACTAGTTAGCATTTCTATAGCACCTACTATGTGCCAGGCACGCCACTAAACACTTTACAAATATGATCTCATTTGATTCTGACAATGAAGGCAGGTGCTGTTATTCCCATTTTACAGGTGAGGATACTGAAGTAGATAGAGTAAGTGACTTGCCCAGAGTCACATGACTAGTAAACACTTGAGGCTGGATTTGAATTTAGGCCTTCCTGACTTGAGGCCCAGTGCTTTATCCACTGCACTGTGGAGCTGCTAGACTAGGGAGATTGGACAAGGAAGATACCTGGGTTCAGGATACCAGTTGGAAGAAGGCAGTCTGGTAGTCCTCATGTGAGGCCATAAGGATCTGAACTTGGGCAGAGAAGTATGATGACCATAGCTATTATGGACCATCAGATTAACCAGCCTTGGCACCAGTGACTGATGGGGTGCTGCTGAAGGGGAGAGAGTGAAGGGTCTGTGATGCCGCCCATTGATCTGTGACACCTAGGGTATGGCAGGCACTGGTGATGCAAGGTCATGAAAAGAAAGTGTTCTTAAGGAACCAACATGTCCATCTGAGTAGTACAAAATCAATGTGAAATTTGGGGGGAGGGAAATTCTAGCCTCTGAGGCAATCCAGAAAAGGCTTCATGTACAAAGTGTGGCCCCTGCAGGCAGTAGAAGAAAGAGCAGTCACTGGTGACTTGATGGGCATTGTCAGAGGGCATATTCTGCTAATAAATAGGAGCTGGCACTTGGATGAGGTTCTCTGCAGGGGTCCAAATACACATCACAACTAGAGTGAGGTCTTTCAAAAAGGGAAAAAAAAATATTGTGTACATGGTATTAAAGTAACCCTTTTTACATTCCTCACTTGGGTTCTATACAACCCGAGTTGGAGGAGAAGTTCAGAAATTCGAGCTTACTCCCTCCCAGGGCTTTCCCGTTGCCTCCAGGATGAAAGGGCATGCCCTCCCCACAGTCACTGTAGGCTGGCTCACCCCTGGTGTTTGCAGCCTCTCTGGTCTTCTGAAGTGACTGTTTCTCTCCTTCAAGAGGCATTTTCAGAGTCCTGTATTCTGGATGGGTTTTATTTATCTAGGAACATACATCTCCCCAGTGCAATAATGACTTTCCCACATAGCCCAGTGCTTGGCACATAGGAGGCACTTGTGAATTGACTGATTGATCTGTATATATCTGTGGATTGTACGATGCTTGACACAGTAGGTGCATTGAGGCTGCTTGAGCAGTAGAGAATCTTTTGAGATTTCTTTGAGCCGTGACATTCTCCAGCCCTGGGATTCTGTAAAGTTTTGGGAGATTTCAGGATGGGTCCAAAGTCCTCAAGCTGACATTGGAAGCCTGGCTAGCCCTTGGGAGTGCCATCCCCTGAGGTGGTGAAGCAAGCAGAAACCTCCAGCCCGAAGCAGGGCCTCAGAAAATGAGCTTTAACAAGAAGCTTGGCAGCCACACTGGAAGAAGCTCTTTGACTCTAGGTACCAGAAACATGAGGGCTAATGAAGGCCACTCTTTGAAAATCTCCCCCTTCTTGATTAGAAAGATCAGTAATTATTGCCAAAAGGAAATGAATGGGGGCGGGGATGGTGAAGAGGAAGAGAGAGGGAGAAAGGAGGAAAGCTGGGGTTTAAAACCATTGTAATTCTTAAAGAAAGCTTGAGAGGATGACCATTTTCATGGTATTCTTTCACTCCACTTTAAAAAAGATAAATTCCCCCTACTCTAGCCTGGACAGTGGCTGGGATTCAGTCTTTTATTCACTGGCATTTTCATGAAACAATGTTCCCATCTAGTGGAACCACAGGTTTTTGCTAATACAGGTGCTTCAGATAATTGAGGTTGCAAGAATAATTTTGGACTGGAGTCCCTCTGGCCTTTGTTAGTTTCTTTCTGTAATTTAAGAAGGCCATTCTCTCCTCCCCCCCCTTTTTTTTTTTTAAGCAACATTTCTTTGGGGAGGTGGGAGACACATCCTTAAGTACCTCTGATAATGGGCCTGGTAACAAGGAAGACTTGCTACCAAAAGTATGATTTCTGACCCAGGATTGCCACGACATTTCAGGATTGGATTCTTTTTCTTTTCCTCATTCCTGCCTGGTTCAAGTCATTAGTTTTCCACTGCCTTCAATCATTCCTGCTTTGAGCCTCAAAGTCACATAAGAGCCAGGCTTTTTAAGCCTTTTTCCCCATTGTAATCCTGTGTTTTATTTTAGGCATTTTAAAACCTGATTCTCAGGTTTTAAACCTGCTTCAGCAGCCTTGCTGTCCATGGGGCCCATGACACAGAGGAGGATTAGGGCCTCCACACTGAGCCTCGGCTGCTGATCTCTGCCCTTCAGGAGGCTTTCCCTGTAGCCTCTATTCAGTTTCCAAGATTAGCTCTTTGTCATTAGGAACTCATTTACAGGGTGTTAAAGCCTCCAAACTGTGAGGGCTGTAGTAAAAGACACAAACACACACACGAGCACACACACACTCGCGCGCCAAATTGAGTGGCCTGCACAGAAAGGTTAAGGCGGCTGGTTTTTTAGCCATTCAGACTTAAAAGGTGCTCCCCCTCCTCCTGATCTTTGCTGTCTTCTCTTTCCCCAGTCTCTGACAATGCGCTGATCCTCGATGCCCTCCCCACTCCTCTCATCTTCCTCAGCACAAGGTGATCGCTCCCTGAGTTTTCAGCCTTTGGTGATCTAGTCGTTCCTACCTTCGGACATGCCTCAGTCTCCCCCCTCTTTCAAACAAAACCTTCCTTTGGCCCTTCTATCCTCTCAGGCTATTGTCCTATAGCTCTCATCCTTCTCTCAGCCAATCTACCAAAAAGCTGTTTCCTCTCCCTCTTGTCTCATTCCTAAAACCTTACCATGCTGGTTCTGGCACCCAGCCTTATCACTCTACTGAAGGTGTTTTCTCTTGCCTTGAAAGTTAGCAGGAGTCAAGAGACATGAGTTCAAATCCAGCCTCAGATGCTAGCTGTATGACCTTGAACAAATTACTTCACTTTAGTCTGCCACAGTTTTTCCTCATCGATAAAAAGAGGATAATAAAACATCCGCTTCCCAGGTTTTTGTGAGGAACAAATGAGATGATATTTGTAAAGCACTTAGCAGAGTTGGCACATAATAAGTGCTGTGTAAATGTTATCAAATCTGATGGTCTTTTAAAAAAAATTCCTATTTATTTAATATTTTTAGTTTTCAGCATTGATTTTCACTAGAGTTTGCGTTACAAATTTTCTCCCTATTTCTGCCCCCCCCCCCACTCAAAGATGGCATATATTCTGATTGCCCTGTTCCCCAGTCAGCCTTCCCTTCTGTCTCCCCACTCCCCCTTCATCTCCTTTTCCCTTACGTTCTTGTAGGGCAAGGTAGATTTCTGTGCCCCATTGCCTATATGTCTTATTTCCTAGTTGCATGCAAAAACCTGATGGTCTTTTTAAAAAGTCCTTATCCTTCTTATTTGCTGCATTAAAATAACAGCTCCTCCACTTAGCTTGGGAAGCCCTGCACAAACCCACTCTCCCCTTTTCGCTGTGTTTGTGATCTTCCCTCTCTGGCCTCTGTGCCTGGATCAGTAGAGCCCCCTCTTTTCTTTGAAGATAGGGCTCAAGTCTAGTGCCCTCCCACCCAAACTGCCTTTTGTATGGTTAGATTTATTTTACTTCTGTCTTCCCCATTGTGTGTTTCTTCGTAATCCTTGGGACCAAGCACAGCAGCCAGTTAATCTGTATTTGCTGACTGGGGGGAAGAAATGGATAGTATCCAGGAGAAGTGACCTGGTGAGGTCATCAAAGGCCTGGGGACAGTCAGCAGGGAGAAAAGAGGGCGTGGGCACTGAGATGATTGGAAGGGGGTGTAGGCCCCCTCCCCCTCGAGTCTCTTAAGCTTACTTGGTTTGAGTTGTCGTGGCCCTTCTTGTCCATGAGTAGATGGGTTGGTGTTAGTGCCACCTCAGAGAAAGGGGTCTGGCCTTATCCTGGGATCTCTTTTGGCACAGCTGCCAGTTAGATGATAATTTCCTTGAGGTGAGCCTCTCTACACAGCTCTGCACACCCAGGGGCTGTGGCCTTTCCTGTGGTAGGCTTCAGGTCGACTTGTAATTATTTGTAGACATGTCCTCTTCCGTAACTAAATGGTAAACTTTCTAAAATCAGCAACCATGTAGCAGGCACTTGTGCCTCCTCTTCCTTCTCCTCTCTTTTCTCTGTAGAGAGGAGCTGATAGATGGGCACTACTGGAGGAGGAGTAATCCTGAATCCTTGAATCCTGAAATGAGCCATTGTCAGGTTGACACATGTCATCCTCTATGGTCATAGCTCTAGACCGTACCCCCAATCCTCAGTCCCTGCCCCTTCTGACTTCTCCAGTTTGGTTGTGGGCTCAGATAGACTCCAGAATGCAGATAATCCTCCTCACTAGGTGGGGCTTCTTTATGTCCGCTCAGTCCCATGCAGCCCATTTTCACAATCTCCGCATTATCCTTGGACAGTCTTTTCTATTCAAGACCACAGCCTTCCGCCAGTCCTTTTCCCTTCCTGGACCTCAGTTTCTTCATCTGTAGAATAATGAAGTTAGAGTTGAGGATTCTTTCATGGCTCTCCCAACTCGGAATCTTCTGGTGGGCCTGAAGAGATTGTAGAAGTCTGGCCCATTTCTGTGAACTTTTTAAGACTTTTTTAATATAGGAGCGTATCTCTTATTTATAATGGCCATGGAGAAAATGTGATTTGCTCTTGCTAGCCAATTTTGCCCAAATTCATCTACTTCATGAAAAGAGTAGGGACTTGGAATCTTCTTGAAATGTTGCCTTAGGATATGTTTGAGGCAGTCATGTGCAATGAAAGTAGGAGCTTAGGTCAAGCAAAGTCCTCAGAGGCATCCCTGAAAGTGAGTCATGGAGAAGAAGCAGGGCTTCATTACTTGCCTTGTCTTTTTACCACTTCATATGATTAAATGAAGTTTTAAAATGAGCAGGTTCCTAAAATGTAAATGGTGAATTAGAAATGCCACCTTCTGTCTTCCAGAAATTTGTAGCCTTAATTGGGGAGGTAAAACATCCATATATAGTATCGGGAAGTGTGTGAGTGTGTGTGTACATGTGTGTGCGCACGGGCGCACACACACACACACACACACACACACACCCTTTAGAGCAGCATCCTAGTGAAAAGAATTCTGCAAACTGTGTTTAGTGCAACAGGAATCTGTAATCTGTAACCTTGAGCACTGGGCCTGGTGTGCCACTTACTACTTGTGTAGCCTTGAGCAAGTCACTTCAGCTATTTCTTGGCTTTGGTTTGTTCACCTCAGAAGTGATGGTATTGGACTGAACATGGACTCCAACTTTTTTCATTCCTGTGCGACCACCAAGGTGACTTACGGCTCTGAAAATACTGCTGGTGGCCTTTGAATGTATAAATCCAAGTCAGATAACTCTGCCACAGTTGCCTTTCCAGGAGTGATGGATTTCAGTGGGAGAAGCTGTGGATTGAGGGGAAGGAGTCAAGGGAATTCAGTTCGCTAAAGCAATAGAGGAGATTCTTCTTAGAGAGGAAGCTTGGCTGAGAAAACCTCATCAGAGGGTATAGTAAGGCATGAATTCATCATGGAAGTTGAGAAGGGTATTCATATGCCGTGCAGAATGACTTAGATTGGAGATGATGAGCAGGGTTTCCAGCAAAGGAGGATCGTCTTCAAAACAGTCCTTGTAGGGGAGAATTCTGTTACTTTGGGATGGCTTAGACAGTACTTAGGACCCACTCCTGGAAGGAAAGATGAAGGATGCAGGATACCAGCTATTTGTTTCTCAGTCTAGGAGCCAGGGATGAGAGCTGAAGCAGCTACGGGGGGAGTTGACTCAAGCAATATGAAGGCCGTGGTTTGTGTGGGGTTTTTTCTCAGGGGTGAAGGAAAGGGGAAGAAGTTACTCAGCCAGCAAGGGCCATTGCTGAGAACCACAAGCTTATTCCTAAGGAACCAGCCAACCTGGGTGTCTTTCTACAGGCTTTAAAATGGGGACTTGGGGATGCTTTGGTTATGACAGAGGAGAAGGCAAAATTGTTTCCTGGCCCTGCTGGGGGTGTCTGTCCTGCAGCCCCTGATATCCTGTCCTTTTTTATGTGACTCTGAATTGCAAGGGACTGGTTTTTGCCACCATGAGATCAACGCATAAATCTGATTTAATTGGACCGCTCTGTTCCCAGGGGACGGAAAGATTCTCTGCATAGTTTTCATAATTTGGCCTTTAAAAAAATAGACCCTGCTCCTAAATCCCTATTTTTTCCATTTTCTATAAGGTTTATTTATTTAAAAGGACACTGTCAAGTGCTTTTTTCCCCTTTGATGTTCTTGTTTTCTTCTTTTGTCTTAGCGTTGGCAGCCATTCGACTTTGTTGTTCAGAATGGACTTGAAATTAGCAGTTCTTTGTTCATTCCTTTGCCCAGAGAAACCCCTAGGAATTTTTGGTGTTGACCATAATCTCTGTATAATGTCCACAGAACAGTATGAAGGTTGCAAAAGAAGCTTATTTTTCAAAATTAGTATTAGAATTCATTATTACAGCGAACCCTTAATATTTAGTGTATCCATCCCCCAAGGGTTCTTTTTTAAGTGACTAGTATCACCAGTGGCTTGATTCTGTCTGATTCCCTCAAGGAAGTCTGATCCCCTTTGTTTTCCTTATGCCAGAGGGTGTTGGACGTGTTTGAGAAATAGCCTCCAAACTGAAGGGGCTGGGACATTTAGGCTGGACGGCTCTTGAAATCTTGCTTGTGAGCTTGAGCTGCTCTTGAGGCCACTAGAGGGCGCAGCAGAGCACACAGTGATGGGCCCAAAGTCCCTAATCCTGTAATAAGCGTTTGGCTTGGTGCCTGGCACCCAGCAGATGCCAAGTAAATGCTTGCCTATCTCCCCTTCCCCCAAGATATTCCTGGGCACACTTTGAACTCAGCTGCTGGGGTTTGGTCAGAATGAGAGTCTCTGCATATTTTCTGTAAGTTCATTTTTTTCCCTCCTGCTTTTCGTATTCTTTTTTGCTAATTGCACCTATACACAGTAAGGAGTTTGGGGAATGTTAACCTGCAGTTTAATGAATCTCACTTCTAAAGGGGAAAATGTCTGTTTGCTCATGGCATCTATGCTCTCAGTAAACTTGTATTTGAGGAATACTTTGACACCCCCAGTTGACAAGAGCCCCTTTGCTGTAGGAGGCCTGGCCAATGGCAGTGGGCGTTATATCTCGGCAGCTCCTGGAGCAGAAGCCAAACACCGTAGTGCGTCCAGCACATGCAGCCTCTTCAGCTCCAGCAGCCAGCTGTTCCCTCCCTCCCGGTTGCGCTACAGCCGGGCTGACATCATGCCCTCCGGTCGCAGTCGCTTATTAGAAGATTTCCGGAACAACCGTTTCCCGAACCTTCAGCTCAGAGACCTTATGGGGCACATAGTAGAGTTTTCCCAAGACCAGCATGGTTCCAGGTGAGTGTCTTTAGTTCATCCTTATGTGTGCTTGTTTCAAGTTTCCTCAGCAGTCTGGGTGGTGGGCAGCCCCAGATTCTGCTCCCTGGGGAGATCTGACTTGGAAGGTAACTGTGTGATTGGGTAACCTGCATGCACTGAGATATATAAATTAGGGGTTAAGGATGACATTTAAAATGTTCCCAAAATAATTAAGGCAGGGCTCTTAAAAAGTTAGGCTGGGAGCCAAAACCTAGCCTTGTGGTGTTTTGATTTGGTTTGGGTTTTTTTGGGTGGGGTAGGGTGGTCCAAGATTGGCGATTTCTGCAGGGGTTGGGGTAGGAGGAAGAAATGCTCTCTACCAGTGCAGACCTATAGGATGTATTCTACATATTATCATGGGAGAGTTGCCTACCTTGGAGAGCTTTGTAGCCTAGCTCCACGTCATATAGCCATTATACGTCAGTGACTCATCCATGATTTTCTTCCCAAAGATGAATTAAAGTGACATTTGATACACAAGAATCAAGCAAGTTCATGTGTAAGATTGGCTGGTGCCATTTCTGCGTATTGAGCCATGTTACTGCCCAGATTGTGCGTTTAAGAACTATTTTTATAATGATGCAGAGGCTAAGGACTGACCTTGGAGTTGGATAGGACTGGGTTCAAGTTCTGCCTGTGGCAGTGGGGGTGGTTGTCCTGAATTTTCAAAGAGGACCCAGACCACATCACTGTGTCTTGACTGTGGCTGATGGGAAGGCTCTAGCACAGGGTGGGCACAGACCGTACCTGTGGCACATACCCTGTCACCCCAGACAAGCCCTTCATGCAGCCTCTTAGTCTCCCAGACAACCCCGTGTCGACACTTAGGGGTTAATCACATACCTAGGCTTTCTTGCACAGACAAAATCAGGCTCAAATGACTTCCCTCCCCCAAAACAAAAAACAAGATTCAACAAGTCATCTGGGCCAGAAAAGAACTGAATGGAGTCTGAATTCTGTTTCCATCACTCCCTTTTCTCTTCTGAACTTTGTGAATTTACAGCCTACACGATGAGCGTCTCCCCTTCTTCTTCAGGAGGCCTTTCTTGGCACTGTCCCATCTTCACCTGACTCCCTCTGAGATATCCTTCCATTTATACTGTTTATACTTTCTTTATTTTTTTTTTTGTATGTTGTCCCCCTCATTAGAATGTGAGCTCATTGGGGCAGGAACTATATTTACCTTTATTTCTTAGTATCTCATCAGTCAGTGTGCTAGAAAGCTCCATGTTCTCAGTTTTAAAAAATCCATCTGCAAATGAAATCATTATAGTAATGATAAAACAGTCTCTTCTGAGGTAGGGAGAGGTCTAGTGGAAAGCAGAGCATTGTCCATGGAGCCAAGAAGACATACCCTGGCTTCTTACCTCGACAGTGGCCCTGAGGAAGTCAACACTGGAAAGGCTGTCAGGCTCTCACATGTCATGGTCTATGCTCAGGAGATCCCATGCCTTGGAGCACCAATACAAAATGGGATGGGGGGTGGGGGAATGGATTACCACAGAGCCAGAGAAAGACTAATCTTGTCTAGTTTACCCCCAAGGAAAAAGAGTGGCATGAGTAGCTGATTTGACTTTGACTCCTGATAGAATTCTTGGATATCTGAGAAAGCAATGATCAAGGAGGGCCAGCACAGGCTGGACTGAACTCCATCGACATTTTAAAAAATGGTAGCTCAGGGAAATGTCATAGACATAGCTTATCGAGATTTTAGCCAAAGAAAGAAACAAACCCAAAGTAATCAGCCTCATGTTAGTCATTTCAGAAAAATCTATGTCAGACATCTGAAATGAAGGCAGGTAGGCTTAGGTAGAGCTTTGAGATCTAAGAGTTTTAAGGAACGATGACCTCAAAATGTTTGTGATCAATCTGTTGCCATCTCCCATTTATATCTACAAAGGACATAGTTTATAGAATAGGAGGAGGGGGGCGGAGGGTCCCAGTTTCCTCATCTATGTTAGATTAGATGAATTTTTGGGAGTTCCTTTCAACTAGCTATCATCTGTGGCCAGACCATTACTGGAGCCTTTTGATAAGGTGCAGAAGGGCGTTAGGTTTGTCCCACGTGAAGACTGGTTGAAGAAACTGGGCAACGTGTAGCACTGAGGAGAAAGAACTGTGGCCTTGTCCTTCAAGGCCCCGACAGTTAGGGTGAACTCAAGGGAGGGAGATAGGTGGTGGATTTGGCCTCACAGAAGCAGGACAGACACTTGTCAGAGAGGTTGAGGGGAGAATTCATCTTTACTAATTTCTCTTTGGCTCTAAAGTTCTGAGTTTCTTTGAATATAGGGAGTAATGAGAAAACCAGAGGACCTGGGTTCAAACCCAAGCTCTGCTTCTTACTTAGTCGGGTGGCCGTAGGCACGTGTGCCCTTCTTTCTCTGGAGCTCCATTTCCTTGTTTCCTCCTGCGGAGTGAGCAGATTGTATTCTAAGAGACCCCTCTCAGAACAACGGGCATTTGTATCGGTTACAGTTTCCCATTAGCTACAGATGGCCTTTGTATTTTTGTTCCACGTAGATTCATACAGCAGAAGCTAGAGCGAGCTACACCTACTGAGCGTCAGATGGTGTTTAATGAGATTCTGCAAGCGGCCTATCAACTGATGACAGATGTTTTTGGCAACTATGTAATTCAGAAGTTTTTTGAGGTAAGCACGTGCCCAGTGTTGTAGCAGTAGTGATTCCATCCACCAATTCTGGGTGTTTTTATTTTGTATCTTACTGTCCAAGGATTCCAAGTCCTTAGGGATCATTTGGTTTTTGATGGACTCACCTTGGCATTCAAAAGTATGTGCCTTGTATATCTTCTTTCTTATTTTGTCTCTCTTTCCTACCCGACCCCTCCTTCCTGTCTCTCTCTGTCTTTGTCAGTCTCCATCTCTGATGGTCTTTGTTTAAGAATTTTTATGTAGCCATTCCAGACTAATTTGCCTGTATATCCAGAAACTTATTGGCTTTAGATTGGTAAGGATCAAATCTAAGCATCACAAGTTTGTGAGCCTTGCCTCCCATGCCCTTCCTCCCCCCCTTTTTTAATGTGGTACTGAGTTCTTGGCCTTTTCCAACCTTATTCTTTACCCACTGTGGGCAGTGCTAGTCACTCAACTCAGGTTGTTTCTTGGACTGGACTGAACCTGCCCAAGCAGCCAGGAACAGAGAGCTGAGTTGGTCACATCTGGGTGTTTGATTTACCACAGCAAGAGGATGTTGATGGTCAGCAGCACAGGTTGCAAACTCACAGCCTGACTTACCCCATTCAGAAATTGCAGGCTGTCTGACATCGCTGTTGAAGGAGGACAGAAGAAACCCTTTTATAAACCATCTAGTTATTAACTAGATTGTGCATCTGTTTTTACAAAAAGAAATGCCAGGCACAGCGTGATCCTGCTCAGGAGTTTGTATGGACTTGGTTTGATTAGTGAGTAGTTTCCTGACTTTTTTACTCCTTTTTTTTTCTTAGTGATGGCATTTTAACAGTTGCCGATGGGACTGGGAGCAGACCTTTTCAGTCCAGGGTTCTGATCTCGCATAAAGCAGGGGTTCTAATCGTGGGGACAGAGGCAAAACTTCTTTGGTTTCAATGATGGAGTAGAGCAATACTGAGGCCCAAGAACATCCCAGATGGGCCTTCACTCCTGAAGACCTTGGGAATAGGGACCATAGAGAGATGGCTGCTTCCTGCTTAAATTAATCTATCCCTGTTAGGCCAGAACTATAAAAGCCATTTCAGCTTGCAAAGAAATTCATGTCAAGCTTGTCTGTCAGTAATAAAAATACTGATTTCCAGGGTCTCCAATTTCATCCATGGATACAGATCAAAACTTTTAACACCTTTGTCCAAGCCGTTTGCGAGTTTTGGTTTCTAAAGAAATACATGCTTTTTAAGCAGCGCCTGTAAGCTCCAGCTAGGCTGGTTCTCAGAGAGACACAGTTGCAGGTGTGACAGCTACCTGCCCAAGTGGGTGACCTGCAGGCAAACTCTTGGGGTCTTTCCTCAGCCTCGAACACAGTGAACCTTCTCACCTGGATGGACTCCTCTCTCTGGGTTTTTTCAGACGTTTCTTTCTCTCAATCCTCTTTCTACCTGTCTGACTGTTCCTTCTCCGTTACCTTTACTGTGTCTTCATCTTTGTTACCCCCAAGGGTCTGTCCTGGACCTCTCCTCCCTCTGTACTTTTTCACTTGGTTGTCTTATCAGATCCTGGGAGTTCATTAATCATCTGTTTGCTGATGATTCTCAGATCCAGTTGTCCAGCCTTAACTTCTTTCTTGACCTTCATTCTTAATCATTGGACATGTTGAACTAGATGTAGACAATTTAAACAGCATGTCTAAAACTGAACTCATTCTTGTTCTCCTACAGCCTTCCCCTCTTCCTTACATCCTTCCAGTTACCCTCGGCTTCTTGTTCTCCCTTTCCTGCTCCCCTCCCCTCCATATCCAACCAGTGGTCAAGTCCTTCTCTTTTGTTTCTGCCTTACATGTCTCATGTTCTCTCCCTTCTCTCCTCTGACACTGCCGCCACCCTGGTACAAGCTCCTCATGACCTCAGGCCTGGACCAGCCTGATGGGGCGTCTGCCCACCACAGGTCCCTCCTTGCTCCAGTCCATCATTCACTTTGCTGTCAGAATGGTTTTCCCAAAACATAGGTTTGATCTTGTTGTCCATCTGTTCTCTAAACTCTAGTGATTCCCTTTTACAAACTCCAGGGTCAAATGTAAAATCCTCTGGCACCTCAGGCTCAGGGGAATAGCTTCTACAAGGCAGTGGGGAGACGAGGAATGGAGTGGCCCTTTTGGGCCAGGACCTTACATACTAAGGGGGGAGGAAGTTCGAAGGAAGCAGAATTGGCCACAGTGGAGAGTAACATGGTTGAGTCTGCGTTTAAGGGATATCATTTTGTCAGCATGTCGAGTGGACTAGAATGCAGAAAGACCTGAGGCAGAGAGAACAGTAATGGAAGTGTGAGGGGATGAGGGCCCTGGCTAAGATGGTGGCCTTAAGAGTGGAGGGAGGGGGTCAGGTGTGAAAGGTTTGCAGAGGTGAGGTTGGTGGAGGGGTTAGCCCAGGATAATGCTAAGACAAACCCAGGAGAGGAGAGGGTGTAGAGAGAAAGATAGTAAATGGAGATGTTGGGTTGGAGATATCTCCAACACCTCCAGGGTGAGGGGTCCCATAGGCAGTCAGGGAACTAAAACTGATCATGAGCGATTGAGGCGACTGAGGCAGAGAGAAGGGGGCCCAGGGCCGAATCTTGGGGAGCACCCCCAGCCACGGGGCATGACAGGAGTGATAGACCCACAAAGGAGATGGCCTCCTTATGTACCTTGGGCACCACCTCCTGCTGGCCACATGTTCTGTCAATGAAAGTGGTCATAATGCTCACCCAGAACAAATGAGAATTCCAAAGAATTAAAGTCTTTCCCTTCCCCCTCTCTGCTATTGTTCCATCACTCCTTTCCCCAAGCAAAGGTCTGAACCCTGCTTTGAGACGCCTTTTTCTCCCAGTATGCCTTTAAAATAAATATCCCCCTTGGTGGACACTTTTTACAGGACCAAGCTATGCTTTATTTTCATTGTTAGTTCCCTGACCTTTATGCTATCTTGTGGACATTTTTTAAAAATACATTTATTTATTTTGCGTTTTCAACATTCACTTCCATAAGTTTTAAATTTTCTCCACCCCCCCTCCCGTTGCCCCTCCCCAAGACGGCATGCAATCCAGCATAGGCTCTACATGGACATTCTTATTAAACATGTTTTCACATTAGTCGTATTGTATAGAAGAGTTAGAACAAATGGGAGGAACCATGAGAAAGAAAAAACAAAACCAAAAAAAGAGACACCACAGTTCTTTCTCTGGACGTAGGTGGCATTTTACATCATGAGTCTTAGAGTTGTCTTAGGTCCTTGCTTTGATGAGAACAGCTAAGTCTATTAAAGTTAGTCATCGGAACATTGTGACTGTTACTGTGTACAATGTTCTCCTGGTCCTGCTCACTTTGCTCAGCGTCAGTTTGTGTAAGTCTGTAGGTGCATGTCTTCTCTCTGCCCTTGGCAACTTGGAGCCTCCCTTAGTTTCCTCACTCTTAACGTTGGAATAATGTTGCCTTCTCCCCTCTTTCATTGGGTCACTGAGGTGAATGTTTGGGAAAAGCTGCCAGATTCTGCTTACTACCACATATCTTTTATTTTCTTATAGTTTGGGAACCTGGATCAGAAACTTGCCCTGGCTACCCGAATACGAGGCCATGTTCTGCCATTGGCCTTACAAATGTATGGCTGCCGGGTCATTCAGAAAGCATTAGAATCGATTTCCCCTGACCAGCAGGTAATTGTAAGTTATGACCACATCTTTTAAATTTTTATTTTCTTAGAGAATTGTTTCAAGCTTATCTTTTCTGCCCATTTTCATTATCTTTGAATAACCTTCAAAAATACTCATATTTTTCCAAGTAGGTTAACGTAAGATGATCTTTAAAAATTGTCTGTGCCAGGTGTCGGTCGTTTAAAGTGGCTCGAGAACAGTCAATCATTGTGAATTAAAATTCTTGAAGCTGGGTCAGTTTATTCCCATCAGGTTTTCTTCCAGTCAGTCAATAATGATTTATTTGTTAGACACCTCCTGTGGCCAAGGCATTGGTCTAGGTGCTGTTCTTCACCAGCTCTTAATTCAGAACTGCCTCACTACTGGTGGGTCAAATTCCACAAGAAACAGGCACTGCCGAACTGCACTGAGGATCTCTGTGGCCACAGATTGACTTAGTTTTAAAACGCATTCTGATCCGGGTTGTATTGCATGTGTATTTATTTGGTTATCCCAGTTCTACTTTGATCTGGTTGGGGCTGCCCTCCGGAGTGTTGTAGACCTCATATTTGGGCCTCGTGGGATGAGAGTGCCGGAGTTTCCCCTCAGGCTCCTTTGACCCCAGACCCATTTGCTATGTAGGAGTGAATTGGTAATTGTTTTTCAGAATGAGATGGTCAAGGAGCTGGACGGCCATGTTCTCAAATGCGTGAAAGATCAGAATGGGAACCACGTGGTTCAGAAGTGCATCGAGTGTGTGCAGCCGCAGGCTCTGCAGTTCATCATTGATGCTTTTAAAGGACAGGTAACGCCTGTGACCTGGGCACCGCTTTTCCTGGTGCATGGGGGCAGGGGGGCCGGCCTGTTGGGATGGGGAAGTCTCTTGCAGCCTGTCCTTCGCCAGACTCGAGTTTCCTCCAACCTCCCCTTTGTCTCTCCTTATAACGTAGTGGTGTTCAGTTGGGTTTAGTGATTCAGCTCTGCCCCATTAATGGCACCAGAGCACTGGGCCTGGGCTCAGGGGGCCTTGAATTCTGATCCCTGACTATAGTCACTTTGTTGCTGCCTGCCTCGGTTTCCTCACCTGTAAAACAAGGATCCTAACAGTCCCTCCCTCCCCAGATGGTCGTGAAGATCACCCTGATAAAGTGTTCTGTGGCCTCTAAAGGCTGTGGGCGGTGCTGCTCCCAGCTTCCCAACATAACTGTTCTGTTCCTCTGCACTTAAAGGTGTTTGTGCTCTCCACCCACCCATATGGCTGTCGAGTCATCCAGCGCATCCTGGAGCACTGCACAGCTGAGCAGACCCTGCCTGTCTTGGAAGAGCTGCACCAGCACACGGAGCAGTTGGTCCAAGTAGGTGCCACCACGTAGGTGCCTTGGGGGAGGGGCCAGGAAGCCGAGAGAGCCCCCAAGGGTTCTTGTGCAGGGGCCTGGTGAAGGAGGCTTGTACTCTGGGCACATCAGGCCACCAGGCCCTGCCTTCATGGAGCTTACGGCCTAAGTAGGGGAAAGTGGCTGAGGGTGCATGCGTGTGCAGGGAGGCTAAGGCCAAGAAAGACTGCCAGGAGGTGGATGGACAGGCATGGGACACCCTGGGGTGCTGCACACCTCCCTTTCCCCACCCCCCAGGGAGTCTCCAGGGAGGAGTGAATGTATTCCCTTCCGGGCAGGGTTTCCTGGTTCTTGTCTCTCTCTGGCTTTGCTGCCCCTGTCTCTTCCCCATAACCTGGGGCTGGGGGTGACTTTCTTGTTTGTAAACACTTCTCTTCCTTGGGATTCCTGGTCTTCCTCCAGGCTGAGTTCAAAAGCTGCCTCCTGCAAGAAGTCTTCCTTGACCCTTGACTGTCTCCCCTAAAATAACTTGATTTATACACATGTGTATCGTCGTCGTGTCCCATCCTGTTCCCCCCAATCCCTCCCGCCATAAGATGTCAGGTTTCTTGCATCAGGGCCTCTTGTATGTGACTCTTTGTGTCATGGTGCACAGAAGGCAATGAATGAATGTTGGGTTTTTGAAGCTGGTGGGGGACACATCCTTGCCAAGGCTCAGGGAGTAGACAGGGCTGGAGGAGCATCACTGAGGTGATGGGGTGGGGGCCACTGGGCAGCTCTCTATGGGTCCGCAGCCCTTGGGCTCTCCTTTCTTCAAGAATTACACAGGGAGGTGACAGCCAACAGCATGGAGGCCAAGGGGTTTCCCAGTCCCAGGGAAGGGGTCAGTGTAGAGGTGGGAGGGCTGTGCCCAGGCATGGCCTTGGACTTCGGGTCTCAGGTACTTATCACCTGACTCCGCGTCATCAGCGACTCCGTCTGTTTCTAGGATCAATACGGAAACTATGTTATTCAGCACGTTCTGGAACACGGCCGTCCTGACGACAAAAGCAAAATTGTGTCCGAAATCCGAGGCAAGGTCCTAACCCTCAGCCAGCACAAATTTGCCAGGTATCATTGCAGCATCCTCAAATAACCCAGACTCCTCCCTCATGTCAGTGTGTTGGGTGTGTGCCCAAGGTCTGGGTTCCTCAGGTATGTCCTAAGTGGAGCAGGGGAGTCCTGGTGTGGAATCTCCATACGCAGAGAGCTGCAGCTTTCCTGCATTTACCTAACACCTGTTCACGAAGTGCTATCTCTGAAGTCAAAACGATTTTCAAGACATTTTAATTTCTGCTGTGGTAAATGTTGAGGTAGTGACCCACATAGACAAAAGCTCTGGTCAGAGGTGGGGTCCTGAGATCAAAAAGCTTGAGCACTGCTGGTCTAAGGGAAGTTTCTATGCATTGGGGCCAGAGGCAGGACTGGACTAAGGCTGCCCGACCCCCAGACTCTTCCTCCTTACCAAGAGTTAGCTTGTGTCAGCTTTTGTCATTTGTGAATACCATTCACACTCATTGACACAGGGTGGGGGGGTGCAAGTCTGCACACCACTATCCAGAAAGCTCAAGTTTTGTGCCTGTCATTGGGGGGACAAAACCCAGATTGCTGAGCAGGAGCTACAGTGAGACATTCCCCACCACTGACACCTTGGAGCATCACAGGGTATGTTTGAAATTCCTGCTTCTGCAGTCCCAGGCTTTCAGATGCTCTTGTCTTGGCAGGGCAGGCTTTCAGGGGGAAGTCAGTGTGTCCCGTAGTCTGACGTATTGACATTCCTGACTATTTGTTTACAAAAGTAGATTATTTTCCTTTTGAAATAATATCATCATTTCAGAAAGCAGTTTAATCCCAGTGGACATAGAAATGGAAAACTTGGTTCCCTCTGTGAGTCTACATCCCTGGGATCCTGAGTCCTCTGAAGCAGCCTGGGCATCCTCCCCACCCATGTCCTTTCTGGGATGAGTGTGCTGTGTAGTGCATGACGTCTGCTTCACCTTTCCATTAGATATTTGTTGGTTTCTGCCGCGATTTTCAGACTTTTTTTTTTTTTTTTTTTTTTTTTTTTGAGAAAACCGTGATTTAAGAATCAGATCCGGACAAGGTTTCACCTTTGGTTAGACATCCAGGGCTGGGGACCTTGCTTCTGGACATCTAGTACGGGCTGTTGGCATTGGCTGGAAGGTGGCCAAGCCTGGGGCCAGGTGTCTGTTAACAGAAGCCTTGGCTTGGAGGGCCAGGGAAGGAAGCAAGAGGTGCCATCATCAGCCCAGCAAACAGTAACCTTGCCTGCCGTCTTCTCTTGGCCAGCAATGTGGTGGAGAAGTGTGTGTCACATGCATCCCGTGCCGAGCGAGCCCTGCTGATTGATGAGGTCTGCTGCCAGAATGACGGTCCTCACAGTGCCTTATACACCATGATGAAGGACCAGTATGCCAACTATGTCGTCCAGAAGATGATCGACATGGCAGAACCCGCTCAACGCAAGGTCCTCATGCACAAGGTAGGTCCTGGAATGCGGTGGGGTCAGGTGGACAGCGAGATGAGGCCAAAGCCCCAGGCTTGGGCTGTCCCTTCCCTGACACCCTGTCTGGGACTCTGGCCTGGCAGGGAGGGAAATGCAGCCAGGCAGGAAAGAGGGGCCCACTGGAGAGGAGGGATGAAGATGGCAGCTGGGTTTGCATGAGTGTTTTTTATGTCTTTTCTCTCTGGGACCTTTTGAGTGATGCTGCCAGACACTTGAGGGAAGCTCCATTGGAGAGCTGGCAGAGAGGAGTGGTCAGGCAGGGGCATGGGGGAGGGCAGAGCCACTGAGCCCTGGGCATTGACAAGGTGTGTGATCCTGAGCAAGTGATCTAATGTCTCTGTGCTTCAGGTTCCTCATCTGTACAACGAGGGTGTTGAGGGTGTTGGCCTCGCTGTCCTGCCAAAGTCCCTTCCAGCTCTGGATATAGACTTGTGTCCATAGGAAGAGCCTGGGCCTGGGAGACTGAAAGATCTCACAGGCCCTGGGGGCAGAGTGAGGTTTGAAACCCAAGGCTTTTCCCTTCTCCACCCTGGGCTTTAGCCCTGGGGTCGCCCCAGGGTCATCTGCTCATTAAGCACCTGCTTCTTAAGTTGTCCAGAGGGGCAGAGGCAGCACAGCTGAGGTAAGCAGCCTGCCCTGAGACTCTCCCAGCTCCGGACCGGGCTCCGTCATTCTGGGCATCGTGGCTATCATAAGAAGGCTCCAGGACAGTGACAGTTCTTTCTTTCTCAACCACAGATCCGGCCCCATGTCACCACCCTGCGCAAGTATACGTATGGGAAGCACATACTGGTCAAGCTGGAAAAGTACTATCTGCGAAACAGCCCTGAGCTGGGGCCCGTTGGCGGCCCCCCGAACGGGGTGCTGTAGGGGCGCTCCTCTGGTGAATTATCAAAACACAACTCAACTCTGAAGGTGGCAGTTTTTTGTTAAGCAGACCTATTTATTGACTTGATTCATCCATTTGTACATTTTTTAAGGTTCTTGTGTATATTTTGGGGAGGTGAATGATGGAATATCTCCAACCCTGATTAAAGACCTATCAGATTGGATTGCTGGCAAAGCACAGAATGCCTGTATATGATGTAATTGTATCAAAAATAGCTGTCACATATTTTGTAAATTTTTACCTTGTAAAGTCACAAAAAATAGTTTTTAAAAGGAAAAAGTACAGTATTCTTTTAATAAACTGGCTTGCAATCTGGTAGGTCTACTACCCCATAGCACAACAGGTTTATAGAAATGTATATAGAATAATAGTCCTTATTTCCCCCTTCTGTGAAGTCTTTTATACCAGATTGACAATTACCTGCATAAATATTATTAATATTTAACCGAGGAAGTTAAGTTGTATTTTGGTAATTCACAACCTGTTACCCAGGTAACTAAATGAGGACAAGAACAGAGATGATCTGAGAAGAGAAAGGCTTCCCTCTTTTGCTGTGAAGCTGGTTTTATTTACAGACACTGCCCTTCATTTCTCTAGCAATGTATAGAAGACGCGCTGTGTCTGCTTTCTATGTAGTGGTCGTAAGAGGTAGCGGAACAAAATCATGGCTGTTCATCCATCCCCCGAACGGCCCTGCTGGGGCAGGCGCAGCAGCGAGTCTGGGGAAGGAGGGGATTGGCCAGTCAGGGTGACTGTGAGGTCCTGGCTGAAGGCGACATTGAAGCATGAGGAATATTCAGAGAGCTTTTTTTGCTTCCTATAAATATATGCATTGTATGCGTGTAGTTTTTAGGTGTAAGTTTACAGTTTGACGGCAGATCTTGGTTCAATGTTTATTACAAACTTGGCTAATTTGGTAGTGAAGCTTTTCTTGGCTGTACAGATGTACATTTGTAAACCTTCATGCTGTAAATGTAATTTGTTTTACCCTGGGTTGGGGGGGGGGGAGAAAATTGCATTTTAGTGTATATTCAGATCCCCAGCCCTTTTGCCCTGACTTATAGTGTTGTATAATGTAAATTTATTTCTCCAAATCAAGAGTGATTTTTAAAATCTTTTATCTTTATATGGTTTCAGAAGTCTGACCCAGGTTTCTTTTTAATCTATTGTGAGAAATGTCGTTTTGTTTCATAACATAGCTTTTGATTCTGTTACTGCACACATTTTGAGAATTGGATTGATTAAATTAGTGAGAAAGTTCTGGATTGAGAAGGCAACTCACTGTGGAAGCCAAGGCTTTTTCCATCTTCCTAAATGTGGTGTGATATTTTTTTTTCTTTGTACAGAAGAGTCCTGTATTTTTGAATAGCTTCCCAAGTAAGAGCAGATCTGTAAAATACCCTTGTTTTCTCTGGACATTGGACATTGTAACAGTAACACGAAGATGATGTACATTTACAAGAGGCCTTATGTACATTTCCCAAGGAGCTTTTTAAGGCAAAATTGTGATCATATGTGTATAATTAAAGTCGTTTTTAATCCTTTGCCTATGGAAATATTTTGGAAAAAAAAAGCTCGCTTTGTATATTCAGTTTCTGAAAGATAAAGAAAGTGCTTTGTATTTTGTTGAAGTCAGTATTTTGTATAAAACATTTCTGTTGGCCCATTTCGGTTTTGTGCCATCTCAGTCATTGATTGGATCATGTCAAAGGGCATTTTTTCAGGCTCTTCAGAAGAGAAGGAACCCTCTCTGGGGCAATCTTGCATGTAGAGAAGTGTATCTTTTTAATCACTCGTATCATGAAATCTGGACTGACAGGGATTTGGGGGTGCCAGGAATGTGTTGGAGCATTTTACTTGTGAAGAACAGAGAATTAAGCCAGTTTTTATTGGCATCTCTCTGCTGGCTTAGGGAGTGTTTGGTGAGCAACCACAGCCATGGTTTTTGACCGTGCGGAGCTTATTGGTCATTTCCATCCATGCCATATCTCCTTTGCCAGTCCTAGGGAGGGACACTGGTCTCCTAATGGGGCTTTAGCCCCTGATCCCAGCTTTTAAGATTTGATCATGAAACCCCTCTGTGAGACACTATGCATAGGCCCCTTCACCTTCTCCAAGGGCTGGTCTTCCTTAGAGTTCTAGTCTGGGAGTAAGTGTGTGTGTTCACAGAGAAGAGGTCAGTCTGAGATCTACCCCCTTCCCCTGCACGCCCCCACCCCCTCCAAGTCCAGATGTTGACATTTCATTTCCCCACCACTTGGAGGCCCATTCAGTGAAAACGTTAGAACTTCTGTGAAACCTCAGAGGTTTACCTTGTTACCTAGTAACAAGGCTTCCCTTGTTGGGGCATCCCCTGCCTGTCCCGTCCCTGTTCTCCTCTCCCCCTCCCCCCCCCAACCACCTCTTCCTATGCCTTTGTGTTCATCTGAGATGGAGTTAGGGTAAGGCCTGAAGGGGAAGTTTGTTTGGGCAGAACCATTCAGCTTTTGCACAGGAGCGTCTGCTTTTGATATGCATTGTTTATGGACCAGTTTGTTTAGTCTGATAAATCCTGGCTCTTTTTGGTTCATATGGAATAATGTTTTATTCACTTATTTGTATATTCTGTATAAACTAGAAAATGAAAAAGTGTGAATAACATTGTATGAAATAAACCTGGTCTTGTGTTTTTCTCTAGGGAGATAAAAGCAAATCATTGAGGTTCCCACTTGTAGGTTTCCTGGGACTTGGGGGTGGGGTGTGGAGAGGGGTGGCCAAGTTCTTCCGGAGCCTCACATCTCCAGTACTAAATAAAGCAGTTTCATTGAATCTAGTACCAATATGACTGACTTTTCACATGGGGTGCCTTATGCTGAATGAAGGTTAATTTGTCATGTCCCAGAAAGATTTCCCTGCTTTGGGGACCATTCATCATTCCTATTGTTGTCTCATCTTAGCTAAAGATGAGGCAGAAGGGCTGTTCCAAGCTGCCCCTTAGAACCTTTCGGGAGATGGGTGCATCTCCAGTCTGTGTTCCACGACTGTTCTAAGTCTACCTGGCACCCTCCTCCATCTTGTCCCCACTGATGGTTCCTTTATCAGCTAAGCAGAGCTGCCCCTCATCTTGCTGTTAAAGGCTCTTCACAATTTGCTCACCACCTCCCTGTGTGCCTGCAAGGGACCTCTTGCCTGAAGCCATCCCTGATCCAGCTTCCTTCCTGTGATTCACCTTGAAATTCCTCATCGCTCTGTATAGACTGTCTCCTCTTAGCAGTTCTCCCACACTCCTTTTAAAGGGGTCATTTGCGTCTTTATGCACCTTAGTGTCCAGCCCAAGGCCAACTCCTTGACCTTCGGTCACTTTTTGACTCTCTTACACACAGACAGCCACCCTTCCTTCCCTCTGCCCCAGGGGTCTGCAAATGTTCCCTGGGAGGCCTTCTATGATTACCTCCCTGTCATGGGAAGAACATGGGACCAAGGCAAATCTTCCCCAGGTCTGTTGATCCCTTTGTATAATTAATAAAGGAGTTGGACTCTGTTGGCCAATGTCCAGTACTTCCCTGATCTTCCTGCAGGAACAATTTTCACTTCAGAAAGATCACCTTTGAGTCTTGGTTGCCCTGAGTAGAAAGCTTTTGTCAAAATAGGGATAAAGCAAAATAGTGGTTTGCAGAATGTTTGGTGGTAATTTTATTATTTAAGAATCAGTGAATGGCTCATGGTGTAAGTCAGCTTCACCCAGTATGTTGGGCCTTCCATTTGGGGTTGTTTGAAGGCAGCAAATGACACCTCTGAAGTCAAAGATTGATCCCCCAAGTCCCTAAAAACAGAGCCTCACCCTGGAGGGTGACCATATTCTGCTCAAGCCAACCCCACTCCTTTCCCCGTGGAGCTCTTAACTGAAGCTGTTAACAGATGTTTGAAACAAGAAAATGGCCAAATAGAGGAGCCATCATTTTCTTAACAGAGAAGAATCTGAAAATGGGAGAAAAGATGGGATGACTAATAAGGAGCCTCTAGTACCCTGGAAACTTCCCAAAGCCTCGTCCCTAACTTAAGGACACCAGGTCATGGGCATGTACCCCCGTAGGGCCCAGTGCCACAAACGGTGGCCCAAGTTCAAGGCTGTTTACATACACGTGCAACCTAGAGGCAGCTGTGAAATGGGGCCAATAAGGGCACCTCCCTCCCAGGGTGCTTGTGAGGATGGAACGGTAGTTATGGAGCCCTCAGCACAATGCCTGGTACACATCAGGTGCTTAATAAGTGCTTGATTCCTTCCTTCACTGGAGGACTTTGGTTCCTGCTGATGATGAAAGTGTGAGCTTGGCAGTAGCTGGCATGTGGAGTTCTTCCTGCCTGAAGGATGGGGATGGGAGGACACTGGTGAGAGACCCTGATGGTTGATCCAAGCATTTGTTAAGTACTTTTTATGTTCCTAGAACTGTGCTTAGCACTAGGGGTACAAGTGGACACTAGTGAAAGAGACAACATGTGAGTTGAGAGATGCTACGTGAGAGGCGGAGCAAGTGTGGGCTCTCCTGCCCTGGAACAGTAGGCTCTGAGCTGAGCATGGAGGGAAGTCAAGAGGCAGAGATGGAGCATTCCATTCATAGGAGGCAGCCATTAGGTGGAGGGGGATATAAGGGTCCTGGGGTACAGTCACAGAGGATGGGTGGGTGGTGCAAGGTTGTACAAGAAGGGGCTGGGGGTGGGTGGGGTGGGAAGGCACTGCTGGCAGTGGAGGACAGTGAGGTAGGGAGAGGAGTATTTAACAGAGGTCAGTCTAGCTGCCAGTTACTGTACAGTTGGAAGTGAAAAGCTGGTGGGAGTGGGGAGCTCCTCCATGACCTGCCAGTACCTGTGCCTCCACCTCCCAGCCCCACACCAAATCCATTGTCTCACTGGCCAGGGTAAAACTTGGGGAAAAACCTGCTGATTTCCAAGGCTGTGGATCCAAGAATGAGTGAAGGGAAGAAGGCTTGGGGAGCAGACCCCCATGGGGCTACCTTCTCTGCCTGCAGGCCAGTTTGCAAGCTTTCCTGGTCTCTGCTCCAAGGACAGAGGGTCATTGGGTAATGCACTTTGCAAACTTTAAAGCACTTGGCAAATGCTAGTTATTACCTTTATTTTTTATTCTGGAAAAGGAAGGGAAGGTACCTAAGATCTCTCCACGATCCAGGTTGTTGGGGGTGGGAGCAAAGTGTTCCTAAAGAATAAAAAAGCCAAAGCAGGACTGGGGGCGGCGGGGTGGGGGGTGGAACCTGACATAAGAGAAATTTGATCCTTATTGCTAGGTTGGAGAAGGAAGAATATGACCAAGAGGAGGGATGGAAAGGGATCACTGTTTCTGGAGCTGAGGGTAGAGAAGAGGGAGGTAGAAGCTCCAAGGAGGAAGCCAGCAGCGGCAGGTATCCAAAGAATATGGCAGAGCAGCCCCTGGTCGCAGCCGACCAGCAGCCAGGGCCGACTGGGCCAGTGTGTTCCTATACTTCCCTAGGAGGCAGCTGAGGTCAAGGGGATGGGGCTACCATGACCCCTGCTACTGGGGAGGCTAAGGAGGTGGATTGCTTGAGCTTGGAGATTTTGAGCTACAGTACGGCCACGGCAAGTCCAGCCCCAATATAGTAAGCCCTTGGGGGTTCCATCAGGCTCCCTAAGGGAGGCAAACCTGCCCAAGACAGAAATGTAGCAGGACAAGGCTTCTGGGTCAGTGGAAGGAAGAGGCCTAGGCCTTCCAGTGGCCACTGCACTTCCAGCCTGGTGAGAGAGGGGCTCCCAGTCTCCAAAAATGAACAAACAAAAACCAGAGAGGAACTAAGCACCTTAAGACATCCAGAACCCTGTGGAGGTTGGGAAAGGGAAGCCAGACCAACCTATAGCAAAAAGACCTTTAAGCTCAGGAAGGCTGAAAGAGTATCACACCAGGGAAAATAGGAACAAAAAGAAGGAAATGCCAAACACAACAAAGAAAACTAAGGATTAAGAGGAACCCAAGAGGTAATTGATCCCTGCTGAAGAGAGGGATTCGACAATAAGTATAGACAGAACTGAAGGGGGTTATGGCAACAATGGCTACAAGAACCAAAGAAATGAAGCAAGAGGAAAAAATGAATTTAGAATCAAAATAAGAGCTGGGGGTAGGTGGGGCCAGAAATGGAATGCAAATAAGTAGCTTAGGCACAAGGCAAAAAGCCTTACCCAGGTGATGAGTGTCTGAGAAAACAACAGAATGCTCAGAGCTCGATGATTCTGTGAGATGAGAAAGATTAGAACAAAATCAAATCTGAAAACAGAATAAAATCTAACATACTTTTAAAAAAGAACACATCTAACTGATGGAAAAAATAGGTAAGGGTTAGAGTTGGAGACACATTCTAAGCATCATTGCATTCCCAAGAAGTCATGATCCAACACAAAACCTGGATACTGTATTTTAAGAGATTATAATAGAAAACTTCCTAAAACAATGAGAACCAGAGAGAAAAAAGTGAACACAAAATATCCCCCAATCACCTCCTGAAAGATACTACAAACTAGAAATATTCTGGCCAAATTCTAGAGTTTAAGGTAAAAGTAAAATACTGCAAATGGCCAGAAAGAAAGGCTCCAAGGACCAAGAAACCACTCATGTTCACATAAGACTATGGTGCAAGTATTTAAATGGAAAAAAAAAAAATATTGGGATACAGTACTCCAAAAGACAAAAGAGAGAGGCTTACAATGTGAATAACTTACCCTCCAAAACTGAATATTATCCTACAAGGGAAAAAGAGATCTTTAATAGAACAGCCTATGGTTCTTAACCATTTTTGTGTGACAGACTCCTTTGGCTTTCTGATAAAGAATATGGACTCCTTAGAAAAGTGGGTTTTTTTAATTGTGTAGAATAAAATCATTGGATTATAAAGAAAACTGATTATTAAATATCAAAGTATTTAAAAAATAAGTTCGTGGACCCCAGATTAGGTACCCTTGTAATAGGGGATTTTCAAGCAATCTTGATGAAAAGACTAGAACTTAGTAGCTTTGAAGTGCAATCAAAGGAGTTGAGAAACTAGTTAGGAAATAACATTTGAGCCAATGGAAGGGGCTAAGTGGTGAAAAATTACTTACATTCCGATAAGAGAAGTGATCAGCCTTTCTCCTGAATTACTGCTGCTTTCAAAGGTTTTAAGAGGCTTTTAAGAAATGTGTAAACACACACGTACAACCTGTTTCAGATTGCTTACCGTCTCTAGAATACAGCCCTGCTGGCTCCAGGTTAAGTACTGCTCTCCATCCCTCATTTCTTTTTCTTTTTCTTTTTTTTTTAGTAAGAGACTGTATTTAATTCTTCAAAAATCTAAGCACAGACCAAATGTGTTTCTTTGTGAATACTTTGTAGAGATGAAGTGAGAAGTAAGTTTTGCATTTTGTTTTAAAGAAATAATTGTAAGACGATAATGATAAAGAAGGATAAAGAATACAAGAATTCATGCATTGTGTGAAGGGTTACGTCATCTCCAGTGAGAGGTCCACAAGGAGATCCATGCAACAAGACAACGGTACACACATTTGTTTTCCCCACCCCTTGTGTATGTTTTTTGCCACTGGACCGCTGAGTTACTGCGACTGCCTTTGGCATGGAACAAAGGAATCAAGTCACAACTCCTCCTTCCCAGAGTCGTCATCGTAATGGTCAGCATCTTCTTCCTCCTCATATTCACCATCATGCAAGTTGTCATAAGGTAAAATCTGAACTGTTGTCATTGGAAGGGGTGGGATGGAAGGATAGAATTTGGAACTCATAACTTCAAAAAACAATGTTTTAAAAAGAGCTCTTACATGTATTGGGGGGATCATCTAAAAAAAGAAATGTGCAAACACAAGGACTGGATGTGACTTCAATTTCCTTGGTTGTAATAGTGAAAAGAAAAGAATAGGAAAAAGAAATATACTGGGGAAGAAATGATGAAGAGACAGAATCTTACTATTTCAAATAATTGGGGTGCACAAGGAAAGCATAAAATCTATAGAAAAGGGGGCATGGGGAGCTGACATAATCACTAATCTGACATGCACAAAGGAAGGATATACACAGAGCTTGGTGTAAAAAATGCATGTAGAAAATGTAGAAATATAGAAAAAATGTAGGAAAAACCAGGAACAGGAAAAGAGAAAGGGAGGATTTGAAGAAAGGGCTGGTTCGGGGAGGGAATATTCCAGCAAGTCACTTTACCTCTGTTTGCCTCAATTTCTTCATCTGTAAAATGGCATAATAATAGCATCTGCCTCCTAGCGTTCTTGCGAGGATCAAATAAAATAACTGTAAGGTGCTTGGCACAGTGCCTGGCACGCAGTGGGCGCCGTACAAATTTTACCTTTTAGCGTCACCATAGAAAGCATTATATGTAAAATACGACAATTATGTAGTATCGTCATTCAGCTGTATCAGTAATTTTTCAGTCATGTCCAATTTTTCATGACCCCATTTGGGGTTTTCCTGGCAAAAATTTGCTGGAGTGGTTTTGATGGAGGATAGGACCTGGACCCTAAAAGGAAAAGATGGTGTCTTTGCCCCTGAACGTTCCTACAAATTTCAGGAACCCAGTTTCTGGCGTTGGCCTAGCACAGCCTGTCTTGATTGCTTAATTAGCTGATTTGACACTCCTTAATCCCATCCAGATTCTTTCTGTTACCTCCAGACCTTCCCACTCCTTGATCCCATCCAGATTTTCTCAGTCTTTTTCTGTATAAGCATACCGATCTTACCCCATTAAATTGTGCAGTTCTTAGACTCTCTCTGCTTCTATTGGTGATACAACAAACCTTGTTACTCTGACTGAAAGAAGGCATAAGTGGTTGAATTCTTTCGAGGCGGACCCTTGTACCTTTGCATTTTGGGGTTTCCAACCCCAAACTGCAACAGTTTGCCATTTCCTTCTCCAGCTCATTTTACAGGTGAGGAAACAAACAGGGTCGAGTGACTTCCCCAGGGTCACACAGCTAGTGTCTCTGAGGCAGCATTTGAACTCAGGTCCTTCCTGACGTCAGGCCTGGTACTTTATGCACTGTGTCATCTACTCCCCACCACTATGCAGTATAATATATTATTATTAATGAACACGAAGAGGTACTTCATAAAGCAGAGGTCAAAAAGAAGGTAGGACTGGACTTGGTCGAGAGAGCAGGAGTGGGGGAGTAGGAACAATTAAAACAAAAACTGTGTTTCTTAGATTCTTTTCCAATTCTCTTTACAGAGAAGGAACAGGGTGAAAAAAATGTCAAGCAAACATGACAGCAGAACACACAAGAGTTTGCCTATAAATGGTAGATGGTAGCAGAGAGTGGCCAGCATTTTTATAGAGCTTGAAGGTTTGTAAAGCACTTACACAAGTTATCTTATTTGGTCGCTGTAACAATAAATAGATGCCTAGGTTCTATGAATAGCTTCTTTTAGGTGCTGTTGAATAGGTGCTATTATCTCATTTTACAGATGAGAAAACAGAGGCTGAGAAAGTCTAAGTAACTTGTTCAAGGTCTTAGAGCTAATAAGATTTGAACTTAGGACTTCCTGACAATAGATCTAGAGCTCTATCCACTGTACCTAACTCCCCCTGGAAAGAAATTAGTTACTTACAAGTTGGGGAATGACTGAAGGAATTGTGGTATGTGAATTTTATGCAATACTGCTATGCTTTAAGAAACAACAAAAATGGTTGCTTTTTTAGGGGTGGAGCCAAGATGGTGGAGTAAAGGCAGGGGCTTGCTTGAGCTCTCCCAAATTCCCCTTCAAACAGCTCTTTTAAAATGATATTTTATTTTTTCCAATTACATGTAAAGACAGTTTTTGACATTCATTTTTTATAACATTTTGAGTTCCAAATTTTTCTTTCTCTGTTTTTGCTCTCCTTGGTTTAGCTATCAGCACCATATTTGTGTCATAAAAGGAATTTGGTAGGACTCCTTTGCCTATTTTTCCAGATAATTAATATGGTATTGGAATTAATTGTTCTTTAAATGTTAAATAACTTTTTAAAAATGCCTCAAAGTTGTTAGAAACATACTCACATTGTCTAGGAATAAGCAAGACACTTTGGGAAGTCAGGAATGTTTTAATTATACTTTACATTTATTCCCTCTGAATAAATGAGCACCTGCCCTGAACAGAGTACGGGAGAAAGTACAAAGGACTCAGATGGACACCAGTCCTTTAATAGACCCTCACCTTAAATCTCCCTCCAGGCTCTTCATTGGCCAGATACAACCTCCTGACTGCTACATCATGCCCTCTTCAAATGGCTCATTTAAGCATGCTTACAAGCCTCTGAGCTTTCACCTGACCAACCTGAG
>CM053625.1:326649358-326667303 GCA_028646595.1 Phalanger gymnotis | reverse complement strand
GAATTTTCTCCCTTGACCCTGTCCCTTTTTGAAAGCGTTTGTTTTTGATTACCTCCTCCCCTTGTCTGCCTTCCCTTCTATCGTCCCCCCTTTTTTATCTTCTTCCTCCTTTCCTGTGGGTAAGATACCCAATTGAATGTGTATGCTATTCCCTCCTCAGGTCAGATCTGATGAGAGCAAGATTTACTCATTCTTCCTTACCTGCCCCCTCTTCCCTTCCTACAGAACCGCTTTTTCTTGCCACTTTTATGCGAGATAATTTACCCCATTCTATCTCTCCCTTTTTCCCTCTCTCAATATATTCTTCTCTGATCCCTTAATTTGATTTTATTTTTTTAGATATCATCCCTTCATCTTCAATTCATCCTGTGCCCTTTGTGTGTGTGTGTGTGTGTGTGTGTGTGTATGTATATACACACACACACCTACATATATACATACATAGACACACATATGTATATATATATATACATACACGCACACACACACACACACATATATATATATATGCATATTCCTTTCAGCTATTATGATACTGAGGTCTCATGAATCATACACATCATCTTTCCACGTAGGAATGTAAACAAAACAGTTCAACTTTAGTAAGTCTCTTATGATTTCTCTTTCTTGTTTACCTTTTCATGCTTCTCTTGATTCTTGTGTTTGAAAGTCAAATTTTCTATTCAGCTCTGGTCTTTCTGGTCTTTTCACTGAGAAAGCTTGAAAGTCCTCTATCTTGTTGGAATCCATATTTTGCCTTGGAGCATAATACTCAGTTTTGCTGGGTAGGTAACCATCACCCCTTTAAGTAAATATGGGAAGGATTGATCGATGCATTGACAAATCAAAGGGGGCAGTCCCCTCTGTAAATACAGATACAGAGACCCAAAAGAAAACGATAATGCAATTTTCCTTTTAAGATTCAAAAGTTTCTTCCCATAAGGCTGTCTGGCAGGGAAGATCCATCAATGGAGCCCTCTGATCCTTGGTATTTGTTCCAGCCATCTCTAGCATCTTCTTCTTGCCTTCTTGTAGGAACCAGCTTTCTTTCCATTCTCCTACAAAAGTTGCCTTAGCACAATTTTAAGTTACCATTTCTAATCCTTATACCCTGATCATTTTTACAAATTCAAAACTGGAACTTTGGCCAATTGTCATGTTTAAGAAATTCACATCAGAACCCAGTTTCTTACACTTTACATTAGCTCATTAGTAATTTCCTCACCAGGAGGATATTTCACTAAGGAATTAACAGGCTCCAGTAGATACATAAATACATTAGATAACCAATTCTTAACACAGTACATATAACATCATAAACTGCAGTCATGCCATGTTTCTTTGATGGCATTTACAAAATAAACCACAAGCCATTCTTCTTTTAACATTGCTAATTGTAACAAAGCTTTAGACAAGCATGATATTAACCAAATAACATTCTCACAAGCCCTTGACCTAATTGTCTCCATATCATTACCAGGAAAAAAACATAACTTATACAAGAACACTAGTCACAGTCCTATAGTAATCTAAGATGTTCCATAATCAATTATTTTAATAGATTTGTTACTGTACTTACAAAACCTTCTGATTATAGAAATTTGCTACCAAGACAGTAGGGACTGAAGAATAAGGGGACTGTATTTTCCCCAGATTTCTATCAACTCCAGGCAGAAGTTGTGTCAAACTTCAAGCTGCATTGAGCCAGGCCTAGTCTGCCAGGTTTCAGTTAAGAGGATCAAGTCAAGGGGGACCTACCTCAGCACATGCTGAACAATTGCCCTCTTAACCCTCCCATGAACTCATACCTCCAGCTCATGCCTGCCCTCCCACAGGGCTGCTGGCATCTTGGGTCAGCCTTCTTGGATACTCACACCTGGAATTAGACTCAGAAAAACAGTTAGTTAACAGTCCCATTAAATCTTTGAATGGCAAGTTCCAATAATCAGTTTAGGATATGACCATAATCTCATATTGCTTAAGGAACATCCTTAAAGCTAGCTCTAAATAGCTTGCATGCATTTCCTCTCTTGTTCATAAAATCTTCCCATTAAGATCATAAGTTATTGCTCTAACACATTTGCATCAGTTTCTCTTCTGTTTTTCTATTCTTCTCTAATTATACCTGATCTGAAAGAATTGAGCCATATAACTTTATGTTTTAGACCATGGAATGAATTCAAATCCACATTTAACTTTTCCTGTCAATACAAAAATATTCTACAACTTATCTGTCTTAAAGAGACTTACATTGACATTCTTTTCCCTAAACTGAAGACATCTCTGATTTAGTTCCAGTAATTAATTACACTATTTTTATTAATACCTATTTGCTCTTATTTCACTTTAAAACATCTAAGGACCCTATCCCACATAGATACAATATAACTTTTAATCCCAGCCTTAGTCTATGGGATAATGATTCAACCTTACATTTGCACCTTCACTTCACAAACCTCTCTTCCCCCATCCAAACTATTCCCACCAATATCCAGAAACATTATCTTTCATTTGACTCTACAAGAGTACCAATGCAACCAGTCATTTGATTAAAAGCGACAAGATTTACCCAACAAGGTCTTTGTATAAATACTTGATTTATAGCAAAAACTTAACTTCCAGACAAAACTTGGAAGTTATAATTTCTTAGGTTACAGCAATTGTCCAACTTCTTAACTTAATACAACTCTAACAAAATTTATACTATAGAAATGTAAACATTATTATTTATGTAAAATTTGAACTATTCATTTCAGCCTAGGTAAATACATTTCTAAACCAAATATGACAGTTTAAAATTATCAAATTTTCATCCTTTAAAGGCACCCAATTCACATATATCAAACTCAGATTAAAATCACATAATGGTCTTCTCAAATTTCACAATCTAAGAGAATTTTAGAAATACAGAAACAATAAATTTCAGATGACATCAATTGCATTTCCAGATTATCGCATATTGAAATTGTTGATCCTATTACTTCTGGTATTTATTTATTAATACATTAATACCTTAAATACATTTTATTTATTTAGCTGTATATTCTTCAGCACTGAACAGCTCTTCTGAGCTACCCACTACCTCTGGCCCAAGTATTAGGAATATTTGCCTGGCCGTGAATGAACTTATAAAAAAGGAAAACTTTATTTCATGTCATTATTTGCTTTTATGAACTATCCAGATTTGAATTTGGCACCCAGCTTTCTCCAAGCTTCATCTTGTTCATTCCAATCCCTGACTCCAATTCTTTAGAGTTTTTACAAAAAGGTGTGGATTAACAAATGGCCTAAGGAATTTGAAAAAGATAGGCCACTTCCCTTTCAAGCAAAATGACCAAGCTAAAACATTTTTAGTTTCCCCTCCCTTTGTCTGCCTCAGCAAGAGAGAGGGATCCCTTTCACTTGCTGAGGAGGATTGACAAAGGTGAGTTGAAGAGGAACACAGGATTATCCATAATAAAGATCTCAGCCATAGGTAAATTACTTTGGGCCTGGCATCCCTTTGAGAACAAAAGAGCCTGCCTTTTAGATATGCTAATTTTCAGATGGCCAGCTTCCTCAACCACTTTGGATGGAATGCAGTTTAATTTCTGCCACTAGCCAACAGTAAGACTTCATATTTTTATATAATCTCTGTGGAAACAAAATTCAGTCATACCTTACATGGGCAAAGCTTAATGATTATACAAATCAAAATCTCTCATAGTCGATACCCAGATTCAATAAAACCTTTCATCACTAACTAATCAGCCCTATTTTCCAATCAGGTTACAAGTTTCTTTTAGCTTCAGCTCCTGATTGACACACCCAGTCTTCTAAGGTGGAGTGGGTGGGAGGGGGTGGCCAAGAGCACATGGCAGCTAAGAGAAGCCAGGCAGTCTCAAGCCCCCACCTAAATCCCTTTATCTTCAGCTTCTATCTCTCTTTCTTTCCCAATCTTTACTGAAACTTTCCCCTCTGAATTCCAGTTTCAGTCTTTCTTTCCTAATCTTGATCCAAACTACCTCAAACATTTTAAATAAGTGAAAAAAATATTATACTCACCAGGCTTCTTCTCCAATTGCTTTTTACCTTAAAACTTAAGAATTAAATGACTAGCAATTTAATCACATTCTAAACAGACCACTCAATCCCCAAAGGAATCATCCCATTATACAGAAGATCCCCCTTACTTCTCTTCTATAGTTTAAGCACTTGCTTGATGTTAGATAGACTGAGTTCAGTGAAAATATACAGATTTTTAACCTTTAGGATCCAATCAAATCTTAATTAAGAGCTCGCAGCTTTCTTCTCTTTCCAATTCAGTCATAACTTCTAAGAGATCTCTTCTTTTATGTTTTCTTGTCCTCTCTCAACCCTGCAAACTCAACAGAGTCAATCCTCACAAGGACTCCCTGTTTCTTGTTCAGGATTTCTTGAGAGTTTGCTCCCAGAGTGTAGAGCAGCACTTTCCTGGGGTCAACCCACCAGTGCTTTTCTTCAAAGCACTAGGAGAAATCCATTCTTCCCACCTAGGTCAAATATTTTAAGAGCTCTTTTCCCTGTTCCAAGCAAATCTTATTTCTCAACTTGGAGCGAATCCATACATGACAAAGAAGGACTCCCCCACCTTGCTCAGGCACCTGACTTGCACTTTCAATGGCTGTTTTCCTTCCCTTTTCCCCCTTTACTCATGTTCCTGGGTTCCCAAGGATTCCAGAAAAATACTCCCGGGAAATTAGCAGTCTGAAGAAGGAAATTTTCACCTGCAGATACTAGGGCCCACTGCAAAAGAGCAGGGGTGCCACTCATTCTCTGCATGAAATACCTCTTTCTTCTGATGCTGTATTGATCCCAGATGAGCCCCCAACTGTTAGAAACATATTCACATTGTCTAGGAATAAGCAAGACTCTGGGAAATCAGGAACGTTTTAATTATAATTTACCTTTATTCCCCCTGAATAAATGAGTACCTCCCCTCAACAGAGTACAGGAGACACCAGTCCTTTAAGAGACCCTCACCTCAAATCTCCCACCAGGTTCTTCATTGGCCAGATACAACCCCCTGACTGCCTACGTCATGCTCTCTTCAAATGGCTCATTTTAAGCATGCTTACAAGCCTCTGAGCTTTCACCTGACTGACCTGAGGCCTGGTTTCTGCTAAAGCTGGGGGGGCAGGGGGAAGAGAGGGAAGTACACCTTTAATTCTGTGGAAACAAAACTCCTCCTCCCATTTCTTACAAAATGAATTCTAGAGTGGCAGAACCAACAAAAGGTCAGGGTGAAACAATTTTCCAGCCTAAAACTACTTAGAAGGTCAGCAAGAAAGGTCTGTATTATTGGAGTGAGAATAGAGCTCAATCCAGTACAGGCTGCATCCTGGCAAGCCAGCAGCAAGCCTTGGGGGTTGCATTGGTGGTGGCAGCAGCTTCCAGAGCTCTCAGTCTATAGACAGGAAGGGGTTCAGACAACTAGTCAGAAGGAGATTACAGGGGACCCTTTGATGGTGTTGGGATCAGGATTCCGTTGCATTGCCTGAGGCATTACAGGGTCACAGTCCCAGGGTGAGGAGGAATATTCACAGGAGTAGGGACCCTGGACCCAGTTCCAGGGTGAAAAGAGTTCTTGTGGTCATACACAGGCCAGGAAAGCAGTGAACACATTCTTCTTCAGAGCATGCTATTTTGAAAGAACTGAAAACTTATAGACCCCAAGAACTAGCTCTGAAAACAACAAGAAAAACCTGAATCTTGTGGGACAGTGCCCCCTCCACCCAGATAGCAGAACATAACTCTAACATAAAAGTAAAATTATTTTTAAAAAAATAGGCTGGGAAAATGAGCAAACAATAACAACAACAAAAAAAGAACCTGACCTGTGGTGACAGGGAAGATCAAAACAAGTGCAGAAGGAGACAACAGTGTCAAAACAGTTACATGCAAAGCCTCTGACATGTGAATTGGTCTCAGGCCCCCAAAGAATTTCTGAAAGAGCTCCAAAAGGGCTAGAAGGCCCAAAAAAAGTAGAGGAAAAACTGGAAAAAGAAATGAGTGATACAAGAAAATCATGAAAAAAAGTCAACAACTTGGTTAAGGAGGCACAAAAAATACTAAAGAAGATAACACCTTAAAAAACAGAATAAGCCAAATAGTAAAAGAGGAACAAAAATCCACCTAAGAGAAGAACTTCTTAAAAAGCAGAATCGGACAAATGAAAAAAAAAATGTACAAAAATTCCAGAAGAAGAGAACTCTCTAAAAAATAGAATTGGCCAAATGAAAAAAGGGGTACAAAATTCCTTAAAAATTAGAATTGGGCAACTGGAAGCTAATAATGTCATGAGACATCAAGAAACAATAACAAAATCAAAAGAATGGAAAAAATAGAAGAAAATGTGAAATAGCTTATTGTCAAAACAACTGACCTGAAAAACAGGTCCAAGAGAGATAATTTAAGCATTTTTGGACTACCCAAAAGCCATGATCAAAAAAAAAAAGAGCCTAGCCATCATTTTTCAAGAAATTATCAAGGAAAACTGCCCAGATATTATAGAACTAGAGGGTAAAATAGAAATTGAAAGAATCCACCAATCACTTCCTGAAAGAGATCCCAAAATGAAAATTCCCAGGAATATTACAGCTAAATTCCAGAGCACCCAGACCAAGGAGAAAATACTGCAAGCAGCCAGAAGGAAACAATCAAACATCATGGAGCCACAGTCAGGATAACACAGATTTAGCAACTTTCACATTAAAGGATCAGAAGGCTTTGGAATATGATATTCTGGAAAGCAAATGAGCTAGGATTACAACCAAGAATCACCTATCCAGAAAAACTGAGTATAATCCTTCAGGGGACAATATAAATATTACTGAAATAGAGGACTTTCAAGCATTCATGATGAAAAGACCAGAGCTAAGAAAATTTGACTTTCTCAAGACTCAAACACAAAATAGTAAACAGGAAAGAAAAATAAGAGATTCAATAAGGTTATACTGTTTGCATTCCTACATGGGAAGATGATACTTTTAACTCCTAAGAACTTTATCATTATTAGGACAGTAAGAAGGGCTATACAAAGACAGAGAACATGGCTATGAATTGAATATGATGGGATGATATCCAAAAATAAAATAAAATGAAGTGGTGAGAAAGAGGGATGCAGTGGGAGAAGGGAAAGGGAGAGGTAGAATAGGGCAAATTATCTCACATAAGAGGTGCAAAAGAACTTCTACAGTGAAGAGAAAGATGGGGGGGGCAGGAATGGGCAACTCTTGAACCTTACTCTTATCAGAATTGGCTCAAAGAGGCAATAGCATACACATCCATTTCAATATACAAATCTATCTTACTCTACAGGGAAGTAGGAGGGGAGTGGAATAAAAGTGTGTGTGGGGCTGATAGGAGGATAAATGAACTGAGGCAGTGGTCAGAAGCAAAACACTTCTGAGGAGGGACAGAGTGAAAGGAGGGAGAGTAAGATAAATGGGGAAAGATAGGATGGAGGGAAATACACAGTAATAATAACTGTGGATGTGAGTGGGATGACCTTATCCATAAAACAGAAGTGGATAGCAGAGTGGATTAAAAACCTGAATCCCATGATATGTTATTTATGAGAAATACAGTTGAAGCACAGATGCAGATACAGGAAAGGAAAGGGCGCTGATGCAGAATCTGTTATGCTTGAGCTGAAGTAAATTAAAAAAAAAAAGCATGGGTAGCAATTATGATCTCAGGTAAAGCAAAAGCAGAAATAGACCTAATTAAAAGAGAGAAGCAGGAAAACTATATTTCACTAGAAGCTATCATAGACAATGAATTAATATCAATACTAAACATATGTACCAAATAGGTATAGCATCCAAATTCCTGAAGGAAAAGTTAAATTAGTTACAGGAGAAAATAAACAGTAAAACTAAACTGGTAGGGGACTTCAACTTTCCCCTCTCAGAACTAGATAAATCTAACCAAAAAATAAGAAAGAAGTTAAGAAGAGGAATAGAATTTTAGAGAAGTTAGATATAATAGACATCTGTAGAGAATTGAATAGGAATAGAAAGGAATATACCTTTTTCTCAACAGTAAATGTTACCTACAAAAAAATTGATCACATATTAGGACAGAAAAACCTCACAACGAAATGCAGAAAAGCAGAAATATTAAATGCATCCTCTTCAGATCATAATACAATAAAAATTATATCCAATAAAGGATAGTAGAAACAATAAATTTAATTGTTGCAATCTAAACAACTAAATCTATCTAAACTAAACAATAAGTTCATTAAAGAGAATGACAACAGTGAGAAAACATACCCAAATATATGGGATACAGCCAAACCAGTGTTTAGGGGAAATTTTATATCTCAATAGATCAATGAATTGTGACAGATGACAAAAAACCCTAGGGAAAAAAACAAAAATTCCCAATTAAACACCAAATTGGAAATCCTGAAGCTCAAAGGAGAGATTAATAAAACTGAAAGTAAGAAAACCATTGAACTAATAAGAAAAACTAGGAAGTAGTTTTATTGGAGGGTGGGTGGGGAGAAACAATAAAATAGAGAAACCATGATGAATATTTACATATATACAAATTTCTCAGATTAGGAGAAGAGGAAATAAAATACTTAAATAACCCCATCTTAGAAAAAGAAATTAAACAAACCATCAATCAAAAAATCTCCAAGACCAAATGGATTCACAAGTGAATTCTACCAATCATTTAAAGAACAATTAATTCCAATACTATATAAACTATTTGGGAAAATAGGTAAAGAAGGAGTTCTACCAAATTCCTTTTACGACACAAATATGGTGCTGATACATAAACCAAGAAGAGCAAAAATAGAAAGAACACTATAGACCCATTTCCCTAATGAATATTGATGCAAAAATTTTAAATAAAATACTAGCAAGGACATTGCAGCAATATATCGCAAAGATCATACATCACCAGCTGGGATTTATACCAGGAATTCAGGCTGGTTTAATTTTAGGAAAGCTTTCAGCATAATTGAACATATTAATAACAGAAACAATAAAAAAAATAAGATTGTCTCAACAGATGCAGACAAAGTACAGCACTCATCCCTATTAAAAACACTAGCAAGTATAAGAATAATTGGAGCTTTCCTTAAAATGATAAGTAATATCTATCTAAATCCATCAGCAAACATTATCTGTAATGGGAATAAACTATATATCTTACCAATAAGATCAGGGGTGAAACAAAGATGCTCATTATTGCCACTGCTATTCAATATTGTACTAGAAATGTTAGCTATAGCCATAAGAGAATAACAAGAAATTAAATATGGTAATGTGAAAACAGAACTATCACTCTTTGCAGATGATATGATGGTAGACTTAGAAAATCCTAGAGAAACAACTAAAAAATGACTTCAGCTTACTAACAACTTTAGCAAAATTGCAGGATACAAAATAAAGTAACATAAATCATCAGCATTTCTATATATTACCAACAAAATCCAGCAGCAAGAGATAGAGAAATTCCGTTTAAAATAATTATAGAAAAAATATAAAATACTTGAGAGTCTACCTGCCAAGACAAACCCAGGAACCATATGAACACAATTACAAAACACTGTTCACACAAATAAAGTCAGATCTATACAATTGGAAAAATATCAATTGCTCATGTATAGGCCAAGCCAACATAATAAAAATGACAATTCTACCTAAATTAATTTACTTATTAACTGCCATACCAATCAAACTACCAAAAACTATTATATAGAGCTAGAAAAAAATGATAAAATTCACCAGGAAGAACAAAAAGTCAAGAATACCAAGGAAATTAATAAGGAAAAAAAAGATGAAGGAAAATGGTCTAGCCACACCAGATTACAAACTTACAGTATAAAACGGCCCTCATCAAAACAATCTAGTACTGGCTAAGAAATAGAATGGTGGATCAGTGGAAAAGATTAGGTACGCAAGACACAGTAGTAAATGACTATAGTAATCTAATGTCCGATAAATTCAAAGATGCAAGCTTTTGGGAAAAGAACTCTCTATTTGACAAAAACTGCTGGGAAATTTGGAAAGCAGTTTGGCAGAAATTAGGTATAGACCAACATCTCACACCATATATAAAGATAATGTCAAAATAGGTACATGATTTAGACATAAAGGGTGATACCATAAGCAAATTAGGAGAGCAAGGAATAGATCTATGGATAAGAGAAGAATTTATATCCAAACAAGAAATAGAGAGTATTATGGGATGTAAAATGTATAATTTTTATTACATTAAGTTAAAAAGGATTTTGCATAAACAAAACCAACGCAGCTAAGATTAGATGGAAAGCAAAAAGCTGGGAAACAATTTTTGCGGCAAGTATCTCTGGCAAAGAAATCTAAGTGATATATAAACAAAAAGTATCAAGTAAAATCTGTTTTTAAAAAGTCAACTGCAAATGTCAATGGTATAAACTCATCAATAAAATGCATAAGGCTAGAAAACAAAATGCAATGATATGTTGTTTACAAGAAACACTGAAACATAAGGATTGAGATGGTTAAAATGAGATTCTGAAAGAAAATGTATTATGCTCCAATCAGATTTTTAAAAGGAGTAGCAAACATGTCGTCAGACAAGGCAACTGTTAAAACAGACGTATAAAGTGAGGTGAGCAGGGTAAACTGCATTTTGCTTAAAGGCAATTTAGACAATAAAATATTAGCAAAATAATACATTTGTACCTCAATGTGCCTCTTTCTGAACTGGAACATTTTAACAAGAAGTTTTTTTAAGAAAGAATTTAATAACATAAACAGAATATTAGGAATGTTAACTATGATAGAGGAGGCAGCTAGGTGATGGCATGGTGCATAAAGCACTGGGCTGAGTCAGGAAGATTCATTTTCCTCAATTCAATCTGTCCTCACACTCTCAGCAAGGAACTTAACCTCTGTTTGCCTCAGTCCACTGGGAAGGAAATAACAAACTACAGCATTGGCTTTGCCAAGAAAACCCCATAAACAGTATGGTCCATGGGGATCACAAAGAGTAGGCCAAAACTGAATGACTAAACAACAACAACAACAACAAACGTGAAAGGTCTCTGGTGGTTAGGGAATGGGAACAGAAAGGAATATACCTATCACTCAGGAATGTGTAGTGTCTTTTTTTTTTTTTTAAATCATGTGTTAAGACATAAAATCCTTATAAAAATGCAGAAAAGTCAATATATTAAACATAACATTAACTGACCACAATGCAATTTAATTATAATTAATAAAATTCAAACTTAAATGGAAATAAAAAATTTAATCCTAAAGAATAGATGGGACAATAAATATATAAGCAACAGAAATTTTTGCAAAAGAAAATGACAACACAAAAAAACATATCAAACTTTTGGAAGGCAAATAAATCGATCTCTAGCAGACAAATTTATATTCCTAAAAAAACTTTCATCAACAAAAGAGATAAAGGATAAATCATTAAATTGGGCAAGAAAACCCCCCAAAAGACAACAAATCTTAAATCCTCAATTAACTAAACACAAAACAGGCATACTGAAAATAAAAGAAAAAGAAAACTAGCAATTTTTGAATGAATAAAATTAGGAACTGATTTTTTAAAATTAACAAACCATTGTCTGACTAAAAAGAAAAGCAAATTATAAATATCAAAAACATGAGAAATCATAAGAAATAAGGAATAGAATTTTATTTTATTTTTTTTGCTTTTTGGCAGGGCAATTGGGGTTAAGTGACTTGCCCAAGGTCACACAGCTAGTACATGTGTCAGGTGTCTGAGACCAGATTTGAACTCAGGTCCTCTTGACTCCAGGGCTGGTGCTCTGTTCAAAGTGCCACCTAGAAGAATAGAATTCTTAAGAAACTATTGTACCCAATTATATACTGTGTTGGTAAGCAAAATGGACTCTTAGCACAGTTCAACCAAGTGCCCTTGAAGAGTTTGGCTTTTGTTTCCTTTGATTAATTCAGTGTATTTCATTGAGTCTTACTAGGTGCTAGCCCCCCCCCCCCCAAACCCCTATTAGGTGCTAAGCCTATGTGGGTGTGAAGCTCCCAGGATACTAAGGGGAGGTGCTAACTCAAGAGCAATCGTAGGAGCCTAAGTTCTGGTCATTCAGATGATGTTTGATGACGGCTGAAACGGTATAAGAAGAGAAGATAGAGCTATTTGCACAGGGCTCTCACTCTTAGTGGTGCACCTGATTTGGAGACTCCAGGCAGCTGTAGCTAAGAGCCCTCCAGTTCATAAACCTGGCTGTTGGGACTTTGTTACACTCTGGTAACTATGTATTGGGATTTGAATCAGACAAGGTCTGTCTGTCGATGTTTGTAGTTTGTATTTTGCTCTGAAGTTCAGGGTGCTGCCTTTTGCCCCTGAACTAAGTGAGTGATATTTGTATGCTGGATTAAAATAAGCTTGTTAACCCCTTAACGTTGCTTTCCTTGGTTAAGCAGATCAAAAGAACCTGGGTTTTTGCAGCATGCTGGCAGCATTCTTGTTGTTGGGCTTGTGTTGGTATTTCACCCCCACAACAGCTGCTAGCCAGGTTGTAGAAACATATACCAACAAAATTGATCATCTAAGTGAAATGGATTACTATTTACAGAAATATAAATGATCCAGATTAGCAGAATAAAAAATGGACAATTTGAATAACAATCTCATAAAAATAAAATGAAAAAGCCGTAAGGACCTCCCAAAGAAAATATATCTAGAAGCAGATAGATTTATAAGTGAATTCTATCAAACATTTTAAAAAAAAATAATTCTAATATTACAAGTTATTTGTAAAAATAGGGAAATAGGGGATCTTACCAAACTTGTTCTGTGAGATTAATATGTTCCTGATACCTAAATCAGGGAGAGAGAAATCCTAGAAAGAAAACAGTCGACCAATATCTTTAACGATTATCAGTGCAAAAATTTGAATAAAATTTAGCAAAGAGATCATAAAAGCATATAAAAGAATATTATACCCTATGATTAGATTGGATTTACATCAGCAATCTAGGTTTCATTCAACATCAGCCAAACTTTACATATATCCCACCACATTAGTAACAAAAATAATAATTACATGGTTTCATTAATAGATTCAGAAAAAGCTTCTAAAATATACAACACCCCTTTATGTTAAAACCACACACACATTAAAATCACAAGAATAAATGAAACTTTTTTTAATATAATAAATAATATATCTAAAGGCACAAGTTAGCATTATATTTATAAGGGTGGAGGTTGATTGAGTCAATCAATAACCCCACCTCACTTAAAGTACCTAATGCTAATTTTATTAGCTCTAGTTCTGATACCTTTTCTGAGAAAAGATCTTTATTTAGTCAATGGAAGGCCTCATACTAATATACTCCCTCTCATACCCTGTGGGACTTCTAAAAAACAAGAAACTAATTTGGAACCCAACATTCAATGTTGTGGCACCTTCTGACCAGGTCCCTGAGGGAATTCACTTTGAGAGGAAAGACTGGATCCTCTATCTCCTCTCCCTCTTCACTATACTGCAGAGGGTCAGAGCATTTGCACTTTTCATTGGTATCCTAGCAATGTCCCCAGAACAGCTGATGGCTATGACTAATCACCAGACACAGCAAGAAAAGGATTCGTCAAGCCTCTCCTAGGAATCCAGCTGGAAGTGACCATTCCAAAGGGAAACTTTCTGAAGGGTCCACAAAGGGGATTAAAGAGCCTTTATCGAAAGGTCTTCTAGGATCGATGAGATATCCCTTTGACCACATGGTCAAACCTAATCCTAACATCCCCTCTGGAATACTCTCTCTCCTCATCCCTGCCTTCTGACTCCCCTGGCTTCCCTCAGGTCTCAGCTAAGATCCTGCCTTCTACAGGAAGCCTTTCCCAACCCCTCTTAACTCCCGTGCCTTCTCTCTATTAATCATTTCCTATTTATCCTGTATATAATTTGTTTTCTTGTTGCCTTTCCCATTAGACTATAAACTCCCGGAGGTCAAGGACTGTCTTTTGCTTCTCTTACAAAAGCATCCCTGATGCTTAGCACAGTGTCTGACACATAGTAGGTACTTATTAAATGTTTATCGACTGACTGCACATGCTCTCTAAGCTTGAGCCTTTGGACAGCTTGGGGGAGGTGTTTTGTACTGACTTTTTCTACTATACTATGTTAGTAAATATCATTTCTAAAAGCTAATTAGGTCTGGGTGGCTAGTTGATGTCAACTGATCATCAATGGGAAAAGCACACCAGTGGGGACTTGTGTCTATAGCATTACAAAGGCAGCCCCAGCCCCTCAGGGGGTTGAGCCATGAGTGGGAGGAGCCAGCCACCTTCTGGGCATCCAGACTGCCAGTACAAGCCGGGATTGGGCGAGTAGCTCTGAAGCCTGAGCCTCGTCTATAATTGAGAAATCCTAGAGGCCTTTCCTATCTGGAGTCAAGCAAAATTGTCTATTATCACAACTTTTTTTTTTGTACAGTTGTAGAAATTATAGCTAAAGCCACAAGAAAAGAAAATAAATGGAAGAAGTAACCATGGGCAAGACATACTAAAAATCATTTCTTTTTGCTAATGATTTGATGGTTTGCTTACAGAACTCTAAAGATTCAACTAAAAATTGATTGAAACAAGAACTTCAGCAAAGTAATGATAGGAAATAATCCCAGCCCCACATTATATGCACTATGGTGCCACCTAGCTGCCCAGACCAAAGGTGCTTCACTTTTTTGTGTATCATGGGCCCTTTGGGCAGGTTGATGAAGCCTATGGACTCCTTATCAGAGTAATATTTTGAAATGCAAAAGATAAAATACATCAGATTACAAAGGAAAAACTAGACTGAAATATAGCTGTCAAAATATTTTCTAAACAGTTTCATAAACTCCAGAATAAGAACACCTGGTTTTCAACATCTCACACTGTATACCAAGATAAGGTTGAATATGGGTACATGATTTACATATAAAGATTGATAACATGAGCAAATTAGGGGAGCATGGAATAGTTTAATTGTCAGATATATGGCTAAGGGAAGGATTTAGGACCAAACAAAATATGGAGAGCATTACAAGATGTGAAATAGATGATTTCAATTATATAAAATGTAAAAGCTTTTGCACAAACAAAACCAATGCAACCTAAATTAAAAGGAAAGCAGAAAACTGTGTGTGTAGGGGGTGGGATTTTTGCAACAAGTATCTCCGCTAAAGTCCTCATTTCTCAAATATATAGAGAACTGAGTCAAATTTATAAAAATACTAGTCATTCCCCATCTCAGGGAGGGAAGAATTTGGAACTCAAAACTCAAAAAAAAAGTTTTAAAAATTGTTATAACATATAATTGGGGAAAAATAAAATATCATATATTAAAAAAGAATACCTGGTTTTAAGTGAATATCTCCTACTACATGCCACAATAAGCTCCAAATGGAATCAGGATATACATATAAGTGGTCATATCATAAACAAATTAGAGGAACGGTGAAGGAAATGTCTTTCGCAACTATGTTTAAAAGAAAAATTCTTAACCAAAGAATAGAGAGGATCAGAAAAGATTAAGATAAAACAGAAAACTTTTAATACAAGAAATGAAAAGTTTTTGCAAAAACAATATTAAAGCAGTTAAAGCTAGAAGGAAAACAATTAACTGGGAATAAATATTTGTGGCAAACTTCTCTGACAAAGATCTGAGAGCCAACATAAATACAAGGAATTGATTCAAATATATCAGAACATGAATGAGCCTTTCCTAATAGAGATAAATGGTTAAAGGGCACAAATAAGCAATTCTCCAGAGAAGAAATACAAGCAATCAGCAGCCACATAAAAATGTACTTAAATCACTCATAAAAAAATGAAAATGACCATTGTTGTCAGGGGGCCTTCCGGAAGGGGGCAGACAAATAAATGCACTATTGGCCGAGGCATGACTCACTCCAATTTGGAACCAGACTGAAAAAGGCCCCAAAATACCACAAACAAACTTAAATCTATAGAGATCAAAGAAAAAGGGAAAGGCCCACATATGCAAAAATATTTATAGGAGCACTTTTATTTAGCAAAGAACTGGAAAACAGACTTTGAAAGAACTCACAAACGAGCAACCACTATCCCAGAACACTGATGATGAATCTTACCTGTCACTGCTGAAATGGCCAAGGTGAGGATCTGTTTTGCTAACCCTAATTCAATGCTGTTGTTGTTGTTTGGGGAAGAGGGCCAGTAACAAAGAAGAAAAAGGGAGAAGAAGGAGGAAGAGGAAACCAAAGAGATAGAGAACAGGCTATGGAAAGGGGTAGACATGTAGAAGAATGTACCTCAACATTGCCCTGATTTCCAGTTTCCCTCCCTAGAGACTTCAGAAAATCTCTCTTTCTGTCTCTTTCTTTGTCTCTTCTCTCTGTCCCTCCTCTCTGTCTCTCTCTGTGCCTCTGCCTCTTCTCTCTGCCTCTCTGTCTCTCTCTATCTCTACTCTCTGTTTCTCTGTCCCTCTCTCCCCCCTCTCTCTTCCCCTCTCCTTCTCTCTCTCTCTCTCTCTTTCTCTCTGTCCTCTCCTCCCCACCGCCTCCATGCCTCCTCTGCATTTCTGCACATCTCAGTGGATTTTCTACAAAGATTACATTAAAACCTAGAAGAAATAAAGCAAGGGGTAAAAGTAGTAAAGGAAAGAATTGGAAAGCAGAAATCAGAAGAGAAAGTGGCCAGTCTTACTTGAGAAATGGAGTCCCTGAAAACCAGAAAAGATAAAATAGAAATCAATAGCTCTATGAGACAGGCAGAAATATTAGAACAAAAATCAAAAGACTAAACTGGTGGAATAAAATATGATATATTTGATATTTTTTTTTTAAATTGGCCTGGACAACAGGTAAAGGATGATAACTTAAGATGAATGAATCTCCCTGATAGACCATTACCAAACTAAAAACCTAGATACAATATTTCAAGAAATCATAATAGAAAAATGCCTAGACCTATTAGAATCAGTGAGTAAAATGAAAATAGAAAAATCCATTGATCACCTCCTGAACAAACTGAGGCCCTTAGCTGGGAGTTCCCCCTTCTCCCCTCTTTCTCATCTCCTATCTTTCAGATGCTTTGTGCCGCTGTCTCTTCCTTCACCTTATCTCACATGATATGGTGCCCCTTCTCCTTGTCAGTGCTAAGTCTTCTAAATGCACAAGAGATCTCATTCCAACCATTCATCTCCTCCAGTAGATCACCCCCTCTATCATCTTCACACTCTCGTTTACCTCCAGTCTCTCCCTATCTATTGACTGTTTCCCTACAAATATGCCCAGAGCTCTGCCATCCCTATTTGATCTGTCTATCCCCGCTATCATCCCATATCTTTCTTCCCTTTTGTGGATAAACTATTATCACTATCATCTAAGTTGATGACTCAAATCCACCTTTTCTATCCCAAACTCCCTGCTGACCATCAGTCTCTCATCTCCAATTGCTTTTCAGACATCTAAAATTGGGTGTCCAGTACGTGTATGGATAAAGAAGGGTAGAACATGCATTAGCACAGGTGTGCACACACATACACATGTACACAAAACAGTTTGGTGTAGCAATACAACATAGGCAAACAAATGAGGACTAGAAAGGGGGAGGGATTCAAAAGGAGATACCTAGGAATGGAATAGGTCAAGTAAAATGAACATCTTGATTCTGGAGGGGGAATTAAAAGAGAACAAAAGAAGAAAAAATTGGAATATAATGAAGCTCCTATCAGCTGGGGGTGGGCTGAACAATGCAATCATAATGGAACATTTTTGTACCATGAGAAAAGATGAAAGGTGAATTGATGTACGTTTGCATTATGAGAAGCCCAGCTTTCAGGAAGAAACAGGTGCCAGTCCCTCTAGCTTTGTCCAGGAACTTCTTTTCCTCCCTGTGTGATAGATCACTTGAGTAGTCAGTCTGATGAAGCCTATGAGCCCATTCTCAGAACC
>CM053625.1:326634810-326648858 GCA_028646595.1 Phalanger gymnotis | reverse complement strand
TTAAAATAAAATCCATAAGATTACCAAGAAAACCAGTTATGCTGATGTATAGTCATCGGATAAGGTCATGGCCTCAGGTTAAGAACCTCTGCCCTACTCAGACTACATCTGGATCCCATTGTGTTCATTTCTGGGCATCCCAGCCTCAGAAGGACATCAGTAAGGAGGGTGTTCAGAAGAGGACAACCAGGATGGTTGTCACACGGTGCTGTGTGAGTGCATGCTCAGGCTCACTGTCCTAGACAGAGCCAAGATCTTCTGTCTGGCCCCTCTGGCTTTTAGGGTTAGGGTGTTAATTCTCCAGTGCCATCAGCTCCAGCCCCCACCAGCTGGGGACTTGGCCTCCAGTTCCACTGATCTACTTAACATTTTTAGCTTTTACAAAGAATATTTACTTTCAAGATAGAGCAAGAACAAATGTAGAAACCTTTTCCCAGGCAACACAGGGGTGTATGCTCCCCTATTTCTCCAGACAGCCTCTAGGGGGAGGTGGTGCCACTTAACTCTGTTTCTGGCCTTGGTCCCACCAAATTTTGTCCACATGCAGCCTGATTCTGAGGTGGGTCCTGGTCTCCTCTAGCACTGGGGTGGTGTGCTGAAGGTCACCCCAAAAGTCACTTTGGCTCCTTTGTACTGCCCTGGCTTTGGTCCCCAGATTCTGGATGCCAAAGAGCCCTGTGGACTTTTCCAGACTCACTAGAATGGGGATTACATCCCCTTTGCCTAGAAGAGAGAAAAACAAATGCAGAGGCTATTTGTGGGAGGTAGGGGGAACATCTCCTCAGAGGGCCCCAGATCCTTCTTTCTCCAGCTTCTGTGAGTGGAGGAGTCACCAAATGATGAGAATTAGAGTGCCTCAACAGCCAATCAGAAAGGCTCCCATTCCCCACGTGGTTATCTACCTGTAAGAGAATATCTCCATGCTTGCTCCAGTCTCTCCAGACACTTCCCTGACACACACACCATCATATCTCTCCTGGAAGCAGCCTTCCCAGTTTCTGGGGGCGGCGGGGCATGGGAAATAGCACCAGGCGAGGAAGCTGATGAGGTCTCTGTTCCTACACCAGACACCAGGTATATGATGATCAGGAAAGTCTAGAATACAGAAAAGGTGACTTGGAGGCCACAGGATAGCTGCCTTCAAATCACTTAACCTCCATGGCCCTCATGGAAGCTTCTCATTTGTCAAATGAAGGAACTGAAGACTGTCTCCAAGGTCTTCCGGCATGAAGTTTTCGAGGGTTAAAGACACTCTTTCTCTACTAAGGGGAGCATCCTTGCCCTTCTTGACCCAGATTGTAGATCCAGGAACCATGAGAGGAAAGAACAATGAGGTCACTTCAAGCTTAAAGAAAGGAAACACATCTTACCATTATTAGAATGATGCCAAATTGGAATGGACCTATTCAGGAGGCGGTCTACATGGTAAAAGGGATGGGAACCATATTACTGCCTATTGGCCATTTGAAGCCAGATGTTCTATCACCATTTCAAACTCAGTGTGTCCAAAATAGATCTTATCTTTCCCCCCAAATCACTCTTCTTCTGAACCTTTTTATGGTTGAGGACATCAACACCTTTTCAGCCACCCGCTCTGTAACCTCATTGTCATTCTCAGCTCCTCTCTGTCTCTATCTCTCTGTTTCTCTCTCTCTCTCTTCCTTCCTCCCCCTCTCTCTCTTTCTCTGTCTCTCTCTCTTTGCACCTCTACGATCTTTTTTTTCCCTGCACCCCCTTCTCTCCACTTCCACAACCACCACCTCTCTTCAGGCCCTCCATCATCTCTTGTCTGGACTATTTCAATAGCCTCCTAATGGGCCTCCCCACCTCGAATCCCTCACCTCTCCAATCCCTTCTCCATGCAGCCTCCAAAGTAATTTCCCTAAACCACAGATGTCACCATGTCTCCTCATCTGCACCCAATAAACTCCACTGGTTCTCAATTACTTCTGAAATCAAATTTAAGCTCCTTCATTTGACATGGAAAACTCTTCACACCCTCATCCTGGCCTTATTACCCATTACTCTTCTCTATATACTAACCCTAAATAGACATTTGATGTTCCCCACACCAGACCCTCCATCTGTCATCTCCAGACCTTTGCTCTGACTGTCCCCCACCAGGCCCCACTCTAATCTTTCAAGGAAACTCTCCAACAAAGCTTATGCATGACTCATGTCTAGGGTCTCCCCTAAAAAGAGATTAACAGGGTGCCTTCTAGAAAAAGGTACTCATGGTACAAAGTGTTTATTTTAACACAGGCAGCTATTTATTTCTTCCACCAGAAAAGAAATGCTGAAAACATAACAGAAACTAAAAGAGCATGAATTGAAATTCCTGATTTTCATTAAAACTCAGTTCAAGTGCGACCTATGAGATTAGCCATTTTCTGGTTTCTCCAGCCCCTAGTTCCTTCTCCTCCTCCTCTTCTTCTCCCTCCTCCTCCCCCTCTTCCCCTCCTCCTCTCTCTCCTCTTCTTCCTCTCCTTCTTCCCCCTCCCTTCTCTTCCCCCTCCCCCTTCCTCTCTCCTTTTTTTCCTCTCCCTCCTCCCCTCCCTTCTCTTCTCCCTCCCTCCCCTCCTCTTCTTCCTCTCCCTCCTCATCCTCTCTCTCCTCCTCCTCCTCTCCCTCTTCCTCCCCTACAGAGTAGTTTGAATCTAATGTTTATGTATCTCTTCATGTCTATGCTGTCTTCCTAGTTAAAATGCAAATGCTCTGAGGGTGGGAGTTGTCTTGCTTCTTTTCATCCTCAGCCCCTAGCATAGGGGGGGGCTAATTTATTTGTATTTTGTCCCAGATGTTGGTTTAGAGGTCAGCCCTGTGCCCCAGGAGGGTGAATTGGGCAGCTCTGTGGAGGATGGATGGGAGAGAGAGGGCACGTTGGAGGATGGAGGGGAGAGAGAGGGCACGTTGGAGGATGGGGGGAGGGCCAACACTGAGCAAAGTCCGTCCTCAGCCTCCACTGCTGTTAGTCACTGTGCTCCCAGGCTCTGAGTCAGCTTCTTAGACTTCGTTTGTCATCCTGGATGACAGCAGTCAGATGCCCTCAGGCAGACAGGTTTTCTCAGAAATGGCGCAGGCTGACTGGAGCTCTGGGGTGGCTCAGTTGGGAATGACTCCAGCAGAGGAGGAACCTAGGAAGACCAGACACTTATTTTGGTGATGTTGTCATCCGCTCATCTTGTCCAATCCCTTTATTTTACAGATGAGGAAACTGAGTCCCATTAACTTACATCAGAGGTGGAAAATGAAACCAGGTCTTCTGACTTCAGAGACGGTACTCTTTGCACTATGCCATATGCGACAGTCCATCTCCCATCTCTGAATCTTTGCTCAGGCTGTACCACTCACCTGGAATGCACTCCTTGCCCACCTTCACATTGCATTGCTTTTGTATAGTCTTCTTACCCGTGATGTTAGAGTGGAGTGGTAGGGGTGGGAGATCTGCTTTTCAGCTCAAGCCAAGCCTGGATTCATCTGGGGGTGGTCTGAACTCAAAGAGAGAGAATTAAGTTTTCTTCCCACTCTCTAGTTCATTATGGCCCCACCTTGGCCTTCCAAGTAAATTTTCTTAAATAGAACTTATGTGCGACATATTAATAGAGAGCCTTCTAGAAAAAAGTACTCATTGTATGAAGTAGATACCAGATAGAGGACAGCTATTCATTTCCTCTCCCAAAAAAGAAATACTTAAAACAAACCGACGCATAAAAAAGCACAAGCAAATGCTTAAACAAGAAACCAAAACCCATTGTGATCATACTTTTCCAGGAAGCAAAGGTAACTCTTCAGGATCGCTAGAGAGAGAGTTCTTATTCACCTTGGATCTGCCTTGTCTGAACAATTCACAAATCCGCATCTTCTACGTAGCCAGGACTTAGTTTCTGCCTTTTTCACCTGCAAAGTTAACGGTGTTCTTCTGGAAATGGTCATCTTTGACGTATTAGTTGAGATATTATTATCCCTTTTGGGCAACCAAACCATGGTTTCGGAAAGGCCCCAGACACCATACTTTCACTCCCTGCTCTCTGGCCATCACCTTCCCAACCACTTTGTCCTCTTCTCTCTTGCCCACAGATACCCTTCCTCCCAACTCCATCCCTACCCCAGTTCAGGACCCACAGACTGGGCCAAATCAACGGTGCCATTGTTCCTGGATGGAATCGATCTACTCCCCTACAGTCCCACTGACTAACCTTGGAACTTTGGGGACCAAAGTGTCCTTTCCTGTGTACCATTCTTTGTGCTTGCTCTTCCATTACAAGGCTTTCTTTCTGGTTTTGTGTTTTTAAAGAAATTTTTGTACTTTTCCCCAACAGCCAAATGTTGTATTTCAAACAACATTTGTGCCATATGAAATCCCCAAGTTAATAGCCCAAGATTCCCTCCCAAAAAGTGCCACTTATTTGGTCTGTTTGAAAACCCCCGAATAATACACAAGAAGGATGGTCACAAATCCTTAACACCCCAGCATATAACACTGAGCAATGAACATCTCAAAATGACCATGAGAGTCTCAGAAAAAATTCAACCCCAGGTTAAATTTCTGCAATATTATTTCTATATAAAATACTGGGAAAATTTTTTCTTAAAAATAAAATACTGAAATACCGAACCAATTATATATGGGGTCCTGGGTCTGGAATCAGAAAGACTCATCAGCCTGAGTGCAAATATGGCCTTAGACACCAACTGTGTGAGTTCCTGGACAAGTCACTTTGCCTTGTTGGCCTTGGTTTCTTCATCTGTAAAATGAGTTAGAGAAGGAAATGGCAAACCACTCCAGTGTTTTTGCCAAGAAAACCCCAAATGGAGTTATGGGGAGTTGGGCATGACTGAGAGCAACAAGGGAATGAGGCAAAATATCCAATCCTTTGCTTCTCTGTGGGCAAGAAAAGAAGTCAGAACATACATTGTAGCTTGTGAAGGCATTTCAGGCAAAGCCGCTTACTCATGACAGACTCAGAAAATGTTCATGGCCTGGTTTCCATTTAGAGGACAACTGAGCAGCTGGAGGACAAAGTTGGACTTCAGTCTTCAAGTAGAAATCTTATGTTTACTTCAGTGGGCAGAAAATGAAAATGATTTTTTTTCTGATGCAGTAGACGGTGTCATTTCTTAAGTCTCCTGCTCCAAGCCCTGAATTTGTGAATGAATATAGTGCTGTTTTGTCATCCTCTCCAGCTGATTGGTCCATTGGAAGGTGGGCGAGCCCCTAGAAGTCTTTTCCTTGGTTTACTACTACAGTGAATGTTACTTGTCCCTGCAGTTAGGCTCAGATACTAGATAGAGGCCAACTGAGCAGAGCTCGAAGGAGCAGCGCCTCTAAGGACTGAGTCACCTGGATTATAAATCTGCTGTGCCCTGTCCACTGCACTGGGTTAGAGGGATTGTTGTTTGCATTCAGTACCTTTTTGGTAACCCAATGTGTTACCTCATTGGCACGCTTTTAACTCCAGAGTAGGAAGAATGATTTTCCTTCATTGCTGCCAGTCTTTTCAGCCTCAGTTTCTTGAGGATGTAAAAACTTCTTCAGTCTCAGTGTGGGGATCCATTTGCTTTATTTCTTCCTTCACCTCATCTTCTATCATGACTTTTCCTTCTTTGACCTTGTGAGTAATTTCTTCAGGAAGGAAGAAATTCTTCTCAGAATTAGGGAATAGGAGAATCTGAGACTTGTTCAACAGTGCTTAAATGGCCACAGATGACTTCAGACTGACCCGATTTGTGCTTGATACAGTGACGTTCTTCACCAATGGGCTTGTGGCCCAAAACGGTAGAAAAGAAACACTCTTCCACCTCTGGGCTCCACATCATGAGCTCTTTACTCCAAAGGGCCTTTGTTGCCATGATGGCTGCCAGTTCTGGTGACTTGGCTCTCCCAATAGCTCAGCCTCATTGGAGTTTAAATTCCTCAAGAGCTTGGAATTGTCTTTGCTTTTACAGTTCTGACAACAGAGCTTTGCACATAGTAAGTGTTAATAAACCTTTCCCATTAATTTGTTCATTCCTCCTCGCCCTCCCCACCCACTGACCATGTTATCAAAGAGACTAGACCAGTAGGAAACAATGCATTCAGTCAGTAGCTGAGAGAAGCTGAAGAAGGACAAACACGGATTCGGAAAAATAGCCACCCAAGGGAGGACGTAGCTTCAAGGGAGGTTTCACTCTCACAGCCAAGAAGAAGGCTGACCGTGTACTCCATAAAGGCTTTCTGGCAATCAGGAGTTGTGGCTTTATCCACTGGCTACACGCATTCTCCATCACTTTAAGTGTGTGCCTAGTCTTCCCAAGGACCCGTGTGCATTTGAAGGAGAGTATGCTCCAGTCTTTTGAGGAGATGCTTGTTTTCTTACTGTAAATATATTAATAAATGCCCTTTTCTCAATCAACAAACATTTATTAAATGCCTGCTATGTGCTGGGTACTGTGCTAAGGTAAATAATAATCTGGCTGGCTAATGTTAATGGCAAGCACACCAGTGGGGGCTCATAAGAGACAGTACTAAGAGCCTAGGCCCTCAAGATTACCCCCAGAACCGTACATAGTAACAGTCCGCTGACATCTGGGGGGAATTAGGAGGGCTATTCCAGGGTGTTACATTAGAAATGCTAAGTGGCGTAGCTCTTGGTGCTTCGTGTGCCATGGCGACTGAGCTAGAAGCCAATACCATGTTTCGCCGCAAGCTGACAGCCCTCGACTATCACAACCCTGCAGGCTTCAACTGCAAAGATGAAACAGAATTTAGAAACTTTATTGTTTGGCTTGAAGATCAAAAGATTAGACACTACAAGATCGAAGACAGAGGAAATTTAAGAAACATCCACAATAGTGAATGGCCCAAGTTCTTTGAAAAGTATCTGAAAGATGTTAACTGTCCTTTCAAGATTCAAGAGCGACAAGAAACTGTGGATTGGCTTCTTGGTTTAGCTGTTAGACTAGAATATGGAGATAATGCTGACAAATACAAGGATTCTACACCAGATAACGCTAAAAATGCTGACAATGCAGCTAAAAATGTAGAGCCACTGATAAATTTGGATGTGAATAATTGGCGTCCAGATCCAGCTTCATGATGATTACTTGGTAATGCTTAAGGCAATTCATATTTTGGTTCAGGAATGCTTAACACAGGAGGCAGTTGCTAAGGCAAATCAGACAAAAGAGGGCTTACCTGTTGCTTTAGATAAGCACATCCTTGGTTTTGTTCCAGGAGATGCCGTTCTTAATGAAGCTGCCCAAATTCTTCGATTGCTACATATAGAAGAACTCAGAGAACTACAAAAAAAATTAATGAAGCCATAGTAGCTGTTCAAGCAATCATTCCTGATCCAAAGACAGACCACAGATTGGGCAAAGTTGGAAGATAAAGAAATTTAGGATTACAGCCTCTCATCTGCTTAGGATACCTAGGAACTGTGGCATAATTCTGGCAATGTATTTTCAATCAAATGTCATTGGGGAGGGAAAATAACAGAAAATTTTGGATTCTTACCATTGTTGTGTTTTCTGTTTAATAAAGATCAAGGAAATGGAAAAAAAAAAAAGAAATGCTAAGTGGTGCTGGGGCCAAGACAGAACCAAGTCACTCCACTGGAGACCTCCTGCCAAGCTGATGTGGAACCATTAACCACTTCCCTAAGTCTAGCCATTCAGCCAGGTCCAAATCCATCTGATTGTTTTACAGTCTAATCTAGACCCCTCCACCTCTTCTACAAGAATGGTAGACTTCTAAAAATTCTACTGAAGTCTAGGAAAACCAGCCTATGGCACTACCCTTAGCTACGAGATTGGCAACCCTGGAAAAAGAAAGGCCATGAGCTGAGTCTGGCCTGGCCTGTTCTGGATGAAGGTGCCGGCACTTTGGGACCCTTGCCTCCTTTTCTGGGTCCACCTGGGCTGGGCCACATAAGCCATGACCCTCCTTTTATAGAGCAGAAAGTGGAAGCTCCCAAAGAGGATGTTCTTGCTGAGAGTCTCACAGGCGGGGATTCATGGAGCCCACAAGTGAACCTGGGTTCTCTGACCCCAAATCCCTGCTCTTTCAGTGAGTCACCGTTTCACTCTACTCGGGAGCAAACAAGTCCCCTTGTTCCACTCTGTCGAATGGGGACAACAGTCTCTGCCTCACTGGCCTGGCCTGGAAGGATGGTGTGTGTGTGTGTGTGTGTGAGTATTGAGTGTATGAGTATTCTATGTGTGTGTGTGGTGTATGTGTTAGTGAGTGTGTATGTGAGTATTGTATGTGTTAGTGAGTGTGTGAGTATTGAGTGTGTGAGTGTTCTCTGTGTGTTAGTGTGAGTGTGGTATGATTATGTGTGTTACTACGTGTGGTGTGAGTGTGTGGGTGAGTACGTACAAGTGTTAGTGAGTATGTTGTGTGTTAGTGTGTGAGTATGCATTGTATGTGTATGAGTATGTGTTAGTGAGCATGTGTGCATGTGTGTGGCGTGAGTGTGTGTGGTGTGAGTGTGTTATGTGTGTTAGTGAGTGTGTGTATGTGTGTGTGTGATGTGTGAGTGTGCATTAGTATGTGTGTGAGTGGTGTGTGTGTGTATTGAGTATATGAGTGTTCTATGTGTGTGTGGTGTTCTATGTGTGTGTGGTGTGTTAGTGAGTGTGTACGTGAGTATCGTGTGTATTAGTGTGGGTGTTGAGAGTGAGTGTTCTCTGTGTGTTAGTGAGTGTGAGCATGGCATGAGTATGTGAGTGTGTTAGTATGTGTGGTGTGAGTGTGTGTGTGTGAGTGCGTACAAATGTTAGTGAGTGTAAGCATGTATGTTGTGTTAGTGCGTGTGCATTGTATGTGTGTGTTAGTGTGTTAGTATGTGTGTGCAAGAAAGAAGGGAGGGATGTTTGACAATGACTCTGGGAGTTAGGGGGCTTCCTGGAGCTTCTGGGGTTTCAGAGGGGGCCAGGAAACATTTGGAAAGGATGAAGAGGGTGCCAGGAGCAAAGTCACAGGACACTCGTGCTGGCCATCTCCTCACTCCCAGAGCCTGACCATGCCTGAGCCCCACCCTCATCCCCACAAGTTGATGAGTAGATGAATTGCCAAATCCCTACTATGTGTGTCAGGGCAGAAGACAGTCCCCACTCTCAAGGAACATAACAGGGGAGACAACATGCCAACAACAATGTGTGTGCGCACAAGATACAAGTCAAACAAACAGGAGACAATCTCGGAGGAAGGTTGCCGGTGCCAGGCTTAGCTGGGGAAGGCTTCTGACAGAAGGAGAAACCTGGGGAGAATCTTGAAGGAAGCCAGGGAAGTCAGAAGCTATGGGTGAGGGTGAGAGGGTAGGAGGCAGGGAAGAAAGTGGGTGGAAAGTTCCCGAGGCAGAAGGCCAGGGGGCAAGTGCCACCATCTGTCCCACGCAGAGGGGAGTCTTCCCCTTGCTTCTAAAAGCCCCAGTACATGCACAAGGGGGTCCCATTCCATCCAGTTGTCTGCCACCCCCAGGCATCTCCTCCCTCTCACTTCCCTCCAGTCTCTCCCTGTCTGCTAGCTCCACCACCCTGGTTAGTTGTTGTCCTTCATGCCTCAAAAAGGACCAAAATGACATTCCAATGTTGTGGTCAAGGAACACTGTGTCTGACTGTGGCTGATCAGACCAATGTGAGCTTGGGAGTATCTACCTCAGGTTGGGCACAAATAGTCCATGTGAACATTTGGAATGGAGGTGCCTCTGAATTTGTGTATCTCATGTGTCTTTTGAGCTACTGCAATTCTGCTTTGCTCATAGAGCACAGCGCCATCTCTGATGTGGGCCCACCATGCTAGGCGGTCCTGTGCCAGTGTCTCCCATGTCACACAATCTATTCCAAAACTCTTCAGAGAAACCTTAAGAATGTCCTTGTATCACTTCTGACCACCGTATGAACACTTGCCTTGTGTGAATTCTCCGTAAAATAGTCTTTTTGGCACGTGTATCTTTTGCATTCAAACAACATGGCCAGCCCATCGGAGTTGCGCTCTCTGAAACAGAGATTGAATGCTTGGCAGTTCAGCTAGAGAAAGGACCTCAGTGTCTGATGTCTTATCCTGCAAGCTGATCTTCAAATCTTCCTAAGACGATTCAAATGGAAGCGATTCAGTTTCCTGGCATGGCGCTGGTAGACTGTTAGCAGATGATTGTGAACTCAGTGTAGCCTCTGAGGTTGAGATGTAACAAAGTGTGAATAGATTCTCTGATGCTTTTGCTAAATTTAGCCCAACAACTAACACCAAGAAAACATAGGTTCTCCATCAGTCAACATCACACCATCCGTACATGGAGAAGTTCTGAAAGCCGTGGATAAGTTCACTTACCTTGGTAGTGTACTTTCCAGGGATGTACACATTGATAATGAGATTGATGCATGCATCGCCAGAGGTAGCTCAGTGTTTGGGAGTCTCTGAAGGAAAGTGTGGGAGAGAACAGGTATTAGACTGACTACCAAACTGAAGGTCTACAGAGCCATTGTGCTAACCTCACTGTTGTATGCCTGTGAAACCTGGACAGTCTACTGACGCCATGCAGGAAACTGAATCACTTTCTTCCCTCTGCTGCCTAAATGCATCCCCAGGTCTTCCCCATCCTCAAAAAACTCACTTGATACATCTATCTCCACTAGCTATGTATATGTGTATATATGTATTTCCCATGTTTCTCTTCCCTTTTGTGGCTTTATTCCTTGGGAAGGCTGTTTACAACAGATGCCTCCATTTCCTTTCCTCTCTCTCTTTTCTTAACTCTATACAGTTTGGCTTCTGACCTCATCCTTCCGCTAAATGCTCTCTTTCCGTAAGTTACCAATGATCTCTTAATGGCCCTTTACCTAATTCTGGTCCTTCTTGACTTCTCTGCAGCCTTTGGTGCTGCCAATCATTTCTCCTGGACACTCTCTTCTCTCTAGGTGTTCCTGCCCCTTTGATCCTGGAACTCCCTCTCGTCTCCTTTGCTAGATCTTTATCTAAATCATGCTAATCTTGAGTGTCCCACAGGGCTTTGTCCTGGTCCCTCTTCTCTTCTCCCTCAATGCTGTTTCGCTTTCTGATCTCATCACTTCCTATAGATTCATATATCATCTCCAAGCCCTATTCTCAAGGCTTACCTTGAGTCCCACATCTCCAACTTCCTATTGGACATCTCAAACTGGATGTCCCATAGAGGTCTCGAACTCAACACGTCCAAGACAAAACTCAATATCTTTGCCCTCGAGACTTCCTTTCTTCCCTATAACTTCCCTATAACTGTTGAGGGCACTACTATCCTGCCAGTCCCCCAGGCTTGAAACCTAGGCATCATCCCTGATGCCTCTCACTCTTTTTCATTCCCCCATATCCAATCGATAGCTGAGGACTGTCAGTTTCACCTCAGCATCATCTCTCCAATACTTCCCCTCCTCTGACACTGCCCCCACCCTGGTATAAGCCCTTATCACTCCATACCTGGTCTATTGCAATAGCCTAAGAATCAGCAAAACATGGCCCCTGGGGTTTTTATAGGCCTTCGAGCTAAGAATGGTTTTACATTTTTAAGTGGTTGGAAAAAATAATTATCAGTAGAATATTTCTACATGAAAATTATATGAAATTAAAATTTCAGTGTCCATAAATAAAGTTTTGTTGGAACATAGCCACACTCATTTGTTTACATATGGTCTCTGACTGCTTTCAGGCTCCAGCAGCGAGTGGAGCAGCTTTTACAGAGAGTACATTTGGTTCTTCTCATTGGTTCCTGCTGTTTCTTGGTGAATTATAAATTATAATGACACAGTTATAACTTGACTGCCTTTTGACTGCCATGTATATTGCTGTACTGAGACTGTTAAAAACTTACCAGTCAAACTCATTATGTCAAAACAAGAAAAGAAGAGGAAAAAAGTTTGGGTTTTTTGAGCTCGGAGCCAAGATTGAAATTTTTTTCTGAATGAGAACCACCATCAGCCACCATTATCAATACTGACTGAATGGCTTGGAGACCTGACTTTCTTTTTTTTTTTAATCTTTTTTTTTTTTAATTTGAGGGGGGAAGGCAGGGCAGTTGGGGTTAAGTGACTTGCCCAAGGTCACACAGCTAGTAAGTGTGTCAAGTGTCTGAGGCCAGATTTGAACTCAGGTCCTCCTGATTCAAGGGCTGGTACTCTACTCACTGCCCCACCTGGCTGCCCCGACCTGACGTTTCTTAAGGAATTGAACCTAAAATTACATGGCCAAACAACACACATATATATAACTTATGCTGCAGTAAAGCCAATCTGATGACAACTGACATTTTTTTCAAGCTGCTTTAGACATTTCCTGTGCTGTTAAAATTTAAAAAGAGAAGTGAGATCTCCATTCCCACGTCAAATTGCACTGGGTACATTTTCTGAGCTCAAACTACAGTTCCAATAGCATTGATCAGATCTTGCTGCCAGTGCAAAAGAAATGTCCTTGTTTGACATTCTATTCACTGTGCAATTGAAAAGCTTCTAGCTAAGCTGAAAGGCATAATAGCTGTTGCTGAACGGCAAGTGACAGGAGAAGAATCTAAGTGAGTTCTGTAAATGCCTTCCAAGTGATGAATGTGCTCAATTTAAATCATGTCCTTGTGGATTGTACCCATTAATTTTGTTTTTTTTTTGTATTATCCCATCATCTAACTTATACCCATGCCCTCTATCTACATATACTCCTTCTAACTGCCCTAATAATGATAATGTTCTTAGGGGTTGCAAGTATCATGTTGCCACGTAAGAATATAAACAGTTCAACTTTATTGAATCCTTTATGATTTCTCTTTCCTCTTTACCATTTTATATTTCTCTTGAGCTCTGGTCTTTTCATCAGGAATGCTTGAAAGTCCTCTATTTTGGTAAATGTTTTTTCCCCCTGAAGGATTATACTCAGTTTTGCTGGGTAGGTGATTCTTGATTATAATCCTAACTCCTTCACCTTCAAGAATATCATATTCCAAGCCCTCTGCTTCATTAATGTAGAAGCTACTAACTCCTGTGTAATTCTGACTGTGGATCCGTAATATTTGAATTATTTCTTTCTGTCTGCTTGCAATATTTTCTCCTTGATCTAGGATCTCTGAAATTTGGCTAAAATATTCTGGGAGTTTTTATCTTGGGATCTCTTTCAGGAAGTGATTGGTGGATTCTTTCTATTTCTATTTTACCCTCTGGTTCTAGAATATCAGCATAGTTTTCCCTGATAATTTCTTGAAAAACGATGTCCAGGCTCTTATTTGATCATGACTTTTAGGTGGTCCAATAATTCTTAAATTTTCTCTCCTAGATCTATTTTCCAGATCAGTTGTGGTTTGTTTCTTCTTCCAATGATATAGTTCATATTTTCTTCTATTTTTTTCATTCTTTTGATTTTGTCTTATTGTTTCTTGATGTCTCATATAGTCATTAGCTTCCAGCTTCCCAATTCTAATTTTTAAGGAATTATTTTCTTCAGTGAGCTTTTGTACCTCCTCTTCCATTTGGTCAATTCTATTTTTTTCTCTTAACAATTATTTTATTATTTAATATTTTAGTTTTCAACATTGATTTCCACAAGATTTTGAGTTAAAAATTTTCTCCCCATTTCTACCCTCCCCCACTCCAAGATGGCAGATATTCTGATTGCCCCATTCCCCAGTCAGCCCTCCTTTCTGTCACCCCACTACCCCCCATCCCTTTTCCCCTTACTTTCTTGTAGGGCAGGATAGATTTCTATGCCCCATCCCCTATATATCCTATTTCTCAGTTGCATGCAAAAACAACTCTTTTTTTTGAGCATCTGCTTTTAAAACTTTGAGTTCCAAATTCTCTCCCATCTTCCCTTCCCAACCACCCTCCCTAAGAAGGCAAACAATTCAACATAGGCCACACATGTATCATTATGTAAAACACTTCCACAATACTCATGTTGTGAAAGACTAACTATATTTCCCTCCATCCTATCCTGTCCCCCTTTATTCAATTTTCTCCCTTAACCCTGTCCCTTTTTGAAAGTGTTTGCTTTTGATTACCTCCTCCTCCTATCTGCCCTCCCTTCTATCATCCTCCCTTTTTTATCCCCTTCC
>CM053625.1:326595286-326634710 GCA_028646595.1 Phalanger gymnotis | reverse complement strand
AGTTGAATTTTATATTCAGCTCTGGTCTTTTCACTGAGGAAGCTTGTTTGTTTCTTTTTTGCTCATTTTCTAGCCTACTTCATGACTTTTCTTTTTAAATTTATTTATTTATTTTTAGTTTATAACATTCAGTTCCATAAACTTTTGAGTTCCGAATTTTCTCCTTCTCCTTCTCCTTCCCCCACCCCAAGATGGCATGCAATCTGATATAGGCTCTACATATACATTCACATTAAACATATTTTCACATTAGTCATGTTGCAAAGAATAATAACCAATGGAATAAACCATGAGAAAGAAGAAACAAAACAAAACAAAACAAAACAAAAAAGAGAAAGCAAATAGTATGCTTCAATCTGCTTTCAGACTCCATAATTCTTTCTCTGGATGTAGATAGCATTTTCCAGCATGAGCCTTTTGGAGTTGTCTTAGAACCTTGCATTGCTGAGAAGAGCCAAGTCTATCAAAGTTGATCATCGCACAATGTGGCTGTAACTGTGTACAGTGTTATGACTTTTATTTTATATTAAAGTTGGACTCTGCTCTTGAGGTGGAGGGGGCACTATCCCAAGCTTCTGGTACTGGAAGTGTGGGGTTGCACTGCTAGCCTGCTGTGCTGAGCTTCAGCACCTCTCTGCTGGCTTGCTGCAGCAGGTGCTGCTGGGCCTCACTGATGGCTTGCCCGGAAGCCACTGGCACTAGACTGTGCTCCCCTTTTACCAAAGTGAGATAGACTTTTCTTGCCAACCTTCTAGGTTATCTTGAGCTGGAAAAGTGTTTCACTCTGTCATTTTGTTGGTTCTACTGCTCCAGAATTCATTTTGAGGCATTGTTTTATAGCTGTTTGGAAATGAATTTGAGAAAGTTCAACTGAGTTCCTGACTTACTTTGCCATCTTGGCTCTGCTCCTCTATATAGTTAGTTAAAACAAGATCTGAAGCAGACTGTGGCTCAGATCATGAGTTTCTTATTGGAAAATTCGGACCTAAACTGAAGAAGGTAGGGGAGACATCAGACCATATAGGTATGACCCGATGAGGCTTTAGAAATAGCTGAAGAAAGAAGGAAAGTAAAAGTGAAGGTGAAAGGGAAAGATAGACCCAACTGAGTGCAGAATTCCAGAGAATAGCAAGGAGAGATAAGAAGGTTTTCTTAAATAAGCAATGCAAAGAAATAGAGGAAAACAATAGAATGAGAAGGACAAGAGATATCTTCAAGATAATTAGAGAGATCAACGGAAAATTTCATGCAATAATGGGCATGACGAAAAACAAAAATGGTAGGGACTTAACAGAAGTAGAAGAGATTAAGAAGGGGTGGCAAGACTACAGAGAAAACTATGCAAGAAAGATCTGAACATCACCAGTAACTAAGATGGCGCTGGTTACTGGTCTGGAGCCAGATATTCTGAAGGATGAAGTCAAGCGAGCCTTAGGAAGCATTGCTAACAATAAGACCAGCGGAGGTGATGGAATTCCAGCTGAGCTATTTAAAATCCTAAAAGATGATGCTGATAAAGTCCTGCACTCAATACGCCAGCAAATTTGGAAAACTCAACAGTGGTTACTGGGTTGGAAAAGATCGGTTTACATCCCAATCCTAAAGAAGGGCAATGTTGAGAAATGTTCAAATTACCAAACAATTGTGCTCATCTCACATATAAGCCAAGGTGATACTTAAGATTCTGAAAGCTTGGCTTCAGCAATATGTGAACCAAGAACTACCAGGAGAGCAGGCTGGTTTTCAAAGAGGCAGGGGAAGTGGAGACCAAATTGCCGACATTCACTGGATTATGGAGAAAACACGGGAGTTTTAGAAAATCATCTACTTCTGCTTCCTTGACTACATGAAAGCCTCTACTGTGTGGTTCACAGCAAAATGTGGCAAGTTCTCAAGGAAATGGGAGGACCGGATCATCTTACTTGTCTCCTGAGGAAACTGTATGTAGGCCAAGAAGCAACAGTTAGAACTAAACATGGAATAACTGATTGGTTTAAGATTGGAAAAGGACTAGTGTGGAGTTGAACATCGAAAAGTCACAGTAGTCTACAAGAAAGAAAAAAACAAACACATGCTAACAACCACATCTTTATGAGACCATCTCTACTAGAAACACTTCAGGAACTTAGAGATTTCTTGCATTCTTATATCAGTTGCAAAAAACAGATGAAGGAGAAATTCCTTCTTTCTTGAGATCATAACTATGAAGTCATGTGGTTATACAAACTCAGCATCAGTGTGCAAAAACCCTCAAAACGTGAGAAACATCTAGCTTATTATTTGCACCTGTTTATGTGGTCAGCCAGCAGGACTAAACAGATACCTTCCAGAAATCAAGATACAGTTTATTTAACTTCAATGACCTCAGAACTACGGTAATTCAAGGTGCAGTATCCTTTTGTTAAGGTCTAAGACAACAAGTCTTTGTGGGAGAGAGACCCAAGTCACAATTGGAAATCTTTTTTCTTGCAATACTCATCCCTACAGAGTCTAACTTTGTGTTCTACAGCACAGTGGTCTAATCTGAGCTCAAAAGCCTTAACATTTTAAGTCTGCTCAAAATTTTAATCCTAACCATGTAGTTACCTATAGTAGATGAGCAGAAAGAGATGCCCTTGAGAGTCCCTTGGACAACAAGGAGGTCAAATCAGTCAATACTTAAAGAAATTAATTCAGATCATTCACTGGAAGGCCAAATACTGAAGCAGAAGCTTAAATACTTTGGCTACATAATGAGAAGATGGGACTCATTGGAAAAGTCCCTGATGTTGGGAAAGATTGAAGGCAAAAGGAGAAGGTGACAGTGGAAGAGGAGATGGATAGATAGTGTCATGGAAGCAACCAATGTGAGCTTGGACAGACTTTGAGAGATAGTGGATGGTAGAAGGGCCTGGTGTGCTCTGGTCCATGGGGTCGTGAAGAGTCAGATACAACTGAATGACTGAACAACCACATTAGTGGACCTGAATTACAAAAAAAAGTACTCGATTACTATTATTTTTATTTTGAATTTCATCAACATAAAATTTGTTGAAATGTGTTTTATGTATCATCATATAAGTACCTATATACTATCCTTGATTTTTCCTCTTGGCTTAAAAAGCTTAAAATGTACCACCTGGCTCTTTATAGGAAAAGGTTGCTAACCCTTGCAATATCCTGCTTCTTAGTCTGCCTGCCACATGTCTCTCCCCCTTGATCAAAGTGATCTTCAAGCTCAGGTCTATGTCACCCCCACCACACCCCACTAAATTCCTGTGGTTCCCTATTGCCTTCAGGATCTAAGATAAAATCCTATGAAGTCCAAAGCCCTTCTTACCATGTGCTTCTCCTAGTTTTTCCATCTTGAACTCTGTCCTCACTTTCCCAGTTTATTCTGCTCTTCAGGGTCGCTGGCCACATCTCCTGGCTCAGGGCATTTGCGCTGACTGGTCCCTGGGCATGAGATGCTCTGGTTCCTCTCTCTCTCTCTCTCTCTCTCTCTCTCTCTCTCTCTCTCTCTCTCTCTCTCACTCTTTCTCGCTCTCTCGCTCTTGCTCTCTCTGCCTCCAGGCATCCTTCAGGCCCAGCCAAAGGCTCCCTTTCTGGAACACACCTGTCCCAGTCTTCTCTAAGCTTAGTGTCTTTCCTTCTGGAGCCTTTCTTTCACTTTATCCTTTCTCATTCTTGTCCCCGCAGTTGTCTGCATGTTGTCTCCCCCATGGACTGTGAGCTCCTTAAGATCCGGGCCTTTCTGTGTCTTTCTTTGCATCCCCAGAGCTTAGGCACCTAGAACATAGTAGACTCTTAATAAATGTGTATTGACTGACTAACCAGAAGCCCATCTTCTACAAGAAGCCTTTCCTGATCCTGTTTTCCACTCCTGCTTTTCCCTTGTCGATTATTTCCAGTTTGCCCTGTCTGCAGGATGTTTGTACCTAGCAGTTTGCACCTTGTTAGCTTGAGAGAGATGGCAGGGACTGTCGTTTGTCTTATTCTACAATCCCAAAACTTGGAGCGCTTAATAAATACCAGCTGATGGACTGACAGCTGTACAAGGGAGTAGTCTTTCAACCTGATGTTTCTTAGAACTGGATCAGTAAGGGCTGGAGTGAGGGGCTACAAAGGGAGGGTGGACCTTGGGAACCACCTCAGGACAAAGTAGTGACTTATCTTTTCAGAAGGGAGAGGCCATCGTGCCCCAGAGGGAGCCAGGCCTGGAGGGCCGAAGGTCTCAGTGCACCTGGGTTTCTGGTGAGCTGGGGGGACCCCTCCAGAGGGAGGTTTCTGAATAGCTTGGGGTGGGGAGGGGTCTTTCCCAGCCTCTTAGGGTCAGTTTCAGCATCTATCAGGTAAGAGTTGGGATTCTAGGGTCCCAGCCACCTTAGAGCCCGCCAGCCCAGGCACCCTTTAGTGGTCTGGACCGAGTTCGCTTGGGTGCAGAGCAGATAGTACAAAGGCCAGAACAGCCAGCCGAGTGCAGCGCTCACATCCCGCGGGTCTTTGGTTTGTCCGGCTGAGCTGTGGTTCTCAGCCAAGTCTCCTGCGCACAGTACGTGCCCGGAGTGTGGGGTATACAGGCTCGCCCAGACGGAGTGTGGGGTATACAGGCTCGCCCAGACTGGCAGAGGGCCTACGTGCACACATTAAGTGCTCAGTAAATAAAATAGGTCTGGAGGTAGGGAGACTGGATAGGGAGAAATGGACAGCTCTCTCCCAGGAATCCATGCCCCTGTCCGACCATACCCCCGCCCTGCCCTGGCCGCCACCTCTGGGTTCGGTGATCCAGAGCAAGCCAAGACCCAGGGCCCCCAGGCAGGAGGGATGGCCGCCAGGTGAGGCGGCCGCGGCCCCGCCTCGGAAGCAGGAGGAGGAGAGGCTGGGCCCTAGCCAGGGGGGCGGGGCTGCCGAGGGGGAGGGGGCGGACAGGGGGCGTGTCCCGGGCGGCAGGGAGGTAGGCCGGGAGGCAGCTCCAGCGCCAGAAGCTCGGAGGGCAGTTACGGCTCCGCCTTGGCTTTATTAGGAGCGCCGGGAGGCGAGCCAGCCCTGCCGAGGCGCCCAGGCGAGCGAACGAGCCCCCGGCCCTGCCAGCCCAGCCGCACCTCGCCCCGCCCTGGCCATCTCCTGCCCGTCCGAGGGGTGCAGTAGCCGGAGCCCGCCCAGTGAAGCTTGACCCGGCAGCCGGAGCAGCCTCAGCCCCAGCCCAGCTCGGGCACCCAGCAGCGGCGGGCCGGTCCAGCCGGAGCCCAGCGGAGGCAGCGGCACCAGCACCGGCAGCGGCAGCGGCAGCGGCAGCGGCGGCCCCACTCAGTCCTGAGCCCAGTCCCGAGCCCGGCGGCGGCAGCAGCACCAGCATCATGCCCGGCGTGGCGGCGGCGCTGCTGGGGCTATGCGCCTTGGCGCTCTGTGGGCAGCCGGCTCTCTCGGTGAGTGAGTGTGTATGTGAGTGTGTGTGTGCGCGTGCCCTGGGACACGTGGGCCCCCCCCTTCTCTCTCCTTCCCCCACCCGCCGTCCGATCTGAGGGGGCTTTTCCGGCCGCGGTCCCGCTTGCCTCCGTCCCCCCCCCATTCAATTATTTTAAACGGCCGCACGTGTGCGCCCCTCAGCCGCTGGGACGGGGACAGCCCGGGCCCCCGTGGGCACCTCCGCCGCGGGGTCCATCCCGCCCTCATCCCGCCACCCCCGCCACCCCCCTCCCTTCCCTGCGCCGGCCCTAATTCAAACCAGACCCGGGCTTGGAGCTCGCCTCCTCCAGAGCAGATCGGATTCCTTGCGCGCCAGTCGTCGTCGTCCCCCCCTCCCCGCCCCTCCCCACCACACACCGTCCCGTTCTCTGCTGTCCTTTCCCTTTGCTTCCTGCAGCAGGAAGTTTTCCAGGAGGCGGCCCGCGGGCTCCCTCCGTGCCCCTCGGACTCCCCCTTCCCCCACTGTGGCTGGAGCTCGCTTAGGTAGGGTGGTCTCCCAGGAGAGAGAGGGCTGACGTGTTGGGGGGGCGGAGTATAGCAACCCCAAGGCTGTAACTTTGTCCCATGGAGTGAAAGGGGCGGCTCTTGGAGTGGGGGTGCAGCTCTGCTCTTCTCCCGCTGGGCTCAGTTCACATCGGTGATCCCCACCCATGCATTGAATCACCAGGCTTTGAGGAAGGACCAGTGCGCTGGGGGCGCCCCCCCCCCCCTTTGCCAGGGAGAGCCGAGGAGGAGGAGGCGGATCCCTCCCTGTAAACTGCCGGGTGAGCCTTTGGGAGCCCCAGCTCCACTCAGGGTGCCCGGGGGGTTGTTTCGCTGTCAGCACCTTCTTATTTAGAGCACGCCCCTCTCCCAGCCTGACTTCTGTCTCCCTGACTTTGCTCCCCAAAAAGCTAAAAACTTCTCAATTGGGCTGCCTCTTAAGCGCTCGGAGCTCTCCGGGTGGAGGGTTCCCCTGGCTTTGTTCTTCTAACAACAAAAAGCAAAACACCCCTCCCCACCCCCAACCAGCCCATCAGGCCCCGGGGCCAGGATGGGGGGCCCTTTGGAATCTCCTCGAAGGACCTGTAAACATGGCCACCAGGTGGACCCATTGGGCATAGAGCAGAGAGGAACCTTTCCCTCCTTGCCAAACACAGCTGGAGTCAGGCCTCCTGGGATTCTAGCATGAGAACTAGAACCCGGTCTAACCTCTCCTCTTACAGATGAGGGAAACTGAGGCCCAGTGAGTTTCCAAAGGGGGCTAAACCCCTCTTCCAGAGAGCCTGGCACCTCAGAGGGCAGGTGTATGTGTGTATCAGGGTGGGGAATGAGGAGTGGGATTGTCAGTGGTCAGCCTGGTGAAGAGCCCCACCCCCAACTGAAGGCCACTTTTCAGGGTGACCTTTGCCAAGTCTCCATCCGAGAGGGCTTGGTACCCTGTGGCCCTTCCAGACCTACATACTCCAGATCTGTTTTAGCTTGTAGGAGTCAGCTGTGATGGAGGCTTAGCCTGATCTTGGAGCAAGAGTAAGATTTTAATGATCTTGGCCAACAGGGAGAAAGTGTCTAGGTTCCAGCCCTTGGAGCTTGGCTGGAGGCCAGTTTGTCTACACTGGCCCAGGCTGCTGGCTACAGCGACTGGCCTGGCTTGTCCTGCCCTGCCCTGCTTGAGTATAGTGACTGCTGCCTCATCTGGGCCTCTCTCCACCTGGGGCTACCTCAGGGCCATGTGTCACCCTAGCTGGGCACCTGGGGTCCTCTTGGATATGGGACAAACATAGCAGCTGGGCTTGAGGATGACCTGGTTTTATGCCAAACATGGTATGATGGGTCAGTTTTGAGACCCCCTGGGCCTCTCTGGGGCAAATGGCTTTTGCAACTGGAGGTGGCTGATCTCCCTGAAAATATATGTGCCTGTGTGTGTGCGTGTGTGTGTGCATGTGTGTGTGTGTGTGTGTGGCGGCAGAGGAAGGTCCATGAGCATCATTCTCACTGAAGCCAAGTGGTCAGGGGACTTAGGGGGCCGTGACTGTGGACAAATGATCGACGATGGATTTGAATTCCTGTCTCTTGGTCTCCAAGTCCAGCCTTCTGTCTGCAATACCACACTGCCTCTCAGAAGTATGGAAAAAGCATTGGTTAGGAGCCAGGTTTGAATCTTGGCTGGCTCTGGCCTGAGATGGGAGGTAGTTTCTTCTTGAAATTGTTGGGTTTGGACACGATGGTCTTTCTAGTCCTTCTCACGTTGGCACATTGTTTGAGGAGGGGAGGAAGAAGGAAGGGAAGACCTGGGTGCTGTGGCCCTCTGTTGCTTAGGTTTGAAAGAGTAATTGTTCAGTCTTGTCTGACTCTTCATGACCCCCTTTGGGGTTTTCTTGGCAAAGGTAATGGAGTGATTTGCCATTTCTTTCTCCGGATCATTTTACAGATGAGGAAACTGAGGCCAACAGGGGTAAGTGACTCACCCAGGGTCACACGGTGTCTGAAGCAGGATTTGAATTTGGATCTTTCTGACTCCAACAGTTTGGGCAGCCCAGGGTCGTTTCTGTTATCGTGGTCAGCGTTTGTCTCTCTGTTTAAGGGATGGTGCTTTCCAGCCCCAAGGCACTGAGTGGATGGGTTGTGGGAAGTACTTAGCTCCCTGCCCTGGTACCTGTGGAGCCCCAAAGGTTGGACCTTAGAGTGGGAGCCCCAGATGAGGGATGGGAGCCCCAAAGCCAACACAGAGAGGGCCAAGGTTGCTGGTGGCTTGGCTGCCCTCCTCTCCCCTCTCAATGTGCTGGGAACGCTGCCCAACGTGCTTGGTCCCCACAGCAAGGACTAGGGGCCACTGAATGGTTTCTGGAACCAGCCCCAAGAGAATCAAACAGGTTTGTCTGAAATAGCTTTCTCTCTGGGGACAGGTTTGAGGGTTGCCTGTCCGCCTTTCTGATCTTGCCTTCACTTCTGGCTATGAGTTCTTGGTCTAGAATAGCTTTTTCCTTTTCCTTTTTTTTTTAAAGAGGCATAAAAACGACTCCCTTAATGATGGGGGACTAGTAGAGACATTTCCCTGCGTGGTTGGAGAGGCTCCTGGGGAAGGAGGGGAAGGAGCTGGCTTTCTGGCCTTCTGTTGCTTTCCAGAGATGATGTCACTCTTGGCTCGGGCTTCTGGTTTGACTGGGAAGCCACACTGGGTTAGCCATTCTCTGGTTGTTACCTGAGGCTGGGGGAGGGGGTGCCACTCTGACTCAGAGGGAGGCTTTGAGATCGGGAGCATGAAGAGCCCATCCCATCCCACCTTCTCATTTTAAGATGAGGCAGCCCAGAAAGACGGTGATTGGCCTGAGAGTCACACAACTAGTTGGCGAGTGAGGGGCAGATTGGAAAGCCAAGTCTTCTGGCTGCCCAGGAATCCAACCAATGTGGAGAATGGGTTTTGACCCCCTAGTTTTAGCCCCAGAATGCCAGGCCTTGGCCACGCTTTTCCCTGAATGGGTTGCCAGCGTGTGGTGCTCTGCACACAGTAGGTGCCTCATTGAGGCTCAGATCACCAGTGTGTTTGAGGCTATTGCTCTGCTATGGGCTTAGGAAACTAGATCAAGTTTGTTAGAAATGTACTTAAGATAAGGGTAAAGAGGCTTGAAGTGAGAGCCAACAAGACACTGCTCTCCTTCACGGTCCAATCTTTAGTTGCTTGGGGCCATTTCTTGCCTCTCTACCAGATTTGTGTTTTAGACACGGGTCTGTCAGAGGCAAGGGCTAGTCTGACCACCGGGCTCAGCAAAGCAACTCTAGTCAGGCTACCATGTCAGGTTAGATCTAATCTCGTGAGGAGATAAGGTGTCCAGATGGCAAGTCTGGGAGGTGTTAGAGTATCCAGAGGGCCAGCGGCTATGGTGAAATCTGGGATTTGGAACCCGAGGGATGGATTTGGGCCATTCCCCTCCCCTCCCCCCAGCCCAGGGGAAGGAGAGGGCAGGAAAAGGAGCTCCCCAAGGTCCTGAGGATTCAAACCTATGTCTTTGGAGCCAATCTAGGGTTTTTTCTACAAAGCCCACCCCCTTGAATGTCAAGTCACAGAGATACAAAGTGTCTGCGGTAGATTGCCAGCCTTTATGTTCCCATTTCTTCTTACTAGAAAATTCAAATCCACCCAACAATCATTGAATTAATGCTAACTGTGTGCCAAGCGCTAGGCCAGGGGCCAACTTGTTCCTGCCCTCATGAAGCTTACACTCTCTCGAGATAACACCTCTACAGACAAGCAAACCCCAAGCATGAGCACAATATCAAGTAATTTCCAGCGGATGTTAACAACTGGGGTGACTCTTGTGCCCACCTCCCTCTCTTTCTGCCTAGGTCTGAGGCATGGGGATGATGGGTACCCCCTGGGGCCTTGTTCATCACTGTTTTGTACCGGTGAATGGAAACCGTCCATGAGCTGCTGTGGAAGCCAGAGAGGTGGGGGGCAGGGGCTACTTGCTGGGGCTAGACATCTCCTTCGCCCGGCTGGGATGGAGGGCGGCCTTAGCCCACTCTGCCATGGGGAGGCATGCCGGACTGGCTTCTGAACCACTTTGACCATTGAAAGGGAAAGTCTTGGTTTCTCCCCATGGTGATGATTTCCTGCTTCCTGTCTTGACTTTTCATGGTCCATCTGGGAGATCTATAGAGGCAGAGAACCTGGGTCTCATGTGTGCTAGCTTCCTGGTCATGTCTGCTTGGGCCTTGCTCTAAGAAGTCAGGGTTGGGGCTGGAATGGGGGTGGAGGTGAAGGGCAGGTACCTGGCTGGATTGAGCAGAGATTGAGGAAGTCCATGCCACCCCACAAAGGGGTGCTGGGTACAGGATTCCTAGGTTACACCAGGCTGGCACTCACGACTGGGCGAGGGGAGCCCATGCTGCCTTTCAGCTCAGCCTGGGTTCCTGAGCTAGGCTAGGGTTGGGGGAGATAGACTTGGTCTGGGGCCCAGTGTGATATTCCCCTCCTCATTCCAGCCCCTGCTTTCTTCCCTACTAACAAGACCAAAAATGATTTACAGTCCTTTCCTACCCTGGCGTATAGTAGGTATTTAATATATGTTTATAGATTGATTGATTGATTGGGAGGTTGAGGGCTCGATAGGAGCTCCCTGGAGTTAGAAGGATAATGCAGACCAGTCAGATAGTGATTGGGCCTTGCACAGCCCATTCCCCCCCTGCCACAGCCCTGGTGTGGGGAGAGAGCGAGCAGTGCAAAGGGTCTTATTGCCTTTGTCCAGAAGAATAAACTGAGAGCCCAGGGTTGCCAAGCTGGTAAAGAACTGGGCTGGGGTCAGGATCTAGGCCTCTCACCTCTGCCATCATGGTTCTTCCATGATGATGATGATAGTTATGTTCTGTGACCTCCAATGTTTACAGCCATTCTCAGGGGAAATGCTATTATTCTCCCTATCCTACGGGGGAAAAACTGAGTCTTAGACTGGGGAAAGGACTTTAGAGGCACTGTGCTGTGATCAGAGAAGGCCTGGGTTCAAATCCTGCCACACACTTGACAAATGGTCACGGGTTTTAGCTTGAGAGCTTCCAGGGAGGGGGGAAGTCGGCCTGCCTCTGTTCATCTGGAAACACTCTGTCCCTTCTACCTGCATAGCGTGAGCAGGTCTCTCTCTGGGCCTCAGTTTCCTCACCTGTAAAATGAGAATGTTTCCTTGAGGTCCTTCTCTGATCCCACGACTGGCCCTGGGTCACTCCATGAGAGTCAGAGACAGGATTTGAACATGGACGTCGCTGACTATAGGTCCAGCTTGCTGCCTCTGGAGGAGGCTTCTGGAATCTCGAGTACCTTGAATGTGCCAGATATTGGGGGGGGAGGGGGGCAGGAGAAGCTGTGGCTCCTACTCTCCAGGAGCTCGCTGTAGTCCCAGCCAACATGGAAGGTGGCAGGGTCTGTGTGATATGTCCCTGGCCCTCCGAGGTCAGACAGTCAGATTGGGCCCTGCAGAATGGAGAGGGGTCAGAGAGACCTTGAATCTCTCTGAGGGCAGGCCCCAGCACCCACTCTGGGGGCTGGCTCAAAGCAGGGCTGGGGATGTTAGGAGAGAAGGAAGGAGCGGGTGTGTATGGAGGTTGGGGGAGGGAATGGGGAGGGAGCGGGGGACCCACTGGACCACACAGAGAGATTTCGTGGATTTGGAGTTTAGACCTGGGTTCGAATGTGGGCAGAATCATGGCTCCTTCTCCCTCCCTGGGCCTCAAATAAAATGGAGAGCCCTCTCCTCTCGGCCCTGTCCCCAGAGATGAGGCCCTGGTTGGGGGCGGTCTGGAGGTCCCCATCCATGGCCAGCTTAGGGGCTAGAGGGCAACTTGACCATCTCCTAGCAGGAAGACTCTGCTGTTGACCCCTGTCCAGCTGTGGCACATCTGCCTCTTCTTTCCGTTCCTATCCCCTTCCCCTGTCAGGCCTCTCTGTTAAGGCCTCACTGGCTGCCTAACGCTAGGTATTTGGCCCTTCCTCCTTCCTGGGGGTGACTCACCCAGGTGTGGGCCCCAGGGAAGGAAGTGGGGCTGTGTGTGCTGGGGGAGACCCGGGAGAGATTCCCATAGTTAAATCCCCAGGTGTGGCTTTCCTGTGGATTCATGGAGGCTGCTGGAACCCTGGCCCCGGACTGAGAGGAGGGAGATGGCAGGTGATACAGTAGGGGTGGGAGGGAGACCAGGGCCTGCTCTGTGCGTGATATGCTTCTGGCTCTCCGTTTCCCCATCTGCCCAGCAAAGGTTGGATCCAATGTTCCCCAAGGGCCTTTCCAGCCAGGACATCCCATGGCACCTTTGCTGGGATGCTTGCCCTGTATTTCCTTCAGAGCTCAGTCTAGAGTCCATGAGGGACACGGAAGCTTTCAGTTTGAAAGGAAGGAATTAAGGGGATGAGGGTGAGGGCTATGAGGAAGGTGGGGAGGGAGGTGGTCCCTGACCTAGGAAAAGGGGGCCATCCCTGGCATGGGGCACTGAGTGAGCAAACACGAGGAGGTCGGGTACAGTGTGGCAGGACAAGGTCGGCAGTGGCCAAGGTCCGCTTGGACCAGAATGTGGAGGACGTGAGGGAGATCTGGTCTCTGCTGGCCCTGAGCCGTGAGAGAAGCTGAAGGAAGGCTTTTGAGCTGATGCCTCAGGGGCAAACAGGTCATCCTGCCCTGTTCTGGGCTGGGTGGGCTGGAACACACCCCTGCCTGGCCCTGCCTGGTGGTGGGGGCTCATCCCAGACTTCTCTGAGACTTGCACTGGCCATCAGAGGCCAAGCAGACCTTGGGTCCAGGCCCTGCCTCGGTGACCTTGGGAAAGTCCTTTCCCTCTCCTGGGGCTCTGTTCTGTCCCATCCTCTCTGCCTCCCCCACCCCCACCCTGGAGCCAGTGAGGGGCCTGCACTTGGGGGTCCCCATGTCTCATCCAGATCTAACATTCTGGGATTTCACCTCCCTCTCGCCCCAGGAGCTCAATAAATATTTGTGGATTGAGTAACTCTTCGGGTTCCTCGATTGGACTCCACCGTCTGTCCCCCTGATTGTCAGGCTGCCAAGCCCCAGGACCTTGGCGGAGGGCAAAGGTGACTGGGTCTGGGTTTGGGGCATGTGAGGATAAGAGATAAGAAGATTCATCGATTTGGGGGCTTTAGCCCAGGGATCAAAGCGCCAGCCTCTTCCCGGCAGGATGAGATTTCCCAGAGGTGCTCCTGGGGCCTGTTCTGGCCAGCCTGCCCTGAGGGCTCTGCCCATGGCTAGGTTCTGTGGGCCAAGCTTGAGGCCAGAGCGAGAGCCATCCGAGCCAGTCTCTATCACTCCCTGTGGGACCTGGGACATAAAATACCAAGGTGGGACTCAGTGCCCCGGCTTCTGGGTCACTCTAGAACTGCTCTCATGGCTTGATGGCTACAGCTGACCCAGGATCCTGGGACTTCACACCCAGAGACTCAGAGAAAGGGAAACACCTGCCCAGGTCCCACAGCAAGTCAGCCACAGAGCCAGGATTAATTCCTGAGGTTTTTGAAATGAAAAACGTAAACAGAGAAAGAGAGAGACTGCCCATGATGATCCGATAACTGTGTATGCCCAGCCTGTTCCAGGATGCCCACATCCCATCCTGGGCAGGCAGATGGCATCTGGCCTCATCGATGCTCTCTTGGGCCTGGCTGACATGCCCCCCACATGGACATCCTTGAGCATAGCAGTGCCACAAGAACCATCCTTGGCTTGTCCTTGGTGAGGGCATCTGGGTTTGAGCCCCTGGGCCACAGGAGAGGAGCCGGGGCAGTGGGGAAGGCCAGGGGTGCTGGCTCATGTCTTCTGCTCCCCGAGTGGGGCAGTAAGCCTCCTTCCCCTCCCCCTTCTCCCCCTTCTCCCTCTCCCCCTTCTCCCTCTCCCCCACCTCCTCCTCTTTCCCCTCCCCCCACTCTTCTTCTCCAGCCATTTCCTCTTTCCACAAGTGCCTGGGCTCTGGCCTCCCCAACTCAGAGCCATGTCCAGGTAGAAGTGCCCTCTGCCCCTGGGGGTGCTCCCTTTCTGGCCAGAGGCAGGACTCCCTCAGCCTTGGGGAGATGGGCAGTCAGGATGAGCAGGGACCAGACCTCCCCTGCTCTCTCCATGGCCTCTCTTGGGTGTCTGGTGGCATCCCCCCACCCTCCAGATGCTGTGCCAGGCCAGGCAGGGCCCATTTTACAGAGGAGGAAACCAAGGCTCGAGGCCTTACTGCAGCCTGCCTTGCATCCCAGCTGGTAGTGGAGAAGGCCCTGAACAAAGCTCTGGGTTTGAATCCTGCCTCCACCATTTGGCTGGCTCAGAGCCCTTCTCAGCCCCCTCCCATGAGGGGCATGGACTCGATAATGTGGTAAATGTCTGAGAAAAGAAAGGGTCAGCAGATGTCCCTGGCTTGTGTCTGTGGCTGTTTGAGGGGCTACTGTCAAGGGGGGGCCCCCAGGGCGCTGTGGCCTCTGGATACCAGGCTGGGCTCCTCGGTCTATAAAGTGGGGAGAGAGCCCAGGCCTGGTCTGGATTCGGCTCTACCGGCCACCTCCTATGGGAGCTGGAGGAAGCCCCTCCCCTGCCTAGGGCCTTGGTTTCCTACCCCATAAAGTAGGGGTACTGTTTGCTCCAGCTCCCACCCTTTGGGCTGAGCCTCGTTTGTCCAGCAGAGTTGAGTGCGTGCTAGACATTGTGGGGTGGGCATGCACACCAAGGCCCTGGAGCCACTGAGAGGGCCTGGGCCGCTTGTCTATGGGGAGCCCTGAGCGAGTGTGGGGGTGAGCCGGGAGCCTGGAGCCCACTCAGCTCCCCTTGGAGGCTGTTTTGGGGGCTGACGTCACCCTGAGATTTCATTGTAGGGAGAGAACACCCTCTGTAGGTGTGCCCATGGTGACTAAGGAAGGGCCCCTCCCAGGACAAGGGGCCTCTCCTGGGTGGGGGGAGGCTCCCGAAGAGCCGGCCTGAGCCGAGCTTTCTCCCCGGCCTTGCTTCGGGCCAGCCTGGCAGCCAGCGGCTCTCCAGCCCCACCCTCCAGGGAAGCACGACTGGGGTGGGGGTGGAGACAGATGTGGTCCTCAGGTACCCACAGGGGCCGGGCGCCGGGCAGGATCTAGGTCCCTGGGCACTCGGGAAGTGTCCAGAGCTAATGCTGAGCCAAGGTCCTGCTCCTGCCTTGTGCCTGATGGCGGCCAGATCTGCTGGCCTGGCCCCAGGGAGGTAAGGAGGAGAGGGTCTCACCCTTAGGGTGGGGGGCAGCACGGGCACCCCAGGAGTGCTGGCTGCAGGGCCTGCCCGGGTTTGAATCCTGATGCTCTAGGTTACTTCCAGCAAGGCCCTACCCTGTCTGGGGCTCATTCTCCTCTGTAAAATGGAGTCGTTGGACTGAGAGCCTGATTTGCCAACTTCCTGCCTGTGCTAAAGAAAGCCCCAGATCTGTGGAGGCTGAGCTGACCCCTTGGGAGGATGGGCGGGATTCCCATGGGGAACTGGAGGGCCCAGCAGGAGCAAATAGGGGTCTGTGTACATGTATGTATGTGTACACATGTGTGTGCTTGTGCACACATGGCATGTATGTGTGTGTGTGCATGCGTGTGCATGCACATCATTGATGCTTTAGGGGACGGCCAGATGTCCAGTGGGTCTGGCCCCCCAAGCCAGGCCAAGAACCGGCCTGACAGAGGTGGGGTCTGCTGTTGTTCTCTGGCCCCCTTGAGGTGATAGAGCTCCTGGAGGGCAGGGGCTGTTTGTGATTCCAGGGTCTAGAGCTGGGTCATCTTGGTGAGCTCCTACCCCCAGGAGGACACGGAAGCCTGCAGGGGAGAGGGGGCCCCGGGTGCCTAGGCCATGTGTAGGGAGCAGCATTGCCGGCTTTGTCCCAACGCCTCTGGGGAAGGGGGCTGCAGCTAGTCTTTTGGTCTATCTTCATGGGTCACTGGGGTGGAATGGGCACCTACCAACATGGGCACTGGTGCCAGCTCTCCTCTCTGGGTTCCATCTGGTCTGAAAAGTGGCAGGTGTGTCCCCCGCGGAGCTGCCCCCGGGCCTTGCTGGGGCTTGGCCTCTGGGAGCCTGCTGGGTAGGCTGAGGGTGGTGTCCCCTCTGTTTGCTCCACCCGCCTCTCCCCAGGGCTGGACTGCTGGTCCTTCACTTTTGCCCTGCTTTCTGCCGAGCCAGGTGGGAGGGCAGAGGCAAAGTCCAGCAGAACATGGGGGGTGAGGGGGCCAGCAGACTGGTGCGCCCAGGGGGTGCTCCAACTGGGCCACCTTGGAGCTGTTCGAATGTGAGCTTCCCGAGGGCAGGGACCGTGGTTCTGCCCTTCTTTGTATCCCCAGGGCACTTAAGCAAGATGGGGCACACAGTGAGAGCTTAACCAGCTTGTTGACTGACCGTTGTCATGGCTGTTGATGGGTGGGGGGGACAGTGCAGAGGAAGAGGCTCAAAACTCATTAGGTGTCAGGGCCGGGAGAGACCTCGAGACACGGAACAGACCTTCAGGGGCCTTCTGGTGCAGCCTGCTTATTTTAGACCTAGATATCTGCTGGCTCTTTGAGGCCCAGACAGGCAGTGTGACTGGGCTTAGGATCCCTCGGCTCCTCTGTGGCCAATCGCAGGATTCTTGGGCGGGTGACAGGGCCTCTCTGGAGGGGGAATGCCCCACAGTGGGTTGGCTTTGCCCATCCAGGCTTCCATTCCCCTGACATTCCCAGAACTAGGTCTAAGCTGCCCCAGCCAGGAGCCCAAGTCTAAGAACCCCAGGCTGAGTCAGAAGGGCTTTAGAGCATGGCTCCCAACCACTGGTTCCTTTTTATAGATGGGGAAACTGAGGCCAACCTGCCCTTTAGTGATGCTGAGAGGGACGTCAGAGACTGGTGGTAGGAAATGCCCGGTCTTAGGAGCTGTGATCTTTTTGGTGAAGGGTGTTGCACGTTGCTGAAATATTCATCCTTTAAATATGTGAGATCACCCTTGCCCAGTACATATTCCAGCTCAGATGTCTCACTTACGGTGCCCCACTTCTCCACAGGCTCTCTGGCTGGGGCTGGGAACCTGCCCCGGGTCCTTCTTGCCACCCCAGGACAGTGCAGACTTGCAGCCTGGACAGAGGACTTGGCTTTGGGCCACCAGGGCTGCGTGGTGGCTGCACGGGATTCTGTGCTGGGAGAACCAGGTTCAAATTCCGTGTCTGGCTGACGTCACCTCCGATCCTTGGTTCCTTCATATGTGAAATAAGGCCATTGTGGGCAGAGAGGCTTGTAGCCCCCTGAGCTAGAGGGAAGTGTCTGAAGGTGAGCCTGGCCAGGGGAGGGAGCTGAGGGCCATTTCTGCCTCGACTCTCTCAGTCTGCTGACATTATCGATGATGTGCTGGAGGGAGCCACCGATGAGCTCCAAGGCCTGGCTCCTCACTTGGGCCCTTCCCCTCCTTGGTCTCAGTTTCCCCATCTGTACAACAAAGGGGACAGGGATTGGACTCACTGATCTCTAAGCTCCTTCCAGCCAGGGGCTCCAGTGAGCTCCAGAAAGGCTACTTGGAGGCAAGGGCAGTTCAGGAGCCTGGAGCCCCCCTGGGAAGGGGCAAGGACTGTATCCTGGGAGTTTGGGGGGAAGCTGGAAATCCCAGTTCAGGTTTACAGAGCCACCTGCCTCAGCCACCTTATGAGGTCGACATGGAGTCAGCGACTCCTATTTAATTGGGGCAGACACTGAAGCTCAGGGGAGTACATGGAGTTCTAGTGAGTGTCCACACCTCCTGGGTCGTGGTGGGGGGTTCAGCCTGTGGTGGCTCAGTCTGGGGGTCGGGAGGTGCTTTCAGGAAGCCTGGTGGGTTGAGTTGTCTCCTTTCAGGGCCTCCTGAGCCCAAGGATGCATGTCCCTGCCAGGCCACCCAGGAACAAAGGAAACAAAGGAAAAAACCAGTTAATTCAAACCAACGGATGGAGGTTGTACAGCGTATTCAGCATTACACACCCACAGTCCCCCACCTCTCCTAAGCAAGGAGGGGAGTCAGACTTTAGATTTTTTTAGAGTGGAAAAATATCGCTAGCCCTCAAATGTTCTCAGGGAGAATGCTCTCCCTCCTTCAACCTCCAGGGTGTCACTGGGGCAGGATCTGGGGCAGTTGGGAAGTCTGTCATGGGCTCCTTGTACCTGTGGCCTAGAAGGTGGGCAGCTAAGTGGTGCCACAACTGATAGAGGAATATTTATCTTCATGAGTTCAAATCCAGACTCAGACACTTCCTAGCTGTGTGACCCTGGGCAGGGTCGCTTAACTGTTTGCCTCAGTTTCCTCATCTGTAAAATGAGCTGGAGAAGGAAATAGCCAACCAGTCCAGGATCTTTGCCAAGAAAACCCCAAGTGGGGTCACAAAGAGTCAGCTGAACAGCAAAAGCAGTGTCCTTCATCTCAGGAGACCAGAGGAGCCATGCTCTGGGATGGCCAGGAGGTCAGTCGGCCTCCCTGCTTTTACAGAGGAGGAAGCTGATGCCTCAGCAAGGCCTTGCCCTGGGGATGCAGGCGGAAGGGAGAAGAAGTGGAATTGGCTGGCCCGCAGGCTGCCCGACTCCCAGTCTGGGCTCCCGGCCAGGCTGCAGAAATCAGGGGAGACGTGGTCACTGGATGGTGAGCTACCTGGGAGGACGGGGAGGGGGCAGGGCTGCCTCACTTTCCCCTGCCCCCAGGATGGCCTGGGTGAGCTGGGGTGGGAGAGTAGGAATCTGGGCAGGGCCAGCGTGCCCACCCACGCCCAGGTGAAAGGCAAGCCGAGGAACTGGTCCTCCCCCGCCTGCCCGTTATCCTGGAGCCCTGCTCCCCAGCTTGGTGCAGGGACGAGTCCTGGCTTGTGTGGCCTCTCTTCTTCTGCTATCTGCCCAAGGCTGGGTCCTCTCCCTCCCCCTGGAACTTGGGGCCAGGGCCTGGGCCTGGCCTCTTTGTGCTGCCGGGTCGGGGAGCTTGGTGGAAGCCCTTGCCAGGGACAGTCCTTGGGGAAAAGAAACCATTAGCATCTCAGTATAAGTTAGGCTCTCCAAGTTGGGGCTCCCCTCCCCTCTTTTCCCATGATAATTGCCAGGCCGGGCTGGATGGGGGAGGTGGGTGGGAGAGCAGCCTGGGATTATTACACATGCCTCCAGAACTAGGTTCTGCACAGATCCTCCTCCTGATCTCTGGGGGGCACGAAGAGCTGTCAGGGGTCAGAGACCTCTACCTCCATGAGGCCCAGGACAAGGCAGGCAGACGGCCTCCCCACCCATCCCCATCTGCTACACGCTGACTGCTTCTCCAAGTTCTGACTTCTTGGGATCCCCATTCTTCAGATTGGGCCTGAAAGTCCTAAGTTCTGAGTCCTAGCTGGACCCCAGGGCCATCGGGACCAAGCTCTTCCCTTCTTGTGCCAGCAAGGGAGATGAGGCCCAGAGGCTGGGGCTTGTTTGCGCTCCTGTGACTCTGAGTCCAGGGTCGGAGAGAGGCTCCCCTGGACTCCCTCCATTTTCCCCCAGCCCCTAGTCAGGAAGCCAGGGGCTCCTTAAGGTCTCTTTTCTGGTCCTCACTTTTCCCGTCTGTAGAAGGAGAGGGCTCGGGGGTCTCGGAGGATCCCTCTGGTTCTGATCTCCCCTAGCTCTAAAGTTGAGACTCATGGGTATCCCTGTGGGGTGTGTGTGTGTGTGTGTGTGTGTGTGTGTGTGTGTATACGCACATGCCTGTGAAAGGATTATTGTCTCTGTTTACAGTGGAGGAAACTGAGTCATTTTGCCAGGGCTCCCAAAGCTAGTGTGTTGCAAAGTTCAGAGGGCAGCCACTTGCCCCCAGCCTCTCAGGAAGAAATCTCTATGAAGCTGGAGCAACTGCCCCCCACCCCTGCCCTCGTTCCTTACTCAGGATCCTAGAAGGTGCCCCCTCCCAGGGAAAATGGGCTAAGTCAGCTTGGTGACATTGGCTCATTGGCAAGGGGTGTGTGCCTAGGTGTGATCCTAGCCAGAGCCAGGGTGGAGCCAGGTCTCTCCCTGCCTCCCCTGCTTCTCTCTGTGCCAGGGAGCATGCCTTCTTGTGCCACCCTCAGCCATGGCACCCCAAGCTCTACCCTCCCCCTCATATGAAGGGGATAAGTCCATAAGGGCAGATCAGGGTCTTGTTCCCAAGCACCCCAACTCTTGCTCCCTTCAGAAAGGTCCCTTCTGGGATGACTCAGGGCTCACTCTTCTGCTCCCCTGCTCCTCACCTCTGGGTCCCTGCCCCCCCCCCCCCCCTTGCCCTGCCCTTCCCTGCTGCAGCCCTGCCCAGCCTGGGCATGCTATGGCTTGTCTTGGATTCTTGGTGGGAGGAGAGGAAGTTGATAAGGGATTGGGTCTGCCAGGATGAAAGATGGTACTGCTTGCTGGCCATTGGCAGGAGGGTGCAGGGAGGGGTGGCTGGGTGGCTGACCCTGCCTGGAAGCTCCTGCCTCTCTTCGACAAAGCTTTAGAGCAGTAGGCCTGAGTTCTCAGAGACAGTCTCTCACTTGGTCCTTGGCAGCCCTGTGAGAGGGCAGGGTATTGACCAATGGGGAAGGGCGGCCACTCTGTGGCGTAGGCCTGGCCTGAGGGTGCAGATTTCTGGATTACTGACCCCAGTGGGCCTCTAGAGCTGGCCTGAGCAGTGCCTGGAGAGATTGCAGAAGAAGACAGGGCTGTTTTCTAGTTCATGCCTCTTCCAAGGTGGAGCCCATCCTCTTGACAGTGGGGTCTGCTGGACAAGGAGTCTGGAGGTCTGGGCCCTAGTCCTGGCTCTGTGACCCCCGGCAAGCTCCATTCCCCATCTGGGCCTCAATTCCTCATCTTTAAACTGAAAGGAGAGGGGCCTCCCAGCTCCCTCTCAGCTCTGCCCCCTCTGAATTCTGCTCCTGGGTTTGTCAGCCCCACTCCAGACTCGCTGAGGCTGGGTCTTTCCCTGGAGTCTCTGCTTCTCCCCTCTCTAGTTTTAGGGTTGATTTGCAAGTTGATCCTAGAGGGGAACACCTGGCTTGGCCCCCGCCTGGGGTGCCCCCCAGAACACCTGCCCAGGGCCACTGAGGGAGCAGCTGGGGAAGGGGGCGAGCAGGGCTGCTGACAGCCAGCTGTTTGAGGACTCGGTGCTCTGATGGGTGAGTGCTGCAATGGTGTCCTTGAGGCCGGGCCTCAAAGGGCCACTCAGTGGGCATTCCTGCTTCAGGCAGGGCAGGGGCAGCCACATTTCTCAGATAGGGATACATGTGCTCAGCAGTCCTCATATGCACTTGAGCCTGGGTCGTGTTCTTCTTGAAGGAAAAGGCTGCCTAAAGAATGCAGCGGCCAGAAGTGTGAAGAGAGTCCACAGCATGTGAGGACGTAGAGCGGGGAGGCTCAGGGTGGCCCTCAACTTCAACCCCCTATTTTAGAGGGGAAACCGAGGCGGCTTGCCCAAGGTCACAAGGTCCTGAGACCTAAAGCCAAAGGTGCTTAGCACAGGGCTGGGTATATCAGAGGTGTATAATAAATCCTTGTTGCCTGACAGGCCAGTTTTGATCAGGAGAATTCCAGGCTTGAACAGACTGGATTATCACCAGGACCTTGGAGTACCTTTAGGAATGGTACAGCTCTGTCCTTATTCCAGACCCGCATCACTGATGGGGGCTCGTGGCTAGTTTCAGCCATTCCCTGGCAGATAACTCAGGGATAAGGAAACATAGCCTGGAGAGGGCCACTGAGCTAGGACTGTCTTATAAATGAGTGCTGCTAGCCTCTGGGTTGGGAGCATAAGAGCTAAGGTCCATTTGGAAAGGCAAAATTTTGCTAGAAGCTTCTGTCCAGGCCAGCCACCTCTCATGTGCCCAAGAGGCTCAGGGGTAGGGTCTGCATGGCCTCTACCCACATTTCCTGTGATCCTCTAAGGCCCTTTCTTTATGCTGTCCCTCCCCTCCTTCTCTTCCTCTTGAATCCTCCTTTGTGACTAAGAAAAAAGTGAAGCAGAATCAGCCCACAGTGTGACCTTGGATGCCTACATATGCAACACTCTGCCCCCGTCCTCCCCCGCTTGCTTAGTGAGAGGAGGGAAGGAGCTTCATGTCTGTTCTCACTGTGGACAGGCCAGCCTTGGGCTGCATGGGGCGATGTGCTTCCCTCAGGGCACTGTGCCTTCCTTCGAGGTTCTTCCCTTGGTTTGATGGCCTTGCTTTGGTCTGGGTTGGGGCTGAGACTCTGGTGAATTCGGGCCTCTTGGGTTTATCTGCACCTCCCTTGGCTGATGACTACCCTTCTTTCCCGTAGTGAGGAGTGGACCTTGGACTACTTCCTTCCTTCAGTTAGAAAAAGCCCTCTCCAACCAAGTGGAACCACAAAGCACAGGCCCACGTCTCTGGCCAGAGACTGAGACCTGACTCCCCAGGACCAAAGGTGCTTTTGAGCCATTGAGGCCCAGAGGCCATTGAATTGGCCATTTTGAACCCAGAACCTCTGACCCCAGATCGAGGTGTGCCCCCCTCCCCACCCCCACGCCGTCATGATCTTTTTATTTAGAATGCTTTCCTTCTGAGCTTTCAGAAGATTCTGGGAAGGGGGAATGAAAGTCGAGTGATGGAGGCCCCCTTTGGCTTTGAGTCCGAGGGGCAACAGGCAGGGCACACACATTCACTGGGCTTGAAGGGAAGGGGAAGGGGAAGGATCAGAGAACTCTTGAGCCCAGACTTCTTTCTGGGGGGGTCTACATGTGCCCTCTGGGCCCTGGGGCGGCCCTTCCCACTCCCCACTCTCTGGGCCCCCCCTGAAATCCTCCCTGGGCAGGCAGTGAGCATGCCAGCATGGGCACCCATGGTCCTGCTTTAGGGGCTGGACTCAGCTTCACCCCCTGCGTGACCACGGTCAGTGCCTTCCCCCTGGCCTTCACCTTTTTCCCCTGTACAATGACGGGCTTGGGTCACAGCCTCCCAAGCAGGGCCTTTTCCTGTCCAGGCTTTTCTGCTTTGCAGACTCCATGTCTTGGCAGAGATGCCCAGGCTGGGGGCTGCCAGCCGAGCTGGCTGGCTTTGGACAAGCCCACTGCCCTCTCTGGGCCACTGCTTCCTTCTTTGTAAACTGAGGCTCACAGACAAAGGCTAGGCTCTGGGCATCCATGCCATGTGGACAATCTGATAGTTAGTCCAGGGAGGTGAGCCCAGCCATCCCTGCTCATTCCTGGGAGGTCCATGGACAATCAGCCTAGGCCTCCTTGTAATACCATTAGCATCTCCACTGTGCAAGGTGGGGGGCTGAGGATACCACCTCTCATGCTGGCCTGGGCCTGTTGGCAGCCCAGTGGAGAAAAGGTCAATTACATGTGCCCAGATAAATCCATCAAGGTAGGGCATAATGGGGGCAATGAGAAGGCCAGATGAAGGACTCAAGGAACTTTTGGGTGGGTGGGCATCTAGGAAGGCTGCCCTTGTGGGGAGAGGGGCCCTGAGCTAGGCCTGGAAGGAAGGTCCGCATTTCAGCAGCCAGTAACATGGCTGGTCAATGGTGCTTTCTTCTCTGTTGGGGGCTTTGGCCAGGGACTCCAAGAGAGCTGCATGTGCCCTCTTGGCCTCCAGCCCCCAGGAGAGCTGCGTGTGTCTTTTTGGCCCCCAGCTGCCAGGTAGGTGGGTTTGGCGTAGCCACTGTTCCAATGTGGGTCAGTTCCCTGGCTTAGAGAGGGTTATGAAAGACTCTTGCCTAACCTGTTTGCTCTCCACAGGCGGCTCATTCACCCCAGCCCTGCCCCCTGCCCACCCCCCGCCCGGGGTCCTGACTCACCAGATACTCTTCTCAGATGACTTCCACCCACAGGAGCTAGGCTCCCATTACGCCACCCATCCTGGCCTTCCTGTTCAGCGAGGCTCCCACTCCTGGCTTCTTCCTGGGCTCCCCTCATCCTGGAACCCTGGGCCGGGGGAGCGCCCTTGTCTGGATAGGAGCTCCTCCAGGCAGGGACATTAGGCCCCTGGTCCCACCTGCCTCATTTTACAGAAAAGGAAACTGAGGTGGAGAATGGTCAAGAGACTTGTCCAGGGTCACACAACTAGCAAGTGTTTGAGGCAGGATTTGAACCCAGGGCTGCCTGACCCCAAGCTCAGCGCTCTGTCCCCTCTCTCCAGGTTCTCTGACTCCTTCCATGGTGTTGCCAACCACGTGACTTCATTGGGCGTGTGTGAAGGGTTGATATCCAGGGAGTGGACTTTGGGTGGCCTCAGGGGTGGCTTTCTGCTTGTCCTTATGCCCCCTTCTAGTGTGGATCGACAAGGGGCCAGGTCCCTGTGGGGGGATTGATGGCAGCCCCTCTGCTCTTGTCCTTTTTCTTGAGCCGTGGTAGGTGGGTGGGGTATGTGTCCCCACCCAGACCCCAGCCTTCTCCTCAGCTCTCAGCTCCCTTCTGGCCTCTCTCCTCTGTAGTCAGGCCCTTGCTGCAAACTCTCCCAGAGGCATCCCCATGATCACCTTGGTCCCTCACTCAGAAACAGTCAGTGGCTCCCCATTGCCCAGCAGATCAAGGCATTCTGATCCTGGCATTCGGGGCTTCTTTCCAAAGTCTTTCACTACCTACCCTAGCTCATGGTGCTCTCCTTCCCCTCCTGTCCATTTACACCCAGTTCGATGACTTCTCATTCTCTCTGCGCTGTCTTCTCTGGCTCTGGGCTCCCTCCTTCCTGTAACTGGACTCTGCTCCCCACCCCTGGCCCGTCTTTGGAGAGTCTCCTCTGGCATTTATTAGGAGCCCCTCATGGGCCAGAGCTGGGGGAGCTGTGGGAGCCCAAAGGTAGAAATGAAACCCTCCCTGTCGTCCAGGGGACCCAGCACGTCTAGGAGGCTCGGAGAAGCTGAGGGAGGCAGCCTTGCCAGGACTGGTTGGTCTTCTCTGCAGCAGCCAAAGGGCACTTTGGAGAGCCAGGAGTCTGCTTGGTCCATGGCTGACAAATGCAGAGTCAGCAGACCAGAGTCTAATCCTGCCTCTGCTGGGTGACCCTGGACTGGTCACTGGCCCTCTCTGAGGGCCGGTTGATTGTCTTCCAGATGGGGCTAGTCAGCATGGGTGTAGCCTCCCAACTGTGCTGCTAGGGAGAGAGAGATGCCATGAGAGGGCTCAACAAATGAGGTGAGTTCCTCATGGGAGGCAGGAGCCTTGGCATTGGCCTGGGCTGGCTCCCTCAGTTCACTGGAGGGGCAGAGGCTGTGGCCCAGCATGGGGGTGGGGAAGGGGCTGGTCAAGTGTCACAGAGACAGTGAAAGGGTGGGGAGAGGACCTAGGGCTACCCCATTCCCAGAAATGTCCTGCCTGGAGGTAGAGAGAGGCCAAGGCAGGGCTGGGCCAGCTGAGGTCAGCCTCAGGGCCAGCTGGGCCATTCCTTAGCCCTGGCTCAGGGTCAGAGGATGAGGATTATAGCCCTGCCCCTTCCCCTTAGCATCTCAGTGACCTTGGACAAGTCACTTGGCTACACATGGTTCATCTTCTTCTGTCTAAAGAATCCTACTGCCCAGCACTTCCTCCTCTTCTCTGTGCCTCAGTTTATCCCTCCGTGAAATGAGGCTGTGTGTGTGCTATTTTAGAAAGCACCTCCCACCTCCTTCATGCTCCCTTTTACCTCAGTTCTGATTAATTGTGACTGGCGGTTTCTCTGTTCCCTTTCTCCCAAATTACTGCAATTTTGTGTGTGTTTTGAGAGTGCGAGTATGAATGTGTGAGTGTGTGTGAAGGGGGGAAGAGAGAGACAGGGACAGGGACAAAGAGAATTTTGAGAAAATGCATTGTGGGGCTCCTGGGCTGCTCCTGGCTCTTCAGTGTAAATGAGAAATGGGGGCCAAGGGGATCCTTGGGAGCCGTGTTTCCCAACCAGCCCATCCTGGCATCTGACCCTCTGGAAGTCTGGCCCTATGAGTCTCAGTCCTTGCCCACTGCCCTGGCAGCTTTTGCCAGGGACCCCCACTGCCCACGTTCCGTCTGTCAGGATGGGGATAAGCCTGGGTGGAGGCAGAAACAGCCTCCTCTGGCTTTCCTGCTTTCTCTCCTGACTGGCTGCTTCCTTCCAAATCTCAGTCAATCCTGGGAGGGGCCCCAGGGAGACTGGACCGAGGGACGAGGGGTGCGTGGCACCAAAGAGGGCCAGAGCTCACCTGACTCTCTTTTTCCTGGGGGGTAGGGGGATCTGGCACTCACTGTGTGTGAGCCCCTGAGCTCCCCCATTTCCTCCTCTCTGAATCTCAGCTTCCTTATCTGTAAGATGGTCTTGCTGCCCCTGTGGGGCTGAGATCGCATCGTCAAGGGCTGTCATTGACACTGAGCAGAGACGTGTAGGGGCTGCTGTCTGCTTCTTCCGAGGGCCCCTCCCCACAGTGGGACAGCACCTTGTATCCAGGTCTGCTCACCTCACCCATCACCAGGGCCAGGCCTCAGCTAGTGCTCAGTGAGGAGGGTGCCCCTCCCATGAGCCTACCGTACTCTGGGCTGAAGCCCTGCCTGGCCTCCGGGGCCTTTCAGGCAATGTCCTAGCTAGCAGAGTGTAGACACAGGCCTTGAGGACCAGCATTAGGAGCCTGGGGTCCTGACAACAGCTCCCTCTGCTCATGAGGAAGCCTCAAAGGCCCTGCCCTGGCTCTCAACTGGCCCTGGAGGCCTGTCTGCGTGTGGGGGCCTGGGAGGGTTGGGGAGGGGCTAGTATCTCACTGAGTGCCAGGCAGCTTCTGCCTCATCAGGGCCTTACATAGCAGCTGGGAGCAACCAACATCTTCATTTTACAAGGGGGGAAACTGAGGAAGCCTTCACAGAGGTGAAGGATGTAGTTTCCCAAGGGCAGCAAGCGTCAGGCAGGATTCCAATGTGGGCCTCTGCCTCCAGAGCCTGGGTTCCTTCTATTGGATGCTTCTTCAGAGGCAAATGGTATCAGAAGGGCCCATTTTACAGAGGGACAGACTGAGTTTCAGAGGGCCCGGGTTCCTGCTTCTAGGACTCTTTCTACAGCGCTTGGGGCTGCTGAGGCTCAGAAGAACCTACATTTGAATACTCCCACAGATGCTTCTGTACTCACCTGTACAGTGCAGGACAGAACACCTATTTCTGGGAGGGTCAGAGGAGGAGCTAGAGACCTCAGAGTGTTCTGTGAACCTGCCAAGACTGTGAAGCATAGTGGGGCATCCTTGTGATTGGTTCTCTGATGCCTAGCCTGTGTTGTGACTCGGCAGCCTGTGTTTCTGTTGCTCGACCCAGCCCCGTTCCTGGGCCCGGCCTGGAGCGGTGTGGCACCAGCTTTGGCTCAGTCCTGGGTCCCAAGGCCTCTCCCTGTCCTTTCCTGCCTTCAGGGCCTGGCTATAAGTTCGTCTGGACAGTCAGGCCTTCCCTGACCCCCACCCCCCACCCCCCACCCCCTTCCACCCCCTGCCGTTTGATGGCAGTAAGCTCAGGCCTCTGCAGGGAGGAGATATGGCTGAGCCAGGGTCAGAGCCCGGCTTTTGCTTCCAGACCCTCCAGGCCACGCTGCTGGGTACCGGCTTCTGCCTCTCCTGACAGAGATGCCCAGCAGGGAGCCAGGTGCCCTCCCTGACACACTGTGCTCTGGGGACCAGAATGCCAGAAAGGCAGCCAGCCCCAGCTCCCAGGGAGCTCTCCCTGACCTACTTATGGCCCGGCCCATTTGATCTGGGCTCCCGGCTCCAAGCCCCAGCAGGCTTCTCTTTCCCAGCCCCACCCTTGGCTTACAGCTCCCAGCCTGGGCTGCTGAGGGCCCCTGGGCAGGGAGTGGGGTAGCCTGGCAAGGTGCAGAGGTAGGGGAGAGCTCTGGGAATCTGTGGGTCCTGGTGGTGGCCAACCCGGGGCTTAGACTCTGGGCCAGGCCTGTGCCAAGCCAGCCCCAGCTCTGACCCTCCCATTATAAGAGCATCAGGGCTGAAGGAGGGGGTCCCAGAAGGGTTTGCCTCCAGCCCAGCTGAGGGGTCTGGGCCACAGTGGTGAGGCCCCTCGTTGGGATTATGACTGCCCCGACTTCCACTTGACCTTGGCAAGGTAGCTCCTTTGGATTCTCAGCTTCCGTTTGGCTGCATCCTCTTCCAGATGGAAGTCTCTGGCCTTAGGCTCTCTTGGGATCTCAGTGTCCACTTCTGTAAAGCAATGGGAGCAGAGGGTTTGAGTCAGGGGGAGGAAACAGTGGGGAAGGGACTTGGCCAGGGTCACTCAGCTTGAAGGGCAAAGCTGGGACTTGGCCCGGCTCCACGTTGGCTTTTCTTGGTCCTTAGCCTGGGGGTGCGGGGTTTGGTTGGGCTCCCCCCACCCCATCAGAGGCAGGAGGGGCCACCAGGAAAATGACCTAGAAATAGCCTGGTTTTCAAGGTTGGGGCTACCAGGTGGCTCTCCCAGACCGTGAACCCCCATTCTGCCTCTGGCTGGCAAGGGGCCTGGTAGGTGGGTCCTGATTGCCCTGGCCATAAAAGGCTCTGGGTTCCAATCCCAGCTCTGCCTGGGTGAACCTAGGGAAGCCTGAGCTTCATTTGCTCCATCTTTAAAATGGGTGGATTGGCCTAGATAGCCTCTGGGGCCATCCCAGCTCTGCAGTGGGGGGTCTGGGCTGGGGGAGAAGCCTATGGCTTACACGTGTAGCCTCTGAAATCCAGCTGGGCAGATGGGGAGAAGAGCTGGCTTCCATGCTCTCCCACCTTTGAGGGTCCGAAGCACTTCCCCCATAGCCCTGGAATAGGCAGTGTTAAGGCTCACTTCCATTTTACAGATGAGAAAACCGAGGAGCTGAGGATAAGTGACCTCAGAGCTCCTGAGGTCTCGACTGGGCCGGCTCCTGGTCTTGTGACCTCCAGCTCTCGCTCCCTGATGCCGGGTCTGCTCTGCTCGGACTGTGGGAAGAGGTGTGGCTGACGTTCCTTCAGCCCACCTCATTGGGGGCTCTTTTCCTCTTCTTTGATTGGGCGTGTCCTTGGCAAAGAGCCCCCAGCTTGAAGTTCACAGGCTTTCCTGCCTCATAGGCGTTATCAGACATGGCCAAGTGGCCCAGAGTCCTCTCCTCTGGGGTTTGTGGGGTCCCTGTGGGATGGGACCCCGGTGGTCCCCAGGCTGCCCTCTTATGGGTCAGCAGAGGAAGCAAAGGCGTACTCAGAGGGGCTGGTGGGGACTCCACATTGGGGAGGAGGTCCCCGCTCATGGGACAGCTTTTCTTGTCCCTTTGGGAGTGGATTTTATGGTCACATTTGTCTGTTCTGTGAGAGCAGCCTGTGGTGTGGTGCTCAAGTCCTGGGTCCGAGGAGGCCCTGAGTACACTTGGCAGCCCCCAGGGCTGGGATTGAGGGAGAGCCAGCTCAGCCTCTCTGGGGCCCGATGTCTCCTTCTCCTCAGCCATTGCCCTGTCTGGCCTCCTCACCCCTGGGGCTGCCTGGGAGGAGGGGGCTTTGGCCCCTGACCAGCATAACTTCCCCACTGACATCCCCTTCTCTGAAATCTTTTTACAGCAGATCATGGGGACAAACACTCCACCAGAGGATCTCGATGGGTCTGGTGATGATGACGATGCATTCTCGGGCTCTGGGGCGGGTGAGTTTCTCGTCGCTCCAGGGGCTAGGTGGTGGGCCGGCTCTTCTCCCCCTCCCCCTCCAAAGTGGGGGTGTCAGGCTTCCCCACCTTAGTCACAGGCATTCGAGGCTCACCAAGGGCTCTTTTAGGGGGCTTCTCATTCAAGGTCCAGAGAGAGGAAGGGGCTAGCCTTAGGTCACAGAGCCAGGATCCCAGGGCCTCTGAGCTCCATAGACTCTGTGTCCCCAGCTCCGTGTGAGACCCACCAGAGAAGACCTCAGGGCAAGCCTCTCCTTCAGACCAGGTGAGGCCAGGATGGTGGGGATCACTTGGGGACCATCCTGAGAGTGTCTAGGAGCTGGGAGGCATTGCCCAGCCTGTTCCCCAGGAGTTTACACTCTGGGGAGGTAACATAATCAGCAGCCCGAGGGCAGCATGAGCATCCTGGGAGGGCCAGTTGAACAGAGAGCGGGTGATGTCGGAATTAAGAGGGAGCTGGACCTCAGAACCCAGAACCCCAGCCAGGATCGGGGCATCAGACTTTGGCCGAGTTGGATCCACTTTCTCGTGCTCATTCCTCTCCAACTACTGGCGGGGCTGCCTTTGGGAGGTAGTGCGCTCCTCAATGTTGGTGGTCTGCATTCAAAGACCCAGCTCCTACCCTCAGGCTGCTTGTAGTCTATCAGCAATGGTAATGACAATTATAATAATTATTATTCCTAACAACACTTCCTATTTCTAGAACACTGGGAGACTCACAAAGTGTTTTCCTAGCTACAAGGGGTGGGGGAGGATGGGTAGTTTGAGGATTGTTCTCCCTATCGTACAGATAAGGAAACTGAGTCTCAGAAGAGAGAAAAGGCATGGCAAGAGTTCTGCAGCTAGGAAGTACCTGGACCCAGATTAGAAGCCTGCTATCCAGGGAAGGCTTAGCTAAACCTTTTTGAAAGCCATTTACACTGATGTATTTGAAGGCCTTTTCTATAGGGTCTTAATGGTTTGCCAACCCTTTCCCCCCTCTTATTAGGGCAGGCATTTTATCCCCCTTGGACTGGGAGGAGAAGCTGAGTGACTTTCCTCCCGGGTTGTCTCTTGTGAGCCAGCCCAGCCACGTGCAGCTGCGGTGGTGCAGCTGCAACCACGCACCGGCTGCCTGCCCCGGCTTACTTACTGAGTTGTGGTGCTCTGTCCCTCCCACCTCACGAATGCCCTGGCAGCCGACCGGTCATTGTTCTGCAGGGGCCTCGCCGGAGACATCAATTTTGGACCCGAGACTCATATCGAGGAAGACGATAGTGCTCACCACCACCTTGACCGCTGCTCCTGCTGGGCCCACACACACCAGCCCAGGGGAAGCTTCCCCAACTGGACGAGAAACCTCCGGAGAGGAATCTGTGCTCCTGGCTGGAAGGGCACCCGAGGCAGAGCCTGCCCCCAACCATGAGCCCACCCACTCATCTCCTGCAGTGACACTTCCTCCCACCACCCACCGTCCTTTGACAGTGGGAGCCACCGTGGCCTCAGATTCTGGTGTGGTGCACCCAAGGGTGTCTGCAACCGAGTCCCCCAGCTCTGGAGACGAAGGCCCCTTGGCCAGTGTTGCTCCAGAGAATGACCAGACAGACAATGGCTCAAGTCAGCATCTAGGAGAGGAGAGCTCAGGAAGTGGGGTAAGTATTCTCATCGTGCATGGGCGGGCGTTAGAGGTCTGGGCTGTGGCACAGTTCAGGACGGAAGCAGAGGGTCTCAGTACCCAGGAGATGGTGCAGAAGCAAGGAAGGGCCCTCTAGCTCTTTCCCGGCACTGAGTAAGAAACTGAGGCCCTGGCCGGGGCAGGGATTGCCCAGGATCTGCCAGTCCTCGAGTACTACCCCCGGCTCCTGGCTGTGTGGTCAGCCCTCTCTTAGGAGAGAATGGAAGCCTGGGGCAGAGTGGGGAAGTCTGCCCCCACTCATAGCATCTCTTCAGTCTTCCAGCCTCCTCTTGCCCCCTCCTGAGCTATCCTGGCACCCTGGCCTCAAACAGGTAGGAGAGAATTAGGCAGGTGCTGGGAGAAGCTTCTGAATGGCCAGATGTCGTCCCCAAGGGAATGTGTGTCCCAGAAGGCCCTCGCTGGAGGTCTCCGTGTGGAGGCACGTGTCTGAACTGAGGTTGGACTCCCGGCCACCGAGGGCCTTTGCAGTGTGGAGGGAGCCTTTCTGTGGGAGCCCTCCCAGGAGAGGCTGCATGTGTGGCCACGCCTAGAGGCAGCAGAGCTTCAGATTTGTGTGGGGCTTTCACCTCCACATCTGCTGAAGGAAGGAGATAAGGTGGGAAGGATCAGTGGCAATGGGTGAAGAGGTGAAGGGCTCTCAGGAGGGATGCACAGCCTGAACAAAAACTTGATGGTGGGAAAAGTGGATCAGGGACAGGAAGAAGGCTGAGCTCCCTCCTTAAACGAGGTTCTTGGTTCTGTCTGCCAACCAGAGGGGCAGAGGGTACTGATGAGGCAGGTAGCCCAGGGGAGTGGCATCCTGCAAAGTGATGAGGTTTTCCCAATAATGAGAGTAGGGTGGGCAGTCAGGGCAGAGAGCCCCCCCTCATTGGAGACTGGCAGAGGCTCACATGAGAGCTGACCCCACTTTGTGTCCCTTCCCACAGAGTGATGACTTCACCTTTGTTCCCTCTGGAGAGAAACCTATCCCGTCACTGGAGGAGAACAAACTTCACCCAGAGGTGTTGGACTCTGAGGCCACAGGAGCCTCACAGAGCATCCTGGACCGGAAGGAGGTTTTAGGAGGTGACATTCAGTCTTTCATTAAGGGCCTACTGTGTGCAGGGTGGGCGGGGGGAGGCTGGGAGTTGGGTTCCCTGGGTGTAGCCTCAGGGAGGCCTAGGCACAAGTGAGAGCCCTGAATGAAGCAGAGGGAGCAGATCAGAGGCATCACCTGTTTGGGTGGGGCTTGAGTTTCCCACCTCTGAGTCTTTGTTCATGCTATTTCTCCTGCCTGGGAGTCCTTCCCTTCTCCCCTCCAAAGCAAATGAAAGCTCTAAGTAGGGTTGTTTTCCAAATCTCCCTCTTGTTTGGGGTGAGAAACGGGAGACTTGCTCAGTTTGTAGCATCTCCTGGAACACTTCTTAGGGTCTGGCCATGCAGGGTAGGGTGAGTGACTTCCTGAGACCTGCTCCAGGGTAGTTCACATTGGGCACAGGGAAGTCCTAAGCCTGGTGCCAATGGTGGCAAGATGCCGGCTTGCTCTTGACATCAACCAGGCAGCTGGAAGCAGGGTGGAGGCTGCAGGTGGGAAGTGAGTTGGGCGAGGAGAGTCATCAGCCCATTTTACAGATTGGGAGTGGTGAAGCTGGAGGTTCACTGACTGGGAAGCCCCAGGGCTCAGCCTGCCTCCTCACACTCAGAGTCGTTGCCTCGGTTTCTGAACTGTGTGGCAAAGGGCTAGTCCTCCCATCGGGGAAGCTGGCAGTGAGGGGCTTGCTCTGGCCAAGGCGGGAGCTTCTGGCTCGTTCTAGTTTTATTTTGTTCTTTCTTAAAGGGCTAAGTGTGTGTGTGTGTGTGTGTGTGTGTGTGTGTGTGTGTGCATGCATGTGTGTCCCCTTTCTGCTCCCCCAGGAGTCATCGCCGGCGGCCTTGTGGGCCTGCTCTTTGCTGTCTTCCTGGTGGGATTCATGCTGTACCGGATGAAGAAGAAAGATGAAGGCAGCTATTCCTTGGAGGAGCCAAAGCAGGCCAACGGCGGCGCCTACCAGAAACCTCAGAGGCAGGAAGAGTTCTACGCTTGAGGGCCTGGTGGCTCCTGGAGAGTGGTGGATGTTCCTCCCCTTCCCTGGCTGCCTCACCCCTTGCACACAGACCCTCAACCGTCTCTACCACTCAGGACTTGGAGCCTGGAGTCTCCCCCACGCCTGGCTGTCTCTGGTTTTGGCTCTGGCCTGGTCCACTCTGGACTGGAGCTCATCAGAGGCCAGAGCATAGACTTGACAGCCTCAGGCTGGGTTCTCTATATGCCAGCTTGGGGTGGGGTAGGGTAGGGGGCAGGAGGGAAGACTTACATGTGACCTTTCAAAAAGAATGAGACTTTACTCCCTGGTTCTTCCAACACTGGCCTTGCCAGCTGGCCCCCCTCCCTTCCCTTCCTCAGCCCCCCTTCCCTTGTTCTGGGTCCCCCCTTACTCCAGCCCTCCTCCCCTCCCTTCCTCAACCCCCTTTGCCTTGCTCTGGGCCCCGCCTTACTCCAGCCCTCCTCCTCTCCCTTCCTCAGCCTACTTCCCCTCCCTCTAGTCCCCCTCAGCCCACCTCCCCTCCCGCTGGTCCCTTCCCCTCCCTCCAGTCCCCCTCAGCACACCCCTCTCTCAGAGGGGCTTCAGCTGGCTGAGGCTGTGGCCGGTGGCTAGTGGTGTTTCACCTGGTTGGCACCAACAGGTGCCCCTGTGAATGACCAGGTCCAGGGATCCCCCAGCAGCCCCTGCTAGCCGGGAGAAGGGAAGAGTTTGGACAAGTCTGCCTTCCCCTTGTGCCGGGGGGCGGGCCTCCCCCAGAACCCCAGTGATTCTTTTGCACATTCCTCTGTGATCCTCTCGCCCCACCCTCTTGGCCCACACGTAATTAACTGGGCTGTGTTACTTTGGACATAAGTTAACTTCACCCCCACCAATCCCGTCCAAAGTCCACAGAGCCCCAGGGGTCAGGGGACAAGGCTTGATTTTTTTCCCCCTCAAAGGTACCAAAATTTGAAGCCAAAACATAGTTTCTGTTTGTGATGTTTCCCTTGTTTAACAACAGGGTATGAATGATCTGGTACTTATCCCCAGAGAGTGACACTAGCTATGCCTGGGTCCGAGCTCTGCCGCCTCCCCCCACTCTGACCTGTGGTACCAAGACAAAGGCGCTTAGCCTGTCTCCGGGCTTGGGAACTGGGGCCGACCCATCCCTGGGCCTCCAGCCTCTCTCATTGGAGGCCACATGGATGGGACGCTTCTTTGGAATTGGGCAGCCGTGGTGGCGGCTAACCTCTGGCTGACCTCCACCCCCAAGGCCTGGCCAGAGGCGGGAATCTTCCTTTCCCTGAGTGGTGGTCATCTTTGGCTTTTGGCAAAGCTGTACTAAATCCAATGGGTTTTTCCATGTACAGTAGATTTTCATAATGTAATAAACTTTTAATATAAAGTAGCGGGAGCTCCTGCCTCTGACTCTCTCTGCACTGGCTGGGGATGGTGGGTGGGCTTTGGGGTCTAGGGAGGCCCAGCTACGTCTCTTTGTTCCCAGCATCCCATGCTACATCCAGGAGGGGTGGCGGGGGTAGGGATGACATTGAACCATGGGACGCTTTCTGAGGCCTGGCATTTAACCGGATCCTCTTTCTCCAGCTGATGGAGACCACAGAGTTCAGGCCCCTTGTTTCACACAGGGAAGGAGGTCTGAAGCCTCTCATCCAGGGTCCCAGGTGCAGTGGGCATCAGATATGGGGTCTCCGGCTTCACAGTCAGGGCTCTTTCCACCAGTGCCTTCAGCCTTGTTCCCTATCAGTAAGACACCAACCCAGAGACCCTGAAGACACAATCACAGTGTCCTAGGCCATTCAATTCTGCCCAGAGCCCTGAAGTCACACAGGTGGGACACAGCCTGTGGGAGCTTCTCCATGTCCCCAAGGATAGGGCCAGCCCCAAGGAAGCAGCTGGCCAGTGCTGCTTGGAGAACCTGGCAGTCCCTGCCTCCCCCTGCTCCCTGCTGGGCTCTGGGCTCACCCTCACTCAAGTAGGGGCCAGCCTCTGATCCCTCACCCTAGTGGGCCAGGAGCAAAAAATCAAGAAGCATTTGGTAGGTGCCCATGGGGTGCCCCCCACTCCCAGGTGCCAGGCATGCAGAACAAGGAGATGAGCCCTGCCTGGACAGATGCCTGCAACATGCCTGAGGTCTACCTGGTGGAAGGGCAGGGGAAGGGAGGGTGGCCATCAGCACTTGGGGAAGGGTGTCAGGTGAGGTTTCGTGGAGGAGATAATGTGGAGCAGAATCTTCTTGGAAGCCAGGAATTCCATGAGATGGAGGAGAGGAGAGAAAGGAAGGTGGCGGGCTTGGAAGAACAGCTGTAGTGGGGGGTATAATGGTGTGTAATGAATATGCTTGGCAGTGGAGGCTGGGGCCAGGCTGGAAGGAGCTTTACATACAGATTTTCTGCTTGGCCCTGGAGGGGATAGGGAGCCTTTGGCACTGACCTCTGTGGGGAAGGGTGTGATGTGGTCAGTCAGTGATTTAGGGAGATCCATTGAACAAGAACCCTGGGTTCAGGTCCTGCCTCTGGGACCTGGCCTCAAACACAGATAAGTTGGGGCTCCGCCCCAGGGAGGGGCTCGACACGGATCACATCACCAGGAGGTCCTCGGTCTGTGCCCAGGCGCTGCCGAGTTGCTGGAGGGGAAGCCCTGAGGAGGAGCCTCTGTTGGCTTGTCACCTTGGCAGGTAGGAAGAGCCTGGCCCGAGGAGGGATGAAGGAGGGAGCAGAGGCCATCAGCAGTTGGGAAGGGGCGTCAGGTGAGGGAATGCAAAGTTAAGGAGGGGCAGCAGCCGGTGGCAGACACTGACACCTCCCTCCCAAGGCACCAGGGAGCCTTTCAAGATGCCTGAGCCGAGATGTTCAGGGCCTCCATTTCCTGGCCGGACCTATCCCCCACACCCAGGCCGCCATTTATGATCTTGTAAAGGGACATGGCCGGGGGAGGTCCTGGGTATCTTCTGGGTTTAGATCTGTTTCCTAATGTATCTCTCCCTCATCTGACCGAATGAGCACATCCCTTGTAATAAAGAATGAAAAAGAAAGGGGGAGAAAAAGGCAGTTCCAGCAAAGGGGTTACTTTACCCTCTCTAGGAGATTTCCCCAGCTCCCCACTTGCACTGCTGAGTTGGGTTCCCAGGGGGTGCCTACTATCAGTGGTCCCAGGGATAAGTCTGTGGGGCTATGTGGCTAACATTTTTACTCATGAGCCCCTACTGGTGTGTTGCCTATTATCAATTAGCCAATGGCCTAATTAGCTCTTAGCAAAGGCATTTATTCAAATGCTGTAGCAGGAAAAGTAATATCCTCCCTTTGGGGAAGAGACACTTTAAAAATGGAAAAATGGTGTGAATGGGGAAGATCTCCATGGCTAACCACCCCCTCATCCATGGACTGACTGCCCATCCTTCCCTCTGGGGAGCTGGTACACTCGATGTCCAGGGTTTGAGCTTTTGGGCTCACCAATCAGGGAGGCAGACTGCTCTGAAGTTTTCTGATGAATGTAGCCCTCGCTAGGACCCAGTCACCTGCCAATGGGGCAGCCTCAGAGCCCATCACAGCTCTGGCTTGGCACCATCCTGGATCTGTCTGTTCCTAGAGCAGGGATCCGAGTTGTCAGAGCTGGCAGGGGTCTTAGAGATGAACTAGCCCAACCCTTTCATTTTAGAGATGGAGAAACTGAAGCCCAGGGAGAGGAGGAAATTGTTCAAGGTCATACAGGTGGTGAGAATGAGCGCCGGCATCCAGACTCAGGTGTCCTGACTCCAAATTTGGTGTGCTTTCCCCAGGACTGTCCTTCTGCCTCTCATGGCCTTGGCCAGGGTTCACACAGCCCCTGCAGAGCTGAGCTCACGCTGGTAATGTTTGGTGTGGGGCTGGGGCACAAATGGCTCTGCTGCAGGAGAGCAGAGAGGGGCATGGACAGAGGAGGGAAGAACTTAACTCCTGAGAGCTGCCTCCTGTTGTAGCTAATTACGTCTGTTGACTGGGTAGGGGCTAGTATCCTGTGATGGGGAGAGTTGCCTGGAGGCCGTGATACCTACCTCTGAAACATAGCGCCTTTGTCCTGGCAAATCTTTGAATTCCTCAGTTCAGTTCACTCTTCCAAGCTGTGTCAGAGGAGTCACCGTGTCTGCATTGATCGGAAGTGCGCTGATGAAAACCCAGGTCTGGACAAAAGCAAATACCGTTCAAAGGATGGCTTAGGCTCAACGGATCGGGGTGGTTAGGTCTAAGTTGTTCAGAGTGTGGCTATCCTCAGGCTTTCCAGGGGGTGGGCTGACCATAGGATGAGGGACAGTGGAACAGAGGGGCGGGCTGACAGCTTGTCATAGGCCCCGGAACCCAGAGCGGCCAGCAGCCCCTCCCTGGGATCGTCGGCACCCTGCCAGGCTCCAGAACCCTCAATTCTATAGACTCTTACTGGGAGCCTTGGGGCTGTGGGGCCCTATGCTGGGCCTATGAAAATCAGGATGACGCATGAGCTGTTCTCAAGGAGTGCAGCATCTCGTGGGGTTACGGAGCCCTCCGGCTCTGCCCCAATGCACTGTGTGACTGAGCAAATCCCTTCCTCCTCTGCGCCTCAGTTTCCTGCATCTGACCGATGAGTGAAATGGGATAGGTTATCTCTAGGTTCCTCCCAGCTCTGACATTCTATTCTTTTTTTTATTTTGAAATAATATTTTATTTTTTACAATTACATGTAAAGACTATTTTTCACATTCATTTTTATAAGATTTTAAGTTCCAAATTCTCTCCCTCCCTCCTTCCCCTCTCGCTCCCTAAGTTGGTAGGCAATTTGAAATAAGTTCTATATGTGCAATCATGCAAAACATATTTCCATATTTGTCATGCTGTGAAAGAAGAAACAGAACAAAAGGAAAAAAAAACTACGAAAAGAAAGTGAAAATCATCTGCTTCAATCGGCATTCAAACTCCATCAGCTTTTTCTCTGGATGTGGAGAGCATTTCCATTGTGGGTCTCCCGGAATTCTGATACTCTTTTCTAAGACAACCCCCATCCCCCACTAAAGCCTCCTCTAGCTCTGATATCACATGTTCTGTGGTATGAGTGTGGGGATCCCCACCCCTCTCAACTTGCACGGTGAACCACAGAAGAGCTACTCCAGGTTGAAGTGGCACATACATTCAAAACCATAGCTTACAAGCCCCACTAGTAGGTTTACTTCTACTAGTCAATAAAAGGTCATAATTAGTTTATAGCAAAGATATTTAATGAAACAGCGTGGCAAGAAAAGTAGCATTAAAACATTCCCTCCTTAATCCTGGGGTATCTTCTTTCACAACTAGGCCCACTCTGAATGGGAAGAATGGACACGTGGGAAACCACAAATTTACATGACATTTATCTCCAGAGCACCCATGTGGAAGAGTGCTGGTAAGCCTAGAGCCTGTTTTTTTGAACTCACATGGGCCTTCCTTGCAGGATCCTTCTCTCAACGCCTTTAGGTTCCTGGCTGGCTCTTTGTGCAGTCCTGGCCCAGATGAACCCACTTCCTATGGTTTCCCTTAGGATTTCTTGATCATTATTCAGTCTTTCTAAATCTTGGAGGGTGTGTGGAAGATCTGGACTCCTCTATGACTTTTCCTTCTTCCTCCCTTCTCTCCTTCCTCCCTCCCTCTTCTCCTTCCTTCCTTCCCTCTTCTCCTTCCTTCCTTCCCTCTTCTCCTTCCTTCTTTCCTTCCTTCCTTCCTTCCTTCCTTCCTTCCTTCCTTCCTTCCTTCCTTCCTTCCTTCCTTCCTTCCTTCCTTCCTTCCTTCCTTCCTCAAAACACAGACCTGTGATTTTTTTTTCCACGTAGGGCATTCCATGTATTGAGGAAACTCTTTCCAATACAGTGGTCAGCTCAACAAATTGAATTGCCCAAGGTATTGACCAAGAGGGAAGTGGCTTAGGCTCCTGGACTCACAGTAAAGATGTGCCTGAGGTGCAATTGGAGCTCTGTCTAGTGCACAGCAGGCACTTAATTAATGAGAGGCCTAGGTGGTTGATTGATGAAGGGCTTTGCTCAGGTCAATGTCTCCCAGCCAGTCTGTGCCAGAGATAGGACCATAATTGGGATCCCTGGACAGGAAGATTAGCTTTCTTCCCCTGCCTTGCCTCTCCTTACCACATAATAGTATTTAATCCACAGCCTTAATGGGCCTCACTTTATCCAGCACTACCCAGTGGTTGAGTGAATGGCTTGTTTCCAGCTGAAAATATCTGTGTGTAGAAAGGTTGACTGATCTTAACAGCTC
>CM053625.1:326581592-326594786 GCA_028646595.1 Phalanger gymnotis | reverse complement strand
ATTATCGGGGAGAGGCCTTGGACCCTCTTCTCTCTGAAGAAAAGGGACATGTGGCCTGTGAAAATGGGCCTTGGTCTTCTGCTTCACTGGCTGTTCTTTCTTCTTAAATGAAGATTAATCTGGTGGCTTTTACCTTGTGAGTTGGAAAAAAGTCAGCAGTCCCGAAGTCTGGAGTGGGAGACAGCCCAGCATCAATGCCTTGAGGGGCCCGGAGGATGCTTCAGAAGTGGCTTTTGGGACAAAGAGTTGAGCAGCAATCCTGCCGCGTCTGGACTTGAACTTGGCTGGCGATGTTCTGTAGACACTGCTGAGTCTGGGCCTGTTCTCCCGGAGGCTGCAGTGGTGTGGGCCCCTGGGGGATGGAGAGGGAGCATATGTCCCCCTTACATTTTCTAAGTTAACGTCCCTTTGCAAAAGCTAATGGTTAATAAGTGTTTCAAAGGAGTGGCCCCTAACAGCAGTGGGACACACACAGCTGGGGGCTGGAGCTGAAGGCATGGAGGGGAAACAGTGTGCCCCCTCAGGGCAGCCCTGGGACGCACCCCAAGGGAAGGGATGGACAGTCCTTGCTCTGAGAGAAGAAGGAGGGAGAGCAGCACATTGCTAGGGAGCTCTTTACACCTCCACAAGCATCTCTGCACCTTCCCCATAGCCACTGGTTCTGCCCTCGGGGGTCAACCCTGTAAGACACTGCAAATCTGTGAGAACAGCTGCTCTGCCCCCATTGGCCTTCTCTTCTGTTAATCAATCCATAAACACCTACTAAGTGGTTACTATGTGCCAGGCTTTGAGCTAAGCACTGGGGATATAAAGAGGCCAAGGACAATCCCTGCCTAAAGGAGCTAACATTAATGGGGAGACTTCTCCAGAAGAAATAGTCTAACTATGACATGATTTTGAGAGGCTTTGTCTGCACTGTTCCCTTGGTTTACTAACCTAACGAAACCCAGCAGTTTTGCTGTCGACAGAAGTTTGCTGAAGAGCCGTCCTCCCCTCAGCCCTGCTCCCCACTCCTTTCAGGGGAGTGGGGGGTCCTGATTCTCCCAGCCACACCTGCCTCCGCCCGCTGGGGCCAGCTCAGGGTGAGAATGTTTCTTGAGTTCCCCCGCTCTCATCTCCCTCCTCTCTCTCCTGTAGGGGGTAGAGAAAACCCAAAGGCCCCTCGTTCAGAGCAGCCAGTTGGTCGGGAAACAAGTAGATTAGCTCAGGACGGTTTTAGTCTGGGGTAGGGATTCTTAACCTTTTTTGGGTCATGGGATACTTTGCCAGTCTGATAAAAATTGGCTTCAGTCTATAGACCTCTTCTCAGAATAATTTTTAAAAAATTCATAACAGAAGAAACATTAAATTTTGGAGAAAATAAAGCTGTAATTTTCCCTCATCCTCCTCATTCACAGATCTCCTAATGTTCATCAATGGACCCTGGGTTGGGCGGGGGGGGTCTATGGACCCCAAGAACTTTTGGTCTACTGTAAGGGTCCAGATCTCACATAACATCTTTTTTTCTGCAAAACTAGGAAGATTAAAATACAGATTATTAATATAATTCATAAAAGCGCTGAGCCTTCAGGTAATCCTTCTGACTGACAGGCTGGAAATGAGGCATTGTGGCCAGTTAAATTTGTCGGATCCCATTATCCACTGGCTTTTCCCTTATCCATGTTCTCTATGTCAAAGGTACTCATTTAAGACAAAATAAAAATGATCTTATCTTTATCTAGAAAAACATCATTTACAAAAAATAACCAGTAAGCAAATTTAAAAGATCAAATGACTACTTTTAAACAATGCTGGCCAGTTATGCTTAGGCATAACTCTCACTTTTTGCTAGGTTCTTTCTCTTAATCAGACAACTGGTGAGCTAAAGAAAGGAAAAGACTCTGGCTCACTCCAGGTAAGGGTCAGGTCCTGGAAAGCATCCTCCACCTGCTGTCTCTGACGCTGTGGCTCCCTGTCCCCCTGCCTGACTATGCCCGGCCTCTCTTAAAGAGACTTTCAAACTATTGCTTCAGTGAAAAAATGTCACCCCTCAGTGCCCAATAGTGCCCAGGCCACAATAGCTTCATCTCTTCCTGGGCAGGGAAAATGCATCTTTCCAGGCCTTTAGTGACTAGGATCCCCTCCCTAGGCAGCTAGTCTAAGCCTTCTCTGAATGCCTGTTAAGTTAGTGCCCCCATCAGAGAGGAGATGAGGCTGGTCCAGTATGGTCTGTACCAGGTGAAGTTGTACTAAGCCTGGGCCATCGCTGCTTCTCTTTCTAAATGCTCAGAAACCATCACTTTAATAGTATGGTCCTGAGTTTTGCCAGCAGCAGAAAAGCCTGTTTGTGTACACACACACACACACTCACATACATACACTGGACACTTCTCACTCTGTTAGCTGACACAGAGCCTCAGAGCCAACCCCTACCTACTGGAACAAGAATTCTCTCTACACAAAGTAGTTGTGACATACAAGTGACTTTCTAGCCTCTCCCTGAAGATCTCTGAGGAGGGGAAATCTACCACCCCTTCTCCAGGCAGCCCATTTTCCTTTGGAACAACTCTCATGGTTCAGAAATTTCCCCCAAGATCCAGCCTAAATTGGCCACTTTCCAGCTCCCTCCATCTCTCCTCGTTCTGGCAGAAGATACAAGGAATATAAAAGGGAGAGATGGAAAATCAAGTGAATAGCCAGCATTTGTACAGTGCTTTTTTAAAAGTCATTTTGCACACTAACAGTCTGCCCCTCCCCCAGCCTTCTGCCTGCCTGCCCCTGGGTGTGGAAAGAGCCTGAATACTTATCCTCCACCTGCTTCTGGCTTTGAGAGCCTCCTCACTGGGTCGAGTCCCCCCACATGCCTTGATGGAAAAGCTACCTATGAGGGCGGTCCCACTGGACAGAAGCAGCAGCAGCTTAAAGCTGGTAAGATTCTTAGGGGATGAGATTCCAGCCAGGGGCTCCTCCAGAAGAGGCTATCTTTGCCTCCCCTTTTGGGATTCCCTTCTCTGGCATTGCCTTTGTGAACAACAAAAGGTCTTGTGAGGTCTGTAAAGGTTTTGGATTTTTTTACTGCCCTCACTTCTGCATTGGGGAAACCTTCAACTAGAAGGAAAACAAAATTACTACAGTTGGTAAGTTTTCTAAGGAAACCAAGGTGGGGCTGAGGAACCAGTGGATGTGAGAACACCTGCCATCTGACTGGGACATATCAAAATAGAGCAAATTTGGAGAAGAGAGGGGGTCTCTCAGTAGGACTGGGGCTCAGAAGCTAATTCTGAGTGGGCAAATCCACATTCATCACACTCTCTAGATGGATGAGTTGGTATAGTCACCCAGACAGAGGCAGAGCTAGGGGTTAGAAGGTCCTACATCCTGGGGACTCCTCCAGCATTTTTCAAAAATGGAAGTTCAGTTGCTTCTTTTCTTTCTTTTTTTTTTAAAATTGATGCCTTCTGTTTCTACATCACGTGCATTTCCAAATATTTTTTCTATACATCAAATCTTTATTTATAACAAAGGCTTTGAAAGAGTCAAAACAAACAGTTTAGCAATCCAAACAATGTATTACTTGCATCAGATGGTACCAAAAATATTTCATACCCAGAGCGCTTTGCTTCTTCATTCCAAAGAAGGAAATGCATTTCTTCAGCTTTTATGAACCTCCCCCCTCCTCCCATCCCAACACTTCTGATCTGTGCCATCCCTACCAGGGTAAAGAGCCTGCCTGTTGAATTGGATCAGGTAAGTGGCTAGCAGCACCACCTGGTGGTTGGATCTCCCAATGTCAGGACAACACAAGACAACTTCATGGCTATAGAATTTATCAAACCAGTCTGATTCCAAAGGCCCTGCTTTCTATTAGCCCTGGAGGAATTCAGAATCTGTAGTTCTTGCTGGTCTTTAAAATTTACAATATTGAATAGACCTCTCCATTTACAGAAAGGAAACAAGTCTGGGGCTTGGGGAAGACTTGTCAGAGGTCACAAAGTTGAGACCTAGGGGCTACAGAACTTCTCTAATTGTGAGCATAAGTTGTGGAACATAGCCCATGAGCATCTTTCTCCTGCTTCTAAGAAGCAGGTCTGTGAACTTTAAAAAAAATTTGATAGCTGTGTCTCAGTAGAATTGACTTCCTTTGTAACTGTGTGTATTTTATTGATGCATCAAAAAACCTGATTTGGAGAAGGAGTCCATAGGCTTGGCCAGACACAAAAGGAGTCAAACACACACACGCATACACACACACACACAGACACACACACACACACACAGACACACACACACACACACACACATGCAGTGGGAAACCTTCTGATTTAAGATGACTCCTGGGCACCCACACTTCCTTCCCATCTCCTCTTCCAACAAGGTATTGTCTGTCTCCAAGCCTTTGCATAGGCTGAGTCCTCTGCCTGGAATGCCCTCCCTCCTCAGCTCTGCCATGCTCCTTTCAAGGCTCTGTTGAGGAGCCTTCTTGCAGGGCTCTCCTGATGTCCTCAGTTGTTAATTTTCCTCCTCCCTCTTCTCCACCCCCATACTTTTTATTTCCTATTTACACATCTATATATGGGTTATAGGAAATTCTCTATCCTCCAGGAGAAGGTAAGCTCCTTAAGGACAGGTAGGGACTCTTACTTGGTTTTTACTTTTGTATCCTCAGCATTCAGCACAAATACCTCCTGAATTGAAATGAATCTTTTCCAAGGGGTCTCCCCTGAAGGCCAGCCCTGGGGTCATCCTGGTACTTACTTTGATGACTGTGGGAAGTGGAGAAAAGAGGTTGGATGAGAAGGGAATTTAAGCCAATAGGATGACAAAAATATAAGCAGGCTGTACAGAAAGGGGGTGGCTCTTATTTGCCCTTGAACCCACCAAGGCCAGGAGAGGCTCTGGATGCTCCCATCCCTGCTCCTGGGCTCAGACAAGGGTCAGGGTCCAACCCTCAGGCTGCCTCCCCCACCCCAGCACACCTGCCAACACTCTCATTGGTGCCTTCCTCCAGCTTTGGGGCAACTAAACTCATTTCACTCAAGGGAGGGAGAATGCCTTGTCCCAGCAGGGGCTCTCATCACCCTAAGGTTTTCAGGTTTACAAAGCCTTTCCTCATGGAACTTGGGGAGGGAGTGCAAGTGTGATCATCTCCATTTTACAGACAAGATTCAGGCTCATTGGAGGAAAGGGACTTACCTAAGGTCACACAGCTAGTAAGTGTCACAGGCAGAATTTGAACTCAGGTCTCCAGACTCCCATGGAGTTCATGGAGTCCAACCTGTAGTTGAACCAGAATTCTCTTCATATCTGCTTTACTGGATCGAACCACTTAGCCCCCGCCGGAAGCCCTCAAGTGATGGTGAACCTTTGGCCTCCAAGGCAGCACAGGCCACCTTGGCCAGTCATTGTGGTGATGAAGCATTTCCTCCTAGCAGAAGCAGCATCCCTTTCCCTGTGGCTCCTACCCATTGGTGGGGCAAACAGTGACTTGCCCAAGGGTCAGCAGCTCCTGATTCCCAGGGCCTCCCTCCTTCCACCCTAGTATCCGGGCAGTGAAAACCCACCCTGGCTCCTTCCTCCCTAGTACCTGGGCAGTGAAGACCTGTCCTGGGGACCTCCTGAAATCTCCTGGGTCCTGTTCCTCTGGCCCTAGGAGGTAAAAGGGTGTTCCCCCTCCCAACCCCAGGCTAGCTGTCAGTCCAAGGATGGCCAAACCTGCTGCCTGCAGGGCTGCCTGCCCGTACCTCTTCCCAGAATGGAACTGCAAAGTCCTAGGTGGGAGGGGGGGGGCTGGGAGTACCCAAAGGGCCCGGCCTCCACCTGTCTCCAGAAACTTCTAGGGAAGAGGCCCTGAGGCAGCTTCTGATCCAGGGCCCAACCTTGATCCCTGAAAGTGAGTGTTGGGTGAGTCCTGGCCCAAGGAGGCTCCGGCTCACACCTGCTGGGTGACCTTGGGAAGGTCCCTCCATCACCTGCCTGGCCCTGCTCCAGATGCTGACCGTCTGAGATTTTGCCGTTTCGAGTTACCATTTCTGCTCTCAGATCTGAGCGTATGTGTGGCCACCCTCAGGTGCTTCCAGCTTCCCCTGCCGGCTCAGGTCATACTCTATTTCTAAATCATATTATTTCCTCTATGGGTACAGGAATTCATTCCTGTAGTGGCCTGAGAACTGTGAGACCTGGGTTCGAGTCCTGCCTTGGGATCTTATAAGATCAGTGCCCCTAAGGTACTCTGCTCCCCAACCTGGGCCTCTGTTTCCCCATTTGTCAAATGAGGAGGCTGGGCTGTGTGGCCCTCAAGGTCCCCTCCAGCTCTGAGATTCCCTCTGGGGAGCTTTCGTTTCCAGTCAGCGAAAGGGAGTGAACACTCGCAGCCCAACCCCCTTCCTGGCTCAGCCTGAGGATTTCTGTGAAAGTGCTTTCCAGCCAGCCCTGGAAGTGGGAGGGATTATCCTTAAGTGAAGGGCTCAGGGGAAACAGAGGCTGACAAAAGCCTGCACCCCAGCGCTGGTGGGCAGAGAGCCCAGCCCTGGTGGGCAGAGAGCCCACCTGGGCAGGCAGGTAGGCCTCCTGACTTGGCTAGCTCCTGAACAGGGCTGGAGGACCTGGACTCATCAGCCCTGAGTCCTGGGAGGGGGATGAAGAGATGGGGGGGGAGAGGGAGTCTGCCATGCCCCACCCATGCATACCTTCCCCCCAAGTACACATACACACACACACACACATATACACACACACACCAGGTCTAAAGTCAATAAACCTGTGTTTTTCCTGGCAAAGCCCATAGGGATCCATGGTCACCGGGTATACAAATATGGAGAGGAGAGGCTGGGTGGGGCCCAGGCCTCGCTGGGAGCTGAAATCAGGGCCAGAGCAAGTGCAGGCCTGCCCCAGGTAGGGAGCTGGCACTGGTGTTCCACCCCCTCCTGGGGCATGCTGGTGACCTAGGGCCTTTCAGGAGCATCCCCAAAGGTGGGGCTATGGGAGGGCCGGGCAAGGGTGAGGGGTCCTGCCTCCTCTATCCCCCAGGCCCTCAGGTGGCCCCTGCTCCTCCAGGATCCCAGGCAGTCCAGGAGGGTCTCCCTGAACTGCCAGGGTGTTGGGGCAGCTCCTCTGCTCTCCCACAGAGACTCTGGGTGGGGAGTAGGGCGGGGGAGGGTAACATGGCCCAGATCACCCTGGGAGCTGATGACATAGCTGGAATCTGAGCCTAAAACTCCCCATGCCTGGGTTAGTGCTCTGTCCCAAACTTGCCATATCTCATTAAGAGGAACACCAGAAAGAACCCTAGCTTTGAATCAAACAGAGAATCTCAGCATCTCACAGCTGAGAGGGATCTCAGAGGCATCTGGTCCAACCCAGAGGTGCAGGGGGGCTCCTCTACTGGGATAGGCTGCCTCAAGAGGTGACGAGCTTCTTGCCCCTGCAGGTCTCCAGGCAGAAGTTGGATGACGCTTGTCCAGTCCACCTTAGATTGGAGATTGCTTTGGGGTGCTCTGGACTGGGTGCTGCTGGGGCCCCTGCTAGCTGTCAGATTCTGTCCATTCAGCCTTTCTTTAAAGGCTACTAATGAGGGCAAATCTGACCACTGGACCCAGATGGCTCTGGAGGAAAGAGTGAGGCTGGTGACCTTGTATAGCCCTGCCTCACTTAAATCCAATCACTTGCATGTCATGGCAACACCTCCCAGAAGCCATGGTCCTCTTCGAGAATGAAGGACAAACAACAAGCGGTGGTGACACTCAGCCTCCTGAGAACGCCCATCTGCTGACCTCCAATCGCCATCTCAAGATGCCTTGCAGAGAAGTAGACATCCTCTAGGCATCTTATACCCAATGCATCCCAATTGGATGCCACCTGAGGCATTGACTCTTCTCTTTCCTCTTTGTAACTTTCACTGGCCAAGGCACTGCCATCCTCCCAGTACCCAGGTTCACAATGGATGGGTCACCTCATGACTCCTCATTCTCTCAACCCCCATAGCCAATCAGTTGTTGAGTCCTGTCAATTTTATCTTCATAAACTTTTCCATGTATACCTCCTTCTCTCCTCTGACTGGCCCCTGCCGGGTGCAGACCCTCATCACGGGGAGGGGTCTACCCGCTTTGAGTTCCACCCCCCCCTTCATCCTTCGTCCAATCTGCCATGCAAGGGGTTTCCCTAAGCAAAAGTCTGACCGGGTCAAAGGCAATCAACTCTGGCGTCTCTCTATCACCTTTAGGACCAAATATAAATCCTCTGTTTGACCTCTCCCCGACTTCCCCCTTTTCCGTCTTCTCATACCTGACATTTCCCCATACTCCGCCATCTAGTGATACCCTCCATCTTCTGACTCCAGGTCTTTGCACTGGCTGTGCCCATGCCTGGAATGTTCCACCTCCTGGCTTCTTCTAGCCTCCGGCTAAAATCTCACCCACCACAGGAAGCCTTTCCTGATGCTCCTTAGTTCTAGACTGATTTCCTACAATTTCTCCCATCTATAGCTTGTTTGTACATAATTGTTTCCACATTGTCTCTCAGTTAGGCTGTGAGGTCCTTATGGGGATAAACTATAATTTCCTTGTATAACCCCAGCGCTTATAAGGCACAGTGCCTGGCACATAGTAGGTCCTTCATACATGTTTATTGACTGACTGACTGACTCCGGGGCTGATTTCCCACACGGTGTCTCCTGACGCCCCTGAACCTTCTCTTCTGCAATGAGACCCTGGCCGTCCTCCTTCTAGATAGGATGCTCTTTGAGTTGAGCTGGAGGTGAGTAGGGGCAGCCATGGGTTTGAAGGCAGCTCAAACGCTGGCTTTGCTACTTCCTGGCAGGATGACCTTGAGCAAATGCCTTTCTTTCTCTGAACCTCATTTTTCCCATCTGTAAAATGGAGACACTTGCCAGTTCACAAGTCATTCAACAAGCACATACAACATGACTGCTAGGTACTACTCACTGAACTCCCCTCTAGTGACAGAAGAAAAGCCTAAATCGGCCCCACCTTCAAAGAGCACAGTCTATTGTAGGAGACAACACGCAAACAGCCATGTACCAACACGATAAATACAGGTCATATTAGGGGTGATTTCAGAGGGAAGGCACTAAGATTCAGGGGGACTGGGAAGTCCAACCCTCTTCTGGCATTCAACTTTAGCTGGGACTAGAAAGAAGCCAGAGAAGGCAGGAGATGGAGATGAGGAGGGAGAGCATTCTAGGTGTGGGGCACAGCCAAGACAAATGCCTGGAGGCAGGAGATGGAGGGTCTTGTTTAAGCAACACCCAGGAGGCTGGTGTCACTGGGCTGCAGTGCACGTGGTGGCGTCTAAGATACAAAAAGATAGGGAAGGAGGGAGGAGCTTTTGTTCTTATTGTTGTTCATCCTTCCTTCTTGAAGAGAATCAACGACATCACAAGGAAGCCAAGATTTGGGGGGGGGCATATTTCTCTTTGGCAACGGGGAAAGTGCTATACAGATGATGGTTGTTCTGCATCTGGGGGCCAGGTCCTGGGCTAGGTCCCTTCATTTAGTCACTCAACAAACCTTTCCTAAAGCCCTCTGTGGGAGATCCAGGAAGAGGCCCTGCTCTGTCCTCAGGGTTCTTCCAGTCTGCTCAGAGACAGCTCAACTCCTAGGACGACTGAAGGTCATAGGAAAGCTGTGGAGAAAAGCTTTGGGAGGAAGGCCAAAGAAGAAACAAAGGTGGGATGGCCGAGGCTGTGTTCCAGGCACCAACATCCAACGGGGATGTTTTTCCTTCCCATTTACCCTTTGTGAGACTTGGTTGTTAAGTCACCGGTGCCTGGTACAGAGTAGACCCTTAATAGTGAGTTTGATGGGATACTTAGAGCTGGAAGAGCTGCTCGCCCAACACTCATTTCACAGATTAGGAAACTGAGAAACTGAGTCCCAGGGAGGAGATGTGGCTCACTTAGGGTCTCCTGGCCCCCAAATCAGTTCTTTTTACAGTTGGCTGCCCCAGGGGCATCTGCTGGTTCATCACCCATCTGCTGCTCCCTGGCCCCTGGCTTCATCCTGGGCCCTCTGCTCTTCCCCTCCCCTCCTCAAGGCTCTAATCGATGGGCTGGGCTCAGGCATGGATCAGAACCAGAGGTCTGAGCAAGCCAGCAGAGACCTCATCACTGGCAGCCAGGGTCCGAGCTCCGGGATAAGGGATTCTGGGGCAGGGCTGATTCAGCGCCCTTTGCCCCAACCCTCGGCTACCTTGGGGAAGGTTAAGAAGGCCGCAGGACAAGCTGGGAAAGCTGGTCCCTGAGCCAGGAAGCTGGAAGGTTTCAGCCCGTCCCTTCTTGACTGGCCAGAGTTACCCAGTCCCAGGTGCCAGCTTCTTCTACTGACTCCACACCTCTGGGGCTATGCCTTCAGAGCTGGGTGGAATCTTAGAGGCAAGCCCCAAGAACAGCCCAAGGTCACCCAGTTAGGAAGAGGCAGGGCTGGGATCTGTCCAGCATCTCCTGGCTCCCTTGCCCTTTCCCCAGGATGCTCAATGTGCATCCCCGGCTGGCACTGCTCCTTCCTGCCCCCCCATTCACTCAACCTTTTAAAAGACAGCTGGGGTGGGGGAGGGGGGAGTGTACCAAAAGGGGAACAATGAGGGAACTTCTGTGCCAGGTCTAGATCTTAAGAGATTTCCAGGGCTTGAGGAGGCTGCCGGCACTGGCTGGCAGGGGAGCCGCCAACAACTTCCAGGAGGGGAAGTCCTCCTGTGCCCAGCCTGTTTACTCTGGGGACCATGTGAGGAGAGCTGTGAGCCTGTAGATGAAAAGAACAGAGACAGTTGTGGACACCAGGCCTTCTAGGAAGGAAGTAGACCGGGTCTGGGCTACCCAGGACCCCTAGACCCAGGCCTCAAGCCAGGCTACTCAGGACCCCCCAGCCCCAGGCCTCAGGCCGGGCTACCCAGGACCTCCCCGCCACAGGGTGTTCCAGCTCCCCCAGGTTCCAAGAGCATGTCTTCACAAGGGTTGTCAGCCTCTGGGCTTTGGTTTGTTTTCTTTTTTAAAGACTTTGTTGGAGCCCAGCCAAGCCTGCTGGTGACAGGCCTTTGGACCATGGCTGGATTTAGAACACCTGGGTTTGATCCTCAACTCTGCCCCTTCACTACTCATATGACCCTGGAGAAGTCCCTTTACCTTCTCTGGGCTTCAGTTTCCCAATGTGTAAAATGAGGGGTCCCCACCCTGTCAGTCCTGCTGCCCTGTCTCCTCCCATGTTTCCTCAGAAGTTCCAAGGGATGCCTTCATTCTAGGTCTGTCCAGAGTCTCCAGGCATATGATGGGAAGCGGGGGGCATCCGCTGCCCTGGTCAGGCCACACCTTGGAGACCTTGTTCGGTTCCAGGCTCCACAGCTTAGGGAAGACATTGATGAGCTGGAGAGTCCAGGGGAGACCAGCCAAGATAGAGAAGGCCGGCTTGTCCTGGAGAAGAGAAGGTGCTTTGCGGGGGACGCAGGACCTGTATTAGACCATCTGAAGGTCTGTCCCACATCACAGAGACTGTGCCTTGTTCTGATCAGCCCCAGAGGCCCCAGGCACTGAGGGGAAGGGGTAAAGGCATAGACTGGACTCTAACAAAGAAGCTTTCCCATGTGGAAGGACACGTGGCCTGGGCACATAGGGAGCTCCCACACAGCTGGAGGGCTCTGGCATGCCAATAGCTTCTGTGTGGTGTGGGAGGGGGATAGAGAAGGGGTAGTGTCCGACTCAGAATCAGGAAGGCCTGAGTTTGAATTCTGCCTCATCTCTGTGACCCTAGGTGACTCCCTTAACCTGCCTCAGTTTTCCCATCTGTCCAATAGGGTTCGTAACACAACCGCCTCACAAGGGTGTTGTGAGGGTGACATGTGTGAAGGGCTTAGCAAAACTGAAAGCGCTCTAGAGCTGTGAGTGCTGTGATCTCAGACATCTTCTTCCCTACATCTCTGGGTCTCTCTCCAGAAAACTACTCTGTGTTCCTTCTGTACCTTAGCTTTGGGATGCTGGCCCTGGGTCAGGCCATCCATGTGGCTGAGGGAGGGTCACACTTCATGCCCTCCATCCCCCACCCCCATTCACCCTTAGTCTGTGGCTCTGGGAACAGTCACCAAATTAACCCTGGTCTTGCCCTGCCTTGGCTCCCCTCTGCACCAGCTCTGCGGCTGCCCAGCCAAACACCCTTTCCTGGCCATCGCTGCCCTCCATGTTCAGCCTCTTTACATGGATGTTCATGGAAGGCAGGGCCTATTTACCTTTTTGTAACTGTCTGTAACCCCGGGGCTTAGCACAGTGCCCAGCACATAGTCAGACCAGTGCGTCAAGCATTTATTAAGCACCACTCATTCACCTTTGGTATCCACCTGCCTCCCAGCTCTCTCCCGTAGCTCTAAGAAGTGGTAACAGGGCCCCACCCTGGTAAATCATCTTGAGGTAAGTGATGGGCCACAAACCCATTGGTAAGTCGGTGGGGGGGCTACCCCAAGCTTGGGAAGACATTCCCCCTGCCAAATGGGCAGATGAGAACAATTTGTTCCAACAGCCATGAAGGTGACTGAAGCAGGCGCTGGGGAACACTTAACGCTTGGTCAGACATGGAAGACTGAGGTCATCTGCTGCACCCCTGGTCAGGCCTGACTTGTCCTGCTGCCAGACTTCAGTGACTCAGGAGGCTGACTACCTTGTGCAGCTCCACCTCATGGAATCCAATTCACGGGCAAGTCAAGACATCGTCCCTGACATCATTGGTCCTGTTCAAAAACATGAACTGTGCTAAGCACCTGGGAAACAAATGTAGCAAAAGGAAGGACCGTGTCTGCCCTCAGGGAGTTTACATTCTATGGGGGGAATGGGGAAAAGCACATAAAATGGGAGGTGAAAAGCTGAGCTGGAGGAAGGGAGAGGAGGAGGCAGCAGGGCAGGCCCATGGCGGCTAGGTCCAGAGAATGTGTGATGGCCGTCTTGGGCCCTTCTCCAAAATGAGATTTCCAGGGGGAACTCACCCATGGGAGAAGGGACCCACAGGAGCAGAGTCAGGAAGCAGTGAAGCCTGGGGGCTCGGCTGGGACAATGTACTTAATAAATACTTTGAGTTCCTGCATCTGTCAATCCATCCATCCATTCATCCATCCATCCCTCTGTCCATCTATCCATCCATCCCTCTGTCCATCCATCCCTCTGTCCATCCATCCCTGTGTCCATCCGTCCATCCATCCATCCATCCATCCATCCATCCATCCATC
>CM053625.1:326564345-326581492 GCA_028646595.1 Phalanger gymnotis | reverse complement strand
ACAGACTTTTAAACCCCTCCTTTTTTTTTCTTTCAAATAAATGAAAGAACAGGAAGGAATCCCACATTGCCCAAAGCCCTGGCAACTTTGTTTCCAAGTGGAAAAAGTCTGTCACTCAGACAGCCTGTGCCTGGGTCTAGACTGGGTAGAATAGGCCAGAGGCCTGGGGGTCCAAGGCGAAGGTGGACAGATAAATCCCCAAGGCCCAGGCTCCTGAGCTCTGTGACCAGCGGTGCTCATCCAAGTCTGCACAGACTTCCCAGGGTGATCTGAGCAGTTCTGAACTCCTTCTCATGTAGAGGTGGGATTAGGGGTGAGATACCATACCTCTGACCTAAGAGTTACAGCCCTAGGTTCTCAGAGGATGAAGCTTTGGCTCCAAATCTAGGCCAACCTGTGCCTGGACAAGAATCTGCTTCATAAATGCTAGTTGGTGAAGGATTTCATCAATCAAATGGATTGATTGCTGCAGTCTCTGAGTAAGGGCCTCGAGGGAGGGAGCACCCACCAACCTCTGAGTGAAGGCCTCCTGGGGAGGGAGCACCCACCAGCCTCTGAGCGAAGGCTTCCTGGGGAGGGAGCACCCACCAGCCTCTGAGCGAAGGCTTCCCAGGGAGAGAGCCCCCACTATTTCTAGAGACAGCCTCCACTCCAGGACAGCTCTGAGGTTTTCCTGACTCAAGCTAAGCTGGCCTCTCCACAACCAGCGGCCCTTGCTTTTTGCTCACCCTCTAGGGCCAGACAGAGCAGGGTGAATCCTGCTTCCACCCGCCCGTCAGTCCTTCCCAGTTCTTCAAGACCTTGCCTTGTTAGGTCAAGGTGGGTGGGGCTCCCCCCAGCACTCCCTGAGGTGAGGTCTGAGCAGCCTTAAGGGCAGATAGATAGGTGTGGGGGTGGGGAGGGGACCCCCTCCTCAGAATGAGCTCCCTCGTTTCTTCCTTATTGACCTGAGTCTATACTGCCCTGGGCCAGAGTCCGACTTACAGCCTTGCCTGAAGGCCTGAAGGCCTGAGAACCAGGCAGCTAAAGAAGCCCACACATGGCTGGACACACTGCTGAGGGTTGGGGGAGAGAGGGGAAGAGGACACAGAAGTCACATGGGGAGTCAGAAGGAGGCGAGAGTGGATACAAAGCCCAAGAAACTGAGGTCCGCGGGTCAATCAACAATAACTGGGAAGGACTAGGACAAGGGGGCCCCTGGAACAACCTGAATTCTTGCCCTCGAGGAAATCTACAGTCTACAGTCTACAGGTCTGACTCTTGCTCTGCTGCTCCTGGGTGACTCTGGGCCAGCCCCTTCTGCTCCCTGTTTCTGCCCCTGTCGATGAGAGGAGGGTGGGGGTCACCCCTGAGGCCCCTTCCACATTTCTGTCTCTCATCCCCACTGAGAAGAGGGAGGGTCTTGTGCACCCAGACCTTGGGTTGTAGAGGTAACTGTCATGGGGTGTGTGGGGGAGAAGCCACCCTCTGAGGCCAGTCCCAGACTGGGAAAGGGATTGTATCATGGCCCTGGGGGTGAGAGAGACCCAGTTTGGGAGAGGGCTGGAAGCTTGCCTCAGGGCCAGGCTGAGGAGTGACTGTGGCCACAGTGAAGAGGAGGCCAAGCTAAAGGATGTTTGACTTCCTGGGAGAGGAGTGAGCACCCACTGAGCAAACAGGCTTGACTCACCAAGGGGAAATCAATAGAGCTTGTTTGGGTAGGAGAGCCCAGGCAAGATGACTCCAGGCTAGTGGGTGGGGCCCCTCCCTGTCTGGTGAGCTAAGCCCAGGGGCTTCTGCTCCTGCAGGGTCGGGGTGGCAAGGTGGGCAGGTGGCTCGCAAGGCTTGGAATGCGGGTGAGCACAAGGATCCCTGCCCCATTGGCCAGCCAAAGAATGAGCTCAGGCAGCCCAGAGACTGGCCCAGGGTCTCTAGATTAGAGAGTGGTTGAGTCAGATTCTGCCCCAGGTGTCTGGCTTCCAGCCCAACACCAGAGCAGGAGGGTCTCTCACCCAGAGGCCAGACTTCCTGACTCCAAGGCAGGCCAGCCTTGTGATGGTGAGGTGAAGGGAACCATCCTAGGTAACCCGGCCAGGGCAGGGTAGAGTCTCTGGCTTCTGAGTGCAGTCCTCCTACTAGGACCCAGAGATGGGGAAAGCCTCGGCACCAGCCGGCCTTTGTGCCCAAGGGACTTCAAATGGCTGGCATCCCAATGTGCTTCCTGGGGAGGCAGCGTGAGCTGAAATAGGAGCCAGGTGTGGAGATTGCCTCTGCCGCTCATCTTTTATGTGACCTTGGCTCTGCCCTTCCCGATTTGGACTCAGTTTCCTTCCCTATAAAAGATCACAACTGCTCCCCAGAAGGGTGCTAAGCCCTCCCAGGGCTGTGCTTGCCATCTAGGACTCTCCAGCCTGGGAGGTCAGGTAACACTAGACCCATCTTACAGATGAGAAGACAAGAGCTCAGCTCTGGCCAGGTACAGGTCCATCCAATAAAGAGAACAGTGTGCCTCTGTTCTGCAAAACATTTAGAGCCCAGCTCAAATGCCTCCTCCTCTAGAAAGTCCTCTTTGACCAACCTCCATGGTAACAATCTTTCCCCATGGTCACAGAGTCAGGATCGAGCCTTTCTGGATAGGCTTGAATTATGATGATAATGTAAGTGAGTGAAAGGACGGTTCCCAGCTTCTCCATGGTGGGTCAGATAGAGAAGCCAGATGAGTGAGGGTTTGGTTTTTTTGAGGCATTCTAGGTGAAGTGACTTTCCCAGGGTCACACAGTTAGTAAGTAGATTTGAACTCAGATCCTCTGGACTCCAGGGCCAGTGCTCTATCCACTGTGCCACCCAGCTGCCCAAAGTGAGGTTGATCATGCACGCAACACGGAAAGAACCCTCTGGAACCTTGAGGAAGGGGCCAGAGTCAAAAGACCACTGTGACAAGGCTTACAGTTCATAGTCCATTGCCTGTGGCAGAGGATGAGGAAGTAGGGACGGTCCAAAGTCAATTAGTGTCTACTACAATACTCAGTGATTTCAAGGCAAAGGTAGGAAAAGGGGAACAGTGAAAAATCCATGTGAAAACATGGAGCCGCCAAAGGCTGGAAGGCTAGACAGAAGCCTCGCACTCAGGCAACATGAGTGTTCTCCTTGGGGAGCAAGTTGGGAGGTGCTGGCTGCAGGGAGAGCCAAAACATACCACAAAAGGGTTTTTATTTTATTTTTACAGACAGGAAAAACTGGCTACCAATGTGGGAGTCATTCACAAATCAGTTGTCTGTGTACAATCATACCATTGACTTGTTAGAGCAAAGATCAGAATCAATACCAAAATAGGAGAAAGAGGAGGAACCCAGTAAAAATAACTCCAACCTGACCTATTTATTTGAACAAGTTGCTAAAGTAAAAATAATGGGAAATGGATAAAAACATGGATATTGACACAGACCGCTTCCATTTCCCAAGGAAGTTTAACCAGTGTAAATCCATTGCCACAACAAGGAGACCAAAAAAAACCTAGAAACCACACTAGCCAGCAAGCACTTGATCTCTTTGCCAGGTAGAGAGATATGCCAGCCAAAGGCAACAGTGGCTTATAATATATGCTTGTTCGTAAAATCTTCTGGAGGAGGTGGATGGAAAATTATGAGCAGTATTGCCTCATGCAACAGTGAGAATCAGTGGAAGGAGAATTTTATAGACACCCGATTAAGCTAGCATCTCAGAACATGTGAGGATGAAGCTGGGGGGATAACATCCAGAGGATGAGAAATGCAAAAGACCTATCGAGATTTCTATAATGAATTCATTTCTCCATCAATGACAGGAGAGCCATCATGTCTTAGTTTTACAATCGGCCTCATACGGGCTGCCCCAAGAACCAGGAATGCAGCACCTATTAGGTGGTTCAGTAGATAGTGCACCAGACCTGGGGTCAGGAAGACCTGAGTTCAAAGTCGGCTGCAGACAGTTACAAGATATGTGACTCTGGACCAGTCTCTTCCTGAGTGGAGAGGTCCTGGGCTTCTCCCCTTGGAGGTCTTCAAGCAGAGGCCAGATGACTGACGGGTGTTTGTTGGCTGTGTTACAAAAGATTTCCTGCCCCACGATGTGTTGAACCACTGGACCTGGTTCTTTAGTGTCCCTATGAAGGGAAGAGTCCCTGGATTAGTCTTAGGTAACTCAGAGCCAGCCTCAATGGCCTCGATGTTGGGAGGGCAAGGGTTGGGGAAGACTAGATGGAAGGGAAGAGTGAGGGCTACTCAGAATGGCCTCTCCAGGGCCTGGTGTTCTGTTCTGAGAGGGAGGCCTTGCTGGGGGCTAAGGCTAAATGGAGGCAGTGGGCACAGGCACAGGCCCTATCCTTTGGCTGTGGCATCTACATGTCATGAGCCAGACACATGAGTACTGAAGGTTCTGGGGGCTCTCGAGCATGGCGTTTCAGTCAGATGAGCCCCTTCCCAAGTGCACTCGTGGTCTGTAGTGGCCAACTAGGTCACACGGGCTTAGTCCATGGGGTCTGAGGGCAGGTAAGATCTTTTGACATGTGAGCCATCTTCTGGAGGCTCTTCACTACCTTTACATCTCTCGCCCTTCAGGCCTTCCATAGGTTCCCCCTCAAGCCTGCACCTTTCTGTTCAAGCAGCCGACTGCCAACTCTGGACTCTCGGGACTGGCCTTTGAGGCTCTACATCATCTGTCCTTGCCTCTGTCAGTCTTTACCCTCCTTCTTCTCCTAGTCTGAACAAGTTAATCATCTGGGTTTCCTCAGAAAAGGCCAGAGCACACAAGAGACAAGGATGGGATGCCCTAAGCCCAGTCGGCAGAAATGCCTGGAAGTTGGGCCTGGAGACTTTTGCCCACCGGGGTCCAGGAGATCTCTGGGGGCTGGGAATTCAGTGGGAGTTCCCCATTCCCCCAGTCCCAAATCTTATCAGAAGCCTTGGGTAGGTCAGGATGCCAGGTGGGGTCCCCTCCTAGAGCCTCTGCAGGCTGCCCCTCCTCATGAAGGTAATGTTGCCAGGCCGCCCCTTTGCCTTTCCAACCTCCGCACCACCCCCTGCCTGTCCAGGTGCCAAGGGGCTCCTGTTCCTAGAAAGACTCTTCTGGACTCACCCTCAGGACCCTCCTTCCCCCTGGAATGACTTCTCAATTCTCTTACAGAGATGCTGGCTGGCCTTTGATGCCCAGCTCAAGGGCCACCAACTCCTTGAAGCCTTCCCTGATTCCTCCCCCAGCCCAAAGGGATCATTGCCGCTCTAGCTCTTCCAGCTCCTGGTTTGTCCTTCTCCCATGGCCCTAGTATCCCCAGAGCCTGGCACAGGGCTCAGCCCTTGTGGGCACTCAGTCTCAGTGTACTTGGTGGTTCCTTGATTCTCTTTGAGCCCGCTGGGCTCTCTCAGGAAGATATTTACCTAGGTTACACAGCCAGTATGAGCTGCGGAAGCTGAATCTGAACCCAGCTTTTCTAGACCCTCCTCCTGCCCTGCTCCTTCCCCAGCAGCACTAGGCTGTCCTTCAGTGAAGTTGAGAGCACCAAGGCCAGCTTCACTCGATGGAGGGAGAGCTTTAAGTCCCTCAAGTTATCCAAAAGGTGAGAGAGGGCTGCCCAGGGAGGCAGGGAGACCCCGCCTCTCACTTGGGGGTGGGAGGAGGTGCTTGTGCAGACATGGGCCAGACTCCATGGCCTCTGAGGTCCCTTCTGGCTCAGAGATACTGTGATTTTGTGGAACCAAATTGAATTGAGCAGAGCACAACTCAGAAGGATAAAAGGAAACCAGGCTAGGCCCTGCCTCTGGCCTCCTCCCCCATCCCACCTGGCCCCCACCCAATGACAAAGTGTTTGAGATGAAAGTCAAAGATTAACTGGGGCCTAGGCTGGTCGAAGCTGAGTTCACAGAACAAAGGAGTCAAGTCTCAGCAGGGACAGATGCCTCGGGGTGCCTCATCCCCAAAGTAACCCCAGGACAGCCTGGAAACCGCTCCTGGCCAGACCGTACCCATGCAGCTGCCAGCCCAGAGGCCATCCCCAACCTGCATTTCCTGTTCTTGGTGGGGAAGAAGGCATTGTGCTGAGTAAAGGCAGGCTCGGGCCCCCAGTCCATGAACCCTCTCTCCCTGCGCTTTCTCCCAACAGGAAGAAACAGACTTTTCTGTTATCCACCTTGGTCTGGCTGCATGGGAAAGCTGCCCCAAGGAAGAGGGTGGGAGCCGTGAGATATTGCGAGGGGCAAGGGCAGAGCAATGTGTGGGTGAGAGGCAGCCTGGCAGAGTGAGAAGGGGAAAGCCATAGCCCAGAGATGTGGGTGTGAATCTCTTTGGGTGCTCTTTGTAGATGTGGACAGTAGTGACCTTGGGGGTCTGCTGTGAAGAGCCCCCTTGGTCAGCCTTCACCAACCGGAGAAAGATGAGGTGTTACTATTACTGTGGTTGTAGTTATTTATTATTCCTGTGGAATAAATTCTAGAAAACTCCGAAGCCACAGTGGACAGAGTGCTGTCTGGAGGCAGGGAGCCCCAAGTTCAAATCCAGCCTCAGGCACTTACTTAGACATTCACTTAAGCAACCCTGGGCAAGTGGCTTAATCTCCTCTGCCTCAGTTACCCCAGCTGTGAAATGGAGATAACAACCTACCTTTCAAGGTTATTGTGAGGATCAGTTGAGGTAATATTTGTAAAGTGCTTTGTAAACCTTAAAGAGCCGCATAAACACCACCGTCATTATTCCTCGGACCCACTCGCCTCCAGCTGCTCCAAATTGCACCGGACCTTTCCTTGGTCTCCATTTTGCACCACGGCTGGTGGCTTTACCTACTTAAAGTCTGGTTTTGACCATGCTCTACCCTTGCTCAAATATATGATTATTGCATTAAATCCAGCCTTCCCTGGCCCCATGCCACCTCATTTCCCACTTGTCCCCATATCCCATCAATCATACTGCGCCTCTTATGTTATGTTACCTGCCCCATTTCTGGGATTAAGTCCCGTGGGCTGATCCAAACAGACTGTGAGCTCCTTGGCTGTAGGAACGGGGCCTCCTATGATGGGAACCCAAAATGTTGGAGCTCAGAGGCAGACACCTGCTCCAACCTGGACTTAAAACAGAATCCCTTCAACAACATTCACAATAACTGGTCATCCAGCATCTGCTTGAAGATTATCAGTGATGGGGAACTCACCATCTCCCTAGGCAGCCACTTTACTTTAGATTGACTTTGCTGCAGATCTGCTTCTGGGAGACTGGAAGACCAGAGCATGCATGGATGTTCTGCATTGGCATAATGTGTGGTTGGGAGCAGACCTTTTTTCCATTGGCTGTAGTTGGTGTCTTCAAAATGATCAGTCTTAGCACCTACAGAGACTTTTTGCTGCATTTGTCTGAAGGGGAAGGAGACATCTTTATTTATGTGGTAAGTGAGGGCCTGAGGACTGCCTCCTTCCTCCCTTAAACCAGGTCATTTGGCCCCAAGAAACCAGGCCTGGCTCTTTGTCCTTTTAGTCACTTTTTTTCCATTCTAGATGGAGGGAGTAAAATTTCTGGTCTGGCCCAGGAGCACAAACCATGAGGATCCAGGAATCCGGCTATCGAACTAGATGCTTGCTCAGCCCAGCATGGATGCCCTGAGGAGCAAGAGTCCAGGATTCCATCCCAACAGGTCTACACTAAGCTATGGTGACAGGTTAGATTTAACTGGGGTACCGGTCACTGGGCCATCACCATGGAAGGAATATAGCTGATGGGGGCCTGAGCCAATGCGGAGAAGACAGACTCCCAAGCCCTTCAGGTACCAGAGAAGCCCGAGGGGGTTAAACCTGGCCTTGAGAGAGAGTGGGCCTAGAGTCAATCATGTTCCATAAACAAAAATGTCCTTTGAACTCCCAGTTCAGTAAAGTAAAAAAATGGAAATGAGGTTTGCTCAGCATGACTTGTTCCTGATGAAGCCATCAAGTGATTTGATGAAAGAACCCAGCAAACACTGGAGCCTGGAACAAAGTCTGGGTCTCCCGACAGCATGGTTTTTTCCCCCTAATTTGGGTTATGGCTCAGTCCATGAAGTTAGGGACTTCAGAAGGGGCTAAGCATTCTATGATTGTTGTGGTTGTTGTTTTAATTGTTGAAAAAGCAAATTGAGGATCCATGAAACTAAGAGAAACGTTTAAATATGAAAAACAAACAGATATATGAAAAAATTTCCCAACCATGAGTTCTTCCACAAGGGGATAGACTACTGCTTCAAGTGGTGTGTTTCCTCTTACATCACTGGAAGTATTTAATCAGAGCCTGAGAATCGAGTGTCAGGTATGTTGTAGAGTGAATAAAAAAAAAAAAAAGTATGGGTTGGACCAGATTACCATTCAGATTCACCGAAGAGATCTCTTGATGAGGTGGGGCTTATCACAGTGGAAAAGATAATTATTTTGACAATTTATAGTCTTGGGAGTGGTGCTTTGTGTTTCCTGTTTTTTGTTGCTGCGGTTGCTTATAATCTGCCTTATATTTGATATCTCGTTAGCCCAAGTGCTTGCAAAAGAGCTGAATGTCCTTTCCTTTTTTTATGTGAAAACTTAGACACAAACCAAATTCTTGTTTCCAGGGTAAACCCAGCATGTACCAAATAAAAAAAAAATTCTGTGGAACTCTTCCAGGACTGACGTTGGTCTTTGTAAAGCCAGAGATTTAGGTTCTGGATCATAGGTTACAGTTTTTAAAAATTCACTTTTATTTTATTTTCAGTTCCAAATCCTCTCCATCCTTTCTCCCACTCATTAAGTAGGCAAGAAAAAGAAAACTCATTACAAATATGTATAGTCATGCAAAAAAAAACAAAAAACAAAAACCCTGCTTTAGCCATGTCAAAGAAAAAGAGGAAGAAAGAAAAAAAGAGGAAGAAAAGAAGGAGGGAGAGAGGAAGGAAAATGCTTCAATTTGTACTTTTGGAACTCTTCAGTTCTCTCTCTGAAGGTGGGCAGCATGTTTCATCATGAGTCCTTTGGAGTTATGGAAGGTCATTGTGTCAATCAGAACTGCTTAGCCTTTTACAGTTGAAAATCGTTACAATATTGCATTAGTATATATATTGTTCACCTGGTTCTCTTCAATTCACTTTTTTTTTTGGAGCGGGGAAGGCAGGGCAATTGGGGTTAAGTGACTTGCCCAAGGAAACACAGGTAGTAAGTGTGTCAAGTGTCTGAGGCTGGATTTGAACTCAGGTCCTCCTGACTCCAGGGCCAGCGCTGTACTCACTGTACCACCTAGCTGCCCCTCTTCACTTCACTTTGTATCAGTTCCTATAAGCTGCAGGTTTTTCTGAAACCATCCCCTTTATCATTTCTTTACAGCACAATAGCATTCCGTACCATAGCTTGTTCAGCCATTCCCCAAATGACAGGCTTCCCCTCAGTTCCCAATTCTTTGCTATCACAAAAGGAGCTGCTATAAATATTACTGTATTTATGGGTCCTTTTCCTTTGATCCTCTTGATTCTTCGATTTCTCTTTCTTTCATCTCTTCAGTCTATAGATGTAGTAATGGTGTTGTTGGGTCAAAGGGTAGGCACAGGTTGAGAGTTCTTTGGGCATAGCTCCAATTTGCAGGAGCAGTTCACAGCTCTAGAGCTGTATGAATGTACTTCTTTTCCCACATCACCTCTAGCATTTGTCATTTTTCTTTTTTGCCATCTTAGCCAATCTGATGGGTGTGAGGTGGTACCTCATAGTTGTTTTAATTTGCATTTCTCTAGTTATTAGTGATTCAGAGCATTTTTTCATGTGGCTATTGATAGTTTGTATCTCTTCCTCTGAAAAATGCCTATTCATTTTGACTATCAATTGGGGAATGGCTCTTTTTCTTGTAAAATTTGGCTCTCTTGGGAGACGGAGATGGCCGAGTGAAAATTTGACTTTCTTCCCTTCATATCTTAGAAATGAGACCTTTATCAGAGAAACTTGCCACTAGTATTTTTCCTGGTTTCTTGCTTTTCTTCTAATTTTAGCTGCATTGGTTTTATTTGTACAAAACCTTTTAAATTTTGTATAAGCAGAATTATTTATTATTCTTCCTATGAACCTCCCTATTTGGTAATGAGCTCTTCCCCTAACCATAGATCTGACAGGTAATCTATTTCATGCTTCACTAATTTGCTTCTAATGTCACCTTTTATATCAAAATCACATGCCAATTTTGAGTTTATCTTGGTATACAGTGTGAGATTTTGGTCTATGCTTAGTTTCTACTAGATTGCTTTCCAGTTTTCCCTAACAGCTTTTGTCAAAGAATGAGTTCTTACCCCAGTAACTGGGATTGTTTGGTTTATCAAATACTAGGGTTACTGAGCTCACTCACTTGCTTCTGTATGTTGCATACCTAATCTGTTCCACTGATCAACGTCTCTCTTTCTTACAGTGCCATATTGTTTTGATGATTACAGTTTTGTAGCGTAGTTTGAAGTCTGCTTGGCCCCATGGGTTATGTTTTGGGAGTCTATGGATTCTATGTACATTTGGACATTAGAATCACCACAGAAAACATACTGGTGGGCTCTAAGATCTGGAATCCAGGGGGATTGTACCTTCATTCTCTTCCAGAATCCACAAGATTCCCCAAAGAATTTATGTGCAGCCCACATGTGATATCGAACCCACAAGTGGACAATGTGGAAGGATTATACTGCCTGAGTCAGCTGGCCCTTGGAAGGAGGTTACTTCCAGCAAGAACCCTATCTCCAAAGGATCCATCCTTTTCCTTCCCCTTTCCTGTAAATTTTCTGGTTATTTATTTTTCTTTGGGTTCCCAGTTTGGTATGACAGAGAAACAACTTAATGAGATGTATGAAAAATGAGCAAACAGCGGCTGCTGAGACCACATGGAAGCCCAGCAGATGGTGGCTGCCAACATCAAAGTCTTTGAAGCCTTAAAACAGTTGGGAGAACTAACCAGGAGCAGCCTTGCCCCCATAGTCATCATGAAAGACACAGGGCTGGCTTTCAACCATGAAGGGGTGACACTTGAAGCTCACAGCTCCCCTGGGTCCCTCCCCTTGCCTCGTTTCCTTAGCTGAGAGTAGGCACCACATGGTGAAGGCCCAACCTACCGGCACAATCAGGCAGAACCCAGGCCCAGGGAAAGAATGGGGGGCTGGGGGCTGGGGGAGGGGCTAGCAAGCTTGGTTGGTGTGAGAGGTCTCCTTTGTCTTCTGCTAGCAGCTCAGACCCTTGCCAGACCTGAGCCTCTCAATTGGGCTTCTCTCTCCACAGCCTGGACTTGCCCCTCTAAGCAGCTGTGGCTATGAGAGAAAAGCAGACAGGAAAGCAGGAGGTCAAGAGCGGTTAACACTTCTCTAGGCTGAGGAGTCAGCCTCTAGTGTCCTCTACTCCAGAGCAAGGCAGTCTGGGAGAGAGGGAGTGGGGAGGAGGGAAGGAAGGGCAGGGCTGTGCTAAATAATGTGGACTTTGTCCTGTGGCAATGAGGAACCAGAGAAAGTATTTTTGCTTGGGAGAGACATGATCAGAGCTCTGATTCTTACCATGGAAAGCTCCCTGCAACCTACACCTGAAAAAGGATTTCCCTGTTCAACAACATGCCTGACGAGTGGTCTCCCATCCTCTACCAGAAGTCCTCCAGTGAGAAGAAAGCTGTTACCTCCAAGGTGGGCACTAGAAGCATCATTGGAGGCAGAAAACCTTTCAAGTCCTGGTTCTGACACTAACTTGATCCTGAATGAAATACTTCTCCCCTCTGAACTTCAGTTTTCCCATCTGTAAAATGGGTATAATAATGCACACATTCCTATATCACAGGAGAAAAGCAGTAGAGAAATGGGATCTATTACTGATATTGTTCGTGAGTGGTTATACAGGCCAAAGGGGGCCTTAATGTGGGGCCATCTGCCTCTTGAGCAGCGCTCAGCCCAAGGCTTGCTTCTGGGAAACCAGGGCCTCCAGGCTACCCCAGGGATTCCAAACACCCCTAAACCCAATGCCAGGCTGCTACCTGCTCCCCACCCCCTTAGTCCAGCCGTGACGGCTGGCTCAAGAGCCTGCCTCCTCAAAAACATCCCCAACTGGCAGAAATGAGCTGATGAGAGGGTGCTGTCCGTTGTCTGTCTCCTGAAACCCAGCTGGCCAGAGTTCAGGCTGAGGACTTGGTCGGCTGACTTCTTTTGGGCTGCCTGAAGAGTCCAGCTTCAGGCAGCTATCCATTCACTGTGTGGGAGAATGTGCCAGCCACCAGGGCTGTCCTAGAGTAGCATAGGCTGCCTTGCACTACCCACCAGGAGGGCTCCAAACTAGACTAGCTGAGCTCTGGTTCATGATACTTCCAGGGAGACAGTAGTATTGGGCAGCTTGTGCAAGGAGCACCTAGGAGGCCAAGGTCACTGGATCACGGAGGAGGAAGGTGTCAGAAGCCTGGAAAGGGATAAGGGGCTTTGAAAGGCTTTGAAGGCCAAACTGAGCTCTTTGTGTTTCATCCTAGAGTTGATAGGGAGCTTATTGAGTAGGGGGTGACCTGGACAGACCTTCACTTTAGGAAAATCAGTGGAGGATGACTGTAGTGGGGAAAGACTTAAGGCAGCAGACTCCCTCCCAGCCCCCAGCTCCCAGCCTCCAACCCACTATTGTTAGTTGAAGTGTGAGGTGATGAGGGCCTGCACCGAGGTGGGAACATTGGGGAGGAAGTGGGCATATTGGGGAGAAGCTGCAAAGGTGAAATCGCAGGCCTTAGAAATAGCTTAGATGCGGAGGGGGGAGGAGAGAGTGAGGAGCCCAGGATGACTCCTAGGTTGGGGGCCTGAGGGACTGGGAGAGTGGTGCCCTCCAGAGTAATAGGGAAGATGGGAGGGGAGGAGGGTTTAGGGGGAAAGATAGTGAGTTTGGTGTTGGACATGTTGAGTTTAAGATGTTCATGGGGCATCCAGGTCGACATGTCTAATAGGCAGTTGTAGATACAAGACTGGAAGTCATCACTGAGGTTAGGGCTGGGTAGGTTAGGGGCAAGTAGATCTGAGAATCATTAGTATAAAGATGATAACTGAATCCATGGGAGCTGGTGAGATCACCAATGAAGCAGGACAGAGAGAGAAGAGGAGAGGGCACAGGACAGAACCCCAAGGATCGCCTAGGGTTAGAGGGCATGATCTGGAGGAGGGTCCAGCAAAGGAGACAGAGAGAGAGAGACAGAGAGACAGAGAGAGACAGACAGAGAGACAGAGAGACAGAGACAGAGAGACAGAGAGAGAGAGACAGAGAGACAGAGAGAGAGAGATAGAGACAGAGACAGACAGAGAGACAGAGAGATAGAGACAGAGACACAGACAGACAGAAACAGACAGAGAGACAGGCAGACAGAGAGGCAGAAAGAGAGAGAGAAAGACAGAGAGAAAGAGAGAGAGACACACAGGCAGAGACAGAGTGGGGGAAGGGAGAGAAAGAGACAGAGAGAGAGACAGAGACACAGAGAGAGACAGACACAGAGACACAGAGACAGACAGAAACAGACAGAGAGACAGGCAGACAGAGAGGCAGAGAGACAGAAAGAGATAGAGGTGGGGAGAGAGAGAAAGAGACAGAGAGAGACAGAGACACAGAGGCAGAGACAGAGACAGAAAGGAGGGAGAGAGACAGGGAGTGACAGACAGACAGAGACAGAGAGAGAGACAGAAACAGAGACAGAGAGACAGAGACAGGGAGAGAGAGAGAGACAGAGAGAGACAGAGAGACAGACAGAAACAGACAAAGAAACAGAGAGACAGACAGACAGAGACAGGGGCGGGGAGAGAGAAAGACAGGGAGAGACAGACAGACAGAGACATAGAGAGAGAGACAGAGAAGAGAGAGAGAGAGAGAGAGAGAGAGAGAGATCACTAAAACCTGGAGAGAACAAAGCATCTAGGAGGAGAGAGTGACTAACAGTGTCCAAGGCTGCACACAGGTCAAGGAGCATGAGGATGGAGCAGCACCTGATGCCTCAGCCTTGAATCACTCCCACTGTGTGCCCCTTTGCTCCTAGGCATGTGCTAATGAAGGAAGGTAGAGAAAACCCTGTCCCACTGGCCTCCTTGCTGCTCCTCAGACACAGTCCTCCATGTCTCAGCTCCAAGCATGTTCTCTCACTGGCCTCCCTGCCTGGACTGCTCCTCCCCCTCCTCTCTGCCTCCTGCTTCCCTGGCTTCCTTCAAGTCCCATTTCAAAGCCCCCTTCCCCACCCCTCCACACCTCCATCCCCTGGTGCAGGAAGCCTCTCCTGAGCCCTCTTCATGCCTGTGCCTCCCCTCTATTGCTCATCTCCAATTCATCCTGTCTATATATTGTTTATACAAAGTTGTTTGCATGTTGTCTCCTCCATTAGACCATAAGCTCCTTGAGGTCAGGGTCTGTTTTTTGCCTATGTATTCCTAGCACGGTGCCTGACACATGGTATATACTTAATAAATGTTGACTGACTGACTGACTGACTGGTTGACTTAAGCCAGCTGTCGTTTCTGCTCCCTCCGACAGCACATTCAGCCTGCCAGCCTAGCCTGAAACCTCCGAGGTGCCTCTGGTCATGTAATGTACCAAATCTCCCTCCACTGAGTCTGTTAAGGTAGTTTGGCCTAGACCCCTTCTAGCCCCAGCCTCTTCCAAATCAATTCTATGCTTTTGGCTGCTCAGAAGCATAGTTTCTGCATTGATACATTATTACCTCCCCCTCCCCATGTTGTTTCACTTGGGATGTGCGTGTGCTTTCAGAACCTATGTATGACATTAAGCAGGAACTCATGGACAGGATGTATCAGGGATTAACTAAAGGTGAGCTGACATTTACCAGTGGGGAGGATTTTATACCCATTTTACAGATGACGAAACTGAAACCCAGAGCCATAAAGCAACTTGCCCTAAAGCTGGGTCCCAAATTTTCCCTTCTCTGTTGACTGTGGGTGTTGGAAGACTCCACCAAAGGGCTTGTGGTGGCTGTGCGTTACTCTCTCGCCCCATGTGCTCTCTAATCTGGAGCCCAATTCCTTCTGTGCTCTATATGTACTTGTGGGAGAGCATGTAACGGATGCTGGGGCTGTGCTTTGTGCCAAGTATGCTTACTATGTTGTACCACCTTAGTAGATGCCCCTTTCTACAAGTTACTTAGGGCTGACCAACTAAATGATTCCTAGCCTTAGGGAGGAGCACGCTGGTGGGGGCTCGAACTGACCAAGCTGAGGAATCACTCGTGACCACTGACTAGGAGGGGCACTCCTAGAACCCCGTGGTGAGATGCAGCCACATTCTAGAGACCCAACTCCTCAGTGCAAGCTGGAATAAAGATCATTAAAGCATCTATGGCTGCACAGATGAGGACCTCTTGCTGCTCCCTGGTCAGCAGCTTCCTTGAGGAAGTTTCTTATACTTTTGTCATATTCCTCTAAAGGGTCTATCTATAGGACTCCTGTTGGAGTCCTGGAAAGGCCTGGAGGTCAGCACTATCTCTGCCATTAACTCATTGTCCAACCTTGGGTGAGTCCCTTACTCACTCTGCACCTCAGTGTCCTCATCTGTGAGAAGGGCATGATAATCCTTGCCCTGGAGTCCCTCAGATGAATTGGTAGGTAGATGTGGTTGGCGTGGTTTGGATTTTTCATACCCAATTTCATGCTGTTCATAAGGCCTATGGTGCGTGAATGGGAGTGCAAGTGCGGGGTCTTCCTCATGGCCCCCCTAGCTCCAGGCCAGGCAGGTGCTCATGGAGAGCTTCCAACAGATGAATCTGCTCTGTGCAACTGTTTCTCAACCTAATTTCTGTATTTCTCAAACTAATAATCTTTCTTAGCATATAGGGAGACTGGATAGGGAATGGGGTGGTAGCAGATGAAGAGCCAGAATTCCTAGCCCCTAACCCTAGTCTCAGTTCCAAAGACAGGTCACTTTCAGGTATAGAACTGAGTCATAAAGATGAAACTAGACCTGAGTCCCTTGGGTACCTGGGCACCTGCCACCTTTCTAGGGCACAGGGCTCCAGTTTCAGCTGAAAAATAGGACTCCTTTGGACCAATAAGAATTTCCCCCCTACCCCAGAGCAGAGAGAGTTTTGGGATGCTCAGCCCGTGGCTCTCCCAGCCCTGCTCCATGGGGTGGGCAGGAATAGGCAAAGCCAGGACCCAGTTTCCCTGTCCTGAGGAAGCTCTTGGCCCCTTCCCCCACCTTATTCACCTTCCCCTAGTTCTAGGGGCAGAGGCCCCTGGGCAGCAGTAAATATTTCCAGCCTGTTCACTTTTCAACTCCCTAGCTCTGAAGGAATTTTAACAGGTAACATCTGGACCGGTGAAAGTCTCCAGCTTTGATTTCTCTGCAGCCCAGAAGGCTCCCCACTTTCATTTGGGGTGACCTTTGGCACCTGAGTTCCCAGGGACTTCCTTTCCCCTAAGATAACCCTCACACATGCCTTCACCCAGTTTCCTTCCTGCCACTGGAGTCACACATTCCCTGCTACTCTCAGAACAGGAAGAAGGCCCAGGAGCAGACCCCCAGAAGTCCGCCTCTCTGGGTTTGGGTCTCACAATCTGAAGAAAGCCAAACTGTCCCAAGGTCAAGCTTGCAAATGCTGCCCATTTCTGCCCTGTCTTTGGTCCTGTGGTGCTCAAACTGTCCATGACCACCTGATTACCAGTCCTGATTGCCAGCAGCTTGTTGCTTTTCAGCTGTCATAGGTAGAAGAGTGGGGATTCCTGGCTAGTTAGTGGTTCCGGTGGGAAAAGAGCTGGCCGTTCTAGCTTGAGGGTGCCTTCAGACAGCAGTCAGAAAGAAGGAGAGTGCATAAGGGAGGAAGGGAACTACAGGACTGTAGCTAGGAATTCCTGAGCCTGGGGCAAATCCAATTAGGGTGGGGGTGAGGAAGCCACGCAGAGTTTGAACTTGGTCAAAGAAACACTAGGAGGGAGGCTGGCCTTAAGAGATGGTTGTGCTGAATGGAGGGAGGCACAGGACAGTGAAGACCAAAACAGTAGTTGAGGTGGGAAGGAAATCTGTCCCACCCCCAGACATTGGCATCCTGGGGCAAAGGCCTGACTGACTGGCACTAACTAGTTATGGCTCTGGCTCAGAGTGAGCTCTCCTTGGTCCTATCAGAGCCTATCTGGAATATTATGTCTCATCTGGGCATCACAGTCTAAGGGCATCCATGATGGAGACGTGCAGAGGAGGGGA
>CM053625.1:326545454-326563845 GCA_028646595.1 Phalanger gymnotis | reverse complement strand
CTCTCTCTCTCTCTCTCTCTCTGTATCTGTCTCTCTCTCTCTCTGTCTCTCTGTCTCTCTCTCTCTCTCTCTCTCTCTCTCTCTCTCTCTCTCTCTCTCTCTCTCTCTCTCTCTCTCTTCAGTTAATGGCTGCATTTTGGGCCCTCCTGGCTTAGAGTGAATGTCAATGGTAACTGTTTCTCTCTGGAACAGCAATCTTGAGGTTCTTCCCCTCCCCGCTTGATTTTTTTTTCTTTTTTTTCTAATTAAAGGGGACATCTCTTGACTCACTTCTTAAAGACGCCTATTCACTGAATGGGCATTACCTCACTCTAAGTGAGTATATGAAAAGGCCTTTACCTAAAAGGGCCAGAGTCTCCCATTGCATCCTGGGTCATCTCCAGTCATCCTGATGAATATCAGGCCACTGGACACGGATGGCTCTGGAGGAGAAAGTGAGGCTGGTGACCTTTCACAGCTCTCGCTCATTCAAATCAAAGACAATTGCAAGTCATGTCATCATTTCCCTGATACCATGGTCCTCTTTGAAAACGAAGGACAAACACAACATAGACAGTGATACTATCCACACCCCCTCTTAAGAAAAGGCTATGTAAATTTAACTAGGGCTACATAAGAAGAGATATATGTGCTTGTGGACATCAGGGAAGGAGCCAGTGTATAAAGGGAGACTGAAGGTCAGAGAGAGGAGAAAGGATGGACCAGGAAGCTTCTAGAGAAGACATGAGTGGGAGGGGTCAAGGGCACAAGTGGAGGACAAAAGACCTTGGCGGAGAGAAGGGACATTTCTTCAATAGACACTGGGACAAAGGAAGAAATAATGGAGGTGATGTCAATGGGCTTTGAGAAAATAGAGCCATTTATAAATGGAGCCATGATAGATAGCTTCAATTTTCTAGATAATATATGGTGCAAGGAGAAGTAGAATCAGTCAGTCAGTCAACAAGCATTATTCAGCACTTACTATTTGCCAGGCACTGTTCTAAGTCCTAGGGATATGAAGAAAGGCAAAAAACTGTTCATCTTCTAATGGAAGAGACAACATGTAAATAATTCAAGATATCCAATATATATACACAATAAATAGAAGGTAATCTGAAGGGGGCAGTCACTAGCAGCTGGGGGCGCCATGAAAAACCTCCCACAGAAGATGGGATTGGAGCTGAGTCATTAAAGAAGCCAGGGAAGCTAAGAGGCAAATGTGGGGCCAATGCATTCCAGACAAGGGAGGCAGCCCATGCTGAGGCGTGGAAGAGGAGCTGGAGAGCCATTTGAGGAGGGGAGGTTGGGAACAGCCTCTGGGGGGAGGGGGAGAAGAAAAGGATTGCCCAGTTGAAATTTGAAGGCATACATCTGCTGTATGTAGTATAGTATTTTGTGTGTAGTATGACCCAGCCAGCTCAGTTGGGTGACTTTAGCATTTATAAAGCATGTTCTCAGACATTCTCTCATAGGTTCTCAGGGAAGGAGGCAGGCAATATAATTATTCCCGTATTTCAGAGGAGAGAACTGAGGCTTATAGAGGTTTGTGCCCCACAGAACAATTGCAGGAGATATTCTGTGGCAATCTATACCTGAAAAGGCTTTACCCCATCCCCCTCTGCTTAAATGCCCTGCAGAGGCAGAGCACTTACCGCCTCTGGTGGGAGGCAGCCCCTTCTACTTCTGGATGGTTCTATTACTTGTAGGGAAGATTTTCCCGTTATTAGAGAAATTTGCCTCTTGCAAACCCTCCCCGTGTCCTCAGGCCTCCGTTACTCTTGTTACGCCTTCTGAAACCAAGCAGAACGAGACAAATCTCTATTCCATAGGATGCTGCCCGGCAAACACTCGAAGATAATTATCACACCTTCCCTGTCCAAGACTTCTCTTCTGCAGGTTAGCCATCCCCATGTCCTTTGACTCATCTTCATATGGCATAGTCTTGAGGCCCTTCCCCTTCCTGGTTGTCCTCCTCTGGAAGTACTGGAGATTGTCAGTGACTTCCCTAAAATATGGTGATGAGAACTGAGCACAATCCTGTTGGATATATCCATCTGGATGCCCCAATAGGCACCTCAAATACAGTATGCTTGTCATGGAACTCATTCTATTCTTCTCTCCTCTGCCTAATCCTGTGATTTCTGTGTAAAGCACCTGAATCCACCCAGTTATCCAGGGTTAGAAGCTCAGTGTCTTCTTCCACTCCATGCTCTCCTTCATTGCACCCCCAGATATTATCAGTTGCCAAATCTTGTCAGTTCCACCTGCTCCATGACACCTCTTACCTCTGACCCCTGCTCAGCTTTTACATTGTGACCATCGTAGTCCAGGTCTTCATTCTTTCTTACCTGGGCTTTTGCAACAGCCTTTGAATAAGATCCCAGCTTCCAGCTTCTCCAAATAACCCTCCATGCAGCTGCCCGGTCATGTAACTTGCCTCTGCAGAAGATCCAGTGGTTCCTTATTGACTTGGGATAAATACGAGCTTGTTTGGAACCCAGCACCATCTGGTTCTCTTCCTTCCAAGTGATTTCCCCTCACTTCCCTTCACTTTAACACACTGTCATTTCCCAACTTGTCTGCTCCCCTCCCCCATCCTCTCCTACCTCCAGATCATTCTGCCCTTCCTTCCTTCTCTGGATGCTTGGCTCAGTCAGTGCCAGGTTCAGGCAGCCCTTCCTTCAGGAAGCCTTTCCTGATCCTCCAGGCATCAGAGCTTTCTTCCTCTCAAAATGTGGTCTACATCCACTCACCAGTTTGGCGACGTCTTCTCCCTCCAAATGAGAACTCTTTGAGGACAGGGACTCCACAGCCCTAGCACTTAGAGCAGGACCTTACGTACAGCAGGAACATTAATAATCCTTGTTGAATTGGATTAGGCCAGGGAAGAATGGAGTGTCTAGACTCAGATATTAAGCCTTCCTTAAGGCAGCTTCTATTATGGAAGCTGCTCTGTCCTTATCACAGGAGTACAGGATCATAGACCCAGAGCTCAAAAGGACCTGAGAGGCCATATATGACACCACCACCTGGGGCCACTGTTCCATACCCCCTCTCACAAGCAGGCTGGGTCCCCAGAAGGAGGCCACCTCCTTCTTCCCTCAGGATTGGGTGGGGAGATCTAGTCCAACAGCTCTAGACCCTACTGACCCGCTTCACCTCTTGATTATGAAGTAATAACAAGTAACTGGCCAGACTTTATTGACTTTTAGGAGCAGGTACTTCCTGATATGGCCTAGTAAGAGGAGGTGGCACAAAACCTCCCTCCAAAGCAGGGGCCATGCTCCCACAGGGCACCCAGAGTTCAGGAGAAAGCAAGATCAGACTGACAGCACACATGGCAAAGGGTTATGGGAAGTCCTTTGCTCCTTTTGTGGAGTCTTCCTGAAGTTCCCCTTGGGCATGGCATAAGTTTCTCTGGTGGGCTCCTGGAGAGTCCCCAAGTTGCCTTTATGTGTTTTATACCTCACTTTGCCTTGTTTGTCCCGGCCTCTTGATGTACATGCTTCTGTTGCCAGTGTTCTAGGGTCACTGCTAGCATGCCGACAAGAAGTCCGATTCAGCCAACCCTCCAAAGTGCCCAAAGACCTCCTCTGGCTGAGGCTGGGGAGAGGGAAGGCCAGAGACTCTCCCCCCTTCCTATTCCTAGACCATTCTCTCTCAGGGGCTTGGTGGAAACCGCTGGCACCCAGAAGTGGATCAGATTCCTCTTCTTTCTCCAGTACCCAGAGTACAACTAAGCCTCTGCAGTCCATCCCGATACACTTCCTAGGTACTGTCATTTCATTTCACCCAAAGACTTTTGCTCCTTCCAAATTGATTATGGACTGTTCACATCTAATTTAATGCCCTTGATTGATTCAATAGACATTCTCACCTAATTCTAGAAGCCTTTGAAGTGGAATGGAAGGTGGTCGATTGATTCAAGTAACCTTCCCTGCCTCCCCTTTATATACAGAGAGTCGGTAAATCCCACAGAAATCCAGTGACCTGCCCAGGATCACATCCCTAGTCAATATCTGAGGCAGAATTTAAACCTAGTTCTTCTTGACTCCAAGCCCAAGGTGCTTTCCACTATACCATGTCACCTCAATTAATTTTCTGTATGACTTTGGGCAAAAAACCCTCTTATTCCTCTGGGACTCAGTTTGCCCCCTCTATAAAAGAAAATAGACTAGGTGGTCTTTTTAATTCTTTTTTTTTCTTTTTTATTATGAACTTAGTAAATGACATTTTAACACATACAGAACAGAAAAGAGGATTCCATGTGAAACTGTGGACTTCTCTATGTTCAGTTTTCAAGTCACACATTAAATTTCACACAATAGTAACACAAGTGCCCCATTTGTATCTGTCCCGTCTTGATCTTCCCTCTGTCTTCTGTGTTTTTAAAATGGTTTCTTGATTCTTCTTTCTTTCCTTCTTTTTTCCCATCACACCCACTTTCCACAGCTGCCCCAACTAATAAAGTCTCCCCCTCCTCTGTACTCCCATAATAAATAAGTAAACAGGCCAAACAAATCCACTCTCTTTTCGTTTGGACTTTCAGTGATCAAGTGGCTCCCATCTCCAGCAGGAGGTGAGCAGCACCTGTTGCATCGGAAGGCTCCGGAGTCACAGGGAGACTGCAGTGATGGAGCAGAGCTTTGGAAGGTGTTCAGAGTCGGCCACTTTTATGTTACTGAAATCCTTGTTTACGCGGCTCTCCTGATTCTGCTCATCAGTTCAAACAAGTCTTCTCAGGCTTCTCTGAAATGATCACATTTGACATGGATATTCCAGCCCATTTGTAAAAATGTATTGTTTTTGGTAGGACATTGAGTCCAATGTCCCCGTTTTACATATGAGGAAACTGAGCCACACACAGGTTAAGTGACTTGCTCAGTGGGAGGATCAAGGACCAGCTGGAAGGCTCAAGAGTATACAAGCTAGTAAGTAAGTATCTCAGGTGGGATCAGAACTCAGATGTATTCTGACTCCAATCCAGGGGCTAGCTACTAATCCCATTGAATTCTTCCTTCTTCCTCCTGCAGAGAACCATCCCTTATAACAAAGAATAAAGAGGGGACAGTTTAGCAAAGCTTCCTGACACCCCCAAAGGCCACCATTCTATGCAAAGTTCGACTTCCACAGCTCCCATTTCTACAAAGCAGGGGAGTGAAGGCTCTTCTAATTCTTCTTAGGGCATTGTACAGTCAATTTCACGATAGCATGCTTACCCAGACAATGCTCCCACACTTTCCCAGTCACCAACGGAGAGAAACAAGGCTGTGCACTTGCTCCCAGGCTTGTTAGCATGTCTTCAGCCATGTTGTTAAATGTCTTCAATGAGGATGAACACGGTATCAAGGTCAGCTCCCACGCTGATGGTAAATTCTTCAACTTAAAAGGCTACAAGCCAAGACTAAAGTGGAGGGAGAGTTGATGCATGATTTTCTGTTTTCAGATGATTGTACACTCAACGCAGCCTCCGAAGCTGAGATGTGACAAAGTATGATAGATTCTCTGCTGCTTGTGCTAATTTTGGTCTAACAATTAACACCAAGAAAACCTAGGTCCTCCATCAGCCACCACCACACCATCCACGTGTGGAACCATCAGTCACAGCAAATGGAGAAGTTTTGAATGCTGTGGATAAGTTCGCTTACCTTGGTAGTGTACTTTTCAGGGATGTACACATTGATAATGAGGTTGACACACACACACTGCCAGAGCTAGCTCAATGTTTGGGAGGCTCCAAAGGAAAGTATGGGAGAGAAGAGGAATCAGACTGACTACCAAACTGAAGGTCCACAGAACCGTTGTGCTGACCTCATTGTTGTCTGCCTGTGAAACCTGGACAGTCCACAAGCGCCACGCTAGGAAACTGAATCTCTTCCATTTGAATTTACTTAGGAAGATTCTGAAAATCACCTGGCAAGATAAGATACCAGACACTGAGGTCCTTACTTGAACCAAACTGCCAAGCATTCAAGCTTTGCTGCAGAGAGCACAACTCTTAAGGGCTGACCACATTATTCAAATGCAAAATATACGCTTGCCAAAAAGACTATTTTATGGAGAACTCACACAGGGCAAGCGTTCACATGGCGGTCAGAAGAAGTGATACAAGGACACTCTCAAGACCTCTCTTAAGAACTTTGTAACTGATTGCATGACATGGGAGACACTGGCACAGGATTACCCAGCATGGCATGCCCACATCAGAGAAGGTGGTGGGCTCTCTTGAGCAAAGCAGAATTGAAACAACTCAAAGGAAACCCAAGATGTACAAATTTAGAGAATCCACCCCAACTGTTCACACAGACTATTTGTACCCAACCTGTGGTAGAGCATTCTGATCAGCCAGTCGGACACATTGAAACTTGACTCTAGCATAGTGATGTCATTTTGGTCCTCTTTGAGAACAAAGGACAACAACCAACCAGGGCCAAGCTTATTAGAATCTCACGGCATTCTATTTTTGATCAATTAACATTTATTAAACACCTGCTATGTGCAAGTGATTTCTATTTCCATCACTACAGTCTTTTTCCTGGTTCCACACATTTTGTTCTTTATCCATCCTCCCCTGGTTCTCTGTATTCATTGCTTCACTATAATCAGTTCTTGGCAGCCATCTCCAGTTGTCCTGATCCATATCTGGTCACTGGACCCAGATGGCTCTGGAGGAGAGGGTGAGGCTGGTGACTCTGCACAGCCCTGCCTCACTTAAATCCAATTCACTCGCATGTCATGGCATCACCTTCCTGATGTCATGGTCCTCTTGGAGAATGGAGGATAAGCAAAAACAATAAAAGTCAGTTCTTACAGCACATTATTATTCTATAACATTCACACACCATAGTTTGTTTAGCCATTCCCTGGTTCTTGGGCACTCACTTTATTTACAATTCTTTGCTCCAGCAAAATGTGATGCTATAAATCCACTGCATTGGCAGACCTTGCCACTTCTGTTCCAACAATATTCCTTCTCCCTGGGATTCATATGGTCTCCGCCCTAATGCAGTCCTTCATCTCCTCTCACTTGGCCTATCGTAATAGCCTCTCTATCTTGGCGACCTGCTGAGGGAAGCTCCCTCTGCCTTCAGTCTCTCCCAATTCCCATTCACCCTCTACTCAGCTGCCAGAGGGATTTTCCTAAAGCATCACCCCCTACTCAGTAAACTACAGTGGTTCCCTATTACCTCAAATTTAAGGTCTGCTTGGTATTTAAAAGTCTTTATCTCTTCCTTCCTTTCCAATCTTTTTTACTTTTCTCCCATTTCTTTGTAACTTCAGTGCTCAGCATTCATCTGGGGTACAGCAAGTGTATGTTAATTAATGTGTCTATTATTTATTTTTAAATATGTACATTTAATACTTAAATATTAAATTTAAATATATTTAAATATGTTTAATATTTATTATTAATAAATGTATGTGAATCGATTCATTATCTATTAGGGAATGTCTGATTGAGTATAATTGTTTTTGTACATATGGGCTCTTTTTCTGTCTTCAACCCTCTTTGGGCATATGCCTAGGAGTTATATTGCTGAGTCAAAGGGTATGCATATTTTAATGACTTGGGGGGCATAATTTCAAGGTGCTTTCCAGAAGAGTTGGCCCAATTCCCATCTGCACTAACCTGGCAGCAGTATGCCTGTCTTCCCTCAGCCCTTCCAGCAATTGTCATTTTGCTCTATTATTATCTTTGGTGATCTGGTAAGTGGGAGATAGACCCTCAGAGTTGCTTTAATTTGCATTTCTGTTATTATTATGGACTTGGGGACTTTTTCATAAAGCTATGATTAGCTGGCCTTTCTTCTTTAGAGACGTATCTGTTCACATCCTTTGACCACTTATCTTGTGTTTTGTTTCTCTACTACATCTCTGTCACCACCTCAATCTGGGGTCTCATCATCTGGACTATTGCAGTGTCCTCTCAATTGGTCTCCCTTCTTTCACTCTCTCCCCTCTCCTACTCATCTTCCACTTGATTGCCATAGTGACTTTTCTTAAAGTGACCATCACTCCCTACTCATTGGACTCCAGTGGCTCTGTATTCCTTTTTGGTTTTTAAACCCTTCATGCCTTGGGCCCTTCCTTTCCAGTCTTACACTTTACTCCCCTCCACATATGCTAATATTCAGAGGCACTGGTCTACTGTTCTTTGCACTGAACGCTTCATCTCCCACCTCTCTGTCTTTGCGCCAGCTGTCCCTCCTGCCTAGAATGCCATCTCTCCCAAATCCTAACTCTTAGAATGCTGGACTTCCTTTAAAGATCAGCTCAAGCATCACCTCCTCTAGGAGGCCAGTCCTGTGTCCCCCGAGCTGCTGTGCCACCCCGTCTAGGGTTACCTGCCCTCTACTCTGTATGTATCTGATACTATCTAATTTATGTATATTGTCTCCCCTGCTAGACTGTAAGCTCCTTGCAGACAGGGGCTGTCTTTTGCCTTTCTTTGTATCCCTAGTGCTTAGCACATAGTAGGCTTTTAATAAATGTTTGTTGATTGATTATCAGTTGGGGAATGGTCTTTAAGCAGATCCCCTCTGTTTCCTTCACTGTGTTTCTCTGAGACTTAGCCAAGGGTTGCGTGGCTGTTGATTTCTGCTGGAAGGATCCAGGACATCTACAAAGTTCTGTGGCTGACCTTCTCACATACATCTTGGGGAATGGTTTTTCCCTCCTTTGCATCCCCAGCTCTGATTCTCTGGCTCAGACTCCATTACTGAGGGAACCCCCAGTGTTCTCAGCAGGTACCAGGGAGGCAGGAATTGAAACCCCAGCCCACACCCCAACCCCAGCAGCCTGGTCCAGGGCTGATGCATTAGATCATGTCTGGGAGGCGCTGGCCTTCCGGGCATGAGGCACCACCTCAACACACCTGGCATTCTTCTCTCCTCCACCCACGAGGGAAAGTGGGTGAAGCTTGGAGCTTGGAGCCTACGTTTCCTCCAGCTCAGCAAGCCCCCCACCAGGGCTGGGCTGGGAGCCAGGAGTCCTGGGTTCCAGTCCCGGTCCACCCAAGACTTGCTATAGAATTAGATTCACTCCTTCGCTAAGCATTATGTGCTAAATGGTGGGGAGACAGAGGCCAGCTCCTGGCTTCAAGGAGCTAACATTCTCCTGGGGAAGATGACATTCCAACAGATGAAGACACAGTCATCTGAAGGGGAAGGAGAGAGCATGAAAAATGGGGATCTGCAAAGCCTTCCTGTGTGTGTGTGTGTGTGTGGGGAATGGGGATCTGAGCCAATCTGTGAAAGATGCTAAGGATTCTGGGAGGGGCAGGTGAGGAGGGAATGCGTTTGGGGCTCATGGCCTGGCCTGGTCTGGCAAAGGTAGGAAAGTTGAGTTTGGGGAGTAGCAAAGGGGAGAGTTGGAGCTGAAACAGAGAGTGCGGGAAGGGGAGTGAAAGATAGAGGGCTGGAGCCGGAAACAGGAAGTTCTGAGTTCAAATCAGGCCTCAGAGACTTACTAGCTGGGTGACCCTGGCCAAGTCACTTAACCTTGTCTGCCTCAGTTTCCCCATCTGTCAAATGGGACGATAATTACAGCACCTACTTCCCAGGGCTGTTGGGAGAGTCCAATGAGATAAGAATCATACGGTACCCAGCCCAGGCCTGGAACACAGTCTGGCCATATATAGCCCCTTCCCTTTCCACTTGGGGACATTCTCTTCCAGTGTGAGAGCCTCAGTCCTCTCCTCTCTAAAGGGAGGAGTTGGATCAGACTTCTGAGGTTTCTTCCTGCTTATGTTTTCTGCCTTTCACTATGCTCAGCACCTAGCCTGGGAGGCGGGGTCCTGTATAGGCACTGGGTAGGGGTACAGTCCTTGCCTTCAGGCAGCTCCCAGCATGCAAAGGTACAGAGCCCCAGACAGCATGAGAGGGGCTGAGCTAAAGGTCAGATAGGTGAGGGGCCTTAGGGAAGCCGAGAAGACTTCCTGGAGGAAGTGGCATTTGAGCTGGGTCTTGAGTATCATTCACTTCCATTCTAAAGCATTGTTCTGTGTCTCCTATATGTGGAATACTTTGACTCCTCGTTGGGTTAGGGGTAGGGGAGGGCTTCTTGGAAGAGGTGGCGGAGTTGGACAGCCCAAAGATGAGATGGCATTCCTGGCACATGGAATAGTGTGAGAAAAGGCTTGGGGGTGGCAAAGGACAAGAGATCAATCAGTCACCAATCATTTATTAGCTTCTGATTCGAACGTAGGACCCAGTTTGACTGGAGCAATGTATGTGAAAGATACTCATGGAAAGTGGAGGCCTAGTGGTTGGAACTTGAACCAGCAGGTAACAGGGAGCTACTGATGGGCTTTGAGCAGGGGAGTGGCACCATTAGGTCTGTGCATAAGGATGACGAGTCTGGCAGTTGGAGGAAGGACATCACGTGACAGGAAGGCCCCAAGAGAGGGCAGATGTTGAGGAGAGTCTGGATGATGACCATCAGGGACAGCAGGATCTAAAAGGGGACACCCGCCCATAGGAGAAATGTGGGGGCAGAATTGGCAAGCCAGGATTGGAGGTGGATGAAGGCAGAGGAAGGTTGAGGATGACTCCCAGGTAGTGATTGCTGGAGAGGGAGGGAACTGTGGTGGCCAAGCAGAGATGGCTGTCAGAATCAGCGCGGGGCTTAGCTACAGAATAGAGCAGTGGGTGGGAATTGCAAAGGGCCGCGTTGAGATCATGTCAGGAAAAGCTTCCTCGTATGAGAGCTGTCTCAAGGCAGCCTGAACTGCTTGGTGGGGGGAGGTAGTGAGCTCCCTGAACTGGAAGGCTTCAAGGCTGCTAGTCCAGATGTTGTAGGGAACCTTCGTGGTCTGGTGCTAGATGGACTGGCTGCTAAGGTCCCTTCCTCTGCTAGGATCCTGAGCTTCCAAAGGGCTGTGCAAATTGGGGAGGGGCTCCAATGAGCTCTTGGTCCTCTGCACTCGAAGCCTCCTGTCCCTCTCTTTTTGGACACTTGGGGCATTTGCCGGGGAGCTGGCCTCTGTTTCCATGTCTGGTCACTGGGCCCTGGGGAGCTCTGTGGGACAGGAACTTTGTCTCACTGGGCTTTGTTCCCCTCCCTGGGATCGAGCCTGGGGTGGGGCAGGCCTTAGTAGGTGCAGGGTTGTTGGTGGGGAGGATGAGTCAGGGCCCCAGAAGGCTGGTTCTGACACAGTTCTCCTACATGTCCTGACAGCTCCATCTCCTGTCTCTGGGCAGAGAAGTGGGCTCTGGGGAATCAGCAGCAGTCCTGGGCTCTCAAGGTTACCCACCCATCTAGAGCTGAAAGAGCCCCCCTCTTTCTCTTACAGAGAAGGAAACAGACCCAAGGGGAGGGACTTATTTAAAGTCACAGATGTAGTATCAGGGTAGCATTCAGACACAGGCCTCCTGACTTCAGAGCATCAGACCGGGCTGGCCACCTCCTTGGTGACCACAGCCATCTCTCCCTGCTTGGGCTCTGCTCCCCGCTGCCTCAGTCCCCCCCCTTCCCCTCATACCCTCCCATTCCAGCTCCCAAGAGGGTGTTTCCCTGGGTTTATTTACAAAGGTAAAGAGAAAATGCAAATTTATAAATTGAGGGGTTTAATGGAATATAAAAAGCACAGTTAGGAACTTTTCCTGTGGGGCACAAACATTGGGGAGGTAGTGCTGTGGGCAGTGATGGCATAGAAGGCAGCACAAGCCAGGGTGCAGTCTGCCATGCAGGGGGAAGGTGGTAGGCCGACCCTGGCCTCCCTGGAGGTTGGGGTCCTGTGAAAAGGTACCAGGGAATACATGGGCTAGTGACCAACAGAAAAGCAAGTTACTGGGATAACAACTGGAACAGGAGGAAATGCATCCTGGGAGGAAGCAGCCCCTCTGGATTCCGGTGCCCTAAGCCAAAGCCTCATTTGGCCCATGCTCATTCTAGCTCTGACCAACCCAGGAAGCCAAGGCAGTTTAAGCCCTGTTGTGAGAGGCTGAGTTCCTAGGATTGACTATGCCCTGTTCAGACTAAGTCTAGAGTGTTGTGCTCTCCTGGGTATCACAGCTTGGGAAGGACATTAGAAGAAGTGTTTAGAAGAAGACAACCCAGAAGGGACCCAGGTTCCATGTCATAGGGAGCTGAAGTAAAGAAAGTAGGGAGAAGGAAAGACTCAGGGGAGATACACTAGCCTTCTCTAGACCCTTCAAGTCTGTGAAGGACTTGATGGAAAAAAGCTTCATCTCATTTGTTGGCCCCAGAGAACAAAGCCAGGCTCTCCAGGCACCTCAGAGGCTCTCTCCCTTCCTTGACCCATTGCTTACCCCTTCCCTGGAAAGCCAAGGGAACACACGTGGGTACCAGCTTTCCCTTCCATGCCCAAAGTCCTCCACCTGTACCCGAAAGGCTTCCCCAGAGTGCATAAGAGGTATAAGACCCCTTTTTCTTCATGCTTCTGGAGGACACTCCTTGCCCCCAGAGAATGGTACCAGTCTGCATGGCTTCCAGGTGAGCTTGGACAACCTTGGCCACTGGAATGAGGCATCTAGGGCCAGTGGACTGAACCCAAATTCAGTTGAGCACAATGGTGCTCACCCCTCTAAACGAACTTTGCCAAGCATCTCCCCTCCCCGGGCTTCATTCCAGAGGTTAACCTGGATGGCCTTCAAGGTCTTTCACAGTTCTAGCTCCAGGGTCCTAGCTAGAAGCTTATGGCTGACCAAAACCCCAGGGCCAAGGCTTGGAAGCCTCCCTTGAAGGTGAAGGAAGAGCTGGGACTCCCTCTGAGAAGGCTAACCCTGGTTGGCAGAACAGCCTCAGGAAGATATGGGGAGGTGGGAGGCAGGCGGAAGGGGCCCATTCAGAGCAGTCTCAGGCAGCAGGCAAGGTACAGGGGAGGGAGAGGGACCTGGCTCTCAGCAAGGTTTTCCCCTCCTCCTTCTCCTACTCCATCCACTTCCTCTGCTTCCTTCTCCTCTTTCTCCTCTTTCTTCCTCCTCCCTCTCACTCTTTTCCCCTTCACTATTCCTCCCTTCTCCTTTCTCCTCACTCTATTCCCTACCTTTCTCTTCCTTGTTTTCTTCCTCCCCATTCTCTGCCTCATCCCCCCTACTCTGTCTCCTTTTTCTCCTCATCCTTTCTTCTCTTTCCTCTTCTACTCTCAGCCTCCCTCTCCTTCCCACTGTTCTCCTATTCCTAATCCTTTCTTCTTCCACCTCTCTTCCTCTCTCTTCTCCTCCCCACTTAATTCCCTCCATTACCTTAGTTCTTTTTCTTTTTGTCTCTTCTCAAAAGCCCCCACTTGATCTACCCATCTCTACCAGTTATCATCCCGTATCTCTTCTCCCTTTTATAGCCAAAGTCCTTAAGAATATGTGTCTCCCTATTTTCAGATGAAGTAATCAAAGCTATCTATAGCCATATGAAAAAATGCTCTAAATCACTATTGGATAGAGAAATGCAAATTAAAACAGCTCTGAGCTACTACCTCACACCTGTCAGATTGGCTGATATGACAGAAAGGGGAAATGACAAATGTTGGAGGAGATATGGGAAAATTAAAACACTAATGCTCTGTTGGTGAAGTTGTGAACTGATCCAACCATTCTGGAGAGCAATTTGGAACTATGCCAAAGGGCTATAAAAATGTGCATACCCATCTTAGCCTCTTCTCAAGGCACTCTGAGGGAAACAGGGCTAAGAGCCAAGGTCCTGAGAGTGGAAGGGAAGGGACCTGCCCACTTGGCATGCACATCACTGGTGGCAGAGCTGGAGCTGGAGGTCAGGGCACTCCTTGAGCTGCGCTTGGGACAAAGTCCACTCCCAGTGCAGAGGCTGGTTCACTGCTGCTCTGCCCAAATGTCAGCCACCTCCCAGGCTGCACTTTGTACCCAGATAGTGAAACTTGCCCTGAGCATCCTGGCCTTCTTAGCCTGGCTCCTGGCACAGTAGGGAAGCCAAGGCATAAACCAGTTTGGGCAAACTCCAGGGCCGTGGTGGGTGTGGGAGCTGGTACCTAGCCGTGCATCTGGGGGCACAGTCGAAGCTCCCCATGCAGATGCCAGGTTCACACGTCTGGGAGAAACATGCCAATGCCAGGAGGCCCAGGAATCTCATGCTCGGGCTGGAGCCTGGCCAGACCAGGAAGAGCCAGGGCCCATCCCAACTACCAGGCTCTGCCAGTCCATAAAGAAGCGCATCCCCAAACCCAGGTTACATGAGAGGCATGTGTCTGGTCACTTCCCTGGAGCCATAGGGGGCACTTGGAGCTCATTGGGGTGGGGGATTTAGAGACCCCAGGACAACAGGACCGGAGACATGAGGTCTGACCCCAACACCAAGCAGCTGTGTGACCTTCGGCTAGTCACTCCCTTTCTGACTCTCAAGTGCCTTAGCCATTAAAAATGGGGGTAACGATCTTCACAACCCATAGGGCTGCTGTGAGGACAGCCCTTGGTAAACCTCAGAGTTCCAGGGGAGCGAGAGACCGAGATCGGCAAGGCCCAGAGAAGGCAATGGACTTGTCTAGTTTTTCAGAGGTTAGAAACAGTATATTCAAACTCAGGTCATCCTATGAAACTGGTCAGTCAGTTGCCAAGCATTTAAAAAGCACCTACTATATGCCAGGCACAAAAAGGGCAAAAGACAGTCTCTGCCCTTGAGGAGCACCCATCTAATGGGGGAGACAGACATGTGCATAACCAGGCATAGGCCACATGCCAGCAGTACAAAAGGTGCCCTATGGGGAAGGGAATGGTGCGGGATGGGAGAAGACCAAGGATCCCCCTCCCCCACTGGATGCCTGGGTCCTGCTGGATATCTCTACTCCACCCTCATCCCCAGGGATGCCTGGATGCCCAGCAGCCACCTACCAGAGGCTCATTAGGACCTTGGCTCATGCCAATCTCAAGTTTCAGGAGCATCTGCCCAGAGTTTTCATTCTCTAAGATTGAATTAGGACGTAGGTTCAATGCAGATATGTGTTCCATGTAAGGGAAAAGCCCCTAACCATTTAAAGAGTCCAAAAGTATCTTGGGAGGTAGTGAGCTCCCTATCACTTGAGATCTGCAAGCAAAGCCCAGATAACTGCTTGTTGTTGGGCATAATGTGTAGGTGGCTTCTGCTCAGGGATGGGGTGGACAAGGTAGGCTTGGACCTGCCTGCATCTCCCATCCTTGGACAGCTGAGCTAACAATCAACAACACATATTAGGCGCTTAATGAATGCTACAAGCCAACCAGTAGATGTGACCCAAACAGCAGCCTTGGTACAGGGCCTGGTGATGGAGCAGCGGTCTGTCCTATAGGGCTGGCTGCTCTGACGCTGACTGACAGTGGGGAGAGCCAATGGCACTGCAGCACATGCAGAGGGGGTGGGCTCTGCCCTGACTCTCACTCTGTGGGGGCCTGGTACCTCTCCCTCCCTTGAATCCAAGTCTGGCCATCTCCTCTAATGAGTTTGTGAAACTCCTGCTGTCCTGGACAGGACAGGGCCAGGCCCCAGTGGGCTCTCAATAGATAGAAGAAGGAGCTCTCCTTTGTCCTTATCCAAGCTCCCTGATCAGAGAGCTGTGTTCTGGGGGTCTGGCCTCCAGACCAATGGCTCCAGTCTCGAGGCCTGGTCTCTGGGGCTCCTCCCTGTGTCCTGGCCAGGGGACTTTGCCTCAGACCCCAGGGATGCCACCCTTCCTGGCAGGTTCCCCGCCTCCCTTGGTGACTGAGCCCCAGAAGCTTAGTGACCTCTGGGTCCAGTTGATTGTTTTCGCTCAGATACCCAGTGCAGAACTACAGGATCAGAGACAAGTCCTGGAAGGGACCTTCGAGACTGTCCAGTCTGACCTCATTTTACAGGGGAGGAAACTGAGACCCAGAGAGGTGAAACGGCTCAGACTTTCAGCTCCAGGCTCATTCCACTGCATGCCCTTGGGCAGCCCCCTTCCTTCCTCCCTCTGGCCCATACCCCAGGTTTTAGCTGAGCCTTGTCCTCCACTTACTGGGAAAGGAAAATAAACAACGATGATTCAGAAAGAAGAAACCAGGGGAAAGGACAATGGAAGTAATGATGGCTGAACTTCTGCCTCAGTTTCCTCACCTGTAAATCAGGGTAAGAATAGCTTCCACCTCCCAGGGTTGTGAAGGTCAACTGGGGTCATATATATAAAGTGCTTTGTGAACTATAAATGGCCATGTGCATGCTGGCTTGTTACAGTGACACGGTCAGAGGAGGCTTTGGGAAGATTGCCTCGGCAGCTTTGGGGAACAGGAGCCAGAGAGGGGAGAGGAGGAGGCAAGGAGACCAATTAGGAGGCTTTTGAAATGGTCTAAGTGAGAGATGATGGGGCCTGGACTGGGGGAGGCAGCATGAGCAGGCATGGGGGAAGAGGCCAGAAATATTGTGGAGAGAGAAACAGCTAGATTTGGCACCAGAATGCAAAGAGGGTGACTCTGTCAGCCTGGGTGAGGGGAAGGAAAGGGATTCCCTGCACAGAGACAGAGAGGGCAGGAGGAGGGGTGCCTTGAGAGGGAGAGAGAGCATCCCGCGGCTTGGCCAGGGTGAGTTTGCTCCCAGGTGCCGATTTCTAGCTGATTTCCAGCTGAAAGATTGCTGGTCACCCAGCCTCAGGCCTGCATCCCTAGGTTCCTAAGCCTGGTCCAGGGATGGCCTTCCACACTTCTGCCCTCCTCCCTCCCCAGCCATGAGGCCTGGAGAATGCCTCAGAATGCCGAGCCAGCAGCGCGCGCGCACGCACGCACACACACACACACACACACACACACACACACACACGCACGCATGCACGCGCGCGCGCGCACACACGCTCAGCTCTTGGTAATCTGCATTTTATTAAAAACAGACCCAGCTTCCCTCCTTCTACCTCCCCCAAATAAAACCCCCAACCCCAGCATGGCTCAATAATGAAGTCTTCATCCCTTGATTCCTGCTCATCAAAGAACAAGATGGAAAACCTAACAGCTGTAAAGCAAAGCCCTGGAGAGGCGTTTACTGTCACCGGACGGGCGTCATGGAAGCTCAGACCCCTGCTGGCTTCTGGCCTCATGATACAGACCCTTCCTTGGACACACTCTGTGAGCTCCTCCCTGCCTTCTGCCACCCCCCACCCCAAACACACAAACACACACACACACACACACACACACACACACACCACATACACACACAGTACACAACAGTTACACAGGCAGCCAGCTCCCCTGCACTGTGTTTGGAGTCCCTGCTCTGTCTGGGCCCCAGGACAGCCGTGCTCCTGGAGAGGGGAGGGGAAGGGAGGAGAGGGGACAGGATGGGAGGGGGAGGGGAGGGGTGGGGAGGAAGCTGAGCTGGAAATCCTTATTAGAGTGAGATCAAAGGGAGTGTCTGCCCCCAATTATCTTGTGCTCAGAGCTACTCTTTCAAGGCTTGGGGTTTCTTTGTGTGTGCACCCACTCTGGGATGAGGTTATGTGGGCAGTGTGGGACGGTGGGAGAGCCCTGGGCTAGGAGGCTGGAGGCTGGTGGCCTGGGTTCCAGTCCCACGACCTAGTCAGGGCTCTGTCTTCCCAGTTGTAACTCGCAGGGGTGAGGATGGGCGAGCTGTGGACCAGAGGCTGCCTAGGGTTTAATGGTGCAGAATTCCCTGAGCAGAAGTGAGCGCTAGTTCTGAGAGGCCCCAGGCTCAAGCTTGGGCTCAGAGAGCATTAGGAAAGGAGCTAGCTAGCCTGAGGGAATGGTTCACCCAGGTTTGTTTTGGAAAAAATTAGGGAAAAGGTTGAACAAGTGATTCCAGGCCCAGCTCCCAAATATGGCTCTGCTGCTTCTGAGGGGATTCCCCATCTGGCTAAGACACAGCCCTCCTTCCCCAGCTGGTGCTAAAGATTCTGGCAAACCTGCTAAATCGAGCCCAGTTTGTAGACAAAGAAACTGAGGCTTGGAGCAATGAAGAGAGTTGCTCCAGGTCTCATGGCTAGTGGTGGCACAGATGGCCCTCAGATCCAGGTCCCCTAACTCTCAATGCCCGGAGGCACAGAGGACCTGGGAGGAGGAGACTGCCAACCAGCGCCGCCCCCCTCGCCCCCAAGCCAGGATGGAAAGCATCCGCACTGGGAGGGCCTGAGTTCAGCTGTGCTTTTCTCCACTTCCTTTTCTCCCTCCTCCTCCCTCCAGAGTGAGTCAAACAGAGAGAAACCAACACCTGGGACTAATTCAGGATCTCTGAATCTCTGCCTGAAGGGACCGAAAGCTCCAGTACAGTGTCCCTCTGGGGCCACTGGGCGTCGGGAGCTGTGGCTGAAGATGGAATCACGCCCCTCCCCCAAATCTTCTCTTCCTCTCTTCCTTCTACTAGTCTTCATGGGGTATGAATTGGAGACTCTTCCTCGTCCTGGTTGCCCTCCTCTGGGTGGAGAACTCTGAATTGGAATTCCAGCTCATTCATCAATGTCCATCTGAAACTGTGGCCCCTAGGA
>CM053625.1:326527942-326538255 GCA_028646595.1 Phalanger gymnotis | reverse complement strand
GTGCCCTTATCTGGTTCCTGTTTGACGTCTGCTCTTGGACAGCACTGTGCCCAGGCTCGGCTACCCCTATACCACTGAGACACCCCCCCCCCAAGGCCTGCATGCAGAGCCTAGATCAGGGAAGCCCTGAGCCCAGAAGAGGGAGAGATGAGCTCTTTTTGGAAGCACCCAGAAGTCAGGGGCAGCCTTCCCACTAGAGGGCCAGGACTGTCTTGCTCATCTTTGTGTTAGAAGCACAGTGCTGGGCACATCGGAGTCATTGAATACAGGTGGAATTGAATTGTTGAGGTTATAGGGGGACTCAATCCAAGAAAGCTCCTTTCTAACCCATCAGAGCCGTCCAACAGCTGTGAGAATGAGCTCACCATCACTGGAAGTATCCAAGGAAAGGCAGAAGAAGTCCCTACAGAGGGCATTTCCATGCCCAGTCCCACCCCCAGCTCTGAGGAAGTAAGGAAAGTGAAACAAAAAAAGCAGAACCCGGGGATCTGAAGGGCAGGGAGAAAATGGCATCCCAGCTGGCTGCTTCACATGGGAAGGCTGGCCCCACCCCGATTGACTGACGCTCAGATCACCTGGGATATTCCCTTCTAGCCCTGCCTGCAGGCTCGTTCCCAGGGGCTGCACCCCAAGCCCAACATCCTTGACACCTAATTAAGCTGAAGAGGGTCATTAGGCAGTCGCTTGATTGCCTGGGATAGAACTCTTTGATAGGACTATGGCAATTACCTTGGAATGGGGAATGTAAATTAAAGGGACCCAAACATTTATAGAGGAGCAGGTGAAGGTAAGGGCCTCATGGTGGGGGGTGGGGGAAGCCAAGACTTTGGGTGCTGGGGGCCTAGAAAGAATGCAGCATGACAGGTCTGCTGACTGTCTACAGGGGAGGAAGGCGCCCCCAGGAGGCAGCTGGGAGCAGAGATTCTTTCCGAGGTCACTGCAACATCCCTTCTCCCCAGAATAAGAAGCAGGGGATATCTGGAACCTGTGGTCAACTACTCCTTGAGCAGAAGGGCCCCAAGCAGGGGCACCCAGCCTCTCTTCCCCACTTCCTTCTGCCTCCTCAGCCCCAGGGTAGCCCAGGAGCTCTCTAGACCCTAAGCAGATGTTTCACCAGGTCGAGGTCCCCCTGGGGGCCTGAACCTCAGGTTTTCTCTCCAGGGCGACTCAAAGCCTGGGACCTCCTTCCTGGCTCCCCCAAAGCAGAGCATCACCCACCTCAGGGCACTCCACACCTCCCTCATTGCTTTGTTCCGAAAGCCCCAACATGCTCCCAGGCAGGCAGTCAAGAAGCCTCCTCCTTGGTGGTGTGGAGGTCATTTACCAAGTGCCCACTGTGTTCCAGACACTGGGCTTAGCTCCCTGAATTTAGGAAACAGACTAAAAGGTCCTGGAACAGTCCCTGCCCTTGAGACATTCTCCCAGGGAAGGGTCAGGGGTACAATGCAGCTATGCCCAAATAAGTAAGAACAAGACAACAGGAGGAGGGAAGGCTAATGACAGGCTAGAGGTTTCAGGGTGGCAATCAGGGAAGGCCTCACCAGGACTAGGCTCCTGAGCCAGGCTCCCCACAGAAGATCTGGCTACTTAGAACCAGAGCTGAGGGAACTGTGTTAAGGAATGAGGGATCTTCCATCAGAAGGCCAGGGGAAGGAGACTGAGTGTGACCTTCAGGGATCAGCCACAGGCTGCTGTTAAATGAGCCCACATGGGGAAGGCTTTCAGGTTGGGCTGAGAAGAGAGCCTTCGAAGGGCTTGAGCAGGCCAGTGACTGTCAGAGCCGGAGCTCAGGTAGATAAATGTGTGGAGGCTGGATTCTCTCCACACATTAGCCAGCTAGATGTCTGTCCTTCCTCTGTCTACAACAGAGAGAGGGATGGAAAGAAATTCACAGACACTGTCAACTTTTCCCAGCCTCCAGAAAACCAGAAGACTCAGTGTGATGCCTGGGGTGGCCCTTCCTGCCAGTCCAACCCTCCCAGCCCCCCGACCTGGGGAGAGGAAAGGGCTTTGTTACCCTGCTTGGAAGCAGGTGCTGTCACCATCTCCATCACTAATATGATATGCTTTATCCCAGGGTAGTCACTGGACGGCTCACCCCCTCACCCCCAGCAATATGACCTCTCCCGAGAGGATCTCAGAGCATTCTACTCTAGCCATCACGCCTGGCTAACCTATGATGGATCAGCCAGGAGCCTCTGACAGGGTGGGGTTGCGTCTGTTTCCAGGTCCACCCCCAGATGCCTACGTCACTTCTCTAGAGGTACCAGACAACTGCTTTTAATGGCTGGCTTTCAGGAAAGAAGTTTCTTCGATTTGCTGGCAACAACAGTCAGTCCTGACCACTGAACCACCCCGACAGCTTGTGAGGCATCACTCACTCAAAGGTCTCGGGTGCTCCCGTCAGCCCCACCTCAGAGAAAGAGGCACCTGAATCATTTGGAAGCTGGGAGCCACTGAGGCAGTGAGGACAGAACACAGGATTGGCAGTAGGGGGATCTGGGTTTGTATCCTGGCTTAGCCACTGGCTCTCTGGGTAACTTTGAGCAAGACCTTCCCCCTCTGGGCCTCAGGTGGCCTTCTGTCAAGAGGGATAAGAAATCAGTCATCTCCAAGGTAGGGCTAAGGCCTGACCCCAAGGTCAGGTGAGATTAACTAATTGGAGGGTGAGGACTTGGATCACATCCCACCCTACCTGCATTCACCAATGGAGGGGCTTGTCTCCAAAACCATCCTGCCTCCCTTTCACCCATCAAAGCCCAACAGGGCTCCGCTCCACCCCCTACCTACCAACCTTCCACCTTCTGTGGGTATCGGCCCCTCGGGGCAGTCATAACTTTAGCCTAATCAGGCCCCCACAGCAGCAGCAGCAGCAGCAGCAGCAGCAGCAGCTATTCAGATACCATTGGGTAATCCCCCCCGACCCAGCATGACCCCCCTCAGCACCTCATTTTGGCCACAGGTGCCCACCCCTTTCAGAGAGTGGACTCTGTGCTCTCGGTTGGTGATAGGTCAGAGTGCCCACCTTCCCCTTTCCATTTTTGGTGGGACAGAGCAAATGGTTCAACACACCAATGGGTTTTGACCGACTTTGTCTATGTTGGAAGACTTGGTCAGGAGAGAGAAGAGCCGGAAAGAGAAAAGCTGAGCAATGGGGGGTTGTGACTCCTTGCTGAGAAGGAGTGAGGCAGCTGTTTGTCAGCTGGATGACAGCAGTAAAGAGGTCTGCTGTCTTTCCAGGGTGTGTATCCAAGGGATTACAGAACACTGCCCGAGACATGTTAGAGCACATCACCTCCACCCACTCTCGGGTGATTCATATGGGCTCAGATTATATGGGCACAAGGAACCTAGAAAGTGTCACTAGTCATTGCTGGGGGCTGGGGAGGGTGGGAAGACAGGCACATTGAGGCACTGTTGGTGAAACTGTGAACTGGCCCAGACGTCCTAGATTTCAATTTGGAATTATGCAAGGAAAGTGACTAAATTGTCCATACCCTTTGACCCATGTGCCTTGGGGCATATGCCCCAAGGATGTCAAAGGCAGAAACAGAAGTCCAACATCAATCAGAAAGTCATAGCAGTGCTATCCATGGTAGCTCAGATTTGGAAACAGAGTGTGTCCCATCCAGTGGGGAATGTCTGAAAACACTATGGTGAATGAATATGATGGGCATCATTGTATCATAAGGAGAAGTATGAGGAATTCAAAGGAATATGAGAAGATTTATATGAACTGGTACAGAGAATAATAAGATGAACCTGGAGAATGATGTCCCCCAACTACAATAATGTAGGTGACAGAATAAATGGAAGGAAGTGGAACCCTGAGTATTAGAAGAGATCATGAGATAGACCTCCTCCATGCTCATGGCAAAGGTGAGGAATTACTGGGACAGTTCAGTGCTTTGGTTGAGAATCAGAAATCTGGGCTTAGACCCTTACTTGCTGTGTGCTCCTGGGCAAGTCACTTAACTCCTGTTGGCCTCGGTTTCCTAAACTGTAAAATGAGGATAATAATGGTCCCTACCTTCCAGGGTTGTTGCAGGGATCAAACAAGGTAATATTTGTAAAGGGCTTAGCCAAGTGGGTGCCATGTCTTGGTGTCATATAAATGCTAGCTATTATTATTGTAATACACTTTGTCAGATAAGGTTTCTATATGAAGTATTTTGCTTAATTGCTTTTCTTTGTCGCAAGGAAGGGTTTGATTTGAAGGGAGCATGAGAAATAATTGTGATGTAAAAACAAAAGCATAAAAATGTATTTTTTAAAAAGAAAGTATTCCTACAGATAACAAAGTTTTAGTTAATAAATTGAAGGCTTTATGGGTCCAGGTAGCATTTTCATTATTGCTGACAAGTGAGGGTGAGGGTCTGAGGAAAGAAAGGCAGATTTGGAAAGTCAATAGCTTGTTAAGAAGATGGCAAGATATGGAATTCTGAATCACAGTTTAAGTACAGGAATGACAGTCTCCTGGTCAGGGATGGAGTACACCTAACAAGGGGTGGTGACCATATATTTGTCTGGAGTCTTGAAAATGCAAAGGGTTCTAACTTGAAAAGGAAGGCAGGGAGACAGAAAAGTTCCTGTGTAGACCCACTCAGCTGAACATGACACAGGGTAGTTATGATATCAGAACAAGGGCAATGGAGATATCCAGAAGTTCCCAGGAATTAAAAGGAAAGAAAAGAGCCAGCAGTAAAAACCCATCTTTTCAGATATCAGTGCCTAAAGGATGGATAACAACCATGATGAACTCTAGATCCTAATGTGAAGAATCAAACATAATCTCATAGGTATCACAGAGATTTGGTGGGATAACACCTGCAATCACAGTCAAATTCTGAAAGGACGGTACTTTATTCAAAACAAACATGATGAGCAAAAATTGGGGCAGAGTAGCTTGTATGTTAAGAAGATAGATAAGAGGAAAAATCCAGGGACCAGGGGAAAGAACATGGCAGAGAGCACTTAAGTGGCAACCAATGGAGTCTAGTACATCCTCCCCTCCACTGTCTAAGTGATTTCCTAAAACATTGCTCTAGCAATGTCACACACACACACACACACACACACACACACACACACACACACACACACACCCCTCTATCCCCCCTCCCAGAACAAAAGTAGAAGGAATGTCTTTGGAATACACTCCTGATCACCTGGACAGGACAGAAAGATGCATTTGGTGCCCAGACCTGGGAGAGAGAATGTTGAATCTGGAAAGAGGCCACCAATTTGGTCAGAGCATGGAAGGAAGGACTATGAGTGAGGCTGGTTAGCCTGGAGGCATGTTGTGGAGGGTTTTCAATGCACATTAGGCTGGGACGTTGGGATTCTAAGGTGGCCGGCAATAGGGAGCCTTGGAAGATGTTTGAGTTGGGGATTGACATAGTGAGACAAACTGGAAGACTGCTGGTGGACCAGCCATCAGTCGGGGGTGTGAGCTGGGTGAGACAAAAAATGTGCTCATGAGCACAAGCAGACACATGGGTCGAGATCAAGAGAGCGAGCTTGGAAGGAGATGGCCAGGGAAGCAATGCCCAAGCCCAGATGGAAAGCAGAATGTTGTCCCCAGCATCTCCGGCACAGGCTCTGGAGACACTACTATCCCTAGGGTGGAGTTGGCTGGCCCACCTGGCACATCTCTTCATTTCTCCAGGATCTGAGGTCAGAGCATGCAGAATGTCCAAGTGGGAAGGGATCTCAGCAGCCACCTAGCTCAACTCACATCTAAGTCTGAGTCTCTTGGAGTCTCTTGGGGATTACCCCCAATTTACTCTGTATGACTCTTGTATGTACGAACTCTTTTTTATGTTGTCTCCCCATCCCCACCTTACATTGTGCCCTCCTTGAGGGCAGGCACTATTTTTTTTATATCCCCAGCACTAGAATCAGTGCCTAGCACAAAGTAAGCACTTAAATGCTTATTGCCTCCACACCGACAGTAAGGGTCACAGCTGGGATGCTCCCCATTGCTCCTCATTCTGTCCTCTGGGGACAACTTGAAGAGTGGGGCTACGTGCCCCTGAGTCTTCTGTTCCCCAGCCTAAGCCTCTCGGTCCTGGAAATGGCTGCTTGAGGCTGCTGACCCAAGCGGTTGAAGCCGGGAACCCAGCCAATTCAAGGAAATCTGACTGCATCTAGTGGAGAACGGGTTTTCTGTTCCAAATCCCAAGGCCAAAGTGTGTACTCTCTTCTAAGAGACTCAGCCTAGTACTCTCCTATGGAGACAGAATGATGTAGCAGGAGGGGTATTGGCTTTGGAGTCCAAGGGACCTGAATTCAAATCCCACCTCAGGCACTTAATAGTTGCGTGTTCTTAGGCAAGTCACTTAGACTAGGTATTGAGTCCATGTGGTTCTCGTCACCTGTCCACTAGCAGAGGTTTTGTGTTTCCTTTCTCAGAGCACGACTAACTGTAGCTGAGTCAGAATTGGACCTCTGATTATCTAAGACTAGTGTTCAGCGTATGACCCCGGGATTCCTCTGGCACTTGAATATTCGTGATCACTGAGCCAGGAGGAAGTCTTGCAATCAGCGTTCGGTGGGAGTTGAGAATGGACCCACCAGCTGAGCAGGAACCAAATGCAGCCCCAAAGCACCCTCTCACATGCACCACTGGCTTCCCTGGTCACCAAGTTCTTCCAAACTACAGGTTTCAGCCCAACCTCAGAGATGATGCAAACTTCATCTGCAGTGAGCAGAGCTCTAATCCTGTTTGTGCCCAGGATTGCTCGAGGCCAGAAGCAGCGAGCCGTACCCCCACCCCCAGCTCTCAGGTCACAGGCTCAGTCCTGCCAGTCATACCCTGCAGCTGGTGCAAGAGGCTGACCCCTCTGCAGCAGCAGGGAAACAGCAGCTGCAGCCCTCCACAGCACTCCTTTTCAGGCCTGAACCTTCTTGGATAAAGGGAGGATTTGAACTGGGGGTACCTCCTGGCTTCCTAAAGGCTCTTGCCTCCTGGCCCTGTCAGTGGCTGATCCCCAAGAAACCTAGAGTGAGATTTCTCTTTAGAATTCCCTGACTCAAATACATAGAGAACCAAGCCAAGTCATTCCCCAATTGATAAATGGTCAAAGGGCATGAACAGGTAGTTTTCAGAAGAAGAAATTAAAGCTATCTATATGAAAAAATGCTCCAAATCACTCCTGAAAATTAAAACCACTCTAGGTACCACCTCACGCCTATCAGATTGGCTAATATGACAGAAAAGGAAGATGATAAACGTTGGAGAAGATGGAAAATTGGAACACTAATGCATTGTTGGTAGAGTTGTGAACTGATCCAACCACTCTGGAGAAAAATTTGGAAATATGCCAAAGGGCTACTGAACTGTTGATCCAACAACACCACTACTAGGTGTGTATCCCAAAGAGATCATGAAAAGTTGAAAAATACCTACATGTACAAAAGTATTTATAGCAGCTCTTTTTGTGGTGGCCAAGGATTGGAAATTGAAGGGAATGGCTGAACATGTTATGTATATGAATGTAATTGAATACCATTGCGCCATAAGAAATGATGAGCAGGCAGACTTCAGAAAAACCTGGAAAAACTTAGAGAAATGGATGCTGAGTGAAGTGAGCAGAACCAGGTGAACGTCATACCTAGTAATGGCAACATTGTGTAATGATCAACTGTGATAGACTTAGCCCTTCTCAGCAACACAAGGACCTGAAACAGCTCCAAAAGACTCATGATGGCAAATGCCATCCACATCCGGAGAAAGAACTGGGGTCTAAATGCAGATCAGAGCAGACTCTTTTCACGTTTTTTTTTCCTTCATGGTTTTCCCTTTTTGTTCTGTTTCTTCTTTTACCACATGACTAATGTGGAAATATATTTAACGTGATTGCGCATGTATACCTATATCTCACTGCTTGCCATCCTGGGGAGCGGGGTGGGGAGGGAGAGAACTACAGAATTTGAAACTCAAAATCTTAGAAAAAATGAATGTTGAAAATCTTCTTTGCATGTAATTGGAAAAAAAATGTATTTTTAAAAGATATATTTTCTCTGAAAACTCTGGGCAAGACCTGGGAATTGTAGGCCTCAGGGGAAGGCTGAAGGCCAGGAGGCAGCATTTGTGGCTGAGGCCTCTGGTCAGTCCTCAGTCACCTACACAGGTGGCTGAGGTGAGAATTCACCTTGGACTTGGGTCTAAACCAATGATTGCCACGTGATGGACTGAGAAGACCTGAGTTCCAATCCTGCCTGCCTCAGGCACCAGACCCCTGTGGGGCCCTGGGCAAATCGCTTCATGTTTCTGAGTCCCAGTTTCCACAGTAAAATGGGTTAGAAAGTAATGGTATTATCACAATAATTATTTTTAATATTAGATAATGTCACTATATTTTATATCACAATCTTAAATATCATAATAATGATATGTAATAATAATATTCCATTATGACAATAATGAAATGACTCATAGGGTTGTTGTGAAAATCAAAAGACAAAATATGCAAAGCAAATTTCAAACTTCACCATCATCATCATCATTACACTCCCTCCATCAAACCAGAAAGGGACTTGGAGAGATAAGGCCTGTGGGGCTGGAGCTGAGTGGCACCCCCATCACAGTGGCACCCCCACACCCTTGGACCTCCTATGTTCCGGTGGCCCCCTATCTTTGGCCCCTGTACCTCCATGGGCCCCCACACCTGGGCCCCATACCCCTATGGCACTGGGTGTGTGGGTATGGGGGGGGTGGTGTGATGCTCTCTGATTTCCCTAGAGTCATTCAGGCAACAGGCAGGACTTGAATTTGGGCCTTCTTGATGCCCAAGCCCACCCTCTCTCCATTCCGACCCCACACAGACTGTCACAGAATCCATGTTTCAGAGTCTCCAGGGATCTCCATGGTGGCTAGTCCAGCCCACACACAAAAAGAAACCATCTTCTCACACACCCTAAAAGACTCTGCCTTGAGAAAACTGTGCACCAGAGAGGGAAGGTGACCTGCTTAAGGTGTCACAGACAGGACTTGGCCCACGATCCCCTAAATCAAGGCCAGTCTGAGCTTCTTGCCTCTACCTCCCTTCCCACCTGAGCCCATCAGGAAAGCCCAGCTTAGAGCCAGCTAAGTCCATCCCACTTAAATCCCACTGGGAGACATCTCTGGGGTGGGGGAATTAGCCATTTGTCAACCTCCATGCAAGCCATGGAGAGTGACCAGCCCCTGGGGATAAGAGTCAGGGAGGCCTGGCCTTTCAGCAACAGCCGTTGGAGGACCAGCGTCAGAACCGTTGTGGCTGCCTTTGTGCAGGAAGGCAGCGACACCTTCAGGGCCCTGGCAGAGGTGCCAGCCTCTGGTGTCCCTCTCCTGTCTCCTCCCCCAGAGTCAGCCTCCAGCGGGCTGACTCTCAACTCTGCTCCCTGGCGGGGGGTGGGGGGGGTGGGGGGGGGGGGGGGGGGGGGGGGGGGGGGGGGGGGGGGGGGGGGGGGGGGGGGGGGGGGGGGGGGGTAGGATAGAGGGGGTGCTGCTGCCCTCTGCTGCCGTATCCTCTGCTTCTACTGCTGCTGCCTCCATTTAAGTCCTAGCTAACAAGCTAGTTAGAAGTGTGGTCGACTAGCGAGCCAATGAGATCTATTAGGACCTGCAGGGCTCCTATCTGAGGACATTATGTGAACCCAAAGACTTTGGAGGGCAGAAAGTCGGCAGGGAAGGAGTAAAACGCCAATGGGGTTTGAGTGCCAACCTGCTCAGGCTTTCCCCAGGTGGTTTCCCAGATTCAGTAACACATACCTTGCCCACTGGGCTTCAGCTGGAATAGACTGGAAGGATGGTTAAGCTTCCTCTCTGCTCAGGTCACTATCTCTGGGCAGACCCTGCCACCTGCCCATGCCAACCTACTCTCTGGGGCACATACCCTGGCTGAGCTGTTAGCTCAGCATGGCCACTCTGGGCACCTCTGAAATCCCCCAGGGAGTCTCCCCTTTCTTACTAGCCACAGTCGGCCCAGGGACTCCTCCCAGATCTTGTTAAATGGAAAGAAGGCTTGCCTTCTTTCCTCCAAGGAGGAGGCCTGCTCTGAGCTAATCTCTCTCTCAAGCCTGGGGACCTCCCTCCAAGCTCTACCAGATCTGCCCCTGTGGCCTCCCTCCTTGCTGGACCAACCCTTCCAGGCCCAGCTGCCAGCTCACAGTTCATGTGTGTGTTTTGGGCACTGTGTTCTTCTCCCATGGCAATGGGGACCCTCAGATGGACAGATAGCACTTGTCGGTGGTGAGGGGCAGAGAGGGTACCCCCTCCTCCCCCTGGGGCAAAGCTTCTATCCAAACCAATTCCATTCCGTGGGAGA
>CM053625.1:326505006-326527842 GCA_028646595.1 Phalanger gymnotis | reverse complement strand
TGTTTACTGGCAGTCAGATGTGCCCCACCCCCCAGTCCCTGCTGGGACATACTGAGTATGGGCTGGATTGGAACTTGTCTTTCTAAATCCAAGACCCACACTCTACCCTCAGCTGGACTCTCTGGGTGACCTGGGACAAATCACTCCTCCCTTTCTCCCCTCTAAATTAGATTAGGTAAATGTAAGAGTTGTGTGCCGCCAGGCGGAGCTGTGGAGCAACTGCCATCAAGGCACCAGGAGTTGGTGAAGTAGACCTCCAGGACTTGGCATCCCCATTTGGCAGATGAGGAAACTGAGTCCCATAGAGGGGAAGGGACTCGCCCAGGGTTACACAGCTGGTGTCAGAGGCAAACCCCTTTCCATGCCAGTCCAGATAGAGACCAGCCACGGAACAGATGTCCCAGTTTCCAGAACACAGATTGGAGGTTCCCTTCAGGACTCCAGTCTCTCTATGACCTATGACAGGATAGCTTAGTGATCTTGACCATCTCATCGCTTGTCCCTCTCATGGGCTGGGGGGTGGGAGGGCAATGCCTTCTTGAAGCTTTGAACCTACAAGGAAAAAAAAAAGTCAAGACAGAATGACAAATGAAACTTCTCAAGTAGGGAGAAATACACTTTGTTTATGGATTGAAAATAAGAAGTACGTCCTGGAGAGGAGGGAAGCCTGCCCGGGGAGCCAAGAGAGCCGGGCTATAGGCTTAACTGGGCCCCTAAGCTACTTGGGTGCTCAGGCAAGTCCCTCCCGTTCTCTGGACCCCAGGTGCCCATCATCGGATTGGATGAGTTGGTTTCTAAGGTTTCTTCTCTAATGCCCTGAGGTCCCAGAATTTTGAATCCTTGTCAGTTTTTCTCTCGAGTCTCGCAAGCCTCAGAGCCCTGGAGTTCCGATCTGTTTTATTCTGCAACTTGGAGCTGGCACCAATGTCAATCGAGCCTAGTTCTTTGAACTGCTGGGATCCTTCCCCCAGGGCCCTCAGTGGGCCAGGCTTCAGAAGTCCTACTGGAGGCAGGGAGGAGGAGAACATTTTAATTAGAGGATCAGATTCCATGCAGGGAAGTCCCTGTAATTCATGACCAGGGGAGGTGGGCAAACCCCGTTCAAATCAGCCGAAAAGCAGACTAGAAGTTATGAAAATCTGGTCTAACTTCCCACCTTTAGAGTTCATCTACACTCCCCATCTGAAACATTTCCCCTCCAGGCCTGACCTCCAGGTGAGTATTAATCCACACAGCCCTGAAATCTTGCCCCGGATCTGCGCTGTCCAGATGGGGAGGGACGGAGTGAGTCAGGGTGTCAGGGAGTGAGTACAAATCTACCTAACCCTCTAGGTGGAGCGAGGACGGACGAGGATCAAACTAAGCACCACATCCCAGCTGCCCACCAGGAAAGCCGGGCAGAAATGAGTCTCCTGTCTCTGTCCTATTGCGCCCAGGTACCGCTGCTCCCTCCTCCCGCGTTTTCTGGGAGCAGGTGAGAAGACGTTTTCTAGTGCCTGAATCCGGAGGCTGCAGAGACGGACATGACTTCACAGAGGCCTCGTTTCAGGACCAGGCTGTTTGATACCGAAGCGTCTTGGTCACAGTCCAGGCCAGCGGATCCGGCTCAGGAAGGGAATGCAAAGGGCCACTCCCGGACCACAAACAGAGATACTAAATTTCTTGAGGACTAGATGGAAAAGAATGGGATACCTAACTAAATTCACAGACAACGCCACGCCCTTCTACCTCTGGCTCATCTCAGCAGTTTGTAACCCTCTGTCTGGAAGGTTCACCGGGGGCGATGGAAACTGGGACCAAATCTTCAAGGTACAAAGTCTTCATAAAATGGCCTTTTATGCCCCAGGAGACAAGAAAGCCAAACGAATCATCTGAGCCCCAGTTCAAGGAAGGGCAATCCAATGTACAGAAAGAGAAGTCCATCTCTTTTCACATGCCACCCTTTGTCCACCACAGAAAAAGTCGGAAAACAATCGTGACCTCATTGGCAGAACCACACAAAGCAGGCGCCACTAGCCACACCCTATGTTTCATCTCTGGCTCTGGGGAGAGTAATCGAATTAATGCTCCTCTTGCTACTAGAAAGGGCACGTCCGTTTTCTGCTGCATGGTCCTATACCCTGTGGCACAACCTGCCTGCAATCATTTCCCTGGCCACCTCTCCTCTATGGATGAGCGTCGTCTCCTCCTATCTGATACAAGTTCAGCACCTAGCTTTCTTTCTTTCTTTTCTTTTCTTCCTTCCTTTCTCTTTCTTTCTTTCTCTTTCTTTCTTTCTTTCTTTCTTTCTTTCTTTTTCTTTCTTTCTTTCCCTTTCTCCCTCCCTTCCCTCCTTCCTTCCTTCCTTCCTTCCTTCCTTCCTTCCTTCCTTCCTTCCTTCCTTCCTTCCTTCCTTCCTTCCTTCCTTCCTACCTTCCTTCCTTCCTCTGCTGTATCTGAGGTCATTCAGACTCAGGAGAAGATTCTGACCTAGGTCTTCCGTGGGTCTTCAGAAAGTTCCTCTAGATTCAAAGCATTCTGGGGGTCTAATCCACAGTTCACAAGCCCCCACTGACAGCTAGCTTCACTCTTGCCGAGCCAATCAGAGAGCGCTTAGTTCAAAGTAATAGACATTTAACCACACAGCATAATGAGATAAGAAACTTGTCCCTCTAGCTATCCATGCAGGTTCTCCGCAGGTTACCCCAACCCTAATGGGCACATACATGCAGGGAACCAGTGACCAGAGTCTGTGCATTGAGAGACAGGCGTGGAGGGAACACAGGTGGCCAGAGAACATACGTAAAGAGGGACGTGTGGGTCTAGCGCTCATCCGCTGTCAATGCTCGTGCTCCTGGATGTGGTAGAGCCAGTGAAGAGGATGCCCTATGCTGATACTAGTGAGCGAACAGCTTTCTCTGTTGAGCCGAGGTCCTCTGGTGCTCTGTCCTTTCTGTGTGCTGCTCTCCACTGGGCATCCCCAAGAAGACCCTCTCTGCTGGACATCTCAACAGCCACTATTGCTCTCTGCTGCCATCTGCTGGATTTTATCTGCTCTGCAAGGGGCAGACCCCCCCCCCCCCCCCCCAGTAGTTCGAGTCTGTCTTTAAACTCCTTTTCTCCTGTCATTCATCTGAGTTGGGTTCTGTAAATCCTCTTAACTGCTACCATACCCTGACTCGGGACCTTGATGTGCCTTCAAGTCTTCCTGGGGGACTTAGAAAACTCCAAAGAGAGTGGTTGGACCTTGGGGGAGCAGGTTCTTTCCAAACCCTACAATGGCTTGAATTTGGTGCTTTTCTATTTCCAGTTCACAGGATCCCATCAGTAGATGATGAATGTTGTGTAATTTTAAAATTAACTCACCTCACTGTGCCAATGCATATGTGAGGTGGTAAGGGGGGGCAAGAGCTGGCAGAATATCTGACAGTTCAGACTTGGGGTCCAAGGAGCCCCTCCTCTCATCAGGAGAAGCCTCAGGGACAGGACAAGCCCCAGGGAAGAACCCACCAGTCCCTCCCCCAGGGCTTCACTTGGTGCTGCTGCTGTGTGGTTCCAATGACTTTCTGTTTCTGACATTCTATCTGCAAGTATTTCCCAATTTAACACCAAAAAGGCATCTAAGGATGATTTAGGGGCCCTAGAAATGGAGTAAAGAAAAGAGATGGAGTAGATCAAATGCACTGGCTTGGGAGTTAGGGTGTAGCCTCTGCCACTTCAAATCTTTCTAGGGATTCAGCCTCTTCTCTCTGCATTCTCCCACTTGGTGGCCTCGTCAGCTCCCCTGGGCTTAAGGATCATCTCTATGCAGGAAACTCACACATGTGGGCATCCATGCCTCATCTCTTGCTGAGTTCCCATCCTGCATTGCCAATTGCCTTCTGGACATTTCAAACTGGAGGGGCAAGAGAAACCTCAAACTCAATGTGTTTCCCCCAAATCCACCCCTTCTCCCAACTTACCTGTTCCTACTGAATGGTTCTCACTACCTTCATGGTCACCTAGCCTCTTGATCCCCTTGCCATTCTTGACACTCCACTATAGCTCACCCCACATAGCCAATCAGTAGCTGAATCTTGTCACTTCTTTTACCACATCTCTCCAATGAATATATGTATAACCACCTCCTTACCCAGTTCAGGTCCTCATCACCTGAACCTGGACCTCTTGTAACAACCTCCTAAATGGTTTCCAAGCTTCAGATCTCTTCCCACTTCATCCTCTACGTAAAGTGCTAAAGTGATTTTCCTAAAGTTAGGTCTAACCCTGTCAGCACTCCACTCCACAAATTCAAATGGTCCTCTATTATCTCCAAGTATCAACTATAAAATCCTTAATTTGGCATTTAAAACTCTTGATGGTCTGGCCCCTTCCCAACTTCCAAATTTTCTTCTGTTTCATTCTCCTCATGGCATTCAATGGTCTGACTTGCTGTTCCTTATGGAGAATGCTCCATTTCCCAGCTCTGTATCTTTACATGGTCTGTACCTCATACCTGGAATACTGCCTTCCTCCATCTCTTAGAATCCTTGGTTTCCTTAAGACTCAGCACAAATGCCATCTTCTGCAGGATGCCTTTTGGGAACAAGGTCAGCCTCAGTGACCCAGTCTCTAAAAAGCTCCCATAGGATTGGTTTGGGTAGAGTTCCCCAAAAGGATTTGGGAGACATATTTATTCATAATCAAGGATATAACAGGAATTTAATGGAATTTTCTAACCCCAAATCAAATGGCACTCTGGGACCACAGGTTGTGGGTCCATAACAAGAAAAAGAAATCACTAAAAGAACAGACATCATTAAAAATATTTTTTCCAATTACACATAAAAACAATTTTTAATATTCATTTTTTTAAAACTTTGAGTTCTAAAATATCTCCCTCCTCCCTTTTCCCACTAATCAAAAAGACAAGAAATTTGAGATGGGTTATACATGTGCAGTTGTGCAAAACATATTTTCATATTAGTCATATTGTGAAAGAAAAGACAATAAAAAATCTCAAGAAAAATGTTTTTTTAAAGTCTCCTTCAATCTTCATTCAGACACCATCAGTTCTTTCTCTGGAGGTGGATAGCATTTTTTTTTATCACAGTCCTTCGTAATAGTCTTGGATCATTGTATTGCTGAGAATAGCTTAGTCATTCATAACTGATTATCATACAATATTGCTGTTATAATGTACAATGTTCTCCCAGTTCTGCTCCCTTTACTCTGCATCAGTTCATGTAAGCCTTTGCAAGTTTTTTTTCTGAAAGCATCTTGCTCCTCATTTCTTATAGCACAATAGTATCCTTCACAATCATATACCACGACTGTTCAACCATTCTCCAACTGATGGACATCCCCTCAATTTCCAATTCTTTGCTACCACAAAAAGAGCTGCTATAAATATTTTTGTACCTCTGGATCCTTTTTCTTTTTTTTTTCTTTTTAATCTCCTTGGGTTACAGACCTAGTAATGGTATTACTGGGTCAAAGGATATGTATAGTTTGATAGCCCTTTGTGTATAGTTCCAAATTACTCTCCAGAATGGTTAGATCAGTTCATCACCAACAGTGCATTAGTGCATCAGTGCAACAGTGCATCCCAATTTTCCCACGTTCCCTCCAACATTTGTAATTTTCCTTTTCTGTCACATTAGTCAATCTGATAGGTGTGAAGTGGCACCTCAGAAGTGTTTTAATTTGCATTTCTCTAATCAGTAGTGACTTAGAGAATTTTTTATATTATTATAGATAGCTTTGATTTCTTCTGAAAACTGCCTATTCATATCCTTTGATGATTTATCAATTGGGGAATGACTCATATTCTTTCACATTTGACTCAATTCTCGATACATTTGAGAAATAAGGTGTTTGTCAGAGAAACTTGCTGTAAAATCCTGCCCCTCCCCATTAAGTTTTCTACTTTCCTTCTAATCTTAGCTACATTGGTTTGGTTTTGCAAAACATTTTTAATTTAATGTAATCAAAATTATCTATTTTACATCACGCAAAGCTTTCTATCTCTTGTTTGAACATAAATTCTTCCTTTCTCCATAGATCCCCTCCACGCTCCCCTAATTTGCTTATAGTATCATCCTTTATGTTTAAATCATGTACTCATTTTGACCTTATCTGGGTATGTGGTGTGAGATGTTGGCTTATACCTAGTTTTCTGTCAAACTGCTTTTCAGTTTTCCCAGCAATCTTTGTCAAATAGTGAGTTCTTGTCCCAAAAGCTGGGGTCTTTGGGTTTATTAAACACTAGCTTACTATTGTCATTTACTACTGTGTTTTGTGTACCTAATCTGTTCCACTGTTCGACTACTCTATTTCTTAGCCTTTCAACTAATTTTGATGATCACTACTTTATTATACAGTTTGAGATCTGGTACTTCTAGGCCACCTTCCTTCACTTTTTTTCATTGATTCCCTTGGTATTCTTAACCTTTTTTTTAAACATTTTATTTATAATTTATAGAATAAAAGAAGCATTTCCATAACATAGTATAATATTTTTTTAAAAGGATGACTGCATACAAAGCTGAAATTTATTATGTACATCTTGCTATTCCTTTAAACTATATAATAAAGTAAATTTATTTTTTTCCCTTTTTTCTCCCCCCTCCCCTGCAATGGCTACAAAATTAGACACAAATATGTGTATATGTGTATGTATGTATGTATGTATATACATATGTAAAATCATTCTATACATACTTCAACTTATCAGTTCTTTCTCTGGATGGGGAGAGGATCTTCCTTCCTATGTCCTTTGTAGTTAATTTAGTAATTTATAATAGTCAAAATGACTTAGTCGCTCAAAGTTGTTCTTAAAACAATATTGCTGTTACTGTATACAATGTTCTCTTGGTTCTGCTCATTTCACTCTTCATTTTTCTTGCAAGTCTTTCCATGTTTTTCTAAGATCATTGAGCTCTTAATTTCTTATAGCACAGTGGTATTCCATCACAATCATGTACCACAACTTGTTCAGCCATTCCCCAATTGATGGGCATCCCTGCAATTTCCAGTTCTTTGCCACCACAAAATATTTATATTTGGAAATATTTTATAACAGCAATGTAAACATTTTAGAACATATAGGTTCTTTTCCTTTTCCCCTAATCATCTTTGGAAATAAACCTAGTAATGGTATTGCTGAGTCAAAGGGCATAGATAATTCAATTCTTTGAGCGTAATTCCAGATTGCTCTCCAAAATGGTTGGATCAGTTCACAATTCCACCAACAATGAATTAGTGTCCCAATTTTTCCATATCTTCTCCCACATTTGTTGCTTTCCTTTTCGATCATTTTAGCCAATTTTATAGGTGTATAATGACAATAATGCCATTTCTACTGATCCAAACACCAAAGACTTTGGTGGCCAGAACTTTACTTTCTGAATCTTTGTGATCTTTGTCTATAGCACCTGCAGGAGCCAGGCTGTATCTCTATGGAGGCTGCTTCCCATGATGAGGATTGAGGGGAACTGGAAGCCTAGCCATTCCCACAGGTCTTGAGTTCAGGGTCCTGGGCTGTATCCACTAGGGCCTGAGGGGAGATGTGGTCAAGGAGGTTGCCTGACACCTGCTACCTCCCATCTCTGCTGCAGGATGCCTTGCCTGCCCTCAGGGTGGCAGTGGGTTGGCAGTTGGTAGTGGCCCCCTCTCCACAGGAATCACCCTTCTTCCCCAGATAATGGCTGTGGGGGCTGGGCTGGAAGCAGAATTGGTGGTCTGGGGGTGGCTGCCACTCCCAGGGCTCCTGTGTTGGGTAACTCTTTAAAGAAGAGTGAAAGAAAAACTCATCAGCATCAGCTATCCATAGCTGAATGTCCATGGTCTCTGTGCCAGTTAGTGGCAAAGCCAGGACAAGAGCTTGGGTATGTTCATTTCTAGTCTTAAGGCTCTTTCCACTAGTGCAGGGAATAAATAACCAGCTTCAGAGCCAGGAAGACCTGGCTTAAACCAGGAGGATAAGTGCTGACTCTGATACATACTAGTCATCTGACCCTGGGCAAACTGCGTAGCTTCTCAGGGGTCTAGGCTTAAGAAAGGGGCTCACTTGCATTGGTAGAGGGACTTTCCTCATGTGGGAGTTCCCTATCCCAAATGCTGTCCCAGATCCAGTCCCCTATTGCCCTTTTGTCCTTTGAGCTAATAGATTACACCATAGAGACACACGAGGGCACTCTCACTAATTTTACAAAGCACTTTACACACACATTTTCTCATTTGATCCTCAGAACAACCCTGTGAGGCGGGTGCTATTGTTATCCTCCTTTGACTTGCCCAGGGCCACACAGCTAGGAAGTGTTAAGGGAAAGATTCAAGCCCTGGTTCTCCTGGCCCCAATTCAGTTCTCTGCCCCCTACACCAAGCTTCCTTTCTATGAAGTATTCTAGATGGAGTCTTAGGAGTCTAGAATGAATCAGTACTTGGCAATAGATTGGATACATGGGGTGAAGGGAACCTTCACAACATTTCTCCCATAAGCCCGTTTGTCCCCATCTACACTGTCAACACCCTCATCACCTCAGGCCTGGACTATTGCAATAGCCTGGATACTGGCTGCCCTCCCTGCCTCAAGTGTCTCCTCAATCCAGTCCATCTTCCACTGAGCTTTAAGATCCTCTTAAAATACTCCAAGGACCACGTCATCCTCCTATTGAGTGAACTCTAGTGGCTCCCTATCACCTCTAGATTCAAATATAAAATCCTTTCAGACTGGTAACTTCTTGGCAAACAATCCCTATGTGGGCCCAGGGCACCACAAAGTGAAGATCTAAGTGGATCTCTATCACTGCCCCCTTCACCCAGCCTTCACATCAGCACCACGGCCAGCACTTGTTTACACACTCCATAACCAGTCCTCAGCAGCATGCCTGGGGGAAGATTCCCACTTGGGGCAATGGTGCTAGAAGCACATCCGGTATTAGAGATCATGCCTAGATTAGAGGGTTTCAGCCTCCCCGATCTGCTGTTGTGAAAGCCAGGGGCCATTGCAACAATTCAGCTAGCAGCTGTTGTGGGGGTGAAAGATCAACACAAGCTCAACAACAAGAATGCTTCCAGCACTGGTTCTTTTGATCTGCTTTACTAAGGAAAGTTAGGGGGTTAACAATCTTATTTCAATCCAACATGCAAATATCATTCACTTAGTTCAGGGGAAAAAGCCAACACCCTGAACTTCAGAGTAAATACAAACAAATTATAAACAGACCAAATATAATTCATAGTTACCAAGAAACCATCAACATCTGGGTTGATGAGCTGGGAGGCTCTTACAGCAGCTTCCCAGAGTCCCATACCAACACTCCTCTAGGAGTGAGAGCCTCAAGCAAATAGCTCTATTCTCTCTTTTTATACAGTCTTTGGATGTCATCAAACATCATCTGAGTGACCAGAGCTTAGGTACCTACTATAGTCTCTGGTCTTAGCAACTCCCCTTAGGACCCCGAGGGCTTCATGCCCACATAGACTTAGCACCTAGTAATTAGGGGTTTGGGCCTGGGGTTTTCCACCTAGTAATTCTCAGTTAAAGACACTGAATTAATTTATCATTCTAAAACAGTAAGAAAGTCCCATCTTAGTTACCAATGCAGGGGCCAAGCAGGATCCCTTGTGAAATCAGGCTCTTTGTTGAATCTCTCAGGCTGGCTGTGGCAGCAGCTTTGGCTCAGAGCTGGGTCAGGAGCTGGGAATTTGGAAAGACCAGACAGCTTGGAACTGGTGACATCTCTGGGCCCTAGCTAAGTTCCAGGCTCTCCCAGCTAATGACTTACTGAGTCTTAGAGGAGAATGAGCACAGGAAAGGAAACCGAGGCCCAGAGAGAGGTAGTGACTACCTCATGTCACATAGCTAAGCAAGCATTAGAGCAGAGATTTGAACCCAGGCCCTCAGGCTCCAAAGCCAGTGCTCTTACTCATGGTCAAAGCGGGCAGACACTCCCTGTGGCTGGGACAGCAAGTCACAGATAGGGCAGAAGACAAGAGACAGCAAGAGAATCTGAAGGTAAGAGCAGAAATCTGGGGTGAGGGCAGGCCGACCGTGACAGAGATTCTCTCACCCAGTCTTCTCCTAACTGTGTCAATGAAATGTAGTGCAACCCAGAGAAGAGAGAGAGCCCTTGCCTGGAAGGGAGAAGGCAGGGTTCAGGTGACAACTATCTGTCTCACTTGTTCAAGGCTAGGTAATAATCAAGGAATATTGAATGGGCATTGCCCCCAACAAACAGGTCTGGGAAAGACCTCAGCTTAAAAGGGCCAAGGTCTCCCACTGCATCCTGGGATGTTGACAGTTGTCTTGACCTATGTCCTGCCATTGAACTCTGATGACTCTGCAGGAGAGAGTGAGGCTGATGCCTTTGCCCAGCCCTGCCTCACTTAAGTCCAATTCAATGTCTTCATCACCCTCCTGATGTCAATGGTCCTCCTGAAGAACAAAGGGTGAACAACACCATTCTGTCTTACTGTGTGCCCTTGTACAGAGAGAATACATGGAACAAGAATCAGAATTCCAGAGTCCCAAGGTGGGTACCGAGGTGGCTTGGTGGACAGAGTGCTCAGTCTGGAGTCAGGAAGACCTGAGTTCAAATCCAGTCTCAGACATTTACTAAAGGTGTGACCCTGGACAAGTCACTTTACCCCAGACTTAGAAAATGAACTGAAGAAGGACATGACAAACCACTGCAGTATCTTTGCCAAGAAAACCCCAAATGGGGCCACAAAGAGCAGTGACCTCTCTGAACAACAACATGCCTGCCAATGAGCATTTATTAAACACTACTGTGTGCTAGGCACCATGCTAAGCTCAGGGGATACAAAGAAAGTCAAAAGACAAGGCCCTGCCCCTGAGAAGCTCATAATCTAATGGGATAGACAGTTTGCAAACAACTATGTACATATGAGATACAGACAGAATATACTGGAAATACTCATCAGTGGGGTCATCCCAGAAGAAAGGCACTAGCAAGGAGGTGGATCAGGAAAAGCTGCTCACTGAAGATAGGATTTTAGCTGGGACTTAAAGGAAGCCAGGGAATGGGAATGAGGAGGGGGGCAGTCCATGGAGTTTAGTGAAGTGTCTTGTGTGAAGAACAGAAAGGAGGTTGGTGTCCCTGGATTGTCAAATATGTGTAGGGAGTCAGGTGCAAGAAGACTGAAATGGTAAGAGGGGGCCCAAGGTGTGAAGGATCATGAATGCCCAAATGAGGATTTGATACTTGGTCCTGGAGGTGTTCGGGAGCCACCTATTGATCGAGTAGGAAGCATGACGTGGTCAGACTTGTGCTTTAGGAAAGTGACTTGGATGGCTGAGTGGGGGATGATCTGGAGTTGGGAAAGATATGAGGTGGGCAGACCCACCAGCATGAGGTAATAAGGGTCTGCCCCAGGGTTAGGGTCAGAGGAGTGAAGGGGGCATATCTGAGAAATGTTACAAATGCAAATTAACAGGCCTTGGTGATAGATTGAAAATGGTTGTTGAGTGGGGAGTCGAGGATGTCACCTAAGTTGTGGGGACTTGGAACTCGGCAGCAAGGGAAGCTTGAAAGTGGGGAGAGCTTGGGGGAGGGGAGACAATGAGCTTGGTTTGGGTCATGCAGAGTGTAAGATGTATGTGGGATGTCCAGGAGGCAGTGAGAGGTGAGTCTGGAGGTTGAGAGCAAGCTTAGGGCTGGATAAGCAGATCTGAGCATAGAAATGGTTGCGGAAATCTCGGGAGCTGAAGAGATCACCCAGTGAAGTCCTATGTAAGGAAGAGGAAAGAGGGGGCCTGGGACTGGAGAAAGGAACCTTGGGTGGGGCTAGATTGAATTTGGCTGAGTCCCAGGTTGTGATGTCAGCTCAAGGACCAAGGCTGTCACAAGCAGAGTGGTCATTCTTTGGGCTTTCCCTCCCGTTGGCCCAGAGTAAGCCTCCAAGTGGGAGCTGGAGCCCCGGGGGGCTTGGTGTGGCCTGCCTTTGGTGAGCCACCAAGTACAGATGCGTTTTGAAAAGTGCATCCAAAATCGAACAAGGTAGTGCCAAGATGGCCCCACTTGTCAGGGTCCGCCGTTGGGCTCCTAATTTTCTTCTAAGCATTTCTAAAGGCTGACTTGTACTTTCTGCTGGTTCTCCTTTTGTCCTTCTCACTACTTACTGTTGGGGTGGGGGAGAGGGATCTACTGAAGCTCTCCTTTGTAACAAATAAGGAGAGCGAAGCAAAATAAATCAGCTGAGATTATCTCTGAAGAGAGGTCTTACCCTGAAGCCTGTGGCCCTAAGGCCTTCGGAAGTCAGACTGCTCCTTGCTCTGGTCAGCATTCCAGGGTCTTTCACAATCACCACTCTGCATCAGAAGTGGGTGTGGCCTCAGAACAGTGTTCTCCAAAGCCCTGGATGGGGGGTGGGAGTGGGGTCAAAAGACCAAACCTGGGCTCTGAGTCTGGGCTCTGATTGGTTGAATGGCCTCAGTCATGACCCCTTCCTTCACTGGGCCTCCCTTTCCTCATCTGTACAATACCACTGGATTAGTTGATGTGACATCTTGTGACTCTGGGTTTGTGTGACCTAAAAGGGTGTGTGTGTGTGTGTGTGTGTGTGTGTGTGTCCCTGCAGACATGAGTCTGGACCCAGGTTACGCAAGACTGGAGGTCAGCTATCAGATGCTTGGGCCTTGGAGACACACCCTTCCCTCTCTGTCCCACCCCCTCCCCCAGCACTAGCCTGGAACATCAGAGCAAAGTGTCAGAGATTCCCAGAACCTGAAATGGGCCTCAGTGGCACCCAGTCCAACCCACATCTGAAGAGAAGAAGTGACATCAACAACATCCCCAACAAGTGACCATCCAGCCCCCTATGGAAGTTCTCCAGGGAGAGAGACCCCATCTCTTCCAGGGAAGGGGAATCCAAGACCTCCCAGGCAATTTCTGTTCAATATCTCCAGCCAGGCCCAGGGAACATAAACTCCAAGGAGCCTGTGATTGGCCTAAGGCAAGCATGAATGCCAGGATGATCACTAAGGTCAGGAGACAGTGTGTGCATGTGGTCACGGGGACTTCCTGAAGAAGATGATCTGGGAGCTTTAGGCCTTGAAGAAAGCCTGGGATCTCCTGGGCTCCCTTTAAATGTGTCTCTGCATTCCTAGAATGATGGGAGACACCAGGGGGAAGGAATGAGCAGTTAAGTGCCTACTATGTGCCAGGCCCTGTGCTAAGCACTTTATAAATACTGTCTCATTTCAAGTTCACAACAGCCTGGGAATGGAGGTGCTATTATTATCCCCATTTTATAAGTGAAGAAACAGGCCATTATTACATGACTTACCTAGGGTCACACAGCTAGTAAGTGTCTGGGGTTGGATTTGAACTCTAGTCTTCTTGACTCCTGGCCTAGCACTCTATCTACCCTAGGCCACATAGCTGTTACCCTAGAATTGATCTGTTAGTAACATTCTGGACTTTGGACTTGTGGGAAAGGGTTTGTGAAGTAGCCTGGGATAAAGCAGCAGAAAAAGAGAGGGGTTGGAGTGCAAAGTGGGTAGGCTATTCCTCAGTCTACACACACCACTTTGCCACCATGTGGGAAGGCACCCAGTGCCATGGGCATTCTGCTTCATAGTTTCTCCCTCCTGAGAGCCTGTGCCCATGCACTGCTGCCTGCGCTGCCAGGCATGGTGGTTGGTGAGTTGAACCAAATGCTTCCCCCAACGACTCCTTTTTCTCCTGTCCAAAGTGGTGAAGGAAGCAATTCCTCTGAATTACAGAATGAGACAGTTCTCTTGTAAGAAAATCCCTTTGGTAGCTGAGTGGAGAATAGGCTGGAGTGGGGAGAGACCAGAGGCAGACAGACCCACCAGCAGCTATTGCAATGGTCCAGGTATGTGGAGATGGTTCCTGCATTAGGGTGGTGGCAGCATCAGAGGAGGGAAGGGGGCATATCTGAGAGATGTTGTGAAAGTTCGAATCATAGGCCTTGGCACCATATTGGATATGGGGGGGAATGAAAGAGATGAGGAGCTGTTGCAACAATTTGGCTAGTAGCTGTTGTAGGGGGTAAAAGACCAACACAAGCCCCAAAACAAGAACGCTGTCAGAACAGGTTCTTTTGATCTGCTTAACTAAGGAAAGCTACGTTAAGGGGTTGACAAGATTACTTTAATCCAGCATACACATATCATTCACTTAGTTGAGAGAAAAAAGCCAGCACCCTGAACTTCAGAACAAACTACAAAAACATTACAAACAACAACAGACAGACCTTGTCTGATTCAGATCTCAATGCACAGTTACCAGGGTTTAACAAAGTCCCAACATCCAGGTTTACAAGCTGGAGGGCTCTTAACTACAGCTGCCCAGTCTCCACATCAACACACTTCCAAGAGTGAGAGCCAGCACCCTGAACTTCAGAGCAAACACAAACAAATTACAAACATATACTATAAACAGACCAAATACAATTCATAGTTACCAAGAAACTATCAACATTTGGGTTGACAAGTTGGGAGGCTCTTAGAGGGGCTTCCTGGAGTCCCATGCCAACACCCAACTCCTGGAGAGGAGTGAGAGCCTCAAGCAAAACAGCTCTGTTGTTTCTTTTTATACACTGTTAGACAGCATCAAATGTCATCTGAGTGACCAGAACTTAGACTCCTACTATTGGCTCTGGTCTTAGCAACTCCCCTTAGCACCTTGAGGGCTTCACGCCCACATAGGCTTAGCACCTAGTAATTAGGGGTTTGGGCCTGGGGCTTTGCACCTAGTAAGGCTCAATCAAAGACACTTAATTAATTTATCATTCTAAAACAGTAAAAAAAAAAAAGTCTCAACTTAATTGATATTACAGGAGCCCAGGATGACTCCTAGGTTGGGAGCCTGAGTGACTGAGAGGAGGCCCCCTATCATAATAGAGAAGTTTGAAAGGGCACATGATTTGGGGAAAAGATAAAAGTCTGTGCCATAGTTTGTACTCATTATGGACAAAACACCCCCCAGCTGATTTGCCAAGGACTGCAACATTTTCAAATGCAGGGAGAGAATAATGGGGGACTGGCCAATGAGCCCCATCCTTATAAGCCTGACCAGAGTATATCAGTTTGCTTGGTCAATTTAAATTATCCTTGTGGGAGAGACTGAGGAGCCTTCTTCTGGCATAGTCATAGTGGCATGTAATGGAAGTGCCTACGAGAGATATTTTTTAATTAGTGCTGGGCTGCTAACCAGGTGGTTTGTGGAAGCCTCTTTAATTGGCCGCAAATATAGAGCTAGAACTAAAGATGTCTTCACAAGGCTTTCCAAGGCCTTGGCCCCTCTCTCTTGTCTTCAGTTGACTTCTTTCTGGTGACAGCATGCAGGGAGAGAGAGCTGTAAAGGGAGAGGCCTCATGCCTTCTCTGCATCTGAGGCCAACATGGATCCCATCAGTTCTTTGGTCTATCTCAGCATTCCTCCTTGCTTTTAAAGTGAAGAAGTTGGAGGCCCAATCTTAACCTTGTGAGTTCCTTTTGAAAGGTCAGGGAAGTGAGACAATTGGAGTTTTGAAATGGGGGAGTCTGGGGGTCAAGAATTCTGAGAATCAAGTCCACCCTGGATTTTGAAGTCAACCCAGCACTGCTGCTCCATGAGGCAAGCACCAACCTTTGGAATCCAAGAGTAACTAAGAATGGAACTCACCCAACAACAGTGTCATATTTGGACATGAACTTGATGGGACCAATGTTAAGTAGAAACTGCTAAATCCAAGCCCATTCTCCTGAGACTCAGTTGGTATAAAGGAAAGTGAGCCTCCAAGTTTTTTGTGGGGTGGGAAATATTTTCTTTTCTGTTTGAGATATATTTTCAAAGTACAAATCCCTTTGTAAAAGCTAGTCAATGTTTGGTTACATGTAACTGGGGCATTATTGCTTGGAGGCTAACAATGGTGGGGAACACACTCAGAATAGAGGTTTGAATAGATAGCAGCAGAAAAGAGACATCCCAACCACACAGGGACACCCCTAGGACTAAACTGGATCTCAGAGAGTGATCTTAAAGAAAGTACTCACTGCTTTTGCCATTGCTATGGAATTCTGCTCCAGGGCAAGGTTGGGGCAGCCCACAAAGAATTTTTCCTAGATTTGGTAGAAGGAGCTAAAGGGCCATTTGGATCATCTGGGGTTGAAGAAACAAGCACTTTTCCAGACTCAAAATGTCAGAGCTGGAGGGGACTCAACCACCATTAAATCTACCTCACGCTTGAACAGAAATTCCTTCTACAACATCCCCTTGAAGGGGACATCCAACCTCTACTTGAAAACTTCCAAGGATAGGGAGCTCTCCACCTCTTGAAATTGCCCATTTCATTCTCAGGTAGCTTCCTAGTACTAGGAAGCTTTTCCTGATATCAAGCTTAAATGCGCACTTTTAATAAAGTAGGTTTGTTTAAATTTGGTTTTTGTTTGTTTGCCAGTCACATTAAAGAGGTCGAGACAATCTGTAGAACTCATCTGAGAGAAATTCTCAGAAATTGTACTTAAAAAGGAAAAACCAAAACTCTCAAAGCTTTTGCAATCTCTGTGGTCAGTTTTTCCCAGCACTATGGGCTAACCATTGGAGACATTTTGAACTCATGAGCTGGCAGTGAGTCATGAAAGTTTCTGAAGAACTGAAGTTGAAGGTTACTCAGAGGGTAGTGGGGAAGTGGAGGGGGTGTGTGTAACTGCAGCACACCATAGGTAAGGAGCCAGGAATGAGAATCAGCATAAAAGATGGCTTCAAAGTAATTGGTGATAGAAAAAAGGAGGGCAAGACCTATGGTCACAGCCACAGAGTAGTGCTGAGTGTGAACTCCATTGGTACCCCTCTATGACAGGGGAAAATAAGGAGTATTGGATGGACCTCTCATGATCAGCTGATGGGAAGGCATAGTCAAGGGTCTTCTAGGAAGGACAGGTATGGATGAGCTGCTATTGACATCATTAAAGGGAAGGTTCACATGAACCATTGAAGGGAGGTAAGAGGAAGGAAGGAAGAAAAAAAAGGAAAGGGGGAGGAAGGAAGGTGTATATTAATTAGGTTGGGTCTATTTTACTATTTTAGAATGCTAAATTAATTAAGTGTCCTTGATTGAGCCTTACTAGGTGCAAAGCCCCAGGCCCAAACCCCTAATTACTAGGTGCTAAGCCTAGGTGGGCATGAAGCCCTCAAGGTCCTAAGGGGGGTTGTTAAGAGCAAATAGTATGTGCCTAAGTTCTGGTCACTCAGACAACATTTGATGATATCTAAAGAGTGTATAAAAAGAGAGAACAGAGCTGTTTTGCTCGAGGCTCTCACTCCTGGAGGAGTGTTGGCATGGGACTCTGGACAGCCCCTCTAAGAGCCTCCCAGCTCATCAACCCAGATGTTGATGGTTTCTTGGTAACTATGAATTGTATTTGGTCTGTTTATAATGTATGTTTGTAATTTGTTTGTGTTTGCTCTGAAGTTCAGGGTGCTGGCTTTTTCCCCTCAACTAAGTAAATGTTATTTGTATGTTGGATTGAAATAAGATTGTTAACCCCCTAATGTTACTTTAACCAGGATGAGAGTCCTCAGCCAATGGGAATAGAGTTTGTGGTTCTGCAGAAACCACAGTTTCAGGATGTTAGGAAAACTGATCTAAACTGGCCAGATAATGGTCAGGGTTGAAGAGAAAATTGGGTCACATGACTACCACACATGCTTAATTGGCTAATTGAATATTGCCTTATACACCCACAGGGAGGTGTTTTCTGTCATTTTTGAACATGGGACATATGTTGAGGAGGGGGGAACATACCAAGGAGTCGCAGGTTGGGGGTGTATATGGAAGATTGTGACCTAGAAGGGAGTGGATCTTTCTCTGAAGGGAGGTACTGAGCTGATGGTGCATCAATCTATGTCAGTCTAACAGAACAAAGTTGGTCTCACTCCTGTACACTCCACTCCCCCTTTGTAGAGAAGAGTGGAGTCTACTCCTGGCCAGGAACATTTATCAATTCCTTTGAATTCCTCAATAATAATAAATTGCCTTGATACCTGAATTTCAGTGTCAAACATACTTCTAACAATTTGGTGCCGAAACCCAGGAAAGAATTGCAGAGCTCAGATGGGGGATAGGTAAGATACCTCAGGAAGAGCGCTCCCTTTGATTTTGACAGTCCTGGAGGTTGAATCCCACCCCCTTCTGAACTCACAACTCAGACCACAGACATCGAGGTGGCTGTATTGGCCTGTAGGAGTCCAAAGGATTAGAGAGGGGGAGTCTGTGTGGGTCAGTCATTGACTGATGCCAGACTCAGTTGACCATGAACCATGTGAGCTGATATCAAGCAAAGGGGAGAAACACCCTTTGTTGGTCAGAGAAAGTTCCTTCTAGTGGGGGCTGGAGCAGATATGTTTTGCATGTATGCCCAGCTTACAGAACCACCTTGCGGGAGTCTAGTGGTAGGGGTTGAGTGGGTATGTGGATCTAGCAGGAACCTCCGGGTTCACAGAGAGCATATGCCAACCTTGCTAGGCTTGCAGATGGGAGGAATGGATACTAGGCCTAGCGTAGAGGCTGGGAGGACACTCCCAGGACAAGGAAAAAAGGAAAAAGAAAAGTACATAAAAAGAGGGAAAAAGCTTTTGGATTTCTGTATCTATCTGTCTGTGTCTTTGTGTGTCTGTGTAAACAAGTGAGATTGCAGTTTGTCAGTGGGCAGCAGCAGTAGCAGCAGCAGCAGTAAACTCCCCCTTCTCCCTCCCTATCCCACTGGCATTCCTGAGGAGATGGGCTGGAGTAGCAGCAGCAGGAGGGAGTGGGGGGGAGCAAAGCAGGCAATGCAGTTTCTGTTTTGTGTGTTGTAGTCTGGTTAAGGTTTACCAGTGTGAGGAGAGACACCCACAAGTTACTGTCAGTGAAAGCTCAGTTGTGGGATTGAGATTGATTTATGTTGAAAATGGGGAGAAAACAGGGTATGCAAGAAAGAAAGCCTGAGAAGTGACCAAGTTCTCAGGGCTTGGATGTTTGTCATTCCCTTTGCTCAAGAGGCAGAGTTATCTGAACTAGAGTAAGACTTGCAGGTGCCTGGGAAAAGTTCTTTTTGAATTTCCCTGCACTAAAGAAGCCTCAAGGTAAGAAAGAGTTACAATTCCTATAGAGATAAGGAAGAAAGGGGTGGGGGTCAGGGATCTATTCCCTCAGATCAAAGGGAGCTAGGCTAGACAAGCATTTAACTCTTTTCCTGCCTACCTAAAAAAGAAAAGTTTTTGTGTAATGAGACCCAAGTGGAAAGAAATTAAACTCATTCTAGTTATATTTAGAAATGTGAAAAGTAAACATGTGGCACTCCTAATTTAATGCTTAAGATAAATTAGAGTTCATTTTACCATTTGGCACTAAAGTTTATGGGAAAAAGGCAAGGAAAGACTGTGATAGAAGCAGAAGATTAGTAAATGAAAATCTTAAGCAGGCAGCTTAGAGCAAAAGGCTTGATAGCCTAAGTTAAAAACCCAATAGATGATGTTATGGAGAGGCAGAAGAAATTATGTCCACCTACCTTTCAGGCTAGATGTGTGGTTGGATTCTATTAAATTTAATAGGGATATTGGTCCAGTACGTCACTTTGAACTTACCTGGTTATAATAGGTGATTCCAAACTGTTTGTAAACTTTCCAAGAAGAAAAATGTTAATATGAGTGGGGAACTGAAAAATTAATATTTTTTAAGGACCAGGAGTATTAGAACATATTGTTATTTGGCATTTATTAATTGTGTGGCCCCAAGAAAGATAATTCACTGTTCAGTGAGGGGATGAGGGTGGAATTCACTCCCAGGGATAATATGGGAGTCACATAATTGTAAAAGTATTTGGCACAATGATTGGCAAAAACAAATGTTATCTGAGTGAAACTGTTTAAGTCAAATGTAATTGCTTCATATGTGGATTTTTGTAGATGTGAAGTTTATGTCAATGGTGATGAGATGAAGCTGGAAACACATCCAGCCCAGACTGGTGATTATTTTGGTTTTAAAAGGTTTAAATACATAACCATTTATGGTATTGTTGTATTTCTAAAATTTTGTTTTATTGTCTGGTAAACAACTGTATCATTTGTGTTGTTAGAAAGGCAATTTCTCCAAGCGTTGTTAGGTTAAAAATTGCCTGGTAAAATGATGAAGGGGTTAGGAAACTGTGAAGTCCTTTTATTTAACCATATGTTTTAAAGAACTGTAATTTAAGAAATTATAGACTTCCAAGTTTGCAGCAGTTACTGGGATTTCTATTTGTACAATAAGTTGGGAAAGCCTGGAAGTTTTACTGAGAGAGAGAGAACAGCAGAGTCAGAAACCAGTAGACCTCCAAGTCTGGCTTTTTAAAGTCAGTAGGACTGATTTTTAGTAATTGGCTTTTAGGACAGATTTTAAAATTAAAATCTGATTGTGGGGTCCCAGTAAAGTTTGGATTAATAAGACTTGCCTTCTAGTGATAAAAGGAAAGGTATCTGTCAGAGACTGTCACTATTGTGAAGTGAAGTTGTGATACCCAAAGACCTAGAAGGTTTTATGGGGGAAAATGGAAAATTTGATGAATGCAAATATGGGAAATCTTGCTGTTTTCAATCAAATAATTGGCTAAATTGGTACTCTTGTATAGTCATGTGAAGGATAACGTTCTTTCTAGATATTGATGGGAACAACTAGATAAAAGGAGAAGAAATAAAGATACAAACACAATGCTGAATTATTATCCCACAGACTAAGGCTGGGATTTAAAGCTACTGTGTATCTGTTTGTGGAATAAGGTCCTTAGATGTTTCAAATGATGTAAGAGCAATTAGGTATTAGTACAAATGGTGTAATTAATTACTGGAACTAAATCAGAGCAGTATATGTTTCTTAGAGAAAGATAAGTTGTAGAATACCTTTGCATTGATAGGAATAGTTAAATGTGGTGGTTTGGATTTGAATTTGCTCCATGATGTAAAACATAAGATAAAGTTAGTGTTTGAACGTATCATATTTATATGCTTCGATTCTTGAAGTATATTTCATCAGAAGTTTGGGAAACAGATGTAAATCTGTTGCAGCAATAACTTATGATGTTAATGGGAACATTTTGTGAACAAAGGTAGTACATGCAAGCTACTTAAAGCTCACACTTTAAAGATGTTCCTTAAGCAATGTGAGATTATAGTCACATCTTAGACTGATTATTGAAACTTGCTATTCAAAGACTTGATGGGACTGTTAACTGGCTATTTCTCTACCTCCAAGTGTGGATATCTACCAAGAAAGGCTGTCTGAGCCACTGATCCATGATGCCAGCAGCCCTGTAAGGGGCAAGTATGAACTGCAGGTATGAATTGTAGGTTGAGTGTGCAACTGTTGAGCATGTGCTCAGGTGGGATTCTCTTGAGTTGATTAACCTGGCAGACTTTAAGCCTGACTCAGTGCAGTTTGTAGTTTACCAGCTTCTGCCTGGAGTTGGGGAAATATGTTATGTCCCTAATTTCTTAGTGGCAACTTTCTAAATCAAAAGGTTTTGTAAGAATCTATTGGATAATTGATTCTGGAACATCTTAGGTTACTATAAGACTGAGCCATCAGGTTTAGGAATTTAGCCCAAACAACAAGTAGCTATGTGGACTGGATATCTGTTCTTAGTGTGCATTCCTGTATAAGTTAGGGTCCTTTAATCCTCTGTAAAAGTATGGAGACAATTAAGTTAAGGGCTCGTGAGAATAATATCTGTTATTTGGTTAATATCATGCTTGTCTCAAGCTCTGTCACGATTAGTTAATGTTAAAAGAAGCATGGCATGAATAGAAGTTTAAGTATGTATTGGAGCTTGTTAATTCTTTAGTGAAGTTTCACTAGGTTCTAATGTAAACCCCTTAAACGTGATAAATGGCCGAGGTCCCAATTTTGGTTTTGTAAGAATGATAACTGAAATTGTGCTAAGGTCAGTTTTGTAGGAGAATGGACAAAAGGAAGCTGATTCCTACAAGAGGACAAGAAGAAGAGGATGTTGAGATGCTGTGCTGGAGATGGCTGGAACAAATACCAAGGACCAGATGACTTCATTAGATGATGCTCCCTGGCAGACAGCAGTATGAGATGAGATGTCTGAAACTTAAAGGGACAACTAGTTGCTCTATGTTTCTTTTTGATCTTTGTATCTTCGTTTATTAAGGGGACTGCCTCTTTTTTGATTTGTCAACAGGTCGATTAACCTCTCCCCCTTTCTACTTAAAGGGAAGATGGATAAGGGGAAGAATTCATGTGAGGAAAACTGTGGAAACCTAATCCTTGTTAAAGACAAGAGTAGGGATTGTGAGAGATGGGTAAAAGTTAGGGAAAGTTAGGTTTCCACAGACTGGAAGCCTCATAATCAACCACCCCATCTCCTTGGAACTATGAAACTGTCTGCCTCTATTCCCCAGCCCCTGATGGTGCTGGAAGCTTGGGACAAGGACAAAATCTGCTGGGAGGGCAGATGGTCCCATTTGTGAACATTATTTTAATCTTCTAATACAAATGCATCTGCAGCAGTGTGTGCATGTTTTCTTAAAAGGGTAATGTTTTAGGAAACTGTTTTGTGTTGAAAGAAAGCTGCCTATGTCTGAGAGTGCAAGGAGGAAGCTGAGTTGGGCAATCCCAGTTTGGCTCCAACATGACACAACCTCACTGGCAGTCACCTCACATTTCCTTCTCCCTTCTGGCCTACACTGACATGGAGTAACTTCTGGGAAAAGTAAGGGCAGGGCCTTGCCCCAACAACTATCCCACCTCAAAAGGCATGCCACCCTCATCCCTTAACAGAGAGAACACATCTATTTTTTCTAGGTGTGAACAAAGTCTGGACACTTCAGGTAAATCAACCAATTGGAGGCTTTAAACTAGTCCTTTA
>CM053625.1:326489274-326504506 GCA_028646595.1 Phalanger gymnotis | reverse complement strand
CCCCCCCCCCAGTCCCTCACATCCTGTCTCTTCCTAGTCTCTCTTGCCTGGTCCTAGCGATCCTTCGTCACATCTCTCAGATCTGCCACTTCTCCCCTGTGATGGTGGTACAGAACTTCAGCCCCTCACACCTGCTGTGGGGGCCGCCCAGCCACCAGTGACCTTTTTGAAGAGCAGGTCTTATTCCACGTGGCATCGATCCCCCATTTGGCCCCTCCACAATCCGGCCCCTCCACAATCCAGTACAAAAAGCTCTTTCTTACCTTGCCAGTCTGTTTATACCTTACTCTGCCTCATCCCTGACTCTGGCCAGCATCCCTGCTGCTCCTCAGACAGTCCTCATTTCCTGACTCTGGGCATTTTCTCAGCTGCCATGCTGTCCTTCTTCATCTCTACCTCTAGGCTTCCCCATCTTCAAGCCTCTGCTAAAAATCCCATGTTCTGAGAATCCCCATCAATGGGATTTTCTCTCTGAGCTTCCCCCATCAATCTTGTCTGTATCTTGTATGTACACATTTGGTTGTTCATTGTCTGCCCCATTTGACTGGGAGCTCCTCCAGGGCAGGGGCTGTTTTTGCCTTTCTTTGTCTCTCCATCACTTAATGCAGTGACTGGCACATAGTAGGTGCTTCATAAATGCATATTGACACTCATCTCTGGGCCTGGCCATTCTCAGGCTGTCCCTGTACCTGGAATGGCCTCCTCCTGCTCCAGCTACTGACCTCCTTGGCATCAAGGGCCAACTCAAAGCCCATCTTCTCCAGAAAGTCTCCCTAGCCCCTCTTCATTTTTAGGACCTTCCTTCCAGTTTATCCTGTCTGTAGCCTGTTGTCTCCCCCTTTAATTATACGCTCCTGGAGGGCAGGGACTCCAGCATTTAGCCCAGTGTCTATCACATACTTTGTCAAGTAATACTTGATCAATGGCCAGATACGGGCACAGATCTGTTGGCCACATGAGTTTTGTTAAACGTGCCTAAGGAGCAGGGATTGAGAGGTTCCTGAGGAAACTTGGCCTTCAAGCCCTTGACTTCGGTGCTGGCATGCAGTGGTCGTCCCAGGAGGCGCTGCTGGCGAGTCTAGGCATACAAGGTGTGTCTCGTGGCATCCACACCTGAGAGGTCACAGCTAGCGGAGAATAAGAAAGGTCTCCACAAGCTTCTGCCTCCAGCCTTCTCCAGCATATATGACCCAAGCCTTTTTTCTTCACAAGGCACAAACCATTTTTTAAAGCATGATGAGGTTTGACCAGAAGGGGAAAGGCTGCCTGGGTCCAGGACCCTTGAGGTGCTCAGGGATAGAGCCAGGATGTCTTCTGGGAGCCCTGGGGAAGGAGGAGCCCTGGAGTCAAAAGACCTGGGATCTCCTGCGAGGCTATCCTGGGCTCGTCCAGGAGGACATCTGTGGACTGAGAATCTGGCAGGAGGAGGGAACCTCTTGGTGGTGGGGGTGGGGCTTATACTTCGGCTTGACTTGGACCCTTGCAGAGCGGGTGGAGATTCATGCCATGTCCTCCTCCATCCCATTATGCCTGTCCCATTTCAGAACCAGCTCAGTCCCCATAATTCCACAAGGCTCTGTTTGGGGTTTGGGGTTTATCAGGCTTGTTGTGTTTGCCCAGAGAATGACCTGTCCGGTGTTGGGCAGGCCAGCAGTGGCCACGCTCCACGATCAGAGCTTGGGTTCTCAGGCTCCAGATGGGATTATGTGGCCTAGTTTGGGGCTTAGCTGGGTATTGTCATGATGACAGGGCCAGCACATTGATGGCTTCAGTTTGTTGTGTACAGAGAAAATCAGTACAGCTCTGGGGTTAGCACTTACCCATCCTCTAAGGCTTTTGAGTTGACTTGAGTATTTTGTTTTCTTTAAAAACAAAAGCAAACAGGGGCTGGCTTTTGGGTGGGAAAAAGTTCTTTTTGGGGCCTGACTTAACCTAACACATCTGTTTCGTGTGGCCTTTGCTGAGCTCCAGACCTGCCCTTTCTGGGAGGCTTAATTCACAATCTGAGAAGAGGCAGTGACCACCCCACGTGTCCAACTCTGGGGGGGGGACACGCCCAGCGGCGGCTCTGTAGACCATCATGGCGCTGATTGTGAACATGAGCAGGGAGAAGGCAAAGAGGGCACAGGTGTGTGGGAGATTTTCTGGAGGGGGCGGCAGGGGGCTCGGTGATGGCTGTCGATCTGGTTACACATCTGAAACAGTAACCAAAACGCCAACGGCTGTTACCTCCTGGAGGGCAGTTTGGGAGGTTTGTAGAGCACTGGCCCCGTTGTCTTGTTGGATCCTCACAACAGTCCTCTTGGAGAGGCATCATTGTTATGTAGTGACAGTGAGGGGGCCACAGGGCCTGGGGCCTGCAGTCAGGGAGACCTGAGTTCAAATCTAGCCTCAGGAATGTCTTAGCTTAGTGGTCCTCAGGCATGTCATTGATAGGACCTCCCTCCTGAAGGTGATGTGAGGATCCATTGAGATCCTCTTTGTAAAGCACCTACACGGTGCCTGGCACACAGTAGGCGCTCTATCATATCAGTGCTTTTTTCCCTTTCTATCCTTTCCCCTTGTTTTGCAGATAAGGAAACTCAGCCTGAAATAGGTTAAATGTGCACAGGGTCACCCCCCAGTATGTGATCAAGGCAGAAGAACGCGTATAGACTTCTTAGGTCGTAGTCCTGTGGTCTGACCAGTCATGGGTTGGTGTACCTCCCTGTTTCCTGCTCCAGCTCCCTGGGACATGATAAAGAGTCATGTAAAATAATCCTAATTAGAAGGAATGGCTGCCATGGGCCATGTGAGCAGTTCTCTGTGTGTTGTGAAAGCTGCGCCACCTCACGGGCCCCTGATTTGGTTTGGAGTGTTAACTTAGCTTGGTCTCTCTTCTAGGTGGTGAATCTGCTGGTGGGAATCTTGCTGACTGTGGAGGTGACTCACCCCAATGCAGTGGCCACTGTCAACCTGCAGTATGAAGTCATCGGTAATTACTATTCTTCAGAAAGGATGGCCGGTAAGTTGGAAACCCCCTGGCTGGGGTAGCGCTTGCCTCAACATCTCTCCTCCTGCAGGTTCGCCTGCCTGCTGGGCCTTGGCTGGGTAAGCATCTTGTCCCCATAGCTTATCTAGGCAGGCATTGCGAGACAGATACTGTGTTCAGACAGTGCTAAATCTGGCTAACTCCTCCCATCAGCCAAGGACGCTGCCAGGCCACGAAGGCTGTTTGGCTTTCTCCCATTTATTTTGCCAAGTAGTGTTTTTCAGAGAGTGTCCGTGTGAGTTGTCCCTAGGAGCCATGTAGAACTCTTGGGACCCAGGAAAGAAATGGCCCAAAGTGTGACTCAAGCCACAAGTGAGGGTGTTCCTGACTTCCCCAGGACATCCTCTGGGTATCCCAGGGGCTGGCTGCTTGGGTCCAAGGCGACACCCCTGCTGTTCTTGGCTTTTTGGTTCTCACGGTGTGCTGGACCCTTGGACCTGGGGCTGTGATACAATGGGTGGGAACATGTATAGACTTCTTAGGTCGTAGTCCTGTGGTCTGACCAGTCATGGGTTGGTGTACTAAAAATGTATTCTAACGAGAAAAGAATGTCACGGTCGTGCTAAGAGGGCAAAGATCCAGGCATGGGAGACGGCCAGGGACAATGCTGGGAGCTGGGAAATGGGGTGTCTTCAACGACGAACACCCGGGAGACTGGCAGTGGTTGCTTGGGTGAGTGGAGGAGCGACCAAGGCTTAGAGGCAGGAGATGGTGAGCCTTTTCTGGGCAGAGAGGGAACAAACATTGAAGCACCTACTGTGTGCCAGGCACTGTGCCAAGTGCTTTACAAATACCTCATTCGATCTTTAAAACAACCCTGAGAGATAGGTGTTTATTATCCTAATTTTAGAGTTGAGGGAACAGAGACAGAGGTAAAGTGACTCACCCAGGGTCACATCTCTAGTAAATGTCCGAAGGCCAGATTAGAATCCAGGTCTGGGCCCTGTGGCACCTGGTTGCCTGTAAGCTGAGGAGGGACCCTGAAGGCTTGGTCACTGAGGTCACCGTCCTCCTATTTTTAACTTCTGATATCTGGATCTTAACAAATCTGAGCCCCCCACGTGGCATGGGGAGGGGTCCATTGTGGCAGAAGAGGAAGGATGACTTGGGACTGTGAGCAGTGACGTCCTTGGCCTTGCTCCTTGACGAGACCTTTGAGATCAGTGTTTTGCGAAGAGGACATCAAACTGGGTGAATCCTGGAGAAAGTGCCTCCCCTGACCTGTCTCACTTGTGTTTGTCTCTAGAAAACGCCTGTGTCCTCTTTGCCTTCTCCCTGCTCATGTTCACAATCAGCGCCATGATGGTCTACGGAGCCGCCGCTGTGAGTGCCCCCCCCCCAGAGTTGGACACGTGGGTGGCCACTGCTTCTTCTTAGATTGTGAATTAATGGACGTGGCCTCCTCCTTTTAGAAAAGAATTTGCATGGGCACCTCATACATGTTCTCCCCAGAGCCATCCCTTCTAATGAAGGAAGAAAGTTGAGTGAAACTAACCAAGGTTTCATGGTCGCCACTCTCCAGGAGGCATCTTGTCCTGTCTCTTTTTCGGGGCCATTCCATCTGACTTGTTTCGTGGTTCCCTGTCCCTTGTTATGCTCACGGATGCTTTCCCTGATTGATCTTGTGAGTCCCGCGCTTCTCAGTCCCTCCCCCTCCCTGTTCCATGGCGTTCATGAGCCATAGCCACCTTAGCTTCTCCCCAGGGAGGGACATGTCCCTTGTTTCCACAAAAACTGCTCCAAATATTTGATGTTGATGGAGCCTCTCCCTAAATGCACCCATGCCTGGCGGCGGGGTCTTGGGACCAGAGGATTGCTGCCTAGAATGCAAGGTGCGGCTCCTCCAATAAGGCCGGAAGGGACCTTGGAGGTAGCCAAGTCCGGGGCCTTCCTGTGGCAGTGAGAGCGAGATATCCAAGGTCACCCAGTGAGCAAGCCGTGATTCAGACCCAGTGGCCCAAGGACCTGCTTGCCCTTGTCGCCAGTTTGCTGGGGGAGGGGGTAATCCCTGGTCTGGATCCTTCCTTGCTTGCCCTGGGGTTTGTGGTTCCCCTCATCCCCATGAGGGCCCTGACATGGCATGTCTCACTTCTGCAGCATCGCGTGGGCTGGCTGATTCCGTTCCTATGCTACCGGCTTTTTGACTTCGTCCTCAGCTGCCTGGTCGCCATCAGTTCACTCACTTATTTGCCAAAAATCAAAGATTACCTGGATCAGCTCGTGAGTATCCGCTCTTAGAAATTCATTCTTGGCTGTCAGTGAGCTGGGCTGGCCTCGGATTTAGGCACGGGGTTTGTTTATCTCGTACCCTTTGCCCAAAGAAGCCTCAGGGAGTAAACTCAGTGATGAAATCCTACTTGGTACAGTTTGAACACCAAGACCCTAAATGGCCCCCAGACAAAAAGCATGCAGTGTCGTGGCATTATCTGGGCCATCCAGGTGGGAGCTAACAACTCTTGTCGGGGGCCTTCCTGAGATGGGTCGGCACTTCATGCGGGCAGTGTGCCCACGCAGACCTGGTATGACCTGGTGTGGTGTGTACTCCAGGGGCCGGAAGGGACCTTGCTGCTTCCCTCTCAGTGTCTTTGGTCAGGTCACAGTAGACATGCTCAGGTTTATGCAGCTGTCCATTCAGAAGGTAAATGACTGTTGTCTCTGGCTCCAACACAGTGCTAGGCACTGTGGTGCACACACAGACCTGAAGTCCAGAGCCAGACTCTGAGAGGGACACATGTTACAGAGCAGGATGAAATTTAGGGTCACATGAGGGGGCAGACAGGAAGGAAGGAGGGTTTGCGGGGGGGGGAAGGAGGGGGCACATCACAGACTTTGCTGGGGAATGGGTAGAAAGGGACCTCAGTAGATGAGATGAGTGCCTGGGTTTCTACTCTTCATCTGTCCTGTTCCTACGGAGGTTTGAGGAAGGGCATGGCTTGGTCCCCACAGGCAGAATGTGTGAAGCCTGTGATGTTGGCCTCAGCCCCCACGGGCACTTGAGCCCACTAGCCTGGGCCCTCTGAAATGGGGGCTGTTCTTGATGGCCTCTGGTTCCAAGGTGGGGGGGTTGGGAGAACACCCTTGCCACCGTGCTACAGGGTGCTGCTGGGGGGCGCTTAGAGCTCACCCACATCGACTCTTTTTTTTTCCATAGCCCGCTTTCCCATACAAGGACGACCTGCTTGCGCTGGACTCCAGCTGCCTTCTCTTCCTGATCCTTGTCTTTTTCACCTTGTTCATCATTTTTAAGGTAGGTAGATGATTGTGCCTTCTAGGTGTCATGATGACTGCCTCCCCTCTCCCCCATCTGACTTTGGGCTTGTGGCCCAGCCTGGCTCTCTGATCTCTTCCGGGAGAGGTCTGCAGAGCACAGATTTAGCCTCGGTGTGTGTGGCGGGGGCCACATCCAGGGATGTGGTCTGGGTGACTGAGACTCGCTGGAGGCCTCAAGAACCTCAGGGACATGCGTGAGGCTGCAGAAAGGGACAGTCTGTGTGGGCAAAGAAGGCTGTGGAAAGGTCCTTGGTTCTGAGGGGAGTCTGTGTGATGGGGCTTTCCCTTCTCTCCTCAGGCTTATCTCATAAATTGTGTCTGGAATTGCTACAAATACATCAGCAACAGAAACCTGCCTGAGATTGCAGTGTACCCAGCCTTCGAGGCTCCTCCACAGGTGAGAGGGGGGCAGGGTATCCCCCAAGTTTTCCCTCAGGCTCCCACTTGGCAGTCCTGTTAATGGGTGGCAGCAAGAGGAGGTCTCTTGCACACAGGGCCTGATGGGGCTTGGGGCAGGCCCAGAGACAGGTTCTAAGTCCATTCACCAAATGTCTCCTTGAAAGCCTGCTACCTGCCTGGAGGATGTGCTCCACCCTGCAGAAGAGGCTGCCAGGGTGTGGAAGATGGCCTGCCTGGGGCAGCCCTAGGCCAGCAGTGCCCAGGTGACTTGGGTTGTGCTCCCAAGATGGCATCATACCCGCTGCTGCCCAGTCCCCTGGCCAGTCTGAGAGTTTAGAGCCTACCCCCACGAAGATGAAATGGACCAGACTCAGTCCAAAGTTCTGTCCTGTGGAAGTTTTTAAGTCCAGATTCTGGTGCGCGGTACCCCTCCCATCTGGACAAAGCAGCTGCACCTCTGTTGACGTCAGTACTGCACAGCACTGACCTCTGCTAACCCACGAGCTCCTCTGCAGCCACCTCAGCTGCTTCCAGAGGAGGTCACACCTCGATCTCGCATCACCCACAAATGTACTGAGAATTTCCAGCTTCCCGTATCTGACCATAATCTCTCCCTCTTCTGCTCCTTTCCAGACTCTACTCTGTCTATACCTGATCTCCAGACCCCGTGACTCTCTCCCAGGCCATCTCCCCTGCACTAGCCCCTCTGACCCCTTGGTGAACCAGTTCGGCTCTACCCTGGCCATCTCCCCTCAAGCCCTGGCCCCCCTTCTCATATCACTAGTTAGGCTCAGCCAGGCCTCAGCATTCCCACCATTCACCTTCTCTCCTACCCACGAAGCCTCATGGAGTCCACACAGCCCCATCCAGGCCCTTGATGCTGCTGGACAATCTTGTCCCACTCTCCACCAAGGCTCCTCCAGGGCTTCTACATCCCTTCTCCAGCCTTCCATGACTCCCCTCCCCGTACTCTCTCAGCTGAGACCCCTGCCTCAAATTTTACAGAAAAATGGTGGTCACTGGCCATGAGCTCCCTCTTCTCCCTCTTCCTCATCTCCCATCACTCAGGTGCCTTGTGCCCTTCTCAGCCCTGTCATCTCTGTCTCCCATGATTAAGCGACCTCACTCCTGACCAAGGCAGACCCCTCGACCTGCTCAGATGATCTCCTTCCATCCCATCTCCTCCAGCAGAGTGCCCCCCTGTCATCCCCCTCTCTCACTTGTCTTCAGTCTTTCCCTCTCTACTGGCTTCTTCCCTTCTGCCCAGAGACATGGCCAGGTCACTCCCATCCTCAAAGCCCCCTCCCCGACCTTTCCATCCTGCTGACTGTTGCCCTCTCTCTCCTGTCCTTTGTAGCTATGTACTCCCAAAGGCTCAGTGTAGACACTGACAGCCTCCACTCTTTCCTCTCACTCTCATGAACCCCTCACGATCCGGCTTCCACCATAGTGACCAGTGATCTCATGATCTCAGTGATCTTTTCTCCATCTTCATGCTCCCTGACCACTATGCAGCCTCTGATACTGTGGGTCATTCACTCCTCCTTGACATTCTTCTCTCTAAGTTTTAAGGGCACCTCCCCCTCCTCCTTCCCTGTGGTCTCCTCTTCTCTCTTTGTTTCTTTCTCTGTCTCTCCCTTTCTCTGTCTCCTTTCTCCCTTTCTATCTCTGTCTCTGTTTCTCTCTGTCTCTTTCTCTTCTCTAACTGTATTTCCTCAGATCTACTTTTCCTGTTCCAATCTCCATCAGACATCTCCAGCTGGGTGTCCAGTTAGACATTTTAAATTCAACATGTCCGAACCAGAACTCCTGATCTTTGCCCCAAACCTCCCTCTTGCTCTCCTCCTGTCCCCCCAGACACTCAAACTCACAAAGTAGGCGTCATCCCGGACTCCTCACATTCTCTCACCCCCCTAGATCCAAGCTGTTGTCATCTGCCCAGCATCTCCCAAATACACCCCCTTCTCTCTTCTGACCTGCCCTCACCCTGGTCCAGGCCTCCATCACCTCACACCTGGACCATGGCAGTAGTGGCAGGGGGTGGGTGGGGGAGGGTCCTGCCTACCTCAGGTCTCACCCAACTCCAGGCCATCCTCTATTCAGCCACCAAAGGCATCGTCCTGAAACTTAGGTCTGACTGTGTCACCCCCTACTCAATAACCTCCAGGGGCTCCCTCTCACCTTGAGGATCTAATACAGAATTCTCTGTTGGGCTAAGCCCTTCATTATCTCGCCCTCTCCTCCTTTCCCTGTCTTCTCACGCATCACTCCCGGACACATCCTCTTGGCTCCAGTGGCCCTGGCCTCCATCTCGGTTCTGGCCATTTGCTCTCTGGCTCCCTCCTCACCTCCTTGGCTTTTTCCCGGAAGGGTGTGCTCACTAAGGAGAGTATCTTCTTGGCTGTGGGACATTGAGAAGGGGCAGAACCTTGCTAGGGTACCTCGTTGCACTAAGTCACAAGCAGCTGCCCCGTCAGGCAGGGGGAGGGAGGGCATTGTTCCTCGCACTGAGTGTGCCTTTGGTCTCAGGGGAGCAGAGAGGGTACTGAGGGGAGCCAGCAGCCGTTGCTGGTCCCACAGCCCATGCAGGCCTTGTATGCTGTGGAGTTGGGGAAACTAACGGTGCCCCTCTCTCTCCCCAAACCAGTGTAATGAGCATCCTCCAGACACGCTATGAGCTTCCCACCTCTGCCCCTTTGCCCATTCTCAGTACCCAACAGCCTCTCACTGGACCTGTCTTGCTAAAGCCTGATTGTCGTCCAGGACCCAGCTTATACACCCCAGCAAGCCTCACACTTGTGCCAAGTCAGGGCATCTTTCCCACCTGGATCAATCAGTCAGTCCATAAACATATATTACGTGCCTGCTGTGTGCGTGGCACCACTCCAAACACTGGCAGCCATCACTCCAGGGGTAACTTTGTTAGGTGGGAGTAAGCCAGGTCTACGTGTCTGCTGTCTAGATGTGGGTTAGCTCATTTCATGAGCATCTCACTTCCTGTAGTGGATGGTGAACTGGTAGAGGGTATCTAGGCCCCCCTTCTTCTCCTCGTTGGTCTTTAGGGCTGCAGGTGCCCCTTTCCCGGGCGATGAGTATTAATGATGGGAGTGCCTGCCTTTCTGTGAGGGGGGATGTGAACAAGACGCCTGCCTTGGAATCCCCAGTAAGATCACAGCCCGTGTGGTCAGGCTCTCTTCCTTCTCTTCTCCCTTCAAGGAGATGAGGGACGGCAGAGACAAGACAAAGTAGAGTCTGTTTTGACCACCCTCCCTGGACTACCACAGGCCTCCCACCCCCTCCTCAGGTTCTCCAGACATCTGTTCACTGTCTCTATTCAGCTGTAGAAATTCTCTTAGTAGGATTGCAGGCCTTCAGCTCGAATGAGGCCCCAGTGAGGACGCCCCTTGGGGTTTTACTCATGCATAGGAAAGGACTGTTTGGGAGCCTCGGGCTGTGACTGGGACATCAACTGAGGAGGGGGCTCAGGTGAGAAAGGAAACCTAATGGCAGGTTGTTCTTCCTCTGCAGTATATCCTGCCCACGTATGAAATGGCCGTGAAGATGCCTGAAAAGGACCCACCCCCTCCTTACGTCCCTGCCTGAGGGGAGGAACAAGACTTTTCTTAATAAACACTACACCAGCCTTTGGGGTTTGTTTGTTCTCTAAAATGCTGGTCTAGAAATGGGCCTTAGGAAACACACCTGCAGTTCAAAGTTGTTTGGTATCAGCCTATACACACTAAGTCATTTTTTCTAATTGCTTGAACCTTTGTTATTTTAAAAGTGTTAGGGGACACTTGGAGGGAGGCGGGGAGGGGGCGTTCATTTGTAGAGCGGGCTTTTTGTTTCGTTGTGGTTGGAGTTTTTGGTTAAAGTGCATTGATTCCATTGAAATAGCTCTGGACGACAATCTGGGCTAAGCCAGAGCCACCCGGCACTGTGTGTGTGTGAGGGGGGTCTCTGGGCATCATCATGGCCTTTGTGTTCTCTTGGAACCTGATGCTTCCTGTCTTCCATCCTGTGTTGGCTTGGGCACCACCCGCCCTGAGACATTTTCAGGAAGATGGAGGTTCACTTGCAAGGAGCACGAAGCTGTTCTTGGTTGGAGGCCCCCAGAGTGCCCACAGCCATGCCAGGGATGGGCCCACGGAGGGCTGCACGTCTCTCGTTTATATGTACCTCTGTCTCTTTTCCTCTCTGACAAGATGCATTAATAAACATTTTCAAAAAAAATCTTATCTCATCTTGTGTTGTGTTGTTCACTTGTGTCTGACTCTTGGTTTGGGGATTTTCTTGTCAGAAATACTGGAGTGGTTTGCCATTTCCTTCTCAAGCCCACTTTGCAGATGAGGAAACTGAGGCAAGCAGGTTGAAGTGACTTGCCCAAGTCACACAGCTAGGAAGTGTCTGAGGCCAGATTTGAACTCAGGAAGATGAGTTTTCCCAACTCCAGGCCTGATGCCATGGCACCCCCTAGTGGCCATGTGTTGTTTTACCCTCACAAAACGACTTAGCTTCCCTTTGGAAAGAACTCTGCAGGCAGGCTTTAGGAAATCCAAGCTCAGGGTCTCCCCTGGAAGCCCAGAAGCCTTGCGGGTGACAGGTTGGACGTGGCAGCTCAGACAGAGAGACCTCCCATGTCATCCGGCCCCCATCATCTTCAGGCAGAGGAGTCCAAAGGCCAAGTTTGCTTTTTGTCCGAGGCAGAGGCCAGGAACAGACGGCCACCATCAACTGTGGAGGCTTTCGTGGTGCTCACATATCAGCGGTGATTCCTCCATTCCTTCTGGGTAGCCGTTGTGCTGGGGGTGCTGAGGTGCAGAGCTCCCATGGGATTGACTAGGCACTCTGCTCCCTGCTGGCCCCAGTAAAAGGAAGTTTGGGTCATTCCCAGTATCACCTGTGATGTGTTCTTGTTCGTTCACGTCTGACTTTGTGACCCCATGTGGGATTTTCTTGGCAGAGATACTGGAGTGGTTTGCCATTTCCTTCTCCAGCTCATTTTGCAGATGAGGAAACTGAGGCAAACAGGATTAAGTAACTTGCCCAGGGTCACACAGCTAGAAGTGTCTAAAGCCAGAATTGAACTCAGAATGATGATGATTCCTGAATCCAGGCCAGATTCTATGCACCATGGCACCACTTTGTGTGTTGTCTTTCCCAATTAGATTGTGTGCTCTTTGAGGGCAGGGACCGACTTTATTGTGTTAAAATATTTTAGAGATGCCTTGTTTTCCAGAGCTAAGGCCTAGCCAGCAGGCTGTGTCCTGAGCTTGGCATAACAACAATCCTTTGTGCTCAGGATGTCTTGACCTACAGCAAAGTGTATTGCTTCGACCAGCACCAGGTATTCCTTGAGGGGTTTAGCTCCCCCCATTTCCCAGAGCCATGCCTGTTCCTTATCACTGACTGCACTCCTGGTCCCATCACAGAGCTCTGGTTCTGTGCCTTGTGGGGCGGGCATGATCCCCAAGACTGGAGACGACTTCCAACAGTGCCTGCCACATAGTAGGTGTCTTAATAGGTATTGGATGGAATTGCAGTGCCTGATGAGGGAAAGATTTATTTGATAGCTAAAATACTTCCCTCTAAATATTTGTAATAGACACAGTCTATGGATAAAAAATCCCTCCACTAAAGAAAAATACTGCACTTGAAAGTAATGGCGGGGGAGGAGGCTGTATCCTAAAATTCACATAATGTCAAGAAGGCAGTGAGAGCTGGCCCTGCTATTAGGATATAAAGTGGCTCATTTGAGCCTTAGCCAGGCAACTTGGCTTTTGCACAGATGTTTCTGAAGTCATGTATGGGGCAAGATGAGTCTGTGGATTCAGTCAGCAAGCCTTGATTCAGTGTTACTAGGTGCAAGGCACTGCTCTAGGCCCTGGAGAGAGGACTATGATAAGCTCACCCCTGCCCTCCAGAGCTTATGTTCTCTCCCGGGGTGAGATGATGCACCCATGGAAATGTGCCCAGAATAAAATGGTAAACTTCTGATGGATGGGGACCACCCGAAGTGTGTTGAAGGTTCTCTAGTCGGGATTCTGAGAGTGGGAGGTAAGAAAAGAGAGCCTTCTGCCTGGGCTGGGGCCAACTGGGGGAAGTGGGCTACTGATGGTCAGATGCAGGGGAGAGGAAAGTCGGATTTAACAATTTGGGGGAAGGTAGGTTGGGATCAGGTCATGAAGGATTTTAGAAGCTGGGGTTGTTTGATCTTAGGGCAGTGGAGAGCCAGGCGAGTTTCTTGAGTCACAAGATGACAGACTTTTTAGAAAAATCACTGGCGGCTGTGTTGAGTGTGGCTTGGGGTGGAGACACCTGGGAAGGAAGAGCCATTCAGAGGTTAGACCTGGGAGGGGTTGGTAAGCAAAATGGACTCCTTAGCACTTAGTTCCCTTGAAGAGTTTGGCTTTTGTTTGCTTTTTGAGTAATCCAGTGTTATTTCATTGAGCCTTACTAGGTGCTAAGGCCCAGGCCCAAACCCCTATTAGGTGTGGAACCTATGTGGGTGTGGATTGGTGACTGGGGTGGGGCCCAAAGTGGGGCTGGCTAAGGGGAGGTTCTAACTCCAGAGCCATGCCCTGTTAGGTGTTAACCTAACCTATGTGGATGTGAACCTCCCAGGGTCCTAAGGGGAGGGGCTAACTCAAGAACCAATTATAGCAGCCTAAATTCTGGTCATTCAGGTGACGTTTGATGACCTCTGAAGCCCTACGAGAAGGGAGGACAGAGTCATTTGTGCAGGGCTCTCTTGAGATAGTGTTGAAGAGGAGACTGGGCAGCTGTAGCTAAGGAGCCCTCCAGCTTGTAAACGGGGATGCTTAGACTTTGTTGAACTCTGGTAACTATGTATTGGGATTTGAATCAGACAAAGTCTGTCTGTTGATGTTTGTAATTTGTTTGTAGTTTGTTCTGAAGTTCAGAGTGCTGGCTTTTTCCTCTGAACTAAGTGAATGATATTTGTATGCTGAATTAAAGTAAGCTTGTCAACCCCTTCATCTTGCTTTCCTTAGTTAAGCAGATCAATAGAACCTGTGCTGTTGGCAGCTTTCTGGGTGCTGGCTGTGGGTGGATCTTGCACCCCCACAGAAACTGCTAGCCAAATTGTGGAAACAGAGTGGACAGAAGGGGTCAGATAGGACACATGGAGGTTGTGAGAAGCAATGATTTGACCACTACTTGGCTATTGTGGAATGAGGGAGAGGGAGGAGAGACTGAAAACTGGCTGGGGGCTGGGGGGTGGGGGTGGGGGTGGTGCTGCCTGCCTTCCACAGAAGATGAAGACAATGAGGTCGGTTTTGGACCCTGAATTAAGGTCCAAGTGGATTGGTCAAGCAGGCAGCAGATGTGAGCTGGCAAGAGAGCCTTAGGACTGAATGTAGAGATCTGTCTGGGAATCATCTGCACACTGATGATCATTGGACCCAGGGGAGGCAATGAGATCAAGTGAAATTGTGTAGAGAGAAGAGGAGAGGGTCCAGGACAGAGCCTTGGGGGACACTCCCGCAGTTAAAGGCCGGGATCCAGGTGATGAGTCAGCAAAGGAGAGGGGAAATGGCTCGAGACAGACCATCAAAGCCCAGGGAGGAGAGGGTCAGGAGGCAAGAGATCTGAGAAAAGACCATACATCATTGAAATGGAGCAGTCTGGGGAGACCTGTCAAAAGACATCACCCATACTATTCTACCATTTTTACCTACCTCAGAGTCCTGCCGCAAGTGACAAAGCAAATGTGGATGCACTGGGAGCTGTAGTCACAACCCTGCACACAGGCAGCCCAGGCCATAGGGTCAGCTTCTTGTGGGACTGAAGCAGCAGTGGGATTCAACAGCCCCTGGGGATCGGAGCAGCCTTTTTGAAGGATTGCACTGCTCACCTCCTGGCATCACGAAGGGGCTAGAAAAGGTGCCCTAAAAATTGTCTGCTTCACCCAATCCTGTGGTCGAAACAGATGTGTACAAAATGGACAAAAACTTCTGCAAAGATGATTCCACTTACCATCGGTATATGGGATGTGCACATGCTTATGGACAATACAAAATCCAGTACACCTGAAAGATGAACAGCTCTTGTTGCAACAGAACTTGGTAGGTGTTGTATCCAAAAAGCAGCCCTGAGTGAAACAAGGCTGGCAAATGAAGGCCAGTTTACTGAAGTTGGAGCTGGATACCCGGTTCTCTGGAGTGGTCAAAGCGATGAGGAGTGCTGTGAAGCTGGTTTTGCACTCAAAACTAATCTAGTAAAAAGAAAACAAAAAACAAAAAACTAGTCAACAAGCCTGTATGCCTACCATAAGGCGTGAATAACAGGCTCATGACAATGCTATTGTTACTTGCAAGAAAAGAATGTACCACCATCATCAGTGCCTATGCTCTCACCATGATGAACCCTGATGAGGTCAAAGAAAAATTTTATGAAGACCTAGATTCCCTCATCATCAATGTGCCCAAAGAGTGTCCTGATTTTAACACCAGATAAGGCACAGACTACCAGACATGACAGGGAGTCCTTGGGAGGAACGGAGTTGGCAAC
>CM053625.1:326470461-326488774 GCA_028646595.1 Phalanger gymnotis | reverse complement strand
CAGGCTATCTTTGGGTCAAAGACATCTCAACTACTTGGTGCTGCTGGAGCCACATTGATTAGTGATAACCTTTAGAGATGAGCTGAACACTTCCATGGTGTTCTCAACAGACCACCTCAATCAATGCTGAAGCCATTGACCTTTTACCCCAGGTTGAAGCCAGTGTCTCTCTAGACAAATTTCCAACTGAAGAAGAGGTTTTGAATGCTATCAGGCTTCTCTCATTTGGCAAAGTGCCTGGTGCTGATTCTATTCCAGCTAAGATTTACAAGGTAGGGGGTCCATTGCTCAGACAAAAACTGACTGAAATTTTGCAGGTTATGTGGCAAGAGGAAGTTTTCACCTAGGAATTCAAGGATGCCTCCACTGTCCATCTCTGTAAAAGAAAAGGAAATAGCCCGACCTGTGACAATCACAGGATGAGGTGTGGGGGTGGGATTCCTCTCTCTTAGTCGTTGCAACAAGATTTTTGCCCGAGTCATCCTTAGTAGATGTGTCTTTCACTTGGAAGATGGCCATCTGCCTGAGAGCCAGCATGGCTTCAGAAAGGGTCAAGGAATGGTTGATATAGTGTTTAATGCTTGATAACCTCAGGAGAAATGCCAGGAGTAGAAGAGGGTCTTATAGAATGTTCATTGATCCAATTAAAGCCATTGATACTATCAGTTCTGAGGGCTTGTGGAAAATTATGTCAAAGTTTGGTTGCCAGGAGTTCATCAGTATTGTACACCTGGACATTTGCATGGGTTCTGGATAATGGACGATGCTCTCAAGCTTTCCCAGTCACCAGTGGAGTGAAGCAGGACTGTGTACGTGCCCCCATGCTTTTTAGCATGATATTTTCAGTCATGTTAGACATTTTCAATGAGGATGAAAATGGTATCAAGGTTGGCTACTGCACTGACAGTAAATTATTTAACTTAAAAAGGCTACAAGCCAAGACTAAAGTGTGAGGGTTGGTGTATGACTTTCTGTTCACGGATGATTGTGCACTCAATTCAATCTCTAAGGCTGGGATTCAACAGAGTATGGATCAACTCTCTGCAACTTGTATTAATTTTGGGCTGACAATTGACTGCAAGAAAACACAAGTTCTCCACCAGCCAGCACCACACCATCCATACTAGGAACCATCAGTTACAGCAAATGGAGAAATTTTGAATGCTATGGATAGGTTCACTTACCTTGGCAGTATATTTTCCAGAGGTGTCCATGTAGATGATAAGGTTGACATACACATTGCCAAAGCTAGCTCAGTGTTTGGGAGGCTCCAAAGGAAAGTATGGGAGAGAAAAGGTATTAGACTGACTACCCTATACTGAAGGTCTACAGAGCCATTGTGTTGACCTCGCTGTTGTATGCCTGTGAAACCTGCACAGTCTACCAATGCCATACTAGGAAACCAAATCACTTCCATTTCAATTGTCTTAGGAAGATTCTAATGATTGGCAGGATAAGGTACCAGACACTGAGGTCCTTTCTTGAGCTGAACTGCCAAGCATTCAAATTCTGCCACAGAGAGCACAACTCTGATGGACCGGCTACAGCTTGATTGTCAAATGTACCCTTGTCTAAAAGACTATTTTATGGAGAACTCATGAAAGGTAGGTGCTCATTGTTGGTCATCCTTAATTCTCAAAGAAGACCAATGTCATCAGGAGGAGGATATCCTGACTTGCAATTGAATTTGAGGGACTGTGCAGTCATGAGCCTCTTTCCTCTAGTCATTGGAGTCCCTGTGGCAAGACATAGGTCAGGATGACTGGAGGTGGCCACCCTGGATGCGGTGGGAGACCTCAGCCTTTTTAAGTTGAGGTCTTTCCCAGGTCTCAGTTTGTCTGAGGCAACACCCATTCAGTGAGCACAGGCTAGGTAAGAACTGAAGCAAAAGATGGCCTAGTTTGACTTTCCAAAGACCCTCAGAACTTCTGGCCAGAACTGAAACAATTGCTATTTACTCTCACTCTGAGCTATCAAAATCTGAACGATGAGCAAGTGAGGCTTGGGCTGGGACCTCTTACTTGCCAGTCAGTAAGAACCAGAGTGATTTGGGTTTTATCAAAACCTGGTTTAGCAGAGCTCCGTTTCAAGAAATCATAAATAAAAACTACATGAGACAAAAGAGTTAATTGTTCTAGTTTGTTCAGATAAAAAAGCCAACCCCAACAATGATAGAATAAATAAATAGTTGCCCCCAAACCCCAAGATATCTTGTGACGTATAAGCCATCAAAACCATATGTAAGTGGCGGGTGCTCACATGGAGGTCAGAAGAAGCACTACCAGGACACTTTCAGAGTCTCTCTGAAGAACTTTGGAATTGTTTGGGTGACATGGGAGACACTGGCAAAGGACCACCCAGCATGGTGTGACTGCGTCAAAGAAGGTGCTGTGCTCTATGAGCAAAGCAGAATTGCAGTAACTCAAAAGAATTGAGATGTGCAAGTTTAGAGACATCACACAGCAAATATTCATGTGGACCATGTGTGGCTGACCTGAGCTGGAGCCTTCTGAGCTCACTTTGGTCTGATCAGCTACAGTCTCGCTGTACACACTGTACCTTGACCCTGACGTAGTGATGGCATTTTGGTCCTCTTTGAGCACAAAGGACAACAACCATAACCATCAAAAGCATCAAAGGAGAGAAGGTGTTTGGAGTGCCTGGGGAGCTGCCCCATAGATATGACTGAGTCCCATGTCCCTCTGCTGCTGGCAAATGAAGAATCCTCCCTGTTCATTCACTGAGCAGGAGCATGGAGTAAAATACTGAGCCACCCAATTACCGGAATTAGAAGTACAGAGAGGGGGGCGGAGCCATGGCAGCTGGAAAGCAGGGACTTGCCTAAAGCTCTCCCCCAGAACCCTCCAAACACCTATAAAAATGGCTCTGAACAAATTCTGGAACTGCAGAACCCACGAAACAGCAGAGGGAAGCAGGGCTCCCGCCCAGGACAGCCTGGATGGTGGCTGGGTAAAGTCTTTCTCACGGAGCTGGGAGGGGAGTGGAGCAGAGCCCAGCATGAGCCATGCCCAGACCAACCAGATCAGGAGCCGGGCAGAACAGGCCCTAGCACCCTGAATCAGTGAGCTGTGGCAGTTACCAGACTTCTCAACCCACAAACACTAAAGACAACAGAGAAGGTTAGTGGGAAAAGCTGTGGGGACAGAGTGAAAGGAGTTCTCAGTTTGGCCACCACCCTGGGGGCAGCAGAGGTGGTGCAGCTCTGAGGATAGAACTACAGCTGCAGTTGCTTCAGCTCAGGAAGACAGTACTGGGAGGTGGATGTGACCCTACTGCCTCAGTGGATCCTGGGGATCTCTAACCCCTCTTTGAGGAGGAAAAGGAAGAGGAACATGGAGCCCTGGGCCTCTACATTCCTGCTTCACTGTGTCAAGAAAGAAGAGGATTACTTTTTACAAATCTATCCCGGATCGTTGGACCATCAAGTCAAAAGCCCTGTGCCCAGGGTCAGGGTGTACCTGGAATATTCTTCTGGCACTCTGGCTTTTTACAATGTCCTGCTGCGCTCCCTCATGTATAGGTTCTACCCCATTCTCTTCACAGAGCCCATCACACCCATCTTTTTCCCTGGTCCCCCCCTTCCAGGAGGTGCTATGACTCTCTGTCTGGTCGACTCTCATCTTTGAGCTTGCTGCTGTTCATCTCTCTGAGCATTTCTCCAGGGAAGAATTCTCAGCCCAACACAAGGCTCCCTGGTGGGGAGGGGTGGGGGGCCTTCCATTTCCAGCATTCCCTGCAAGAAGATGAGCATCACCCCCTTCATGATGAAGGAGAGCTTCCCTGCTCATCAACTGGAGATTGTCTTCCACAGTGGAAGCTGATTTGACCTTTGCCCAATCCTATCTCCTTGGAATTTCAGGAAACCCGAGGTGGAACTCTATTTGATACAAAATGAAACACATTTTATCTTTTCCTCTGTGTATACATAGTTTGGTTGGGTAGGGTCGGGCTTTTTTTTTAATTTCATTTCATTCCTGTCCAACACTTTGTGACCCATTTAGGTTTTGTTTGGGGTTTGAGCGTTTCGTTTTGGTTTTTTTTTGTTTTTTGTTTTTTTGTTTTTTTTGTTTTTTTGCAAAGGCGATGGAGTGGTTAGGCATTTCCTTCACACCATTTCATGGATGAAAAAATTGGGACAAACAGGGTTAAATGACTGGTTCAGGGTCACAGAACTACTAGGTAGCTGAAGGTAGATTTGAATTCCGACAGATAAGACTTCCTGCCGCCAGGCCAGGTCTTTTCACCGTTTCCCCCCATCTAGCTGCCCCTTTATGCCCGCCAGAAATAAAATGAATTTCAAAGGGATCATAGTATTAGCTGGCAAGTATTCCCCATGCCCCGTGATCAACTTCCGGTACTCCCTGAGAATATTGATATCCCTCATTGGGAATGCCCGATGTATACATCGACTGCGCGTATGGCTAATTTAAGGGCGCTGTTTGTCTCTTCCAGACAGAGAGTGAAAATCTGGGTAGAACGTTCTAGTCTGCCCCTGATTACTTGTAGTACGACTTTGAGTGTGACTCCTCCCTCTCTAGGTCTCAGTTCCCACATCTGTAAAATGGAGGCGGGAACCTCCTAAGGATTCCTGGCAACACCAAGCTGAGGATTCTATGGCTCGTTTCTCCACACACCTTGATCTCGGATTGTGGTGAGTCTGAAAGGCCTGGGGTAGCTCAGAGCCGATAACCAGGGGCATCTCCCGAGGCTCAGCCCTGGGCACTCTTCTCCCTCTCCGCGATTTCTCATCTCCCCCAGACTCTATGACCATCTCTTTGCTGATGATTTTCAAATCTTTGTCCAACCCCTTCTTCTTCCCTTCTCACCTCTCCAGTAGGACGTCCAATGTAGACGTCTTACACTGAACTTGGCCATAATCCTCCCCAGAGTCTCCCTTCTTCCTAACTTCCCTCTTACTGTGGAGTTACCATCTTCCTCCCAGGCACAGAAGCGGTCAGCCCCTCCCATCCAATCAGCTGCCTTCAAGTCTCTCTCTCTCTCTCTCTCTCTCTCTCTCTCTCCCCCCCCCCCCCCCCGCGCCCCTCCACTCAAGCGTCAAATTGATCCTTCCAAAGTTCAGTTCTGAAGACATCACCAATAAACTGCAGCGGCTCCCTATTATCTGCAGGCTCAGCCAGAAAATCCTCTGACATTCAAAGCCTCTTTCATAACCTGCGCCCCTTCCTAGCTTTCCAATATTCTTCCTCCTGACGCTTTTCCAGGTACTTTGCCTTAATACAGGGACACCGGCCCCCTCCAACAGGACACTGCCTCCTCCGACTCCGGGACTTTCCTCTGGCTGTGTCCCATGTTTGGAATGCTCTCCCTCTTCATCTCGTCTTCCCAGCTGCCCTGGCTTCGGTCAAGCCCCCAGTAAAACTCCACTTAGGACTAGCTCCCTCCCTCCGAGGAGGTTATCTCCAACTTCTGCCGATACGCGTTCGATGCACTTGCAAGTTGTTGGGTCCTTTGGGACAGGGATTGTCGATTGTCTTTGGCTTCTTGGGGATGCAAATCTCCACAGCACTTGGAACAGTGCCTGGCACGTCCTTAATAAATGTTTGTTGACTTGACTAGTGGTGAGCCCAGTTTAGACTCTGGGCCTCAGTTTTCCCTTTGGTGAAATGGGCTCACGCTAATTGCCACCGCTTCCCGCCAGTCCCAACACCTACCTCAGCCCGTCATTGTGAAAAAAGTCTTCAGCCCTGAAGGGCGGAGGTTCCCCTCCGTCTGCCCTGGCGGTCTGGGAGTGTCTCGTGGGAACATTCCCTTCCTTCGACGCTAACTGGGAGCCTTTTAGGACCTGTCTGGGAGTGTGTGTGTGTGTGTGTGTGTGTGTGTGTGTGTGTGTGTGTGTGTGTGTGTGTGTGTGTGTGTGTGTGTGTGTGTGAGAGAGAGAGAGACTTTCCATTTGGAGAGACCAACACGCAGCGTGCCTGTGGCTGTCCGAGGACTGCCAGAAGGCGCTCTGTTCACGTTCGATTTTCTAAGGCTCTTTCAGAAGGAAAGCCTGCGGCAGGACCCCAGGTGCACCCCGCCTCGGAGGTAGGACAGACAGCCGCAGCTGCAGACGCGGGAGCTCCACGGCCTCTTCATTCACGGAACATCCAGGATAGGGAACGGTGGGGGGCGGAGGGCTGATGGGGACGGGGGCGGGGGCGGGGGCGCCACAGAACACTGGGCTTCTGTCCTGCGGCTTAGGGAGGAGCCTGGCTCTCCCTCCTGCCCCAGCCCTGCCCCGCGTTGGTTGTGCGACCCTGGGCGTCTCACTCATGTCTCGCCTCATCCGGAAACTTGTTTCAGGATTTTCCATTGGTGTATGGGTGGCGGAAGTCCCTTTGTCTCTCCAACTCCCCTACTGCTCCATTCCCTCTTTTGTCTCTGTCCGTAAAGAAGAACCCACACTTTGCCCTCCGACAATCCCTTGAAGTAAGACTTCCTTTCTCTAGGTTCCATATGCCCAGTCTCTGTAGCCAGACAGCCCACCTGGAGCTGAGGAGACTTGCCCAAATCCCCAGGGCAGGTTAGCGGTAGAGTCAGGAGCTTCTGATGCTCTCAGTACTCCCTGGACACAGCTGCTTCTCCCCTTCCCTGCTCTGCCCGGCAGAGCTCCGGCGCCTTCCATGAGAGTGCAGCCCGTGCCCATGCCTACGCCTATGCCTGCTGTGTCCAAAGCCGGACCCTTGAGGATTTGATGAGCTCGGGTAGTGAGCGCGGTTCCTGTAATCGCGTGCTATTTCTAGGCGTTTATTCTTTGCGCATTCAGGCCATTTATATATATGTGTGACAGCTGAATGGAGGATGGCCTGAAGTGGGGAGAGAGACCTGAGGCAGACCCACAGGCGGCTACTGCATAGTCCAGGCGGGAGGTGATGAGGGAGCTGCACGGGGGGGAGAGGAAGGGGGAAGGGGAGGGGGGGGGCGGTGACAGCATCAGAGGAGAGAAGGAAGGGGTATATGACAGGTGCTATGGAGCTAGAATCAACAGATCTTAACAACCAATAGCACATGGGGCAGGGGAGAGGGTGAGAGTGAAGAACTGAAGATGACATGACTGAGAGGTTAAGAAGAGGAAGGGAAGACTTGGGGCGGGGGGAAGATCACAAGCTCAGCTTGCGACATGTTGATTTTAAGATGTCTGCTGGATGTCCAGTTTGAAGTGTAAGACTGGAGGTCAGCAGAGAGGCTAGGGCTGGACAGCAGATCTGAGAATTATCAGCACAGAGGTGATCATCGAATCCATGGGAACTGATGAGATCACCAAGGGAAGCAGTCTAGAGGGAGAAGCGAAGACCTAGGACAGAGACATAGGGGACATTCATGGGAATGATGCGTGAAGATCTTGCAAAGGAAACTGAGGAAAGGTCAGATAGGTGGGAGGAGGACCAGGAGAGAGCAGTATCAGGAAAACCTAGAGAGAGGATGGTATCAAAGGGAAGAGAGGGAAGGACAATGTCAAGGTCATGAAGGAGGAGATGAGAAGGTACTTTAATAGAGTGCTATTATCTCTCATTTTCTTGAGTAAATGACTTACCAGAGCTCCCACAGTTGGAGTTCAAACCCAACTCTTTGGACTCCAAGGCCAGAGATAGCTCCCCTACTCAGGCTGCCTTTCAGTAAACATTAATGGAGGGAAGTCTAGAGGAGAGTTCAAACCTCTTAGTTGATGTTAGCTACACTTAGCCACACTGTTTATTTTCTGGCTTGGGTCTAGATAGGAGCAGGTCAAAAGATCTCTTTTCAGAACCTCCTTTTCTGGAAAGGAAGGGCATCTGGCTTCCAGAGTATTCACTGAACTTGGGACCTTTCCTCCACCAGACTTGTCCCTCTGGCCTTTCCTCATTGACCTATTGCCCTGTGTCCTCCCATCCCCTCATCACCTGCTCATCCCTTTAAAGGCCAGCCCTTTCACCTCCAGAAATCCTTCCCTGATTCGCCCCAGTTGATAAAGGCCTTTCTTCTTGGAGTTCAGTGGCTGAGTGTATTGTGTCTGAGATGCACTGACCAAGGTACATGGAGTTATTACAGTTGTCTTTGTTGGTGTTATCTCTCCCCTTAACTGTGGGAGGTGAGCAGTGCCTGAGTCTAGCTTCTCTGCCCGTCCCTAGGCTTTAGGCACAGCAGGTGCTCAAGGAATGTTTGTGGAATTGAACAGGACATGTCTGTCTCCCCTCCTCCATCTATGGAAATCTTTCCCTTTCGAGGGACTTCTCCAACGCCCCTCCCCCACCCGCCCCAATTTGACGGTAACCCAGGTGTTGGTGAGGCCGGATCTCGTTCAACGTAAGGAGCAGGATTTAGGAGGTCCCGGGTTAGCGTAATAGGGGACATTTCTCTAGTGTTCTAAGGTTTACGGTCGTATGAGGGGAAGGGGCAGTGAAGGGGACAGAGTGTCAGACCAAGCTGGGCTGGATGCCCAGCAGTCCTGAGGGCGGGGGCGGGGGGCTAGGCCAGTCAGTGGGAAGGGGGGCGGGTTTCTCCTCCCCCAAGGGCCGGCTGCTGTGGGGCAGATCTCCAGCCCGGGTGGGGCGGCGCACAGCATTGCAGGAGCTCAGGATCGTAAGGACGACTGGTGGGATGCAGCGAGGCGTCGGTACCATGGGACGCCGGCTCGGGGCTAGTCCTCTTTGCTTCTTCGTCTTCCTCCTCCTCCTCTTCCTCGTCTTAGAGGTGCCTACTACTCGGGGTCAGCCCGCTCGTCGGAGCCGTCGCCAGCTGGGGTTGCGGAGGCCGGGGAGCAGCCTGGAGACCAGCCTTGGGGCGCCCGGCTACTCGCGGGCCAGCGAGTCCCAGGCCCCGCGCGGAGGCGGCCGCAGCAGCGGCAGCAGGAGCACAGGTGAGGAACCCGCCGCTGACTGATAGACTGGACGGGAGGGACGGAATGAGCACTCTTACAGGCGGTGGAGGAGGGAGAGGAGCGAGCGCGGCTCCGACGGGCAGGAGCCAGGCTGAGGGCTCAGCGGGTGGGGAGTGGAGCAGCGCCTTTAGCTCCTCTGCCCATCCCTACCTAGGCTTTGGACACAGCAGGCATAGGCGTAGGCATGGGCACGGGCTGCACTCTCATGGAAGGCGCCGGGGCTCTCCCGGGCAGAGCAGGAAAGGGGGGAAGCAGCTGTGTCCAGGGAGTACTGAGAGCATCAGAAGCTCCTGACTCTACCGCTAACCTGCTCTGGGGATTTGGGCAAGTCTCCTCAGCTCCAGGTGGGCTGTCTGGCTACAGAGACTGGGCATATGGAACCTAGAGAAAGGAAGTCTTACTTCAGGAGATTGTCGGAGGGCAAAGTGTGGGTTCTTCTTTACGAAAAATCAATCTATTTTGTTTTATGGGAACATGTGTGGGAAACGCTAGAATTAATTTCGTATTTGTATTAATTCGGGGGGAAGTACGATTTACGAGGGGCCAAGAGGTTCAGGACTCAAAGGAGATTGGGAACTCGTGATTTCGGGGGACTCGACAGCTAGGCTCAAGTATTAGAAGAGGGATTAGGGTTCTGGGCTTGGCCCCAGGTGCAAAGAGAGGCCAACTGAGGCTCAGTGGCAGGTAAAACTTCAAAACTGGGAGAGCTGTCCCAGTGATCTCCCTGGGCTATTTCGAGTGGGGAATGGGTGGTCCCAAAGTGGGGATGGGCTGTCTCTAGTGGGCGATAGGTGGTCCCGAAGTAGGGATGGGCTGTCATAAGTGGGGGATGGATAGTCCCAGAGTGATTCCCACTGCACTGCTTCGAGTGAGGGATGGATAGTCCCAGAGTAAGGCCAGGCTGTCTCTAGTAGGGGATGGGTGGGAGGGAGGACTCACCCTCAGTTACCGGGTCCTGATTAAGCCAAAGGTGATCGGGATGTTGCAGTGGAGGAGATGCCACTGAGGACCCCACCAAATCAGGCACTCAGATTCTCCAGTTTTGTGCTCCGAGGTCTCTTGGTTCCAGAGGCTGCCAAGGCTGGCCCCAACCTGTGAGTCCGACCTCCAACAGCTGCTGCTGCTGGCTGCCATTACTGTCCCCAACTGCCTGTTTCCCCCCGGCCGAGGGACCCTTGGTGAAGCAACCGTGTGGGAGGATGCTCAGTGAGGACCTCAGCTCCCCACTGGCTGCTGCAGAAACTATTCCCTTCAGGCTTTGTGTTGGAGAGCTGGCAGGAGCTGAGACCACTGGCTCTGCAGAGCACATCCCCAGATCATTCCGCTTTCACTTAGCTGTCTGTGAGGGCAAGCCAGAGCCCTCTTTGGAACAGTGACCCATGAAATTCCTCTGAGGCACAAGGGCGACCATAGCCTTCTAGGGGGTATAGTGGGAGAGGTCTGGATCTGAAGCCAGGAAAACCTGGATTCAGATCCTGCCTCTGACTCCTGCTAGCCATGTGACCCTCAGCAAGTCACTTCCCCTCTGTTTGCCTCTGTTTCCTCATCTGTCAATGCCAGTATTGTACTCGATTCCCTCTAAGGTACCTTCCAGCTCCAAATCTATAACACTATGATCTTAGTTATCTTTATCTGGGGCTGAGTATTCAGTAGGTGCTTCATAAATGCTCTACTCATTTGGGATTCACTTCTAGTATTATGCAGGCCAGATAGTGTACCCTGGGAAAAGCCTCTCCAGAGAGGGGCAGGCAGAAGAGTGGAGACCATGTGGGGAGGCTGGTCCTCTGAAATCGCACTGTATTGCTGGCTGATGGGTGGTCATCTTTCTCTAGCTCCATCTTTTTCTTTTCATGCAGATGTATGCAGGAGCCAACCCTTGGATCTGGTGTTTATCATTGACAGCTCACGCAGCGTGAGGCCTCAGGAGTTCACGAAAGTGAAAAGCTTTGTCACTAAGATTATTGACAGCCTGGACATTGAGGCAACTGCCACTCGGGTGGCCCTGGTGAACTATGCCAGCACCGTGAAAATTGAGTTCAATCTCCAGACCTATTCTGACAAGGCATCTGTAAAGCAGGCAGTGTCCCGGGTCGTCCCTCTGTCCACAGGCACCATGTCAGGCCTGGCTATCCAGACAGCCATGGATGAAGCCTTCACTGTAGAGGCTGGAGCCCGCCCTACCACCTTCAATATCCCCAAGGTGGCCATTATGGTGACTGATGGACGGCCACAGGATGAGGTGGAGGAGGTGGCGGCGAGGGCCCGAGCAGCTGGCATTGAGATCTATGCTGTGGGCGTGGACCGAGTAGACATGCAGTCGTTGAGGAAAATTGCCAGTGAGCCACTTGATGACCACGTGTTTTATGTGGAGACCTATGGGGTGATCGAGAAAGTGACCTCGAGGTTCCGGGAAACTTTCTGTGGTAAGACAGAGGGTCAAACTCTCATAACAAAAAGGCATTGTTAAGCAAAGTAATTTCTTCTATTGGCCATGTCCAAAAAAGGTCTGTTTCATTCTGCATCTTGAGTTCATCAGCTCAGTCAAGACTGGGGTAGTATGTTTTGTCATCTATTGTTTGGGCTTTGTGGTTGGTTATTGTGGTCATCAGAGTTCTCAAGGGTTTCCTAGTTGTTTATCTTTCAAATATTGCTGTTATTCTAACAGTGGTTCTCCTGGCTCTGCTCATTCACTCTGCATCAGTTCATACAAATCTTCCAAGGTTTCTCTGGAACCATTCATTTTGTTATTCTTAGAGATCATCTTGTTCCATTTTATAGATGGGAAGATAGAGGCCCAGAGATGTTACTGGGCTTACCCAAGGCCACAGAGCTTAGGTAGTCATAGTGAGAACTTGAACTCAACTCTCCTGACTCCAGTCTCAGAGCTCTTACCTTACCAAGCAGAGGACTTGAAGGTGGAAAGGCTCATCTAGTACCCAACCCTCTCATTTTACACATGAGGTAACAGGCTTAGAAAGGGTCAGTGCCTGCACAGGTGGTGGGACAACACTGGATCTGGAGGCAGATCACCTGGATGTGAGTCCTGACTCTGACACTTACAGTGCCTCCCCCATGGGGCTCATGGACGCCCCTGAGGAAGTTGGATCCGTGCTCCTAGCCCAGCCCTGCTCTGACATTCTGCACGATTCCTGCTGCCCCCCAAACTTGTTCAGGGAGTGAACACCTTTGTATATTTAGTGAACCTCCTTTTGTAGGAGTGATGTCTGGGCAACCCTGAAACAACACTTCTTTTATTATTCCCCCCCAATTTTTTTGAGGTGAAAAGTAAAACCTTCCTTCCCCATCTTCAGGTGTGTATCCCTAACGATGTGGCTCCTCTCTGTCCCCAGCCCATGAAATCCTGGGGGGCTTTAGTCAGGCACTCCTAATTTTTCTAGGTTGGTTCTTTGACCTGAGAATCAGGGTCTCCCCCAGGGAGTTCACTGATCAGTTAGATAACAAGCGTTTATTAAGCATTTGCTATGGGCCAGGCACTGTGCTAAGTACCAGGGATGCAGAGAAAGGCAACATGGTCCCTGTCTGGGAGCTGGCTATGTACAAATAAGATACAGACCAGTGAAGTGCTGATCATCTCAGAGGGAAGGCATTTGAATTCAGGGAGATCAAGAAAGGCTTCCTGCAGAAGGTGAGATCAGAGCCACACAATGCAAGATGCAGGGAAGCTGAGGCACCAAGTATAAGCCAGAAGAATCTTCAGCCGAGAGAAGGGCTCCCAGGCTGCAGCTACTAGGCGAAGGGGTGGGAGCCTCCATTCAGCCCCCATGAGCCACAGGAGAGCAGCCAGGGGCAGGGCTCCCAGGCTGTAACACCTTGACTTGGGAATGGATAGGAGCCTCCATCCGCCCTGGTGAGCCAGCAGTTTCCCTCATCCCTGCCATCAGTGCCTCCACTTTGGTTGGGGGTCCCCTCTCAAAGAGAACGAGCTAGAAATCATAGGAGCAATGAGGTTCTGGAAAGCCGCCCTGTCCCTGAAATCTGACTGATCTTAAGCAGGGCTGGCATGGACGGAGAAGAACTGTGGCTGTCGGAGGCTCTATATTTTATCCCCTGGGTGGCTAAAAACATTTGAAAAATATATATTTGTATTGATACCTTGTTTTTATATCACCTATATTTGTTACTGTCCCTTCCCTAGACCCCTCCCAGAGAGCTGCCCCTTACATTAGAGAAGAAAATGAAATGAAGGGGAAAAGTTCAGCAAAATTTACCAATGTATTGAAAAAGTCTGGTGTTATGGGAAGTGTTCTACCCTCATAGCTGTCCCCCGCCCCATCTATATAAAGGGGTGTGTGTGTGGGGTGTGTGTGTGTGTGTGTGTGTGTGTGTGTGTGTGTGTTGCGGGGGGAGTCTTCTCTTACCGGAAATGAATATTATTTATAGATTCTTAGACTCAAGATGAGGGAGGGAGAGGGAGAGGGAGACAGGGAGAGGGAGAGGGAGACAGGGAGAGGGAGAGAGGGAGAGAGAGAGAGAGAGAGATAGAGAGAGAGAGATAGAGAGAGAGAGAGATATCAGTCATGGGCTGATCAGAGGCTCTTAGGACCATAGTTCAAGGGAACCTCTCTGGGCTTCAGTTTCTTCATCTGTAAAATGAGAATGATAATACCTTACAGGACTGGTGTGAGAGGCAGGGTTTGAACCCAAGTCCTTGGACACCAGAGCCACCATACTTTCTACTGTCCTACCCTGCCTCTCTTCCTTCCACAGCTAAATGGATGTTTGGTGGAATTATGATAGCAATAATATTTATAACAATAGCTCATGTTTCTAGAGCATTTGAGGATTTCCAAGGCTGTGTGTGAATCCTGTGAGTATAGTAGTGTCAGTATTATTCTCATTTTACAGATGGGGAAACTGAGGCTTAGGGGGCTAAGAGATTTGCCCAGGATCACCCAGGTAGCAGAGGCAAGAAAAGTTTGAGGTGTGGTCTCCTGACTCCAGGTCCAGGGCTGTAGTCACTAACTAAACATGCTCACCCTAGCATTAGCCCCTCAGGTGCCTGTGGGACAGAAGGTCTTGGGGAACCAAGGAAGAAAAGGGCTCTCTGTTTATCTAGTACCATCATGCCTGGTAGATAGCCCTGCCCCTGCAGCCCTGAAGGCCAGCATCAAACTCTGGTCCCAGCTTCTCTGTGGCTCAGTGTTCTGCTACTGAAGGTCTCAGCACCAGGTCTGGAGCACCTTAAGCCAGCAGCCCAGAGCTGGAATCTCTGTCCCTGGCACAAAAGGGCTATTTGTTCAGGGACAGAAAATGAAGTTCTGTCTGGGGGAAAAGGATATCGCTGTCCGCTGCCTGGGACAACATGTGGTGCTCCGTGCCCTGGAAATCCTGCTCAATGAAAAGGCCCTTCTTGGGCAAATATTAGCCTTGTCTGGGTGCCAAGGGCAGCAGGAGCGGGGCCGCCTGCCCACCACAGGCATGCCAGCCTCCAGCCTCAGACCTCCTTGGCTGCTCAGGAGGGGCTCACATCACAGATCCAGCTTTCAAAAAGATGTCACTGGGAAAAGCCTGATGGCTTCATGAAGAGTCTGATGTTAGGTAGCTGTCCTCCCCCTCAGGTCCTGACTTCCCTTCTGTTTGCCCCTCCAGATCACCCTCAGTGATGAGTTCATTCCCCTAGAAAGCTCATAGGGCCAAGTGGGCAGCCTGGCACGTACACAGACACACACACACACACACGCACAGAGAACACTCGCATACACGCTTATACATACACACACACACATACACACACTCATACACTTGGACACATACACTCACGATCTATATGTATACTCATACACATATACATATATACACTGACAATACATACACACATACACTCACATACATACACTCACATATATATACACTCACAGATTTACACACACATGTTCATATACTTACACTCACATTCACACACTCATACTCAATCACACACACATACACTTACATACACTCATACACACATAGACACAATACACTTACATACTTATACACATTCACATATACACATACTCACACACACATACGCACTCATACACTTGGACACACACTCACAATACATATACTCATATACACATACTCACATATATACACACACATGCATGCATATATACTCACACTCACAATACATATACTCATACACATATACTCAGATATACACACTAACACACACTCATTTACTTACATACACTCACAATACATATACTCGGGCATATACACTTACGTATATATACACACATTCACATACCACACACATAGATAATCATACACTCACACGACTCACATACACTCACAATATGTACACACACACTTAAATACACGCATACACTCAAACCCATTCATATATACACACTAAATATACGACATATATACTCACATACACATACATTCCTACACACACATTCACACAGACAAACTCATATACATATACTGATGAACACTCCCAAGACACACACTCACGCACAATCGCACATTCCCACACACTCCTCCACACACAGGTGTCTCTGTCTGAGCAGTAACATTCACATGTACGTGTCAGAAAGTTTGTCTTACTTCCTTTCCTGTTTGCACATTTGGACACGTCCATCACTCTGAGCCAAGAGTTTCAACTCAATGATTTTTCTGTGAAAAATCTTCTGGAAGCCATCCACGAGCCTTCAAAATTCAGTTTCTGGTGGAATGTGCCTAGCATTCAGAGCCGATCCAGAGTTGGTGGAGATCACAAAGCTGCTCTTGAGAGGTGGGGCAGGTGTCCCTGCATCCTTGGGCCTGGGCCAGCAGCAGAGATGAGTAAATCACCAGGTCACCAAGGAGGCCAGAGCTGGACTGGGAAAAAGACTGAAGTCATCTGCTCTGAATTCAAAGACCTTTTCATTCTGTTCAAATGAATCTAAGAGGCATTTTATCAAATGCTTACTACGAATGAATGAAAGAATGAATGGAGTGAGTGAATGAATGAATGAACGACAAAGCAATTCCTAAGCACTTTCCATGCTAAGTGCTGGGGATGCTAATACAACAAGCAAAGACAGTCCGTACCCTCAGGTAGCTTACATTCTAATACAAAGAGACAAAACACATGGGGACTGGGGGTGAGGGGACTTTAGTTTGGAAAGTTTCATGGATGTTGAGTGGGGCAGGCACTGTGCTAAGCTATCAAGTCAACAAGCATTTATTAAGTGCCTACAACACCCTGATTTGCCAGGCACTGAAGGCAAAAACCATTCCCTGCTCTCCTAGAGCTCACCAGCTATCTAAAGGGAAGACAGCATGCAAACAACTGTAGAAATAAGATTTTTTCCAAGTCAACAAACACTTATTAAGCACCTACTATGTACCAACTTCTGTGCGATGTGCTAGGGATACCAAGAAAGGCATTTCTTCCTTAACTGACTTTTAGGTGGTCAGAACTGGCCCAGATGGATGCTCTGCTCTTTCCCTCAGGCTTGGGAGAGAGTTGCACAGATCTTCTTTCCCCTCCACACAGTGTCCTTTCCTGGTATACTGTCCCACTCCCTCTGTTCTGTAGTGTTTTTTTAAGACCTGTGACAGCAGTTTGGAGCTCTGCAGCTCTGATGCCATAGGGTTGTCTGCCCTGGAGCAGGTTCTGCTGGTGTTATGGGGTTGTTGGCCTGGCTCCAGCATTGCTGGTGCTGTAGAGTTGTCTGTCCAGGCATTGGCAGTTCAAAACTTTGCAGTATTGGTGCTACAGGGTTGTGAACCCCACCAAACTTTTGCTCCTAAGGGGCTTTCACAGCCAGAGCAAGTTTCCACAGCCTGAAGCCCAGATCTCCATGGTGCTAGATAGCGGGAAGGAGGACCAGAGTGTGGTATCTTTTGTTGTAAGCCTGTGCCACGTCCTTAGGATGCTAGTGTAACCTCTATGCTGATAGCATGAGAGGTGGGAGAGGAGTGCGGAGTGAGCTTGGTGTAAGTGAGCATCAGCTTGTGGTTTGTTTTTTTAACTTTTTTAATTCTAGGTTTCCTAGACCATGGAGATGCTGAAGTTGCTTTATCTTTCGAGCACAATTTCTGTTTTGAAGAGGTTTGAGAGGTCATGGGCATCAGAGAAAAAACCTAATCTGCCATTTTGTTGCTCATATGATCTGAATAGCATCTCTTAAATTGAAAAAAAGAGAAACTTTTAGCTGCTTGTTAGCTTACATCCTAACAGAGACTGTCCCCCCAATTCTTCTGGCTAGCTTTGGACCAGTGTGTGCTAGGCACCCATCAGTGTGAGCATGTCTGTATAAGCGATGGAGATGGTGCCCATCACTGTGAATGCAGCCAAGGATACACCTTGAATGAAGACCAGAAAACTTGCTCAGGTAAGGCTTAGCAGGAGGGAAAAGAGAGGTCAATGCTCCTGGTACATTCCCATGGATTCCAGTTGTCTACATTGCAGCCAGGCCTGCCCTCTGCAGCACTGTGGGAATCCTGGGAAATGGATGGATTCTACATGCTATTGGCTGAGACTGGGAATAATCTAGTCCATTCCAATTCTAGAACACAGAATATCAGTGAAGAGAGGGACCTTGAGTAGACAATGTCAGAACTGGGAGGGACCTTCAAACATAGAGCAGAGGTCAGAACTGGAAGGAGAGGGGGCACAAGCATTTATTAAACACCTACTGTGTGCCAGGTACTGGGCTAAGTGCATTACAAATATCTCTCTCAAACCTCACAACAACCCTGAGGGGCAGTTGCTATCTCCTATGCCACAAGGCCTCTGACACTGGCTGCCAAGGACCCTCCATCCGGGTGGATGCTGGGCTGCCTCTAGGCATCAGAAGGACTTTAGAACTCAGGACCTAGAACAGCATATCTGGGAGGGACTTTGATTATCCTGTCCAACCCTCTCCAGGATGGGAGATGACTGGCTAGTCAGTGACTGGCAGGGTGTTCTGCTCACCCTGTGCTGTGTTCTTATTGGCTCCCTACTGATCTATGTGCCTGCATGTGCCCGTCTTTTGACAGCTGTTGATAAGTGTGCCCTAAACACCCATGGGTGTGAGCACATTTGCGTGAATGACCGGGCGGGCGCCTACCACTGTGAGTGCTATGAAGGCTACATCCTGAATGAAGATAAGAAAACCTGCTCAGGTAAGGGTCAGGGTGGAAGCCTGGCACCTGCCCAAGCTCAGCGAGGTGGCTGGGGGGATGGCTCTGGGGAGCCTTTGGTCATTACTGTTCACCCTCAGGTTGGGTCCCCCACCTAATATATTTAAGCAATGAGAAAAGAGACCTCATGTGCCACGGTGGCAAGGAGAGGTCTGTGTTGTCTCTGGGGTCAGGCCTGGCCCCAGGTGTGTAAACATTTCCTGGAGCTCACCTGCCTGGGCTATCTTGGCCTTGCCTTGGAATACCTCAGCTGGGATTCAGCTCTGCCTTGACTGCCTGAGTGGCAACCTAACCTCTGAGGGCCTCAGC
>CM053625.1:326429166-326469961 GCA_028646595.1 Phalanger gymnotis | reverse complement strand
ACGCAGACCCAGATCTCTATCCATTGTGCCACCTGGCTGCCCCCTTGGTTTACTTGACAGATACCTAATTCTGCCCAAATGTCCAGAGGAGGCAGCAAACTCATTGGGTTACGAAGATTAAATCACATTATCATAAGACTTTTTAAAAGTTAAGAAAGCCTAACTGTACTTGAACTACTCTGTACCTGAGTTCCATACACGTAAAAATTCATATTCGGTTAACTCCAAGGGCATTAAAGCATTGGGGAAACACTCATTTCTGAAGTTAATGTGTCAAATACAATAGCCCAAGGTCACTAAGACCATTTCAAAGATCAGACAAAGGAGAATGCTAACTTGCCAATGGTCTCCCGACCTTCCTGAGTGACACGATTTTCCTCTGTCATGACAGAATTAATCATAAGAGCTGCCACCTAGGCAGCGCTTCACAAGGTTGACAAAGCCCTTTATGCAGATCACTTCAAGAAGTGACAGTGAATTTGTTGCCTTTACACGAATGACTCCACCTTGTATTCAGCTGCCGTTTGGGGCTGAAGCATTTTGATGTTAATTTTTCATAGCTTGTTTTTCAACATTAAGATAAGCACCATTTGGTAAACAGCATGTGTGCTCATAACTGAAGGGACCCTCAGGACATGCCATCAGTGGGATAATTTGGCAAATCGTCTTGTTATTAGCTTGGATCGCCAGGTACCAAGCAAATTAACTGGTAAACAAATCACCAGTCACCACTCAGAACCGGGGGGTAACCAGTACTCGGGTATAAAAGCAACATCTGTAGCAAGAACCATAAAAACCCACCACAGGCACCCATCTTCAGCCCACTCCTAGGCAGGACGAGGACCGGCTCCTGCGTTCCCACACCTCACACCTGATGACCTGTGGGCAGAGCTGACTGATGGGACTCACCAACTCGTCAGAACACTACCTCGGTGGGCAGACTGGATGGAAAGCCACTTACCCGGAGCCCTCGGAACCACACTGGCAGTGTGGTCCTAGAGGAGATGATGCCTGTATTGTCTACTCAAGGATTACAAACTAATGATTGTACACTCTTGATCAATAAAGTTTGATCGCATTGCACGATGACTGTAAATCTGATTCAGTGTTTTCCATCGTCCCGTTAGCCAGCAAAAATAACAGTAAACTAGTTTAGCACATGCCGTGAGGCGCATGCCACACCTCACTCCCATTAGGTTTCTGTTACATCTCCCTTGACCCGCAATATCCCAGTGAGGGAGGTGCTATAGGTATTTTAATCCCTCTTTTACAGAAAGGGAAACAGAGGCACTTCTCAGTGACATCACTTGACTGCAATGACACCGATGGTAGGTGCCAGAGGCAGAATTCAAATGCAGGTCTTTCCTGTTTTCCCTACGGCACAGGGACTGACTGAGCCTGGACGAGCAGCCAGGCCAGGGTCTCTAGTATGCACCCACCTACAGTGGGGAAGCAAGCAGTCTTTGCAAACTCCTCTCCTTCCTAGCTCCTTCGAGCCACCCAAAGGGGCCATCTATCCTCATAAGAGATTGCAAGGCAACAGATTCAGAGGCAGCTGTTTTGGTAACCAATGACTAATCTGTAAGACACATTTTCAAGCTTTGATTCTTCCCAATTTTCCATGGATAATAATTTGTGTTACACGTAAGGACATATTACGGTGCTAGGTTTTTGGCTGGGATTTTTTTTTTTTTGCTTTTCTCTACTTTTATGATTGAAACAATTCTTCACAAAATAAAGTGTCCATCACTTACCACAATCAGCATCTTATCAGATGCTGTTATAGCACAAATGGGATCCCCAGTTCCCTAAAATCCACAAAAAAATATGATTATTCATTTATCCAATCAACAAATATTTATCTAGCACTTGCAAGGATGAATAAAACATAATCTTTGCCCTCAAGGAGATTATAATCTAAAAGGGAAGAAGCACTTAGAGCAGGAGCTAACTGAGAAAGGATGATGAGTATTCTCATCACCAGCAGTTGGGGGCATTTGGAGGAGGAGGCCTCCGCTTCTGTGGGAATGCTCTAAGGGATGATTTCCGGGGGGAGATGAGAGAAAGGTAGAGGGGACAGGGGGAATAAAAAAGCTCCATTTCACTGGAGGTAATACCCAGATAAAGCAGTAATGGATATGGAAGGCTTGGGATCTCCATGGCAGTAGACGGCTAGGTGGCGCCACAGTGCACAGAGTGCTGAGTTCAAATTCAGCTCCACTTTCTGCTATGCAGCCCTGGCCAGGTTACTTAACCTCGCCTGCCTCAGTCTCAACTGTAAAATGGGGCTGCTAATAACACCTGCCTCCCAGGTTGTTGTGAGGATCAAACAAGAGGATGTTTGTAAAGCGTGTCACACCTGGCACACAGTAGGCACTGTATATACAAAGACCTATTCCCTTCCCTCCCCTCATTCTGGCCCGCTGTGAAATCACTGCTGAAGCAGTCTACAATGAGGTCAGCTCCGTAAGGCCCGGGAGGGCCTTGAATGCCGGAGAAGGCAGGCAAGCCACAATTCCAAGGGATGGCTGCTCACCGCCTGGCCGCCTAGCAGCCTGAGGCTCAGTGTGAGGGGGCAGGAAGCTTCGAGGGCCTCGTGACTGATCTCACCGATCCTCACAACAACCCTGAAGGACTGGTGCTCTTATTGTCTGTTCCATAGACGATGAGACTGAGGCAGACAAAGGACAAGTGACTCATGCAGGATCCCACAGCTGGAGAGCGTTGGCAGGTTCTGAACTCAGGCCCAGCTCTCTCTCCACTGCAGCCTGGAGCTGACTCTACAAAGCATCAAACCTTTCTGTAGATGACAAGACTGATTTTAAACACAAGTAAACAGAGGTCACCTACTTGTGAGGCCTTGCTGTAGTCCAGCGCTCCATCGATGGCTCCAGACGGAGAGTCGTCAACATGATAAATTCTGGGGGAAATCAATTCATCAGTCAATGGACAGACACCGATTAAGCACCTACTGTGTGCCAGAGGCGTTCCCTGCCCTCCAGGAGCTCCCACTCTTACAGAGGAGCCGACAAGCAGACAAGCTGGACCCCGAGGGAGCTCTAGCCAGCATGAGTGGGACACAGTAACCAAGGAAAGGCTGCTCAGGGCTGGGAAGGCTCCAGGGAGACGGCAAGACCTGAGCTGGGACCCAAAAGGAGCCCGGGAAGAGAGGAGGCGGAGTGGAGGCCGGGAAGTGCGCCAGGCTCAGGGGACAGACGGGCAGAGATCAGGGCTTCCCAGTAAGCATTGTCGAGATTCCAGCATTTCACAGTCTGACACAAGGCTTGAAGTAGCTAAAGCATCTACTATGCACTGAGCCCTGAGCTAAGTCCCTTACAAATACCATCTCACCGACAACCTGGCAGGTAGGTGCTCTTATCCTTCTTATTCTACAGTCAAGGGAACTGAGACAGACGGTAGTTAAGTGACTTCTCCAGGGCCACAGGTCTACACAGCATCTCAGGCTGGATCTGAACGCGTGTCCTCCCGGCTCCAGGATCGGCACTCCCTCTACACGCTGCCTCCAATATTCAGTAAGTCGTATTCAGGTATAAGCCCAAACTTACTAAAGTTCACTACACGTTACAGGCGTGCCTCACACTGTGCACAACACTGGCAAAGGAGCCGCCGTGTGTCCACTGAGTCACCTCCTCAGTCCTGGAGCACAGCTGAAGGATAACTGGAAATAAATGCTCCCCCACCTCTCTGCCATCCACTGGTTAACAATCTATAAACACCCCAGAGCTGGGCAGAGGAGGAGGAGGAGGCCAGTCAGAAGCCGGGAAGTCTCTCAGTTCAGTGAAGAGGCCTCTTCTCACCCGTTCTGAGCCCCCGCTGACACACTCTTAGGACACGTCTCCATTTAGAGAGAGTTTCTCTGTTTCCAGAGTCCTGGCTTTGAAAGCCTGAAGCCCTGGGTTCAAATCCTGCCTCTGATACCAGCAGTGTGCTGGGATGGATGGGGGGAGGATGGGGTGTCTTTGACCCGTTCTGAGCCTGTAACATGGAGATAATAAAGGCACCAACCTCATGGGACTGCTAGGGGGGCGAATGAGGAGACACATGTAAAGTGCCTTTTGAGCTCACAATTACCTAGTGAAGATAATTTGGCTTTCAGTAACAGTGAGTCAAGCAAGATGAAAACGGGACACTCGCTTTTGCACGTGTGTACATATGCACAAGCTCTCTAGAGGCAGGACCTTCCCATCCTTGCATCCCCAGCACCTGGGATGCTGACAACACGAGAGGCATTTCATAAGTGCTTGCCGAGTAATTAACTTTTTCTAAAAAACACATGTCCAGATTTCAGAGGAAACTGTTCTAATTTTTCCAAAGTGAATGGCCATTCTCCATTACTTTTCACGACTCTTGGAATCACGGTTCCCCTAAGGTCACCTGCCTGGCTCATCCAATGCCCCACCTCGGAGCTGTGCATCCCAGCTTTCTGACAAGGTGCTCAGACCTAAAGGGATGACCAGTGACTCAGGGGCCAGGGAGGCAGGGGAGGTCCCTACAGGACCATCATGACGTCCTTTCACTAGACTCACCCGGAGCTGCTTCCTCAAATGTCAAAGGAAGAACAGTGCTTCCCAGAGGTATCTCAAAGAGTCCATGAGCCCCCATGAGCGCCATTATTCTGCAGACCCAATATAGAAGGTCCCATGGCACCCCTCGACTCCCAGGCTGCACCGCTCTCAGGTGGGACAAGGGGACACTGTGTCAGAAGGCAGGGAGAGGAGCCACCTCCAGATCCCCGAGTGACACAGCTGAAGCAGCACGCATCACCCACCTTTCTCGCCCTTCTTTTCTGGACCTCGCCACCTGGTTGATTTCCAAGGCTGTCAGCTTCTTGGCCACACGATACTGCCACGTGTAAAAGGCTTCTTTGGAAGCCGCAATCACATGCATTTTGGTCATGGCGACAAATTGTGGCACTGTTTGTTTTTAAAAAGGAGCAAATTAATTAATTAATAATGTCCACACTGACATATGAATATACTCATGCAGTTCCTAAATGTGTGGGAAAGAAGAACACCTCCATCCTAGGCGTGCACTCCAGGTCTCTTTAAAGCCACAGAATCCAGCTGGAGCACGGCCATGCTCCTACTGTCCATGCTCATGTCACAGTCCTATCCCTGCACCCACAATGACTATGGCCAATCTTGGCTGTGAGCCAGGTCCTCCTGAATCCCTGGGACCAACAGTGTACACACTCCCACCTGTGAAGAGCCCAAGAGTCATCTCTACCCCATTGTGGGGCCACAGAAGGACATAGGCAGCCAATAAGGTGGTGTGGGCAGTCTTACAGGATGAGAATTACCAGGTAAAAACGTGTCACCCCCCTGTGCAATAAACTCCAGAGGCCTCCAATCACCTCCAGATCAAATACAAAATCTTCCTTCCATTATCAAGTGCCCTCCTACCTTTCCCATCCCTCCCTCACGCCCACTCTTCAAGGCAAGGACACTGGCTGGTCTATAAAGAAGACCTTCCACTTCTGGGCTCCAGGCGCTGGCTCTGGCCATCCCCCACGCCTGCAAGGCTCGCTCTCCTTCCCCATCTCTGCCTCCTGGCCTCCCCCTAAAGCCCCATGTTCAGATTCCTTTACAGCTCATCCTCACATGTCCCGTTTATAAACAGGGTTTGCAAGTTGTCTGCCCCCAGACAGGGGCCATATCATGCCCTTCTTGTTACTCCCTGCACTTAGCACAGTGCCTAGCACGGAGTTCTTAACAGATGCTCACTGACTGACTGACTTTGGCCAAGGTTAGCTGGATAATTAAATAATTAAATTTAATTAAATTAAATAATTAAATAATATTAAATAATTTAAATTAATTTAAATTAATTTAAATTAAATTAAATTAAATAATTAAAAGAAGAAGAAAAAAGAATTCGCTCCTTTTGGACAGGATGGTTCTACTTAGCTTGCTCCCTTCCCAGAATTAGCCAGAAGGTCCACTTTGTCCCAGCAAGTGACCAGCTCCCTCTCCCTCTTTTTTTAATAGTTTTTGATTAATTTTTTCTGTTTCTTACATCATCATAGCTATCCCCAGGACCCCTGCCCCTCCCCGTCTCAGAGAGCCACCCCCTGTAACAAATGGGATTTTTTAAAGAGGGGGAAAAGAAACTCAGCACAATCAATGGATATATAAAAAGTCCAATTCCTGTGCCACCACATATGACACCTGGAGAGGGCAGGCTGGGGTATGTGACCCTCTCATCTTTCCTCACCTGACCCTGCTGGAGCTTGGCAATTTTGTCACAATCACTCTGGATTTTTTGGTGCATGGTTGTTATTCAGGCATTTACATGGTTGTAGTCACTGCATCCAATGTCTTCTGGGTTCTGCTGACTTCCCTCTGCATCCGTTCATACAGCTCTCCCTGGGCCTCTCTGACTTCATCATATGCATTGTTTCTTAGAGCACAGGAGTATTCCACAACATGCACATGCCACAGTCTGTTCAGCCATTTCCCAACCCATGGCCATCTCTTTGTTTCCAAGTCTTTGCTACCACAAAAAGGGCTGCTATAAATATTTTGGTGCATGTGGGAACTTTTTTCTTATCGATGGATTCCTCTGCACAGTAATGAAGTCACTGACTCAAAGGGTATGGACGTTGAAGTCACTTTGTTTACATAATTTTAAACTGTTTTCCAAGATGGTTGTACCATTTCACAGCTTCACCAACAATGTGTAGGTGTGCCCACATGCATTGGTAATTAAGATGGGCTTTTTAACACTTATTCAATCAAGTGTCCTTGAAGAGTTTGGCCTTTGTTTCCTTGATTAAATTAGGAGTCCTTGACGACCTCCTTGCCTCAAGGGAAAGCCTAGTTTACATGGGTTTGAGTGACGTGTTTGTGACATCAGAGGCTTTTAGACCACGTGGGTTTAAGTCACATTTCTGTGACACTTTTAGGTCACATGGGTGAGTCGCATGTGTGACTCACCTTTGACCCTGAACAAGATATATAAACCCAGAGGTTGGCGTTCTCCCTTGGGGCTCTGAGCCACAGGAGGAGGGGTGCATGACTCTGGGCCAGCTGTTGTTATGAGCTCCCTGGTTCCTGAATTTGGTGTTGTTTCTTGGTAACTATTGTTGACCTGAACGTTTGGTTAAAGAAGGCAAACAAGCTAGGTGATAGAAATTTTATATTACTTATTCACTTATTCCCTTAAAGTCAGCGAATACATACACATATGGAGCCAGACAAAATCTGACTACCTGAAGAAAGGAATGAGAAGGCTTAAATACGGTTTTTAGTCCCAACTTAGCATGCCTGCATTACTTCACTTTTATGATCCCCATGTATATTTAACCATGACACAAGACAAGGATTTTCCTTAATGGAGTAGGTTGTTAATACAATAAGATAAGAGAGTTGACAAAGTGCCAATTGAAATTACAACCCAGGATCTCTGTGCTTAATTTACCATTAACATGCCATAACACAGTATATGCCGATAAAATATTAAGATAAGAAAAAGTCACGTTATTCAAGATAGTTTCTCAGGTTAAAGGTCTCATCCTTAATGGCCTTAGACAGAGGAGGAAAGAATGCTCTTAAGTCAGCCTGATCAGGCCTTGTTGACATAAGAAGATGCATTGTCTAAGCTACTCAGAGAACAAAGAAGCTTAGGTCCAGCTGGTTAATCAGTTCAGTCTCTTCCTCTGGTTAATCAGTTCAGGCTCTGGCTCTCATTGGGGCTATTAATTTAGTATAAAATGATTGTCACTATGAATTGTATTTGGTCTATTTATAACGCATCCTTGTAATTTGTTTGTATTTGCTCTGCAGTTCAGTGTGCTGGCTTTTTCCCCTGAACGAAGTAAATGATATTTGTATGTTGGATTGAAATAAGATTGTTAACCCCTTAACGTTGCTTTCCTTAGTGAAGAAGATCAAAAGAACCTGTAGCATCCTTGTTGTTGGGCTTGTGTTGGTCTTTCACCCCCACAACCGCTATTAGCCAAATTGTTGCAACACCACACTGACTACTGACATCATTTGTCTTCTTTGGCAATTTGCAGAGTATGAGGTTAAACCTCCAGGGTGTTTTCATTTGCATTTCTCTTATTATTAGTGATGTGAAGTATTCTTCCCTGTGATTATGAATACTTTGCAACTCTTCTTTTGAAAACTATTTATAGCCATTAACCAGCAATCTATTGGGGAACTGTTTTTAGTTTATATACATCTATGTGTGTATGTGTAAGTATACTTATGTATATATGCTATATATGTACACAACAGATACATATACATCATTTCTATGACTTAGATGCCAAATCCTTAGAGAAATCTGATACAAAGATTATTCTCCCCCATTCGACCACTAGTTTTCTTGTCCTAGAGGTACTCATTTTTTCTATGGAGTTTCTATTTCAGTTTCATGTATTCAGAGTTATCTGTTTTATCTAATTACTTCTATCATTTGCTTGCTTATGAATATGTTTCATATCCACAGCTATGAGAGAGCCAAGATCTGTTTCTCTTCTCACTTTTTAATATTAGTAAATTACTCAAGGTAGTATCTTTAATATTAAGGTCATGTATCCATTGCAGAGTGTGGTATAAAGTAATGCTCTAAGCCTAATTTCTGTCAGACTGCTTTTCAATTTTCTCAGTAGTTTTTACCAAATAAGGAGTTATTTTCCAGGTAATTTATGTTTTGTACTTTATCAGATAGGAGACAAGTGTGGCTAATAAGGTAGCATGGAAAGTTCTATCCTTCTAGAATCACCGGAACCTATCATGCCCCAGCATCACCACCACCATTCAATAAATTCCAGGGACTCCGATCACCTCCAAGAAGAAAATCTCTCAAGGATTAGAAAAAGAGTATATTTAAAAAATACTACAGATATGTTATCTGGGAAAATTAAAGGGGGAAATGTTAATGGAGAACTTAATACATGTTTGTTGAACTGAATTTGGAAAAGACATGATAAAATGATAGAGAAGGAAAGAAACTTTGATTAGATCACTGAAACAAAGAACAGGAACAACTCGACTGTCGTGTGATTAAAGTATTAACAGAACAATATCACGTCTGTTGACTTTTGTAATATAAGGAGGTCATTGTTACTAACAATGCAAAAATGTAAACTAGGTTGGGCAATCTAAATGTAGACCAAACTAGCACCTATTTACAGTATCTGTGTCGGGCTGTGAAGGCCTCACCCATGGGCCCCAGGGATTGAGCTGCTGGGGCTGGGGTCAGGAAGCCCTGAGCTCAAATCCAGCCTCAGACACTCACTAGCCACGCGGCCCTGGGCACGGCACTTCACCCTGTCGGCCTCAGTTTCTTAATGTCTTAAAATAGGGCTAGGGCAGCCGAGGGATGCCACGGTGCACAGAGCACCTGGCCTGAAGTCAGGAGAACTCCTCTTCCTGAGTTCAAATCTGGCCTCAGATACTTCCTGTTGTGTGACCCTGGTCCAGTCACTTCACCTTGCTTGCCTCAGTTTCCCCATTTGTAAAATGAGCTGAAGAAGAAGATGGCAAACCGCTCCAGTATCTCTACCAAGAAAACCCTAAATGGGGTCACAGACAGTCAGATATAAGTCCACAACAACAAAACAGGGATAAAGATAATAGCCCCTGCCCCCAGGGCTGCTGTATGGATCAAAGGAGACCTCTACATAGGCCTGAGTGCCTGAGGCTCTCTGTGAAGCCCAGCTCTCCTCATCCATCCCACTCACTCGCTTTTCTATCATTTTTAGTAAAAACAGCTTATCCCAGATCCCACTCAAGGCTGTGGCTCCCAAGCCCCACACAAGGGTCCCCAGCTGCCAGTCGGGCCATCTCCTCCATATCCCTGCCCTGGGTGGTCTCATCAGCTCCAGAGACTTCCTCAATGGCCCTGTCCATCCTGAGCTCCAGTCTCACGTCACCCACAGCCAACTCCATGCTCTTGAGCCATCTCAGGCTCAGCCTGTCCAAAGTTCCCCATGACCCTCCTCCTGATGTCCATCCCCATTTCTGCCAGGAGGCCAGGCACATGACCTAGGCATCCTCTTCTCCTCTCCCCTTCTCTCGTCTCTTCCCAAGGGAAGGAAGCTGGTGTTTCACGGACCTCACTACACAAAAGGGGCTGAATGAGAAGGGGCTGAACCACCTCCCACCACCCTGGTTAAGCTCTCTGTCAGGCACCAGTCAGCTGGCCATGTGCCTGGCCTTGGGCCAAGCCTCCCTTCATGACATGAGTGCTGGCCTCTGTGGCCTTGGGCCAAGCCTCCCTTCATGCCATGAGTGCTGGCCTCTGTGGCCTTGGGCCAAGCCTCCCTTCATGACATGAGTGCTGGTCTCTGTGGCCTTGGGCCAAGCCTCCCTTCATGACATGAGTGCTGGTCTCTGTGGCCTTGGGCCAAGCTGCCCTTCACACCATGAGACCCGGTCTCTGTAGCCTCGATCTCTGTCGTCTTGTCTGCTGGGAGCTAGGCTGCTCCCACCTGGGTGAAGTGTCTTCTCCTGGTCAGGTAGCTTCTTCTGCCTCTGGCTCAAGGCCTGAAGAGCAGTATAATCTTCTTATCGTCCCAGGGCTTCTGCTCAGCCAACCTCCTCCCTCCTTGGGATCCAGGCCTGTCCCAGGTTAACAGCTACACACCCTGTCGCCCACCCAAACTCCATCACCTGTGACTAATTCAGCTGACAGGGAGGGGAGGGAGGGGTCAAAGAAGCCCATCTCCCAATCTTTCTCTTCCCACCTCCACCACATTCCCCACATGGGCTCCCTTCTCTCCACTCACATGACCATGCTCCCCCCGACCCAGTCCTGGCCTGTTGCGGCCACCTCCCTACTGAATGGGCCTGGACCTCTCCTCACTGCAATCCATTGTCCACATGGCCCCCAAGTGATGTTCCTAATGCCCAAGGAGCTCCAGGGGCTCCCTCTCACCTCCAGGACCCTGTCTGGCTTTTTAATACCTTCACAATCAATGTCCGGAACCCCTTTCCAGGATTTCCAGGTCCATAACTCTCCTCTACATATGCTTCAGTCCAGGCAAACTCAGTGGCCTTCCTCCCAAGTCACACATGACCGTCTTCAACTGTCTCCGGGCCTGTGCACAGGCTGTGCCCCCCACCTGGAATACCCTCCCTCCTCCTCTCAACCTCAGAGAGTCTCTAGCTTCCTTCAAAGTTCAGCTCAAGGACCACCTCCTACAGGGGCCACCTCCTACAGGAAGCCCACGAAGATCCCCATTTATTTAAAAAGATAAGAGTCAGTCACATAATTTCAATTTCTTTTGCAATTCCTGTCAAGCCCCATAAGTACAGCAGGGAAGTTCCACTAGAATTAGGTTCCGTGTCCTACCCGTGTAATGCTATGCTGGAGAGACAGGCCTGGCACAGAGAGACCTGGTCTGCCCTCTGGCCCTTCCTGGGCAAGAGATGCGCCCTTAGGATCTCAGTGCCCACGTCTGCTCTACATGAGCTCAAAGGTCTTGTCTTCTGCTGTCCTGGGACTCTGCCGCTGTGGCTCCATCCTTGGAATCGCCCTCTTAAAAAGCCTTTTCAGCATCTTTTCAATTGTCCAGTCACAATGTCCGCTTCCACCGGCATATGCAAGCCAGACACAGGCGTGTACACGCACACACACATGTACGCACCCGCACACACACCCCTGCATCCCACCCACTGAACACCTACTGACCATGAAAGACGTTGTTTCGGAAAGTACAGAAAGGCCAACAGTCAGAACAACAACAGGGTGCGAACCCCGAATAAGGCTTCCCAGAATTAGGCAAAGACACGTGGGCTGGGCTTTTTGTCCTTCCAGTCTCCAGTCCTTTCGGAGATTTGGCAAAGAAGCGAAAAAAGGAATTTTATAGGATACGTGTGCCACAGAATGGCTGCGCCCCTGGCCATGTTTCCTAGAGGCCGGTGAAAGGCCCGTTTGTTAAAGCTTCACCCAGGGACCCTGTAAAAAAGCCTTCGGAGAGCAAGAATGCCACGAGTCTGGCTGCCAAGAACAGCCGGGCCTGGGAGGCCAGAGGGTACTCTGAGCCAGCTGCCCCAGCCGCCTGCCTCCGTCAGCTTTCAAGGACAAAGGTAGAGCAGAGGCTGACAAAAACAGCTCTTGAGATGTAGGATCCACGTGTTTTTAATAAATAAAAGGAAAAGGAAATCCAAGCGACACTAAGGAGAGCTTAGTAAAAGAGCCATGAAGGCCAATCTCTGTCTTCCTTTCATTTGTCTGACCTGCATGTTAGGCCTTTTAGCCTCAGGTATCACAGATACCAGATGGATGAGATCAATTAAAGAGAGCCAAGAAGAGAACACAGCATTTTTTAAGTACCTACCATGTGCCTGGGGCTAAGCACTATACAAACATTATCTTGTGCTCTCCTCAGGACAACCACTCTTGTCCCATTTTACAGTTCAGGAAACTGAGGAAGGTGCAGATGAAGTGACTTGCCCAGGGTCACACATCTAGACAGTGCCTGAAGCTGGATTTGTACTCAGGCCCTCCAAGCCAGCAAATAGTTAGAAGGACCTACTGAGGAAGAGGCTAAGTTTCTTTTCTTTGCCCAAAGCTCTCTCTTTATGGGCTGCCACACTTCCAGAACATTTCCTCACTGCCCCTCCAATGACTAAGCAACACAAATCTACAAACCAAGGGGTCCACCTAGACCATGAGCTCTTTCTCTTCTCTCTGTTGGTAAGCACGAATCATTTAATGATGAATGAGCCACTTCCACTCAGCCTCCAGATGAAGTCTTCTACGTTTTAATTTACCCAACATTTTCATACTGTGGCCATTCTTAAGACTGCTAGAAGAAGTCCAAGCCATGTTTTTGGGAAGTGACAGCCCCAAACCACATAAGAGTTTGGTTAATGACTGTGAAAATGACCCACTGTCCAATACTAAGTTGGGAGAAGACAATCTTCTTCTTTTGCAATGATGAATAAAAGCTTCTGAAGATGCTCCAAACCCAAAAATTTGAAGACCTGTCCCGATAACATACAGTATTCGGGGGAAATCTGGGAAGACTTGGCTCATTTTTATGAAGACTGAAGAACTATTACAACTAGGTCATTAAAAATAAAGGGGTTTAAAGGCAGATTCTCCCATATCGTGGTCATGACGCTGCTCCCAGCCTGGCTCACAAATACATGATCATGATGCAAAAAAAAGGGGGGGCCCACAAGGTCCACCCCTTCTCACCCAGAGGCCCACCACTCCATGGTAGATGGACAGAGACCTCTCAGACATCTGTGGCACAAAAATAGGCCCACAGCCATCAGAGCATTAAGAGCAGCGCTTGTGGGGACAGCAAAGGATGACAAACAAAACCAGACGAGCTGCGGCACCTAATGGAGGATCACTGAGTCCTCAGAACGAGGCATATGGAAAGGACGAGGAAGCATGGGAAGGACGTTTATGAACTGATGGAAAGCGAGGTAAACACCACCAGGAAAATGGCATAAATAGTGACTATGACAATGGAAATGGAAAGAACAAAATGTAAACCATCAAAATGGAAGTTATAATGACCAAGCTGGGTCCGAGAAGATAGAGGAGAAGGCACCTCCCCCCACCGATCCAGAGTAGGAGCAGACTCTGGGCAGGGAACGGTGTGTAGGTAAATCAAGAGCTTTTTCAGCTACTAAACTTTTCGCTCCCCTTAATAAAGGATACAAGGTGGCTAGGTGAGGGACATAGTGGAAAACACAAGGGACGGCAAAACAAAACATTTCCAACTGAGACAAAAGTGGATGCTGAAACTAGCCAGGGTGGAGACCTGAGGCCTCCCGGCCACATGGGGCCCTCTGGGTCCTCAAGTGTGGCCCTCGGACCAAATCCAAACTTCACGTGTTTGGAGGCCGCAGGTCCCCGCCCTGAACAATCAAGCTGGATGACAAGTGTCAGAAAACACATTTCTCTCGAATCACACCATTATAAAATTCAAAATTAGAAGTACAACCAAGTACCTGGTTTATGTAAAGATTCAGCTACCGCATCTGCTTACCGATATCAATATATTTGGGATCCAAGGGGGTACCAATAGAGTTGCAAAGGACCAGCACAAACTGTCAGAAAAGAAAACACAATCAGACCATGTGTGTGTCTGTGGTTCAAACCCACACAGCCTCAGTCTCATAATTTGCAGGGAATGTTGATTTTTTTAATTATAGCCAAGCTAAGAAAAAGGTCTGAGATTAAAATCACTGACGAAATGGTTCGGTCAATCCAGAAATAATGCGACCCCCAACTAACGTTAAAGTGATTGAAATACCCAGGGGGGCAGGGCTGCACAATCAGCAAAGATGCTGAAAGCCCCAGCCACGAGCAATCCACATCGTTTTATTTCAGAGGAGTAAGCAGGTTTCCCAGCTGCTCACTGTCCTTGCTCTACATTCCCGCAGGATAATTTACTTAGCTTTTACTCTTAGAGCAAGACTTAAGTGACACTGACACTCTCTCTAGTGGGATATGCAGACAGGTAGATTTTATCACCATTTAGGCCTAACAAACATTTTTTATTTTCTTTTACATAGACAATGATGTTTGCAAAGGCACAATTCACTTTTCTATTGCTTAAAATAGTCTTGTTGAAATCTCAAAGTATCCTTCCCGCACCAAACTTCCTAATTGTGTAAAATAATTTCTACGACAACATAAGCCACTGATGGCTTCTGTATTTTCATCTCTAATTTGCTATCACAACGTCACTATGACGCAGTTATCAGCTGAACTCACAGGGTAATCCTTTGCCACTGTCAAAAGCTGAGCTCACATTATCGAAAGGCTGAGACATGCCCACAGGCACCCAGCCCTGCACTAAACTCTCACCTGACATCTGGAGATCTCATCTGCAAAAGGAATTCTAGCCTGGAAAAGGATCTTGGTATTTCAAGTATACTTTGGAGGCGATGATGGCGAGACCGCCCCCTTCAAAATGCCAGCAGGGAAGATATTCAGGACAGCTGGCAGCACCTAAGACTCGGAGAGCCAGCAGGAGATACCGATGCTTTCTGTCTGCCAGTGTGGGAGGACAACGTGGCCCAACCCACAGAATGGTCATTTTAGTAAAATGATGTCAGGTTTCAGGGGAAACACTTACCTGGGGATGATTCTCATCCGCCTTGGTGGCCAAAATGCAGAAGTCGCCACAGGTAGTGATGGAAATCAGGCTTTTCACATACTTCACGTATTTCTCATTGTTCTTTGTATCCCAAAAAACCACACAGTACTCTGGGCGATCGGGCCTGGTATATGCATAAACAACTGTGTTGGAACAGTAACCCCACTGGAAAGATGGAAAACAACCTGATAAGAAGAGGAGGAGTCACGGCACAGGCTGTGAATCTGGCCCAGAGGAGCTCTGGACGTCTAGGGTTGGAGGGCGGGGGGGGGACACAAAAGACACCCTCTTCAGGGACTAATGAGGGACTCAGGCTTCCAGCACTTCTCTCAAAAAAAAATACAACAGTCAAGAGAAGTTATTATGTTAACACACACACAGGGGAAATCCAGAGAGGAAAAGCTAGAAATGCCAACTAAATAAAAACATTCCTATGAAATTTCTCAATTTTGTATTTGTTAGAGAGAAGCTTCAATAGTCAAAGCCTCATCCCAAGCAGCAGAACTCGGCTGGAGAAAAGGGGTTCGGAAAAGTGGAGGTCAGCAGGATCACATGATGCAACAATGCCGCCAATACTCATTAAGTAGCCCCACATTCAAGGCCCAGCACTGAGCGCTGAGAATATGAAGGTGAAAAAGACAGTGCTCAACCTCCTGTAACCAACAGACTGCTAACGAAGGGACACAGCATGGAGCGGGGCAGCATGTAACAGTCTAGAGAAAATGTCCTGGGAAAATTTAAGGGCCCCCAACCAAAAAGGGCAGAAATCATCCACTCACCCTTTGTTACATTAAAAAGTTGCAGGTAAGCAGATTTGGAAGCTTTAAGCTATCCACACAAACCTCTTCAAAATGATGACTCAGAAACAGCTGTACTTACACCCACAAAAAGAAAACCTTGACACTAGGGGAGAAACAGATCAAACTGAAAACAAAGAGAGGATGATAAAAGCGAATGCTTCTTCTTTGAAAAGACTAACAAAATCATAAACCTTGGCTAGCCTGATTAAAAGGGAAAGGGAGGAAAATCAGACTAATGAAATTTTTAGATGAACAAGGCTTAGGCACAAAAGAGAAGAATTTTTTTTTAATTATCAGAACCTACAATACACAGTTCTATACCAGCAAAACTGAGGACATAAAAGCAATAGAAGTTTAGCCACAAAAAATATAAAATCACCAAATTAACAGAGTACCAAAGAGATATTAAACAATCTAATTTCAGAAAAGGGAAAAAAAACACCTGGTCCATATGAATTCAAAGGTTAATTCTATCAAACTTTTTAATATCCATACCATGCAAATTATTCTAAAAATTGATAAAGAAAACACTCCATCACATTGCTTTTATAAGACAAATACAGTCCTAATAGCTAAACCAGGAAAAGGATAAAACAAAGAAAGAGAACTATGTACCAGTCAATATTATCTGAAATTTTAAAAATAAAATCCTGGTCAAAAAATGATCTACCATAATAAAGACAAAAATGATTTTTAAAAAAAAGTATGTATCTAAAATCAAAAGCTAACATTTTATGGGAATGGGAAACACTGAGTTTTCTGAATAATTATAGGATTAAAGCTGTCTCCCCTTTGCATAGCTGCAGAAATGCACACAAAAGAAAGTAAAAACATAAATATAGGCCAAGAGGAGACAACATGATGCTTTACTTAGAAAACCCCAGAGAATCAGAAAACTGAGAATTTTTTTTAAAATCAATAGAAGAGTTAAATAACAGCTTCAGTAAAGTGGGTAACAAAATAAAACCATAAAGAAGGGATTATTGTACATGAGCTTCTGAACTTGTGAAACTGTAACCAGGATAATGGAATATTAGTATCACATTTTCATTTTCCAAGTGAGTTTTTTATTGCAAATACTGTTGGCTTCTGGAGTAGCATAAGTAGAATAACCAGAAAGGCCAGGGCCCTAGGCTGTCTAAATCAGGTACCAAAGCTTTGGATCTGAACTTGGCTGGCCTATGAATCACACTGAGTACTCTTAAGAGTCTCGCTACTGAATCTGCCTCCAGTGTCTCTTTGTAGAGACAAGGCTAATCCAGCAGGACACAAGATCTGAGAGGCTCCACGCACAGGCCCCACACCAAGTGGCCTGTCTGGCATAAGAGCATGGGCATGGCTAAATTCAGAAAGGCCCCTCTTCACATAATGCTGCCACTTGAGGAAGTCATATGGCCCTAGCAAGTCAATGACTTCTATCTCCTGGGGGGTGGAAGTTTTCAATGGTAAAGGCCTGTACTCACCTAAATAGCCCCAGAGAGCCTTAAAGTACTCAAGTCAAGTTCTAGAAAAAGTATCCTGAGATTCATCCTCAAAAGTCCCTTTCCTGGCTACTTTCAAAAATTAAACTTGCTCTGAATAAATAAGGAGAGAAACACTCTAAGCTGTGACAAAATACCTATTTTTAAAGTTCTTGTGATAACCATTCTTTGTACTCACCTTGTAATCGGGTCTGATATTTGCAAAATAGATGAAAGAATCAACAGCAAGACCAATCTTTAATCCACCTCCTTCCCAAGACAGTGCAGACATCTGCTTTCCAGGAACCTTCAATGTTCGCAAATGCTTAAAGAACAAATGAACAATATTTTAGACTATGTACCGATAAATCCCAATACAAATGAATACCTATAGTTTAATGGAAGTTAAAATAATTGTTAAAAAATATATTTTGTTCTAACTGATTTTACAATTGGTTTACTAAGTTTTTCCTTAAGAAAAAAAAAAAAACTTGTGTCAATACAGAAAAAGTGTGTGTCTGTGGGAAAAGAAGAAATGAATTCACCATTCATTGCTCTGTGAACTGGTCCAGCCATTAGGGAAAACTGGCAACCATGCCTGAATGGCCCCTGAACTATGACCCAGGAAGTAATACAACTACCTCTAGACCCCAAAGAGATCACTGAAGAAGAAAAGAACATCTCTGGACAAAACCTTGTGGAGCAGCAGCTCCTTCTGTAGGAGCAAAGAACTGGAAAGGCCAGGGTGCCCATCAGCTGGGGAATGGCTGAGTAAGAAAAACCTATGAATGCCATAGCATTACTGCACCCTAACAAACCACAAAGGGCCCAGTTCTCAAGACACCTGAGAAGACCTGGAGGAACAGAGGCAGTGTGACAGGAGCAGAACCAGAACACCATCACTCTATGGAGAAGCATCTTTGAAAGGGTTCAGGACTCTGATCAAGCCATGGCTATGCATGACTCCAAAGGGTCGATGATGCAGGATGCTGCCTGGCTCTCCACTAAAGGCAGAGAAGGACACCCACATTTTGGCCCAGATCCAACGGAGGAGTTTGTTCTGCTTGACTATGCACATGTTACAAGTGTCTTCCTTCCCACCTTGGGGGTGGGGTTGGAAGAGAGTGGGGAGCCACCAATAAAGTTAACAAAAAGGAGAAAGAAAAAAGAGCCATTAAAGCCTTTTCTTCAACGCATAGAAAAGAACAGAAAAAAGACCAACAGGAAACACGGACAAGCAGGACAGCTTTGAAAGTTACATGTTGAGAGCCTGCCAGCTGGCTGATAAGGGCAGAGTCCAACTCCTCTTGCTCAGCCCCAGACTCAGGTCAGGAACTTGCAGAGCTCATATCAGGTGACAGCAATCACACTTTGCCCCGATCCAATCTCCTTTGGGAGCAGGGAAAGCTTGCGGGTCCCCAGCCTGTCCCTAAGGTCCTAGAACAACACAACACTCATCACCCCAAGAAAGCAGCAGCAGGACCAGCCCAGACCTTCTCTCCAGAAGCACTCCAGAGCCCAGTCCTAACATCAAGTCTAACGTTGGGAAATAGGCTGGAAGAATGGGAAAACTAAAAAGAAGCCCACCAGAAAGAGCTATTATGGCAGCAGGGAAGCTTGAGGCACAGATCTAGAAGAAGAGAATGACTCTAAACATCTTCAAGCAAAACTTCAAGAAAAACCAGCTTGGGCACAAATTCAACTAGAATTACTGAAAGAGATGAAAGGAGTTTTTTTTAAAGAGTTTAAAACGTTATCATAAATGAAATGAAAGTGCTGGAGAAAAAAGTGGAAAAGCAATGAGAATTACTGAAGAAATAACTGGAAAGGGAATTAATTAGCAGCTGGCAACAGGAGGCACCAAACCTGCCCAAGCTACAAACTCCCTGAAAAATCAGACGGGGCCAAATAAAAGCCAATGGCTCCAAGAGACAACAACAAAGGGGAAAACAAAATCAAGAGACCAAAAAAACTTGAAGAAAATGTGAAGAATCTTATAGCGAAAACCACCAACCTGGAAAATAGATCCAGGAGAAAAAATTGAGAATCACTGAATCTGAATGCCATGTCCAAAAAAGGCACCTTTCTGAAAAAATACCCAGAGCTCTTAGAACCACACACACACACATTTCACTCAACAGTGAAATAGGAGGGAAAGAGGAGAAGGTAGTGGGCAGATCAAGGGAGGGATTAGTCCTAAGCAAAACTCCAACTCTAAAGATGTATAAAAACATTTCTAGCTCTCTTCTGTGGTGGCAAAGAATTGGAAACTGATGGAGATGCCCATCAGTTGTGTAACAGCTGAACCATTGCTATAAGAAATTATATAGAGGTTTTCAGAGAAAGCTGGGAAGACTTATATGAACTGATGTAGACAGAACTAGGAGAACCATTTTTACAGACAATATGGTAAAAGCAAACAACTTTGAAAGACTTAAGAACTCAATCTGTTTAAGGAACAAGCATGACTCCAGAGGACTCACCCCCTAGGAGAGAGGTGAAGAGCTCTGATTGCAGAATCAGACACGTTTTCTTAGACATATCCAATGTGGAAATATGTTTTACTATGACTATTCCTGTTTCTAATAGGTTTTGTTTTTCTTTCTGCTCTCAACTGGAGGAGGGGGGAGATGATGGGGTTTTGCCAATTGAAAAAATATAATATTTAAAAAGAAGTTACATAAAGAATTTATTATATGCTTAAGAATAAGTGAACTGTACATAATAAAGACTGCAATCCTCTTTTTCTGATCTCTTTTCTATATGAAACGCCTGTTTAATTTGGTGTTTGTTAAGTTCAGAGATCCAAAGTCCTCAATGTCAATTCCAATGCAAACTACACATTCTACACATTCCAAAGATTTTCCTTAATCTACCACTGCCCGGCCTAAAAGGACAACTGAAACAAAGCCCGACATGCTGGCCATCTGGGTGTGCAGCAGGGACAAGGCAGTAATGACATTGGTCATAACAACAGCTGACACCCAGCTACAAATCACTTCCTGTGGGTCCCCATTTCCCAGAGGAGCAAACAGGCCAACGGTGTCCGAGGCCACATACAAATCCAGGTGTTCGTAATCTCCCCACTTCAGCTCTGCTGCCCCTCGGAAAGGCAGGAACAGAGCCGTGGGGCACAGCAAGGGCATGGGAAAGAACTGGAGAATACCAGAACACGACACTTCAGAAAGCTATTTAAACAGTTAGTCCATTTTACACCAAAAGATCTTTTGCCAAGAGCTGCTCTTCCCATCATCGATCAGATTTTAAAGTAAAATCGACACATACCTAATGTTTTCATTAGTATTATTTATTCCATTATTAAGATTATCACAGAGAGCTGGGGAGAAAGAAGAGAACAAACAAGAATGTGGGGTCAGAAGACCAGCCTTCAATACCTGTTCTGTCACTCAGTCTCCTCAGCCATAAATGGGGTACGTGTTCCAAGCACTACCCAGCTCAGCAGTGCTTGTAAGCTAACGGGCAGTGTGGCCCAGTGAAAAGGCTCCTGCCATCGCATGTCAAGAAGCCCCAGGGGCAAATCCTATCTGTGACCCAGGCCAATAGTGGAACCTCTTGAGGAGTCAATCCTCCAGGCACTCCCACACATGGAGTTGCCTCTGCTGACAACCACAGAACTTTCATGTACTACGGATCTCCTTTCTCCCTCCCTCCCTCTCCTTAGCGTACATTTGAAAGCTTAAGGAAAAATGGGTGAAAACTAAAATCTTTTTACCTCCCCAAATGGAGTATAAAACTGCACCATGTTGATGTCTTTATCCTGAGAGATGGCCTTCTGGGAGCCAGCCACAGCCAAGACACTCCCAATATGGTTCCACTGGATACTAACGACATTCATTCCAGTATCGATCAAAACAGGGTCTAGTCGGAAAAAAATCAAAAAAGACAATGCAAAGAATTTGAGCTGGAAGGTGCTTAAAACTCATCAACCCCTACCCCTGTTTTTCAAAAGAACAGGTTATTTTTCCCCAATTATATGTAAAAACAATTTTTACATTGGTTTAAAATTTTGAGTTCCAAATTCTCTCCCTCCCCTGATCCCTCACTGAGATGGTAAGCAATCTGATACAGGTTATACATGTACAATCATGAAAAACATATTTCCACATTAGTTATTTTGTTCAAGAAAACTCAAACCAAAAAGAAAAAAGGAAGTGAAAGATAGTATACTTCAGTCTGTACTCAGACATTATCAGATCTTTGGAGGTGGATGGTACTGTTCATCATGAGTCCTTTGGGACCGTCTTGGATCACTGCATTGCTGAGAACAGCTAAGTCATTCAGAGTTGACCAATGCGCAATGTTGCTGTTGCTATGTACAACGTTCTTCTGGTTCAGTTTATATCACTCAGCCTCAGTTCATCTAAGTCTTTCCCGGTGTTTCTGAAAGCATCCTGCTTGTCATTTCTTAAAACACACTCATATGCCACAGCTTGTCCAGCCATTCCCCAATTGACGGGCATCCCCTCAACTTCCAATCCTTAGCCACCACAAAAAGAGCTGCCAGAAATACTCTTCTACAAATAGTTCTTTTTTCCTTTTTTTTAATCTCTGTGGGATACAGACCTAGCAGTGACGAGGTCGTCGGGTACGCAGAGTTTTATATCCCTTTGCCCATAATTCCAAATTGCTCTCCAGAATAGTTGAATTAGTTCATAGTTCCACAATGCATTAGTGCCCCAATTTTCCACCTCCCCTCCAACATTTATCATTTTCCTTTTCTGGCATATTAGCCAATCTGATAGGTATGAGATGGTATGTCAGAGTTGTTTTAATTTCCATTTCTCTAATCAACAGTGATTTAGAGCATTTTTTCATATGACTACAGATACCTTTGATTTCTTCATCTGAAAACTGCCTGGTCATATCCTTTGACCATTTGTCAATTGGAAAATGACTCATATTCTTATAAATTGGACTCCATTCTCTGTATATTTGAGAAAGGAGGGCTTTATCAGAGACACTTGCTGCAAAATTTTTTCCCAGTTTTCTGCTTTTCTTCTAATCTTGGCTGCACTGGTTTTGTTTGTGCAAAACCTTTTTAATTTAATATAATCTGAGTCATCCATTTTAAATTTCATAATGCTCTCTATCTCTTGTTTCATCCTAAATCCTTCTCTTATTCACAGATCTGACAGGCAATTTGCTTATGGCATCACCCTTTATGTGTAAATCATGTGCCCATTTTGACTTTATCTGAGTATGTGGTGTGAGATGTTGGTGTATGCCTAGTTTCCGCCATATTGCTTTTTCAGTTTTCCCAGCAGTTTTTGTCAAATAGTGAGTTCTTATCCCAGAAGCTGGAGTCTTGTGGTTTAACAAACACTAAATTATAACATCATTTACTACTATATATTGTATATCTAATCTATACCACTGACCCACCACTCTATTTTTTAGTCAGTACCAGATTGTTTTCATGATCACTGCTTTGTAATCTAGTTTGTGATTTGGTACTGCTAGGCCACCTTCCTTCACATTTTTTTCACCAATTCTCTTGATATCCTTGACCTTTTGTTCTTTCAGATGAATCTGTCATTATTTTTTCTAGCTCTGTAAAATAATTTTTGGGTGGTTCAACTGGTATGACACTAAATAAGTAAACTAATTTAGTCACTGATTTAGAATTGTCATTTTTATTATGTTGGCTCAGCTCAGGCCTCTCATTTTGCAGAGAAGGAAACTGAGGCCTCAGGCAGGGGCTGATTTTCCAAGGTCAAATGCTGGTTTCAGTTCCGAATCCCTCTAATACATGGCCTAAAAAACTTTTCCTCAAATCACGAGTAATTCTAAGACCCCAATTCCCAGCACCATGAAAAGAAAATGCCCTTACTTTGGTCACTCTCCTGTCTCATTATCTGGCATCTTCCATTGTCAAAGCAGATGGCAAGGCAAGGGCAGTCTGGCTCCACATAGCCTTCTGTGCCGTGGTACCAATGGATCCCAGCAATGCTGATGGCTCCAGTTACATTCACCAAACAGCTGAGCTTCATTTTCATCTAAAATAAAAGTTTAGATAGTTTGAGAAATGTCATGATTGTGCATGGTTGAGGCTATGAATCATGGAAGACCGCCCTCTCAGAGAAGCCACAACTGCAGATGACAGGCAGCCATTAGTAGGCCCAAGGGGACTCCAAAAGGACACATGCAACTGAAAAAAGAGACGGCCCTCACATGATCGGCCTGAGCCAAAATGGCCCGGGCAGCTCCAGCACTGCCCTCTACCTGTGGGATCCCAGAATGGATCTGGGCAAAAATCTGAGGCATTGGGACAAGGCAGGTTTCTACCCAAACGATTCACTGAAGAAGGACAAAGGCAAAAATAATTAAAACATTAGCATTTTAGAGTCAGAATATTACTAATGCTTCTAGTCCAGGAATAAGAAATCAGAGAGGCCACAGAGAACCTGGGCCAACACGGAAGCATAAAACAGCAACCAAATAGTCCAACCAAAGAAGTCACAGACAGGAAATTACTCATCAGCCCTTTGTGGTCAGACCAGTAACCTGTGAGGGCAAACATCAACGTGAACCAAGAAGAATGATTTTGAGGAGATGGGCACACAATAATGGCAACTCCAACACAACCTGTCTAAAAACAGATAAAAGAACAAATATTGACACAGACTGGCATCATCCCTGGTCACATCATTGGTCCCCACCACAAGGAGCACAATCTCTGCCAGCAAACACTCACTGCCCTTGCCAAGCTGTCCCGGGCACCCCCAGATCCAACCTCACCCACACTGGAAGAAAGAAGACAAGCAGCAAGATGCGACAAGGAAGGACTCAACCGGACTCAACATCATACAAAACAGGGAGGCCCATGCTAACAGCAAAACAGTGTTTAGGGTACTAAACATGCAACAATACAATCAATGTATCTAAATAAGGGAAAATGCCACAGCTTGGAAAAAATCTCGAGGCTGATTATTAATCCTGGAAGCAAGCAAAACAATGTGAATGATTACCAATCCATATGCCCATTTTCCTGTCTACCTGCACAGTGAGGGCCTCCTCAATGAAGGAGTGAGAAGGGAGCAGGTCAGCTTTCAGTAACAACATTTCCATGGAAGACCACATCATCACAGCTGATGACCAGAAGATGCAGAGGACACAAGACCCCAATATATTTTTTATTACTATAAACATTTACTTTAGTATTGTGAAACACTACATTAAAGGCTTCCCTCCAGCAGGATGTTTCCCATGCATATATCAAAATTATACAAGATTTCTTAAAAGATAAAAAAAACTTTGTTCAAAAAAGGCATCAAACAGGGACTTGTATGCTGGCCAAAGGTATCCACCACCATGACTGATGTCCAATGTAAAGTCCAAATGGGAGAGGGATGCCTCATAAAGACTGAGATCCTCCACAGGCTCCTCATTACAGATGACCATAGGCTTACTGCATCAAGCCCCAGGACATAGCAGAAGCTCCTTAGTAAAATCCACAGTCACTCAAAGGAGCCTGGCCAGATGAACCACCAAGGAAAGACCAAGGAGGTTAAGAACATCCATTGACCATGTCATGACGCCCACACAACTGCTCCAACTAACAATGGGCCATAACTAGAACCAACCAGAGGAAGGCATGCTGGGTGGGGAGGACCAGCTCAAGGAAATTGTAAAATGCTTGTAACACCAATACCCTTTCTGTGGTACTATGTGGCTGTGAATCAAGGAATACTTCAGTCTCTTAATAATTACAATTGGGAGTCACTGAACAAGCAACGGATAAGCATACAATGGGCATGAGTAGTCTGTAACTAATGAAGAACTGTATGAGAGAAGTGGCCCCAAAACTGGTATCAGAGATTTGTGACCAGAAAAGATGAGAGGGCCAGTCAATGGACAGCCCACAACCTCAAGAGATACAGAGGATGGATGCTGGCACCTTGGCTGGACTCCTGCACAGGACGAGGAAGAGTCACGCAGGATGGGACAGCGTACCCACCTTAAAGAAACCTCAACTACTCAGTGGATCTCAGATGTCTCTGAGGTAGCTCTTCCCGCCAAAGATGGCAGACCAATCTGTAGTTCTATGCCTGCCCATCCTGGAAACTACTGTCCCTGTGGCATCCCAAAATTGTCCACATGAGCTGTCCAATGTGCCAGGGGCTTTCATCACTGCCTGTGGACACTACAAGGATACTAATGGAACACACAGGCCATCCAAGGGCTATCTTTCCTTCTCATACACAGCCAGCCCATCTTCTTTTCAATCACACATTTCTGGTGTAACGTCACTCACTCTGGTTCTCCATATTTCCTTACCGATCACATGCACTAACCTTCTCCCACTGTCACGCTCCCTGTGAGTGATACTCAATATTAACGCTTTGGAGATGGCCATGTTCCACGACTCAGAGCCCTGCAACATTAGTATGATGCTGAGTGGTCTCTGGTCTAGGGAGAAGATTGGAGTGATGAAAGGAGCCTTGCAGTCTCCCCAAGTAACCTAGTCTACTTTCTTCTTGTTGCATTCTGGCCTTCATGCACTGTCCATCTACCATGTCTGTCCAAAGTACATGTGTGTGTGCACGGTGCGTGTGTGTGCGTGTGTGTGTGTGTGTGCATAGTGTGTGTGTGTGTGTGTGTGTGTGCACGGTGCGTGTGTGTGCGTGTGTGTGTGTGTGAGAGAGACAGAGAGAGAGATGAGCCTTGAAGGCTGTCCATTCAACTGCACATCTCAGTCTATACAATATGCATTCTCCATCCATGTCTCTGAGTGGACAGCAGCTAGGCCAAACTCTTTTGACTAGTCATAGCCAGAAAGCTCAGCAATGCTGGGCCCCCAGATCCACCTAAGAGTCCAAACAAAAAATACAGAAGTTATTGAAAAGGAGCTCAAATGAGGAACGCGATGCCCAGTTAAAATGCCTAAACCAATGTCATTCTCCAGAGCATCTCGTGCCAATGTTAATCATGACAGATGCCCAATCGCTACCAACAGGCAGTGTGGACCAATGCCCAAACCGCCCTGTCTAAAACCAAACATTCTCTGTAGATAAAAGCATCAGTGTCTTCAGAGTGAAAGCTTCACAGGACAACACCTATTTCCTGTCATTCTATCTTGGCCTGTTCCGTCTCATATTTAACCCAAATAAACAAGCACGGACGACCCCGTTTCAGGCCTCCAACATCCACTTTGCAGAAGGACCCTCACCGATCTCCATGCAATCCTGCGTTCACGAAGCCCCCAAACAATCTTATTAAGGCGCGGCCCTGATCGGAAATAGAGACTCGCCCAGTTAACAACAGGCCTTTGTTATTCATTAAGAGCTGAAGATGTTCCAGGCACCAGACTTGGCAATGAGGATGCAACATCGCAAATAAGACTGATTCTAGGATAAAATTTTTTTAACAGCCTCATATTTTTAAGTTCCCGACAATCTGGTTATCTGGTTACTGTCTCCCCTTATTCCCTTTCGCACACTCCACATTGGAGTCAAACTGAACTACTAAGGAACCCCCAAAACACCGTGGATCTCCCACCTCCACACAGGGCCAGAAGCTGCCTCCAGCCTGAAACGTGCCCGCTGTGAGGTGGTCTCGCAGAATGCTCTCTTTCCTGACCTCAGCAGCCTCCGGCCCCGCCATATACTTTCTCCCTATATCCCCACTCATGTTTTCCCAGGGCATTCTGGATATCACCCTCACCTCCCCATCCTCTTGTACTGACATGTGTTGAAGTCACAACCTCCCTGAGAAGGGAAGCAAGCTCCTGAGGATGGACGCCGGGATTGTCACTTCTGAATCCTTGAACTCCCAGGCCCGAGGAGAGGATCTACCATGGAGCGGGCATGTGAATCACAACATCTAGGAAGCCACCTACTCCAAAGGGTCTCTGAGCATCCCTAACACTGCAGTGAAAGCAAACGCCAGGCTGCTGGGTCACCTGGGAGAGGAGCAGGTGTGGAGCTTCCTGAGGCCTGAGAAGTCCCCAAGTGAAGGCGAGTGACCACTTGTCTGCCAGGTTGTTGAGAGGTCTCTACCTCGGGTCCTCTGCAAACCCTTCTAACCTTAAAACTCTGAGGGATGGGGCGGTCCATTCCATTTGGCCTAGCTCTTTGGCCTCACCCCTTACACCTGGCCTGAGTCTACCTGGCTGTATCCTCCCTGTTTCTGTCCACTGGGACTAAGCAAAATAGTTCAATGAGGCGTGGCCCCTGCCCTCAGGGAGTTTCGAAACAGCTACCCCACACACAGCATCCACACAACTTCCACAGGGCCTCCTCCTACCTCTGCTCACAACCCACCAGGCCAAGGCACTAAGACGCACTTCCAGGGCCCAGAAAGACTTTGGCTAAAAACCCCTTCGGGGTGTGTTCCATTTATTCATTTTGTGACTGCCTCATTTTTTAAAAAATCCCATTTCCAACTAATTAAAAAATGTTTAGCAGAAAATATTGTGAGTAAAGCCCTCCTAACCAACTGTTTAATCTTCTTATATGAAAGAAGAAGAGTGGGCATCAGCTGTCACAAATCGACAATGTCCCACCCCACCGTGAGATGGAAACTCACGATGAAATTCCCCTGGTTGTCGTAGATGTGGATCTCCCCGTTGGCCATTCCAAAGAGCAGCGTCTTACTGTCAGAGGACCATGCCACGTGGCACAGCTGGATGCCTTTCAGGTCTTTGCCCCAAATACGATTTCCTGAAACAAAAACACAAGCAAGATGTGGGCTCGGGTGACTCAGTCCCTCAGCTCCAAGTATCCAGGGCTCATTTAGAGCACCACTGACTTTGGCACCCCATGTCTGAATGGTTCAACTCAATCTAAGACATGTTTATAAAGCAACTACAAGACTGTGGACCCCACAGACAAGCAACCTGGCCTAGGAAAGACAACATGGGCCTGGGAGACAAGAATTCCTGGGTTCACACCAGCCCCACCAATGATTAGCTGTGTGACCCTGAGCAAGTCACTTAACCTTTGTGACCCAAGCAACTATCTAAGATCATAAATTAAAGACAACTTTCCAGTGTGCAAAAGAGGAGAAAGTTTTCATCCCAAAAGTTCTCTAAAGTAATAAGAAAATAGACTTTCCCTTATTTTAAAAAGTGTCCCGCCCCAGGAGATGTAAAGATATAAAGATGAGGAAGGCACAGTGCTTGCATGAAGCAAGGTTATAGTTATAGTTTTTGAGTTCATAAAACATGATTAACGTGTAAAATTGTGCTAAAAACAGTTTCCATGGATAAACCTCCAACAACGTCACATCCCCTGTAAACCCAACATTGAGGCCTCATGCCATCTAACACCTAAAAAGCTCAGACTCGCAAACTATTCCAAGTAACCCATCTGTCTGTTTCCTGTCCAGCCCCAGGAACTGGATTACCTGAAACTGAAGTGGTGGCAGAGTGTGGTTCAGAAGAGAAGGTGCTGGACTTGAGAGGCCAGAGGACCAGGGTTCCAATCCTCCCTCAGACAATGACTATCTGGGTGACGAGCCTCCGCTTCTTCCTTGGTAAAGTGGAGGCAGCACCCCCACCTCACAGGGTCCTAAGGATTGAGGGAGCGGAACCCCTCATGTCCTTTGTAAATCATCCATGCTGGGATGACTCAGTGGTACCAGACTCATGCAGCTGGAGCCTGGATGAGACAGGCTCAGCATGAAGAGAAACCACCTGTGATTTGGGGCCTTACCATCCACAGAGCCGACGATCACAGCGCCATCTTCGTACACGATACAGATTTTCTGTCCGTCGGCGTTCCAGCTCATACTCCGAACCACAGACTTATTTCTGTTGTTAATCATCTCCTCATACCAAGAGCCTGGGGTCACAAACAGAATGGGTGACGCAGCACAGCGTGACTGCCGTGTCACACGCCCTTTGCACGATGCTGAACTTGGGACACGGAAGGTGTCCCACAAAACCCCCATCGACGGACTGGCCACCCCCAAGAAGGGGAGGCTTCCCAGTCGTTATCATTTTACAAAACACCAAACAGGACAACTAAAGTGAAAATACAACTTCTATAATTATAATGACCTCAAAGCCTAACAAAGAAAACACCACAAATGATTTTTGGTTTTCATTAAAAACACAAGCTAGCTTGCTTTTGCAGAGGTAACAGCTGATTTATTTATTACGAACAATCTCTGGAACGTTTCTTCTTAATAGTTCAAGAGAAGTTAGAAAGGACAAGAACCATCTTAATGCTGGTGAGGGTAGGGTGGTGGGGGGAGATGCACTCTCATTACTGTGATGCAGGGCAAACAGCCCTGACCAGAACAGACCAGAGGGGGCTGCCGTTCACCCTGCTATACTGCGTACTGGGCTCTAGTGGAGAAATGCACGGGATGTCATATACGGACAATGGAGGCCCACTTTGTCCCATAAAGTTAAAAGATGTTTTTAATGTATTATACCTCTTCTTGGAGGTTTTCAGAAGAGACTAGGAGGAGAGAGGTGAACTAAGGGACCTCACTGATCCCTTCCAATTCCCTAAGTCCATGAAGAGAAGCTGGCCTAGAGAACTCCATGGACCCATCAAGTCTGGGGTGAGTAGCCACAACCTCAGAGTAGTGAGACCAAACACCATGCATCTGGCTCTTTCCAGTCTCCAACAAGATGGTCCCGATTCAAAAAGTGCATACAGACAGGTCTCACTTTACATAAACTCGCATTATGCAACCTCGACTTTAAGTAAAGAATTCTGAAAGAAGTCCTCGTCCCTACAAACACCCATGTGGACTTTACTGAGCAGTACTGTGCTCTCTCCCTGCTCTGGCTCCTTGGCTCCACACTCCATGGCCTCCCAGCTCCAAACCAAAGAAAAATCTAAGAAAAAAACCCTCCAAATAAAAGCTGAAGAGCGGATACACAAAGAGACCACACAGAAAGGTCGAGTCAGGGGCTTGGCTTGGGACCTCTGGCGCTTAGAGAGGAGACCTGCACTCTGCTCTGCCCACCCACCTGTGTGTCAGCCTGTGCCCTTCTTCCATCTGTCCACACTGGGTTACCATTTTGTCTGTGCCCCATCCTCTCCTGTCCCCACATCTGCCCCACAGTGTTCTTCCCCTCGGTTCCAGCTAGGCCTCCATAGCACACGGCCTCCTTGCTGCCTCTCCCCCTTCCTTTTCCACACCTGTGGGCAAATCTGCATTACATAAAAATCTCTTTCCATGTACAGAAAGCGAGGCCTGTCTATTTTGTGTCTACAACTTGTCCAATGTGACCTTCAGAGAAAAGATCTCAGGGGATTCAAATATCCTCAACATTCATTGTCTTAAAGAAATGGGACATTCAACCAAGCCACTTCTCACCCAGACCTCCAGGAGACTGAAAAGTACACGTCTGTACGGACACCAGTGGGAATTCCACTTCGGGTCCAGGCAGTAATCATGGGGGAGCCACGGAAGTAAATGTCAGATGCTGCCTTAATCTGAGCTGCTCTCTCACTTCCTGAGCAAGCCCCAACCACCTCACAGCTCTTGGGTTCAAATAGCCCCCTGCTCACTCTCTTAACTTGTATAAAAACCAGAATAGAAACACTGGCAATGGCCAGTGACTACCACCATCTAGTCATTCTCCAAGGGCACAGCAGGCAGCGATCGATAAGGAATCCTGCTCTTGGTTAAAGGCACAACACAGGAGGGAACCATTAATGGGCGATTTCTCCAGCCAAGCAGCCCCCTCCACTTTCAGGGGAAGCCTCTTTCCTTAACGTACCTTTATATAACATCCACACGATAATCAGCCCATTTTGGTCACTGGTTGTTAACTTCTGGTACTGTTCATTCCAAGTGACAACTTGAACAGACCCTAGAAAATACAGTTTATAAACTACAATTAACACTACGTAAATACCACCAAATCCTTTTCCAAAGAATTACAAAACAAATACAATATCTCGGAATCCATTTCCCCAAGCACACACCAGACTGGACTCAAGTCACTGCCAAGTGTTCCTTAGAAATAGCTGGAGCTGGCACATGTGGCTAGGCTACCCCCTGCATGGTGTCCTAATCCAACTGTCCCAGGGATGCCATCCCACTGCCAAAGTCTCCCGGGAGGGGGCTCTCTCCATATTGGTGGCAATGAAGGTCCAGCCCAGACGCAAGGGCAGGGCAGAGCTGGCAAGAGAGGAAATCTCCTCAGTCTCTCCAGTCTTTGAGGCCATGTCAAGGCTCCAGAGCCTTCTCTGAGTTTTCTTTCAAGTGCTTTGGGCTCTGCAGGCACTTCTGGTTTCCAGCTTAGAGAGGGAAAATGGATGAAGCCAACCCTTCTTCAGGAGGCCAAAGACAAAGGCCCTGGGAAGACACGAGGTGAGCTGGCAGTCTCCATCCTGTCCCTGTCCCCAGCCTGCTACATGAGAAACTGTGGGGATCTTCCCCTTGGGTGAGATCTAGGACCCTCTCATGGCTAAACTGACTTACCTCCCTCTCAGTGGGAGAGAGCCTTCATTCTGCATTGCCTGGTCTATATTGTCCCATGTATACCATCACTCATTTTCAGTCTTGCTACCCATTTGGATAAATGGGTTTCTTTAACAAAGTGAAAAGAAAACACCCTTTACCTCATTCTACCATCCTGACAATAATATGGCTTGACTGAACCTACTTCATTAGTTATTTCTTGATGAAAATGATTACCATTCCCTCCTCTAAAAGAATAGTATCACAATTCACAAGTGCGCCCTTCTTTCACTAAGAGGCAGTGTTCCTCTGACTAAAGATGCCCCAGGAGTGACATGCCATGACTCACCACTGTGGCCTTCCAGAGTCTGGTTCATGGAAAGATTGCTGGGAGCTGCCAGGCCCCTGAGTTTGGCATCATCTAAGGAAAATGAACAGACATTCAAGGAATTATAAAATCCATCAAATTTATCACAAAAGACATTTCAGAGGAAGGGAAAATGGCTTTAAATGTTTTCTTTTTCTTTTTCTGAAAAAAACCCATCACGTGGCACTTTCCATTCCCAAAACCAAGATTTACCAAGCACCTACAATGTGCCAGGCACTGGAGTAAATACAAAGTCCTGGCCCTCTCCTCTGAAGAGGGGGACAAAATCATACATAGCCCAAGTCACACCCACCATGTCTGCACCCTGAAGGAATGTGAAGATTCCAAGAAATGAAGTTGCAGAGGGAGGGCACAAAAGACATGGAGGCCCCACCCCCATAAAAGTCTTGAATCTGGAGACAGAGCAGCATGTATGTATGGGAGATACCAGAGTATGAAGGGGAGTCCTGGAAAATCCAGCTGAAGAAACGGCGCAAGCTGCACCTTAAAGGGCTTTCGAGGCCCTGTATATTCACACATAGAGATAGTTACATACAGAGTATCCCAAAAGTCTTAGTGCAATTTTAAGCTTTAATAACTTGAAAAATATAAAACTTACAAAAGACAGGATTTAAAAGGTGAGTTATTTCCATTTTTAAATACCGATGTTTCTTAGAAAAATTCAACTACTATAACTACTACCTTGTGCTAAACATCGCTGGAGTCAATTTTTTAATTTCATAAAAACTTTTATCAGCTGCTGCTCAGTGACTATAAAATCTGAATGCATAATCCTAGTCTTAAGAATATCTAAGGAACAAGGTTTAGATCCCTACTCCACAGACGGACCCCTTAAAAAAACAAATCTAATGGAGGTCAATCAAGTGACTGAGGGGGCCAACAAGAGAATCTTCTCCACTGATCCACCAGCTTGAGGAATAAAAATTTTAAACCGATTATTCAAAAATTCACAAAGCTAAATGAGCATAAATAAATTTAAATAATTACACTTTTAAATGGTGTTTTTGCCAGTTTACAGCATCTATATTTCTGAGCCTTTGGGAACACCTGGCATACGTGGACATGTCTCCAGGAGTTTTCCAGGCAGAAATACAGATCTAGTGACAGACCATGCATCTATGCCTGAGGTCAGCCCAGCCAAGACAGAGGCCCACCACTCACCTGCCCTACCTCAGGAGGGGTGGGAGCACTCAGACTGACCCAGCCATAGGAGCCAAGACTCTTAACACCAAGCTTCCCAATGGCCACCATGGGGAGGAAGGATTCGACTTTTCCATCCGGCCCCAAAGGGGAGAACCAGGAGCCACAAAACAGCCAATGTCAGTTTGATGTCGGGAAAGTCTTCCCAGCAATCAAAGCCATCTAAAGTGGGTGGGCTGCCTCAGAGAAGCAGTCTCCATCACTGGGGTTGAGGGGAGTGGATTGGGGGGGGAGGGTGGGGTGTCCAGTCAGAGACTGAATCCAGGACTGTCAGAGAAGCAGCAGACTTGGAAGCGGGGTGGAGAGGGCGGAGTCACAGCCAGGCATAGCCTACCTTGACAGTTAACATCTCTCCCCACTTTAACATCTCTGACTTAACACAAAAATTAAGTACTTTTGAAAAAGTCTCATTTTTTTTCCTTTGAAACTAAGTGCTTATATATTGTTGGATTCACTTGATATACTGGTTCTCTTGCTGAATCTTTTTTTTAATTTTTTCTGTTTTGTTTATAAGGCCTGGCTGATTGGGGTGGGGAAGGAAGGGTAGATGTGGAGACAAAAGTGATGTCAAAACAGATAGCATGAATACTTTTTAAGAGGAAAAGCAAAAACAAAGGTGTAATGGACAAAAGCTATTAATAAGTCTCATGTCAAAAACAATTCTTGGACCAAAATACAATTTACCTGTTTGTGTCTCTAATTTTAAGACTTTCAGAAGTCCATCTTCTCCACCACAAGCTATGAATCCTTGATCCTTGTTCCAGGAAATACATTTCAATTTAACATTATTGGGGATGGCGATCTGAAAGCCACAGAGAGAAAGCATGATAAATTGGGGACCACTTTTCAGAAAATATATCCCATGGAAGGGAATGGGAAATGAAGGGCAAAGTCTTCGCAGAAGAAGGCACATTGGTGGATATGGGGGAATGTGAACAGCTGACTCTAGAGTGGGCAGAGTCTACAGGGTCCCAGGATCCCACCCACTGCCAGCGGAAAGGCAGAGAGACATATTACTGCCAAATCCTAGACTCAAGTGTGGAAGCAAGATGTTCAGGATTCAAATTTACAAATAAATGAAATTAATAATACATAATTATCTAAAAATAGCTAAAGCTGATCAGGGATCTACATTTACATGCTACTAGCCAATAAAACAAAACAGTCTGTGTAAGAATTCTATCATATATCACATGTTTGTATATGCATGAATATCACAAGAAATTCACAATTTATATACGTCAAGTTAGAATTTAGTTTATTCTCACAAAACTGTTACTACTGAAATCTTGTGACCTGTAGTATCACTGTCTCCTCTTTGACAGCTGCTGGATCTAGCATCACTCAATGTAACTGCGATCTGTTTTCCTTTTCTGTGTAATAACACTCTGCTCCTAACTTAGAACATTCAATAAAACCATCGGCAGGAGGGAGGTCAATGCTAGGACCTCCCACAAAGATCTCCACACCTAAGACCAGAAGCCTTGGACCAGACCGGGATGCCTGTCACTAAAGACAGGTCATGGTCATACAGCTGTCCTCCAAAGTGAAGTTCAAACTGTTATTTGATAATTCTTTCCTCTCATATTGTTTTTAATAGACATCATCGCCAAAAACAATTCATAGTTTATCTTATTTAGCACACAGAATCACTGAATATCAAAGCTGGCAGGCTCCTTAGAAATCACAGAATTGGGAGGCAGAGACAAGATGGCGGAGTATCAGGAAGATGCACAACCAACCTTCCCAATACGAGTCCTCCACAAAGATCCAGAAAATGCCCCAGACCAAGTCCTAATTAGGAAATCCAAGGAAAAACCCCACAGTGAGTCCTATTTCCATATCAGGCCAGCATAGGGTGACAGCAAAAAGAATCTGGGGACGCTAGGGATGAGGTCTGGACAGGAGGGCACCAGATGGAGCATTCTAGAGGGCTCAGGACCAGAAGGGGCACTGCTGCTGTGCAACAGGGCAAGAAGAGGTTCCAGACCCATGTAAAGGGACCCTGGCCTGGTACAGAGCTGTTGTTCACCACCCGGTTTCAGGAGGAAAGGACCTGTGTTCAGGGGTGGCATTGCTGAGGGGTGGTCAGAGGCCTCAGCAAGTTCAGACGGAAGCAGCCCCTGAATAGCTCTCAGGAGCAGAGTAGGATTTTCATTTATGTATCTAGTCCTATGTGAAGCTGACAGGCCAATAACTAGGGCACGAATCCCAAAACAAAGGAGAGCCTACAGTTCCATCCCTCTGAACCACAGAGCTTTCCACATGGCTGAAAGTGGCTGAAACCAGGACCATTCTCCTATAACTCCAACCACGGCAAGCACACAGGTGTGTTACACACACCCAAACCCAGGTCAGGAACTTGCAGAGCTCAGACCAGAAGGGCAAAAATCAGACTTTGTCCTTAATCAGACCACTTTGGGAGCAATGAAAGCTTGCAGGTTCCCAATCTTAGCTATCCCTGAGATCCTCAAAAATATAAGACTCAATACCCTAAGAAAGCATCCAAAAGACCAAAAAGGACACAAATTCTGCCCAGGTATTCTTTTCAGCTGTGTAGAGAGTACAGCCCTAATACAAAGTGTAAAGTCAGAAAGTAAAATGGAAGAGTGAACAAACCAAGAAAGAATATCACGACAAAGAGCTATCATGGTGACAGTGATGCTCAAGAAACAAACCCAGAATTAAGAAAGACTCTAAAACATCTGAAAGCAAACCATCAAAGAAAAACACAGCTTAAGTATATTTTCAACTAGAATTCCTGAAAGAGACAAAGGCTTTTAAAAAGAGCTAAAAATTATTTTAAAAATCAAATGAGATCAATAGAAGAAGAAAAAAGAAAAGGAATAAGAGCTATGGAAGAAAGATTTTGCGGGGAAATTAACATCTTTTATTTTTCTTGCTTTTTTGGAATATGGTTACTAGGGAAATATGTTTTGAATAACTTCATATGTATAATAGGTATTGTATGTCTAACCTTCTCAATGGGTTGTGGGGGGCAGGGATAAAGGAAGGCAGAGAATTTGGAACTAAAATTTTAAAATGTAAGAAATCTTTAAAATTATTTTCCAATAAAACTATCTAAATGAAATGGACAGGTATTTGATTGGTTGTTCTTCACCAAAATAACATCACTCTGTTAGGGTCAAGGTACAGTGTAGTATATCTGCTTGTGGCTGATCAGACCAATATGAGCTCTAAAGGCTCTATCACAAATTGGGCACAAATAGTACATCTGAGCATTTGGAGTAGAGATGGCTCTAAATTTGTGAATCTCACTTTCCTTTTGAGCTACTGCAATTCTGCTTTGCTCAGAGAGCACAGCGCCTTCTTTGAGGCATACATACCATGCTGGGCGGTCCTATGCCAGTGTCTCCCATGTCTCACAATTGATTCCAAAGTTCTTCAGAGACTATGAAAGTGTCCTTGTATCCCTTCTTCTGACCACCATGTGAGTGCTTGCCCTGTGTGAGTTCTCTGTAAAGCAGTCTTTTAGGGAAGTATATATTGGACATTTGAACAATGTGGCTGGCCCATCAGAGTTGTGTTCTCTGTAGCAGAGTTTGAGCGCCTGGCAGTTTGGCTTAAAAAAGGATCTCAGTGAAGGATCCTCAAAAAAGATCCTCAGAGAAAGAATCAATAGATTGTTATCTTGTTAGATTATCTTCAGCATCTTCCTAAGACAATTCAAATGGAAGCGATTCAGTTTCCTGACATGGCACATGGAAGACTGCCCAGGTTTCACAGGCATACAACAATGAGGTCGGCACCACGGCTTTGTAGACCTCCAGTGTGGTATAAAGTCCAATACCTCTTCTCTCCCACGCTCTCCTTTGGAGTCTCCCAAACACTGAGCTGGTTCTGACAATGTATGGGTCAACCTCATCATCTAGGCTGACATCCCTGGAATGTATAATGCCAAGTGACCTTATCTACAGCATTCAAAATCTCGCCATTTGTTGTAACTGATGGTTCCACATATGGATGGCATGGTGCTGGCTGGTGGAGAATCTCTGTTTCCTTTGTGTGAATTGTCAAGCCAAAACTGGCACAAGTGGCAGAGAATCAATCCATACCCTGTTTCTTCTCAGCCCCAGAGGCTGCACTGAGTGTACAATCATCTTCAAACAAAAAATCACACACCAACTCTCTCTCTACTTTGTTCGTGGCTTGTAGTCATATGTGTGTGTGTGTATCTATCTATATATATGTATGTATACACACACGCACATAAACATGTATGTATATATGTATAGATGCGGGTATGTATATATGTGTATATGTATATACATGTATATGTATATGTGTGTATATGTGTACACACATACATATATGGAGGTATATAATATATATTTACAAAAATAAAGAATATATATTATTTACAAAAATATAGAACACCTAGGCTAACAGAACAAGAAATAGAGGCCTTAAATAAACCAATCTTAGAAAAAGAATTGAATAAGCCATAAGGGAATTCCCAAAGGATAAAAGCCTGGAACCAGAGAGACTTACAAGCAAATTTTACCAAACATTTAAAAAATAAGTAATGTTTACTTGACTATTGTGAAAATATGTATATGTAGAGCCTATATCGGATTGCATGCCATCTTGGGTAGGGAGACGGGATGAGAGGGAAGGGGAGAAAATTTGAAACTCAGAAACTTGAGGAACTGAATGTTGTAAACTAAAACTAAAAATGAATTAATTAATTTAAAAAAATAAGTAATGCCTGTATTATATGAACTGCAGGGGAAAAAATTTAAGGGAAAAGAAGAGGGTCCTACCAAATTCCTTCTATCATATAAATATGGTCTTGATATCAAAACTATGGAGAGTCAAAACAGGGAAAGGAAATTACAGTCCAGTATCCCTAACCAACATTAATTCAAACATTTTAAATAAAACTTTAACAAGGAGACCAAAGCCACAACATAGCACAAAAATTATCTACTATAACCACATTAGATTTGTGCACAGGATGCAGGGCTGATTCAAAATTAGAGAAACTATAAACATAGTTGACCCATTAATAACAAAAACAAAAATCATATGGTTTTGTCAATGCAGGAAAATCTTCTGACAAGATACAATACCCATCCCTGTTAAAAACTCTAGAAAGCACAGAAATAAACAGATTTTTTCTTACTATAATGAGTAGTATCTATCTAAAACTAACAACCAACATTACTTATAACGAGGATAAACACAAGAGATTTCCAGGAAGATCAGGGATAATAAAAGCAAGGCTGCCCATTACCACCATTTCTATTCAATACAACACTAAATATATGCTAGCTATAGCTATAAAACAAGAAAAAGAAATTAAGGCATAACTATAGACAAAGAGGAATAGTTATTACTTTTTGCAGACAATGCGGTGATTTACTTAAAGAACTCCAGACAGTCAACTAAGAAAGTAATTGAGATGACAGAATTGTAGGACATTAAATAATGACACATAAGTTGTCAGTATTTTTATATTTTACCACAACAATATATATGGTAATATATACTACATATTTTATATATTACCCCAAAAAACCAGTAGGAAGGAATAAAAGGGAAATTCCATTTAAAATATCTACAGAAAATATAAAATAACTGATAATCTCACCTGCCAAGACACATACAGGACTATACTATAAAACAAATGTAAAAACATCTAAACAACTGGAGAAATCATGCGTAGGCCAACCCATAATAAAAATGACAATACTAACCTAATACTAATTAACCTAAGTTAATTTACTTATTCAGTGCTTTACCAATCAAACTTCCAAAGGATTACTTTATAGGGCTAGGGGAAAAAAAATAACAAAATTCGTCTGGAGGAAGAAAAGGTCAAGAATTTCCATAAGCAGGAATTTGCTGTAATGAGCTCCAACTAACTTCCTAGAGTGGACTGTTAAATTTGTAGTGAAAGCATTCACATTTCAGAAATTAGACATCACTAAGCCAAGGCTTGCTTTATTGATTGTCTAGACTCAAGAAAGAATTACTAATCAAATTAAACTTAAATCTGTGCATCCTTTTTTCTTCCATAGATGCTGATTGTTAAACATTTACCAGTACATCCCATCCTGCTCTATAAACACAGAAGGCTCTAGAAATGGCATCATCACCCTACTGAAGGCCAACCATCACCACCATCACCACTACCATCACCACTGCCTTTTATACTGCACTTTAAGGTCTGCCAAGTCTTTAATACCCATTATCTCATTTGGGCAGGATAAACCCCTCTATGTAAATACTGAAAAACCCACGTGTCCCAAACAATATTCAGCAGCAGTGATCAGCCATGCAACGTGGCCATAGCTCATGCTAGGGAGGTCCATCAGTGGAATGTGTTGGGTACATTAGACACAAAAGCAAATGAGCCCAGTAGCCAAGTGTTTGATAAAGCCAAAGATGCCAGCTACTGGGGCAAGGATTCACCATACATGACAAAAACTTTGGGGAAAATTGGGAAGCAGTCCCACAGAAATGAGGTATAAGCCAACCTGCCTCCAAGTACCCCCAAATCATCATAAAGTTGATGACGTCATAAACAAATCAGAGGAGCAGGGAAGAAATTACCTGTCAGAACAATAGGAGAAGAGTCTGTGACCAAACAAAGAGGAACCCAGAAGGTAAGGTGGATAATTTTGATTACATAAAATTTATGGGGTTTTTTCACCAACAAAAACAATGCAGCTAAAATTAGAAAAGAAGCAGATAAATGGGGGGAAAGTTTTTGCTGGAGGATTCTAATAAATGTCTCACTTCTAAGATACACAGGGAACTGATTCAAATGTATAAAATAATAAGAGGAATTCTCCAACTGATAAATGGTTAAAGGTAATGAACAGGCAATCTTCAGAGGAAAAAAATCCAAGCTATCAAGAGCCATGTGAACAGAATGCTCTAAATGACTAATAATTTAAGAAATGCAAATTCAAACGACCCTGAGCCACCACCTGACAACCATCATATTATAGAAGCTGACAAAAACGGATAATGACAAATGCGGGCAGGGAAGCGGGTGATGGGCTGGTGGAGTAGTGACCTGGTGCAACCATTCTGGAAGCAGACAGAAACACCCCCCCTCCCCCAGCAGCTCCTGCCATAGTCCAGGCATGAAGTGATAAAGGTCTGCATCAGGGTGGGGCTGCATAAGAGGAGGGAAGCGGCTTGTCCAAGAGATGCTGCGGAGGGGAAACTAACCAGCCTCGGTACCAAGAGATGCTGCGGAGGGGAAACTGACCAGCCTTGGTACCAAGAAATGCTGAGGAGGGGAAACTGACCAGCCTTGGTACCAAGAGATACTGCGGAGGGGAAACTGACCAGCCTTGGTACCTACTGGATGAAGGGGGTAGGGGAGAGTGAGGAGCCCAGGATGGCTCCTAGGGTGTGAGCCTGAGGGCCAGGGAGGATGGGGGGGCCCTCCACAGTAATAGAGATGGGGGGGGGGGGG
>CM053625.1:326403116-326428666 GCA_028646595.1 Phalanger gymnotis | reverse complement strand
TCCTTCAGTGCCAACCCCATAATTTATGGAGAAGGAAACAGGCCCAGAAGTGTTAAGTGACTTGGTAAGGGTCTGAGGCAGGACCAGAGGGACCGTAGCGGTTATCTTGTCTGCCATTTTGCAGATGAGGAAGTAGAGGCAGATAGCAGTTGTGGCTCTTGGCCCACAGGAGGAGGTAGCGCAGCTCCACGGCCTGTGATTTCTTCAGGCAGAGAGCTGCCTGGGCTGGGGTGGGAGGTGGTGGGGGAGTCACAAAGCCAGGACTCTTGAGGTCAGCCCTTGGCCCACTCTAACTTCTCTGGCCTTTGGAGTAACCTGAGTGCATCCTGTGGACTGTCTGCAGTTATCATCTCTCCCCACCCATGACCACCCCACCTCCTTGTAGCATGTATCCTGGATACACATGGTCTCTGTGTCCCCTCCTCATGTGTAACAGCGTTACTTGCAGTTACTGTGGCTGTGTAAAGCCAATAACACCAGCACACAGGAGGGCTGCTAGCACAGGTTCTTTGATCTGCTTTTCTAAGGAAAGTGACTTTAAGGGGTTTACAATCTCACTTTAATTAAACATACATATATCATTTACTTAGTTCAGGGGAAAAAGTCAGCCCCTGAACTTCAGAGAAAACAAACAGAAATTACAAGCAGGAATTATATAAACAGAGCAAATAACACAAGTCAGTAGACAGAGCTTCTAACTGTCCATAGTAATACATACATACATAGTTATCAGAGAGAGAAACACCAACATCTGGGTTTTCAAGGTGGGTGGGGGGGTCTCCTTAATGGCTACCCAGGGTCTCATCTGGCCAAATCACACAAATGCTCTTCCCCTGAGCAAGTCCCCAAAGCAAAATGCTTCTTCAGGGTCAGAGGGCATCACAGCCATGTGACTCAATCTCATGTGACTTAAGCAGGTCATCAAAGACTCTTGATTCAATGAAAGACTCAATGAAAGGCACTTGATTGTCTTAGTGGTGAGAAGCCCTCCAAAAGGAGAAACAGCAAAAGGTCCCACTTTGCTTACCATTACATCATGGACCTCTCCACAGAAGACCCGGCCAGGCTTGAGGTGTCTTGAGTCTGCACTGAGTTCCAGTCTGGCTATGTCAGCAGTCTCATCAGTCAGTTAATAAGCATTTATTAAGTGCCTACTATGTGCTGGGTGCTATGCTAAGCACTGGCAAAAGTCTCTGCCCTCAAGGGGCTTAGAATCTAATGAGGGAGACTGTGCAAACAAGGATATACAAAGCAAATCATGTACAGGATGAATAGGAAGTGAACAGAGTGAAGGCACTGGAATGAAGAGGGGCTGGGAGAGGCATCCTGCGGAAGGCAGGGTTTTAGTTGGGACATGAAGGAAGCCAGGGAGGCCAGGAGGCAGAGATGAGGAAAGACGTTCAACGAAGGAAAAAGTTCTGATCAAGCCCAGCCAATGCTAAATGATGGCAAAGATGCTGTCTTGAGGCTGCTCCAAGGAGGGGGTGGCAGCAAGACTGAGTCTGCCCAGCCAGGCCTCCACCTCCTTCCCAACATCTTTCACCAGCTGCCTGGAGTCAGGGGCCACAGCTTCCTACATTTCTCTTCTCCGGGCCCCAGTGGACACCTGGCACATTAGTCCTTGATCTGTATTGTTTTTTCTTATAGTTAGCTCTCTCCCTCTCCCTCCCTCCCTCCTGTTCCCCCACTCCCAGCTTCAAGCAGCTTTGGGAGCCCCAGGGTCTGAGGCTGGCGTACAGGGGGTCTGGGCCCTGGGCTCATCATTTCACTGCAGCAGAAGGAACCTAGCCCACCAGCATCCTGGGCAGCCCTGCCATGGCCTGTGAAACCAGGGTTTAAACCCAACACCTCTCATCATTTACAGGATACCCCCCCCAATTCTTATACTTAAAGGTCTTATCCATCTGGGATAGGAGTGGGGTGTGTGTGTGGGGGGCAGTGCAGGAAGGGCCCAGGGCCCTGACTGCTAGGGAAGCTGGGTCAGAAGGACCTCAGAGACCAAGTCCAAGCCTCTTCCGTTATGGTTGAGGACATTGAATAGAGGGGAAGGGAATCATCTCAGGGTCACTCAGGCTTGGGCCCAAATGTTCTCTCCCCACTGCTGCCTCCACTCAGGTTTACACCACAGGGACCCCACTGCCTGATGACAGCCAGCCTCACCTAATATAAAGGAACCCCCTCTATTCTCATTCCCTTGTGTTTTAGGGTCCCAAAGAAGGGAAGGGACTAGCTCATCCCCACATCCACTGCTTCTCTCTCCCCACCCCAATCTGGCTCCCTCCCCAGGTGAGCAACAGAGAGGCAGGCAGCCATCACTGCTACCCAGAGGAACGGATGGGATGGGGACTTGATGACAAGAGCCATCTATAGCAGGAAGGGAAGGAAAGGACCTGGGATCTGTCTCCTACTCCTAGGTTATAGAAGGGAGGGCTGCCAGGTTCATTTAGAGAGTAGGGGGAGGGAAGCACTAGCTCTGGCCCCCAAAGATGGCCACTTTTGGCCCATGCTTTTGAACAAGCTGTAGCTCAGTCTTGCTGCCTGCCCTCTGAGAGGTTGGATTAGTCAAACACCAAGCAGCTAGTGAGTTTTCATTCACTTTTCCCAGCTCAAGCAGCTGAGAAATGTCGCTTTGTTTGGGATGGTTTCAAGAACCCGATGTATTCCTATCTCTCTTGCCCCACAGTCTAAGCCTCGACTGCTTCCCAGGCCTGCGCAAGCCTTATCAGCTCCTGTGCCCCAAAGCTGCTCTCCTGATTTTATTTCAGGCCAGAAGTGATCTCTCCAATTCCACACAATCCCCATCAGGGTTAGACTGTGTAAATGACTTGCCCAGGGTCACACAGCCAGTGGGTGGCAGTCTTCTTGGCTTTGGGTCAGCTGCTGCACCTACTTGCTTTGGTTCCTCTTTCTCTAAACCACATTGCCTCAAGACATATAAGCCAATAGTGGTCTGGGCCCACTGCCTTCCTGCCACAGGAAGGGCCGACTTGTTCTGATCTTCTCACCCACTGTCCTTGGGCACCAGCAGGTTGGTAGCTGGGTGGGAGCATCCCTGCCTGCCTCCCGTGAGAAAACTGCCTACACTTCAGCCTTTTGCCTCCATTTCCCACAGGCGCTTCTGATTGACCGAGGGGATCGGCATAGCTTTTTACTGCAAGGGGCAGCCCTAAGGGCTAGGCAGAGAGGGACCGAGGCGTGGACATCTGGGAAAGCAGAGCTGCTGACACTTGGATTAAAAAGATTTTATTTTTTCCTTCTGACAGTCATTGTCATTACAGGCATCCTCCTCCCTTTGTAGAGGATGAGGAAGGCCAGGACCGTGACAAGGACTCCGATAGCCAGCCAGAACCAGGCCTGGTAGAAGAAGCTATTCTCTGCAAGAAAAAGACAGCCTCATCTCTCACCCGTCCCTGGACTCCAGCATCTCTGCTTAGCCCCATCCCAGGTGTGGATCACTGCTTAGGGCCTGCCTTCCCCTCCCTGTACCCTATCCCCAGCAGGGCACCTGCTTGCTCTTTATACCTTGTGGTTAGCCTCCCTGACTCTGGGCCACTGGACCCAAGCTTGGGTGCCATTTCCTGATTCCTAACCAGACCACTCAGGAAGAAAGGAAGAACACCAGATGCCAGATCACGGGCCCTTCTGGACACCTGATAAAGTTCCTTCTCCTTTAGGGAGCCAAGCTGCTGGTTGCCCCTGCCTGTGTGAGGCCTGACAGACCAGTATTTTGGGGCATGCTCCAGTGCTCACCTTGCCTTGCAGGCTCCCCCTCCCCAGCAGGAAGCCCTTCAGGAGCCTTGAACACGATGGGGCCGATGGATGTGTAGCCTAGTTCAGAAAGCCCATCTAAAGGGCCAAACACAGTTTGGAGATGTCAGCGCTCCCCTCACAGAAAAAGCAAAGCTTTCCTCCACATGGGTCCTGGGAGGACTTAAATTGTCCCCATTTTCCAGACCTCAGACTAAGTCTTGCTTGAGGTGACACAGCCAGAATTGGAGGGCAGAGGGAGAAAGAATATGTCACTCTGGGAGGGATGGGGCCTGAATCTGATTTTATTGGCGTAGGAACCTCCCAGGAGAGGGGTCTCTTTCTCCCAGTGCAAGGTGGCACCTTCTCTGCCACTTACAGTATCAGAGTTGTCTTGAGCTGGACCAGAGGCAGGGCTTGAAAAGGCTAGCTCCCTGCCCATTAGGCCACATTGCCCCTTAGGACTCCCAGCCTACATATTAGCCCTCCACATTTTTCCCCAACACAGTCACTTACCCACTTCCTCCTGTCCAGGGGGACACTGGCCTCCACAAGGAGGTTGGTCGTGGTGGGCAGACGCTCCAGGGCACACCAGGATCAGGCAGTGTAGATATACCTGAAGAACAGACAAATGCACAGACAGCCTCAAGCCTGAACCTCTGAAAGAGATAGGGGAGCCCCAGCAGCTCTTCTGCAGTGTGCCCCAGGGCAGGGCCTCAGCTGCCATCCATTCCAGCCAAGCTTCCCTTTGAGGAACTCGAGGCCCAGTCAGGTCCCAACTCCCAGCCTGGCCCCATCCCTTCCTTGCAACCACAAGGTACCCCCTGCTCCGGCTGCTCTGCTTCCACCTGGGGGCAGAAGCCTTCCCACTGCCTGAGTGCTGGCCTTGGGAGTGAGGGAGACCCGAATTAGAATCCTGCCCCAGACCCAGACTAGTTGTGTGATCCTAGAGAAGTCTGTGCCTCAGTTTCCTCATCTGCAAAAGCGAGGAGAAGGATGTCCATCTCGTGGGGTTTTGGTAAGAACCAAACATCATCTATAAGGTGCTTTGCAAACTTCAAGTGTTCTGTAAATGCAATTAGTATTTGTCAGAAGCCAGCCTCTGCAGAGTCGGGGTAGCATTGCAGGCGTCCTGTGATCTCGTCCCAGCGGCTCTGCCCTCACATGGCTCTGGCTCCTTTCCTCCTGGTCATCCCCACCCCTCCCCTCCCTCCCTGGCATCCAATGCTGTCCCAACTCCTCTCAGACATTGACTAGTGAGAGAGTTCCTGGTCTGGAGCCCTTCTAGGCAAGGCTCATGTCACTAAATGTGCATGCTTGGGGTGCCATTGGTGCCTGATGCACACATTATGCTCCCACTGTTTGCCTGGACCGGGTGCCATGCTCAGTGCTGGGGACACTGATGCAGACTGAGGAGCCTTCTGTCCTCCAGCACTGTACCATCTAACAGAGTTGGAGTGGGCTGGACGGACGGAAAAAAGGATAGAGAGATGGCATCCTCCTAATGGAAGCCTTTAGATAGATAGGTCTTTAAGATTTGTGATTTAAGATTCTCATTTGAGCCTCCACAACCCTGGGAGGGAAGGGGTGTTATTGTCCTCATTGAGGCACAGAGGGGCTTGCTCAGGATCACAGCTGTCTGAGGCAGGATTTGAATTCAGCTCTTCCTTTCTGTCACTCTTGCCCTCTCTGCACTGGGCCTTCTAGCTGGCTTCCCCATCTGTCTACCTCAGAGTAGGCTGGTCTGGCTCCTCAAAGCTGCCCAACCCTGAGGGAGGGGTGCCTGGTGCCAGGAGACACTGGGAGGTCTTGGGAGATGGGGCTGCCGTGAATTTGTTCCTTCACGGAGGAAGCAGCCTGCCTCGACCTTTCCAGAAAGTGACCTGTTGTCTGCAAGAGAGGCTTCCTGTATAGCTGGACCCAAGCCTCACGTGTCCGAGCACCCAGTAGGTCAGAGTCCTGGCCTCACATGCCCCAGAACCCAGTAGAGCCAGGCCCCAGCTTCGCGTGCCCCAGAATCCAGCAGGCTCTCAAGCACGTGTGTCTGGGGATCCAACGCCTCCTATCAAGTGGCACCAGCCTAGAACCTTGGCCCTGAGCTGCCTGAGGGCCCGGGCCAGGGCGGAGTCTTGCTCACCTCCCCAGGTGCAGGCCTCGTGTGTCTCACCATCAACCTCTTGACAAGGCTAGGACTCCTGACCCGCTCGCTCTTGTCCACCGGGCAGAAGTCTGCGGAAATCTCACTGTTCTTTTGCTCACACCTGGGAAAGAAAGCAGACCAACCAATGGGGACATGTGCCACAGACACACCTGGCACAGGGAGCTTCCTTCCCCCCATCATCCATCTTGTCTGGTAACGCAGACAGTTGAGGGGCAGGGGCCTTAGACCCTGGCCTGGCAGGAACTGGTAGGAGCAGCTAGAACCAGATTCAGGTTTGACATCAGCCAAAACCTCCCCACAGGAGGAGCTCTTCCAGTGTGGAACAGGCTGTCCAATGTGAGCTTCCCTTCTCTGATGGGTTTCACACAGAGCCCACATATCGCCCTGTTGGCCATGTGGGACAAGGGCATTTTGTTCAAGGCGATTTGGACCATTTGGTCTCCAAGCCTCTTCCAGCTCTGAGTTTGAGGGTCTATTAACTGTTATGAGAAAGAGGGAAGGCAGAGACTAATCCCATTTTATAAATCAGGAAACAGGCCAAAAAAATTCTATAGGAAACCTGGTTAAGGAACAGGTCTTTAACCTCCTGAAGTTTAGATAGAGATGGACCGGAGGAGTGCCCCTCCCTGCTCAGATTCCTGTGTAGGGAGCAGCTGGTGTGCGTGTGTGCGCGCGCCTGCACGTGCGTGTGTACTCCCATGCAGCGAATGGGTCTGTAGCTGCTAGTTGGGGATGGTCGCCTCCATCTCCCGTCCTCAGAGAGGGCAGGGATTCAGAGCTGAAAGCCCAGCATCCTCCTCCCACCCAGGACCAGTCAAAGGACTTGCCTGTTGATGACCACATTCCACTGAGGCTGGCTGTCAAATTCAGGAGACCTCGACATCCAGCACTCGTCCAGAAGGAGCTCTGTGGGGGCACCCTCAGAGTTCATCAATTCCACCTCAAAGAACAGGGGCTCGGACAACTGTTTGATAGCAATGGCATCTCGCTCATAGAATTCTGAGAACGTGGGACCTTGGAGAAGGAAAGCCACCTGTCAGTGAGTGAGTAGTGGGGACTGGGAGCTGGAGTAAATGAGAGCTGGAGTTTGAACCCAGGCCCCGACACCAGGCTGAAGGTGTCCTGACCCTCACCACCTGGCTCCCGTGGCACAATCTTACCTTTCGATAGTCTCGACTGTATCTCCAGCATTTGTCTGGCTCTCCTGGGCCCTATGGAGAGAGAGGGAAGGAGGGCTGCCAGCTCCAGGGCCAGAGCAGAGTAACAAGAAGATGCCCCCTCCTCCCTGGTCACCCACCTCGCATGTGAGCCTGCTGTACCATTGTCCCATCACCGTAGGGGAGGAGGGGCCTGCCCTGGGGCTGGCTCCCCAGCCTCACCACCTGGGTCAGTGTCTCCTCAGCATGGTAGTAGCAGAGCAGTGTTAGCCTGGGACAGGAAGGGAGAGGCCCTTGAGGTTACTTGTGTGCTGTGCTGGTCTCCCTGCACCTGGGGCACGTGGAGGGGGACTGTGAGCCAGGCCAGTGTTGGCCCTGGGCACCCCAGGTCACTCTGCCCCCCTCTATGAGAATCCAGCAGCCAGAGTCTACAGAGCTCTCCTTAGATCTATCCCCATGCTCTGGGACATTATACACGCTAGACCTCTGGAGACACGGTTGTGGACCGGCTGATGAAGCCGGCAGGCTTGATGGTGGAATGTTTACCTCTACCTCAATCACACTGGGTGTGATCTCTGCCTTAGTTTTAATTGTGCCCATCCTCGTCTAAGCTAGAGAAGACCTCAGGGTGAGAAAGGATGAGGGATGTTTCCTTACAGGAGCTCCCACCTCATGGTGATGGTGATGGAGACAGCAAAGTGTGTGTTTGTTATACTTGAAGGGTCTACAAAGTGCTAATATAGGATAGAGAACATAACATCTATAATATCCCCATTTTGCATATGGGGAAAGGACTGAAAGGCTAAAAGCCTGCCCAGAGTCACACAGCTGGTAAGTGTCTGGGGTAGGATTGGAACTCAGGTCTTCCCAATTGAAAGCTCTGTCCACTGAGCTGCCCTAGCAGGGAAGCTCTTAGGATTGCCATCTCCTCACCCCCCACCAAATGGGAGAGGAAAAAAAAACACTATAATTTCATTAGTGTAAAGGTACTCCCAGGGTGAAGCTTCCTCCCAGAATATTTCGGCTATTCTTAGAGGGGTCTTCCAGACCTCTGAGAGGTACCCGGGGCACGTGCTCATAGTCACCCAGCAGGCGAGTGTTAGAACTCAGGTTTTAGGAGCCCAGGCCCCCTCAAAGCCCGGGCCGGGGTCCTTGGTCTCCTGCTCTGCAGAAGGGAGACAAAGTGCTCAAACAGGAGAGAAGCTGGGAGTTCCAGCAGAGACTTGAGAACCAGTTTCGCCCAAGCCTCAAAGGCCACTTTTCCAAACTTTGTGTCTTGGACAACAAGGAAAGTGGCAGCAGATGGTTCTCTTTTGCAGATGGACCCCACAGGTCCCAGACACAAGGACTTGGGAGCAGACTAGCTTTGCCACGAGTGTCCCTGTGATGCTCAGAGGGAGGCCCCAAGTCTGAGCCAGGAGGCTTCCGTCTTACCTGTACTCTGGATCTCTGGTAATTGTGGGCACGCCTCTTTGAGGCAAGGCCTCTCTCCCATAGATGATCTCATTTTCATAGACCAGATGGCCACCTTCAATCTGAATGAGCAGAGTTAGCTTAGGATGAGAGCAAATTGGAAGAACCCTTAGGGACATCAAATCTAATCCCATTATTTGAGATTTAGGGAAACGAGAACTGAAGGGGGCCCAGCTGGTTCCAGAACCAGGCCCAACCCCAGTTCAAGGCTTTTTCTGTTGCACTATGCTAGCAGTAACAGAGTCAAAATGGAAGAGGCATAAATGGGAAAGATGGCAGAACTGTCAGCCTTACCCTCACAGAGGTCCCGCAGTTGGTGATGTGAAACCAGAAGAAGGACTGGTCCTGGCTGGATTCTCGGGGTTTGCAAGTGTGGTCTTTGAGTGTGGCCTTGCCCATGTCAATGGAAGGGTCAGTCCCCATAAAGGCAGATACAGCTATGGTCCCATTGGGGAAACACACTAAAGTAAAGAGAATCATCCCTTTATGTCTCATCCTGGGTCCATGGGCTGCATGTGCTTGTACCTGGGGGAACCTATGGACCAGGACTGGTTTTGATTTATGTTGCTCCTGTGATGGAGCTGGCATCCCTACTCCAACCTCTGCCCACTCAGACCTGGTGTATTTACAATTGTATTTACAATTTTGGCTTGCGTGTATAAGCAGGGATCGTAGCTGCAAAACTAATTTAAAAGGGTCTTGATGACCCAGGGCTGCACTTGAGGGTTGGAGCCAAAACTAAATTGGTTCACAGTCTTGCCACGTTACCCTCAGAGTCCATGGAGACAAGTTCTCCTAGAGTTTGGTCAGGCTAGGAATGATCTAGCCACAGAAGAGGCAGGTTTACTGCCATGGTTGGATGGAAAATGGAGTGAATTTAGAGATGACAGAACCAAGATGGTGCTGACTAAGGCCCTTGAAGGGAAGAGAAGCAGGAAAAAGCAGGGACCTGAACCATACACCTGCCCAGGGAACTTGAGGGGACAAGTCTAGCTTGGTGCGTGGAGAAGAAAGCAAGCTGGGCCCAAGTCTTGCCTACTTACCAATGAAGTCTGAAGACACTTGGTAGTCACAGCTGACTGAAAAGATATCCAAAGTCTCCAGTGTGTCTGCTTTCTTCAATGCAATATCAAGCCTTGCCTGGATACCCTCAAGGCTGACATCCTGAAAGTCACCACAGAAGCTGGTCATAGCAGAGTCTTTATGGGGGACAGTGAAGGGCAGGTGTGCTTACCTGGTCCTGTATCTGCATAGCTGAGGACTATGGAGCAGCAGAGGCAGCATTTCCTAGGAAGGCTTCACAGGCTAGTCAATCCTTCTGAGCTCCAAGGCCCAAGGATGCTGGGCTCACAGGTCTCTCCCAATTCATCTTAGAATGAAAATTCCCTCTACAACATCTGACAAGTTGATATCCAGCCATTGCTGGAAGACAGGGAGCTCACTAATGTCCAACACTGCCTGCTCTACTTCTCAATCATTTCCCTTTACATCTTGATTTTCCTTCCTGTGTCTTCTATCCATTTTTCCCGGTTCTTCCTTCTATAGGACAGCCCTTCACACACCTGAAGACAGCCAGTGTCTCCTCCAACTCTTTTCATGGCCACACTTCCCTAATTCCTTCAACCAACCCACATATAGCATGAGCTTGAAGCTAGCCTGTCTTCCCAGGTGCTCTCCAGTCCTGAAAGTGGGATGTCTAGAGCTGCATCCAACCCTTAGTTATAGTCTGATCAGGGTAGACAAGACGTGTGCCTGGCGCCCCCTTCTGGGACTCTGCAGTGCAGCCCAGGACCAGGTCCACTTTGTCAGAGCTTGGTGCCCACTAACACCAAGACCTTTTCCAGACCAGCTGTTTTCTGTTCTTACATGTGCCATCCTGTATGGAGGAAGTAAAGGTTTGGGATTCCAAGCACATGGCTCAGTGAACCCGATGAAATTTTGCCGTTATTGATTTGGCCCAGTGTTCTAGCTTGTTAAGAGTTTCCTTTTCCTTTCTCCCCTTTTTAAGATAAAGGTCAGTGTTTTATAGTTAGCCCTTCAAGCTTTGAATCACTTGTAGAGTTATTTAGCATGCCATCTGTTCCTTTCTCCAAGTCACTGAGAAAAAATAGGAAAAGACCTGAAGCTCTGGGATGCTAGAGACCTTCTTCCAATATGGCAAACCATCAGCTATGACTCTGGGTTTGGCCATTCAGCCAATGTCAAATAAAGCTTCAACGTATTCTCCCTTGGCTCACATCTTTCCACCTAGTCCAAAGGGTTAACAGAAGATTTTAATCGTGTTTAGCTAGAATTTATGCAAATTTATTAACATTCCCTAAAACTCATCTGGTAACTAAAAAAAGAAAAAGAAAAAAAAGGAAGTGTCTGGCATGGCCTTTTTTGCTAAAATGGTGCTGGTCATTATGACCGCGATTCCCCTTTTCTACCTCTTCATTGACTAAATACCCCTTCAGTTGCTCTGTGCTAGAGTCATCATATCATGCTGCCCATGCATGACTTTGGGATCTCTGTACCTCCCAGACAGGCAGAGAGTAGACAGACCCCGTAAGGGCCCTCAGTGTTAGCACGAGGATGTCTGGGAACATCCCATTAAAGCCCTGTGCTTTAATCAGCGTGGGCTCCGTCAGTTCAGATCCTCCTCCTCCCATGGCTTAATACTTTATCAAAGCTATTGCCAAGGCTTGTCAATTTCACCCTTGCCACAAATTTTGAACACGCTCCCTCCTTTCCTCTGGCGCTGCCTCCACCCTGGTGCAGACTTCCATCCCCTCACACCTGGATCATGGCAATAGCTGCTGGGGTGGTGGTGGGGGGTGGTGGGTCTGTCTGCCTCAGGTCTCTTCCCCACTCTAGTCCATCCTCTATTCGGTCACTAAAGTGATCTCCCTTAGATGTGGGCATGATCATGTCACCCCCTACTCCAACTGCAGGGGCTCCCGGTTGCCTCCAGGATCACTACAAAATGCTGTTTGGCATTCCAAGCTCTTTACAACCTGCTCCCCCCTCCCCTTCCCAGTCTTTTCTCATCTCGCTCCCCAGCACGGTCTCTCATCTCCTGGCCGTTCTTCAAACAAGAACCTCCATCTTGGGTCTGGGCATTTTTTCTGATTTTTCCCTCAAGCCTGGAATACTCTAACTCCTCTGCCCTGACTACTGAGCTCCTTGGCTTCCTTTAAGTCCTCACTAAGCCCCCACCTTCTATAGGAAGCCTTCCCCAATGCTCTTCATTCCAGTGACTTCCCTTGGTTAGTTATCTCTTATTTATCCTAGATAAAGGCTTTTATTAGATCAATTGTAAGCACCTTGAGGCAGTGCCTGGCATGCCATAGGCACTTAATAAATGTTTGGTTGATTTGGTTGATAAGACTTAAGATCCTGAAAATCAGTCTGAGACAGACTTTTGAGGCCATTTCATCTAGCTTCCTCAATTTATGGCAGAGAAAATGGAAGTCTTAGGACATAGGTGACTTGCCCGAGGTTCCCCAGATAGCTCAGACTCAAGCCGGCCTCCTCTGAAGAACTTCCCTCACGAGGAGTCTGGAGTATTAGATTAGACACATCTTTCCTTCTCTGGGCCTCAGTCAGGCCTTCTGAGACGTGATAGTCTAGAAGTGTCCAGGTGGTCCAAAGTTCTTTCAGGCTGAGGTAGACACTGCTGCTAACAGCAAGGAAGCCAAAGCACAGAGGGTCTCTATGGACTGCCCGGGGCCACACAGTGTAGGAGAGCCCAAGCTCCAGCTCTTCACGTCTATTCTAGAAGCAGCCAGGTAGGGCAGTGGATAGAACAGTGGACTGAAAGTCAGGAAGACTCAAGTTCAAATGCCTCAGGTACTATCTGTGTGACCCTGGGCAAGTCACTTAACCTCTACCTCAGTCCCCTCATCTGTCCCTGAGGGTTGTGAGGATCAGATGAGGTGTTTGTAAAGCACTCTGCAAAGTTCCAGACACTCCACAAATACTCACCTCCTCCCTCTCCTCCTATTACCAAGGACCATCTAAAACACATGCTATTTATTGCCACAGCCTCTGAGACCTCACATCACTTCCACACCTGGATGTGTTCATCCTGGCATAGGGGGAGACCCAGGAGATACCCCAGATGTGTAAGGTCTCTGGCCTTCTAAAAAATGGTAACCATCCAGGTGGAGGCTCATACACACGACTGAATCCCAAGTATCCATTGGCACATTGGTACATTGGTACAAGATTAGTGTCTCGGGGGTTCCTAACCAGCTTACCTGGCCTGTAACATACCTACCTCATATGTAACCCCCTTAGAGAAGAGGGCTACCTTCAGCAGCAGGTGAGTGGCATTGGTGGTCAGGAGATAGCCCTTGGGCAGGGTCGAGGTGGGACTCAGGAGGTGGTTGCCAACAAAGAGATGCCAGTACTGTTGCAGTCCAGCCATGGGGATGGTAAGGGCCATGTTTTCCCCATCACAGGTACCAGTAGCTCGTGGAAGCTCTGGGGAGAAGGCAGAGCAGTTAAGACCCCTCAATACTCCCACTAAAATGGGTTTAGTCATGTGGGATTGCTTTGGGCCAGGTCTGGAAGCTGATACATCTGTTGCTGAGACAAGATCCCACTTACACAATGCTTAAGCATCTCTCCTGTTCCTTCCCTCCAGCCACATTAGATAAGAATGTAGAGTATTTTGCAACAGATAAGGAAACCAGGGCCTGGAAAGGTAGAATGAGGACCCCTTCACAAGGCTGTCATAGTGAGGCCTGGATTCAGTCACCAGCTCCAAGGCCAGCTCTCTCTCTAGGGTAGCAACAATTAGCCCAGAGGTGTAGAATTCTAGGTATTGTGCCTAGAGGAATGGCTGGAGACATGGTCATGTCCACTGAGGGCCATTGAGGAGAAGCTAGAGCTTGTGCTTTCTAAGTCGCCCATGGCCTCCTTGCAAGCCCGTGAGAACACGTGCTCCCTCACTCCCCGGAGTATCTGGAGCAAGGAGGGCACGCGCCATGCTCTCTGCCGACACTTACCAACATCCTCCAGGATGCATTCTACCTCCGCAGCCTGATGGATTGGCTTCTTCTGAGGACCCACACTCAAGGTAAAGTTTAGGAGGAGGGTATATTTGGTTTCATTTCTATTCACATACTGGAAGACACAAAGGAAGAACTTGTGAGACTGATATTGGTGAAGTCAGGACTGGCTTAGAAAAGTGCCACATTTCTTTGGTGTTTCTAGCCTGGGGATCCAGGCTCTTCCAACGTCTACCATCCTAGCCAGGTAAAGCAGAAAGAAGGCAGCAAGGCAGTGCAGCAGATAGAACACTGGGCCTGGAGTCAAGAAGATCTGAGCTCAAATCTGGCCTCAGACTCTTACTAGCCATGTGACTCTGGACAAGTCGTTGGGCTTAGTGGCTGTGTGACCCTGAGCAGCTTGTTTGCCCCAATTTCCTCATCTGTTAAATTAGAGTAATAATAGCATTCCCCAGGCCCACGCGAGTTCCCTTTCAAACTGGCTGAATTTAGGCCATATAGAGATGCTTCGGAAGGTGCTAGTGTGGATCTGAGCAAGCTACAGAAGACATCCAGGGCCTTCCTGCCATCACTGAAGAGATGAGCGTCTTCCTTCTCATGAAGGATTTTAGGATGAAGCTTATGGGGGGAGCCCAGTTTAGGGGAACCAGTCAGCGAAGCTCTTGAGGCCAGACTCTTCTCCTGTGACTGTGGCCAAGCTCTTCCCTTTCTATGGGCTTCAGGTCTTCCCTAGCCCTATGTGTCTAATGAGGAGGCTGGGCTATATCTCTTGTAGCCTACACATCTTGGCATTTTTATTATTTTATTTTTGGCCTTTTTATAATAGGTCATCCCTCTTAGATGCTTTAGTGGAGATGAGCAATATTTTTGATTTCAGCAAACAGTTGATGACTTAGTACTTATCCATTCCCTAATTTTTTTTGGTGGGGAGTGAGGTTGACCCAATAGGGAATCATTGAGAAGCAGACTCCTCCTGCTTGGGAACCTGCCAAATCTCATTTGGCTTGGAGGCCATCTCTCCTATATCCTGCTAGAGAAAAGGAATCTGTATTGTTCCCAATTCTCATTGAGAAGCAATTTTTAGGGAACCCTCATAACGATTGGACCCGTTCACCTCTTTCAGCACGTGTGGGTCATCAAAAGGCACTTGCAGCAAAAATCCTTTGGTTCCATTAGGGAAAGGGATCTCCGACACACTGTAGCCTGGATGTTCTGAGTCAGCGACAGCATAGGACACATGCCCGATCACTACTGCTACCAACTGGTCATGTGGAAGGACGGAGCCCAGCAAGACCTTGAAGAGTCTTGTGTCTGGAATGGTGCCTGTTGGGAGGGTTAGCATCAGTTTAAAAATGAGACAAAACTGAGCAGGAATAGGGTTTCTCTGAACTCCCTTGATTGAGCCCAAGTCCCTAGAAGCTACCACCTTTGTAGCTTATAGAATAGGATTAAGACTCATAGGTCTCCTTCCCAAGCTTACCCACATGCTAAGGTCTAGAATTTCTATAGCTCCAGGTTGGATTGGCCACTAACCCAAGGCCAGAATCTTAGAAGGGAAGAAGCTGATGGCAGAAGCTTCATGGGGCTTATGCAGATTCTAAAGATTTTCTAGGTTTCCTCCCCTTGTCCAGCCGACAGAGTCAAGAGCTAGAAGACATGGTAGTTCTCGTTGGGCTCTGGCCTTTTAGAGGAGATGTGAGCACAGATGGGAGGAAACCCTCTGGTCCTCTTCACCTTTATCCTAGTTATTATGTAGAGGTCAATTTCCTCAGCAGGGTCTGGTCACTTCTTTGGGACCCCAGGGCTAAGCATAATTTACACACAGTGGGATTTTTAAAGTACTTATGGAGAAGTGGCATCAATGAAAAGCCAGGGAAGTCTTTTTTTTTTTTGGTTGTTCGATCATTTTTCAATCACGTTTGATTCTCCATGACCCCGTTTGGGGTTTTCTTAGCAAAGATACTGGAGAGATTTGCCATTTTCTTCTCCAGCTCATTTTACAGATGAGGAAACTGAGGCAAATAGGGTGAAATGGCTTGCCCAGGGTTACACAGCTAGTGAGTGTCTGAGGTCATATTTGAACTCAGGTCTTCCTGACTCTGGGCCCAGTGCTCTGTGGTGCCCCCTAGCTGCCCTGGTCTTTTAGGGGGCCAACTTATTTTGCCTGGAGGCCAATGCTTTCTTCCCAACTGATCTCTAGGGCCATGACATCCTAGGCCAGTGTGACCACCATGGGCCAGGAGGAAACACTCCATCTGTTCCTAGACCAGGGCACGGCTGTGATGTTTGTGTCCGATGTGCTTTGGATCTACCCTCAGCCTTTCAGAACCAGGGCTGAACACTGGCCATGACCTTGTCTCTCAGCATTAGGGTCAAGGGCCTTGAGGGCAGAAACTGGATCTTATTTCCTGGGTCATGGTTTTATGCAAATTCCCACACTGGACACTTCCAACAGACCAATGAATACTTCAGAGAGTGGTTTGATGGAAAGAACCTGGAGCCTGTCTGGTCCAGCCCAGTGCCCTCATCTTATAGAGATAGGGCCCTGGGCTTTTAGAGCACAATAATGTGCCTGGAGCTGTTAGGAGGCTATAGAGATAAGGCTTGAGCCCCTCATCGTCACTGCACAGAACTGTGGGAAGCTCTTTTTTCCCTGCCTGGGACTTGGGACCAGCTCACCTGGAGGGCCTGAGGCCCCCTACTGGGGCTTTACTTACTGTCAGTGACCATGAGTGTCTGGGCCATGAAGGGGGTGGTGATGGGTTTGATTATGAGAAGTTTGGTCAGGTGCCAGTCGCTGTCAGTCCACACATGCTCCAGGAACAGGTCAATGCTGTAGGTGGTCCCATAGCGGCCATGACAGACGTCACTCTAGGAGGAAGGAGAGCCCACTGAATAAGAGGGAGCCCATAGCCTCGCTGGGACCCTGGACAGCTCAAACCCCCTCTGATACCCAGGCATCATCGTTGCCCTCTCCAAATGGCATCTATGCTGGTAGCTTTCTTCCCACAGATGATGGTAAGTTTGGCACCTGCTCTACCAAAGGAAAGCTTAGACTCTTTCGTTTGGCATTTTGGGCTGTCGCCTGCCTTGGAAAGGCTTCATTATGCCCCTTTTCATTCCATCTCTACCAGTGGTTCCTTTGCTCACCTTGTGACTCCAATTACAGGGTCCCCTGTGAGTGACTTGGCCTCTTCTTGTCCTCTTGAGCTCCAGGCAGCCTCCTGCCTTGGGCGGCACCTACCTGCCCCTTCACACAGTTACAGAACCTTGCTTCCTCTCAGACCGAGCACCTGGGTGTGGCTGTTCCTGTATTCTGCCCCTCCCCAGGGTCTAAAGCAGTGCTTTAGGGGACACACAGGAGAGACCAGGGGGTCAAGCCCCATTGGTGTGACCCCTAGAAGACAGGCTGAGGATCTAGAGCATCTCAGAAGCCTGAGCTGTCCATCAGTCCTGCAGTGAGAGGGCTCTGGTCTTAGGGACACTGGATCCAAATGGGGGGCAGGGAGGGAGAGGAATCCTTTCTATTCCTTTTCTCTTCTTGTCTTTTTCTCTCCTTGCCACTGAGGCTTTGGGTGCTCGTTTCCCCACTCCCCACCCCCAGATTGCCAGTAAATTCCCACCGTCCTTCAGAGTCCAGTACAGACATCCATGCAAATATTTGTAGTCACTCTCTGCAGTGATGTCCGCATCTCTGGCCCTTTGTGCCCAGTGTGGACTTGGACCCATGTTCCTGGGACAGGGCTTATTGTGGGCCAACATTCCGACGTGGAACCCTGCTTCTGGCACCTGCTAGCTGTGACCCATAACAAATCATTTAACCTTAGCTTCCTCATCTGTGAAATGGGGTCAAGAAAATATTGGTACTATCTTCCTCAGAGTTAGGGATCTAATGAGAATACAAGGGGCCAGGTAAGGGCGAGTCATTGAGTATGTCTCCTACACAACCAAGTGTTTGTGTGGGAGGTACCCAGAGGTCTCATCAGCCTAGCACAACATGCTGTGGTGTTGTTGTTCCATGGTTTCAGACATGTCTGACTCTTTATGGCCCCTTTTGGGGTTTTTTGGGCAAAGATACTGGACTGGTTTGCCATTTCCTTCTCCAGCTCATTTTACAGATGAGGAAACTGAGGCAAACAGGGTTAAGTGACTTGCCCAGGGTCACACATCTAGAATCTGAGGTCAGATTTGAACTCAAGTAGGTCTTCCTGACCCCAAGCCCAGCACTCTATGCATTGGGCCTCCTAGCTGCCCTCGACATGCTTTATAGGGGGAGCCAAAGGTACCTGCAGCCCAGCTAAGGTTTTAAGGGAGCCAAGGCAGGTTGTGACCCTAGGAAGGCCATCCCTAGAACAGGCCAGAGAATCATCCCAGGAGCCCCACCATTGCAAATCTTCATGGCCATCCCTGCAGATGGCCCCCATGCCCAGCTGCTGACCTAGGCATTGCTGCTGCTAGATACTCACCTGTAACCGCCCCCCTCTGGCACCCACAGGGATGGTCACTTCAATGTGAGTCATATTGGAGCTGAGCCCGTAGCTGTGGGACGGTGGGTCAGCTACTCTTTGGCCATCAACCCCTAGGGAGATGTTTTCTGACCTGAAGGCACTTGGCTGAAGGGTCAGTGAGGGAAGGATGCTTGGGATGACCCAAGTAATGCTGCTGGGGGTGAAGGTGAGACCACCTGCAGATCAGAAAAGATGTCTCACTCAGGAGCAGAGAAGGGAGAAGAGAAGGAACCAGAAAGCCTGGGGCCAGGAATCCCGCCCCTCTGGCCCACCATGATTTCCTCAGCCATCTGATGGGGCTAAGAGCTCTCTCCCTGTTGAGTTACAGGAAGTCTGTACCCAAGCTGCCTAGAGATGTGGGGTGCTGAGGGCAGCCCCCCAAACTCCTATCTTCTACTCCCATCATCTGGATCTGCTTGGTGCTTTCTGCCCAAGGAGCCAGACTATTCAGGGGATGAGGAGTTCTAGTTAACACTTTTCTCTAGTTAGCTGCAGTTAACCAGGATCCAGGGATGGTGAAGACTCAGACCATTTGGCTATCCACATGCTGCCGAGAACTCCCTCAGCAACATCCCCAAACGGCTGCTTAGAAAGTCCATTTGCTTCAACCTTTATCACTGACCACTCCTAGGGGTGGTTACTGTGCTTGGCATAGCCTTCTGGGAAGGCAGGCCTGACACGGAGAGGTGGTTTGAGTCAGGAATATTAATAATTAGCATTTTGATTTTATCTCATTTGATTCTTACAACATCCCTGTGAGATGGCTGTTATCAACCTCATTGTATAGATGAAGAGACTGAGGCAAACAGGGTTGACATTTCCTAGGAGGTGGGAGACTGCCCTGCCTTCTCTCTCACTTTAGGGACCAGGGCTCAAGGCTGGGCACTTGCCGACCGGACAGGAGACAGTTGTGTCAATCAGAAACAGCAGCCATCTCTGCTTGTACAAGGCTGTGGAGCGGACTGTGGTGACGGACACGCCTTCTACCTGCCCAAGTTGAGGAGAGGCCGAGTCAGGGGGAGAGCCCATGGAAGCATCCCACCCAGTCTGATGGACCCTGGGGAGGGGCTCACCAGAGTGGTCTCAGACTCATGGGCCGAATATGGCGATCGCAGGAAAACCCTGGTGCCAGTGTTGTTGAAACCGTAGCCTAGCTTGGAGGTGTTGCTCACTGCCATGATCTTTCTGCCTGTGGGCTGGTCAAATACCATCTGCCATGTTTTATAGGCAGCTTCTTGGGCCTGCCAAAGAGAGGTGAGAGCTTCAGTCCTTCATCCCAGACTGGGACTCTCGGACCACTGCAGAATGAGGGGCTTTGTTCACCGTCTTTAAGAGAAGATCCTTTTCTATGTAGGAAATGACCATGACTTATCTTCCCACTTTGCCCCCAGAAGACCCAAACAAGCCCAAACCTTCTCCTACTTGACATAGAAATATTCCTTTTCCAATGAGGCATAGCTTTCTAGAATAGAAGCTCCTCGAGGGCAGGAATGGTTTCATTTGTCCTTGTATGCCCAGCATCTCTTAGGCGTTTGATAAATGTTGACCATGGGTCTTGAAATTGGGCTTGAGTGGTGCCACCTGCTGGTGAATTAGGTTATGGCAACCTAGCCATACTAGGGATTATCAATACCTAGGCCAAAGGAGAAGGGAAGGCAGAATTCTAATAGCTGTAAACACAACCAGAGTTTAAACATTCAGTCCTCGTGGTATGGGAGGCTCATGAGAGCCCTTTGAGACATAAAAGAGTTGTAAGAAAGGTGGGGTAGCTACACCATGCAGTGGGCGGACCAGCGTTCAAATTTGGCCTCAGACAGTTATTAACTGTGTGACCCTCCACAAGCTCCTTCTCTGTTCATCCCCAGTTTCATCATCTGTTAAAAAATGGGGTGGGGTGGGAATAATAGCAACACCTCATAAGGTTGTTGTAAAGACCAGACAGAGAATCTATGGCCTTTACATATATTGCATTATTGAAATAATATGCAATGTTGCACCCATTATGCAAAAGCATTTTGCAAACCTTGGAGACCCCGACAAATGCTGGCCTTTATGATCTTGGTACAAAGGACCAGTAAGCTTTGGCGCCCCGCGTGGGGCCTGTTGGAAGGGAGGAATGAAGGGTGTATTGAGAAGGTTCTCTACTTCATACCCCAGGCAGTGCATTCATCCATTGCCTTGAGATCCACTGCTCCGGAACTTTGGCTTCAGAGACTGTGGGTACATCGATCTTCACCGAGACCTGCCAAGAAATCTGGTTATTGCTCTCCTAGGGACAGTCGACCTTGAAGGAATAGGCTTGGGAGTTGGACTCCAGAGACAGAGGCTGCTCTCAATGGCTCTTTACTAGCTGGGATCCTGGGCACATAGAATCCTCATTTAGTTCCCCCCAGCAGAAGCAAACCCAAGTGAAGGATCAGGGCACCACTTGTAGCCATGGAGAGTGCCAGGGTGGCATAGCTGCCAGAGAGTTGTGCTAGAGGACAGGAGGATCTGGGCTTGACTCTTGTCTCTGATTCTCATGTCCAGGCTCACGTAGCCAGGGCTACTTCTCAGCCTCTGTTTCCTCATCTGTAGACTGGGAATACTAGTGCTCGTGTTATCTACCTTGTGAGACTGTAGAGAATTGACTAGTGGCCTTTTAAAAGGAGTTCATAAACCACAGAGCACTGTGGAGCACATATTATCCAGTCCTACCACCCCACACCAGGGCCAAATTTATCATCTTTCTCCCTGTTCTCTCCCCTTCCTCCTGCCCCCAATCCACAACTTCCTTCCCATTTCTTTCCCCATAACCCCTTCCCACTACTGTACCACCGAGACAGACTCAGCCAGTGCAGCTTAAAGTGGTCTTGTCCAGGAGCATTGGGAGCAGACCAGGCAAAGCTACCGCTGGCCTTGGGGAAGAGGGATGGATTTTCCGACTCCACCCACTCCTAGGAACCCTCCTACTGCCCCCCCCCCCCCCCCCCCCCCCCCCCCCCCCCCCCCGCCCCAGCACTTTCTGGCTTGTTACCTCCATGTAGTTTTCCTCGCACAGAATCTCTCTGGGGGCCCAGAGGCTGGAGGTACAGTGCATAGTGTGGACATAGGTGGTGGTCATCAGGGGGTCAGACAGCCTGGACATGTGTATATTGACACTCAGGGAAAACCATTCATTCCCCTAGAAGAAAAGGGGCCTTCATGAGCACTTCCTGTTATCAAGAAGGAAGTTCGAGAATAGACAATGTTTGTGCCCTTATACTTCAGGAGGATTTGGCTGGGGTCAGGGGTTGGGGAGAGGTTCAGGGTCCTGGGGATAGAGAAGCAGAAGGAAGCCATGGAAAATGCTTAAGGGGTATCTTATAATCCCACTGTGCCATTTACTTCCCTGCTCAAGAACGTAGAATTGCTTCCTGCTGCATTGACTCATCAGCTTGATGCTTCGGGTGCTCCCTTGGGGCCCCACCCTCCTCCTCCACCACCTATCTCTGGGCTCCCTGGTCCTGGGATATCTGTACTTCTAGCTATTACCCTGAGGGGACTGCACCTACTTTTGGACAGGCCTGCTTCTTACAAAGTGTTTTCTCTCATCTGCTTCTCTGAAGCTGCCATCCCCTTTCTCCCGTTTGGGCCCAAGCAGAGCCAGACTCCTCCTTTTGTCTCATACTCGAGGATGGCTGCCATGAACTCAAAAGGTGAGCCACCGAATGCCTCACCCAATTGATCACATGACAGCTGAGCAGAGATGCCCGGAACACAGGATTCCCCCAGACATCTGAGGACAGGACGTAGCCACAGCGGGAGGCCATCTCGTCCTCCAAAGGGACAGCTGCCCAAGTGTTAGGATCTGAAAGGGAAGCTGTGCTCAGTGTGAGGCTCTCCAAAGTCCCATGCCCCAACATGCTACCCTGCTGAGGCAGGTGCTAGGGCTGAGGATTTGGGGAGAGCCAACTAACGGAAACAGCCCCATGCTCTTTTAAAGCTAGGTTTATAACCTTTTGTACCAGCTTCCCCAAAAGCAAGGGCATTTGGGTATCACAGATTCGATCCCAGGCCCTTCCTTAGGAAGGGGCCACAGTCATCCATGTGGGAGGCTCTCTGGCCAGCCTGAAGGAGGCCATCTGGCTCTGCCCCTTACACCACACCCTTTTAGAGGGAGGTTAAGATACACCCAAGTTTCCCCTTGGGTCCTTTATGATCTAAGAACACTATCCAGCAGCCTCAGAGACAGGCTGTTAGGATGAAGCATTCTCTAACCCTTAGGGAAATCCCATGGTGGGATGGACTGATTTGAAAGCTGGGGGTGGGGGCAGGGTATAGTAATCTTTATGCTTTCTGCCTGCAGTCTGCAAGCTCAGGCTAGATGCCCCCTTGTCAAGGAATTGGACCAGATGCCCAAGGGCCCTACCAGCTCTGGGATTCTGGCCATCAACCCCACAGAAGAGAACTTACCCAGCAGGGTATGGCCCTAGGCCCCTCCCTGCCTCCCCAGTTAGGACTCTGTTTAGAGAGGATGATGAGGCAGCTTAAAACTTACCAACAAGCTGCAGATGGAAGTCTTTTCCTCTAAGGAAGGTGTGGTTTAGTTTTAGCCAAAACATCCTGGGAAGGCAGCGGCTCTCCACGGATCCTGGGGAGACAGAGAAGGCACAGATCACTTCTGTTCCCTTGGCACCCCCAGGAATCTGTCCAGCCCTTGGGCAAAGTGAGTCTCTGGGTAGCCCACACTGGAATCACTTCCTTATCCACAAGTCCTCAGGCCCTAGGTTGGCACCTGGGGCCTGGGCCTTGGGGAAGGGAGCATAGTTCCTGCCCTCTAGGGGCTTATATTCTAGGTGGGTGTGGGATCCAGGGCTCACCCCTCTGTACCAGACTGCCTTCAGGTGGGAGCAGAGTCCAGGGCTGGGCCCTGGGGAAGATACAGAAAGGAGATAAGGCCAGGCTCCTCTCTTAGGAACCTCCTGGTCTAATCTGGAGTAAGACACACACCTATACTGCCTTCCCTCCCCACAAATAACGCACATTTTGGGGCAAGCACAGGTGAGGGGAGAAGGTCACAGCCAACTAGGAAGAGAGAAATCGGGGTCAGGGGTCAGGAGGTGCCTAAGCACAGGTCAGAGGCAGGGGTGCCTTCCCTCTTACTCACCTGGGGGGAGCATGAGAGGCTGCTGGGGGCTCCCCTCTAACCCTGGCCATGGCAAGAGCAGCAGCAAGATTAGCAGAGGAGGTGGCAAGGATGAGATTCTGCAAGAGAAGAACAGGCTTGGGTTGAGAGGATGGGAGGAAAGGAAGAGAAGACAGAGGGTCCAGCATGCCTCCGGGCTGCTGCCTCACCTGGGAAGCATGGCATCTGAGGGGCATCCAGGGATGCTCTGGGACAGAGTAGGAGCCCCATGCTCAGTAAGCCTGGCTTTTCAAGGCTTCCAACAAGAGGGTGTCCTCAGGGGGCCATTGGGAACAGCTGGGGATATGGCTACGCCCAGTTCAGCTGAGCAAAGCCCAGGGAGCTGAGAGCCCTCACCTGTGGGATCTGCTGTGTGGAGGAGTAAGGGACTCTGTGCCTTGGTGCCCCATTATACACCCCTCCATTTCCTCTTTTCCCCACAGCCCTCCACTCCCTACCATGTCTGTCCTGGGGGAGGTGGGCAGTGGCATTGGGCTTCACAGGTTCCTCCTCATTGCCCTCTGGCCTGCTGATTCAGAGGGGCCACCCTGACCCCACTGGACTACTGTGAAGTTGGGTAGAGCAGCTGGGCCTGGGCAAGAGCACTTAGGCCAGCCCCAGCCTAGTCCTAAGGGGCAGCAGAGAACAATCACTGAATGGGGCGTGTTCTTCATTTCTCCTTGGCTTTAGAGATTTCTTCAATGGACCTGTTGGGGAGCCCCCTCGGGCTGTAAGCAGAGGCCAGAGTCCCTGGCTCCCGGACAAGGTCCATAAAGACTAGAGAGAGGGAGGATGAGCCATCTGGCTTTTGTCTTTGTAGCCCAGGCATCGACACATTTTAGACACTTAAAAGTCCTTGTTGGATGGTGGAATTGAATGAGTCCCAGGTCCATGACAGCTCTGATCTCTCATGTTCTCTGGTCTGAGGTCCCTCCCAGTTTTCACATTCTCTTTCATGTTCCAAGGTCCCTTCTGGCACTGATGGTCTCTTTTCCATGTTCTAAGGACCCTCCTGGCTTTGATATTCCCTGTTCTCTGCTCTCAGCTCTCTTCTTCCAGCTCTGACATTCCACGATTCCATCATTCTATTAATGGGGAATTTCTGAAAATTTGTTTGCATTCAATCTAAACAATCAGGCTTATTTGTACTTTTGTGAAAATGAGAACCATCTGTGCTGTTGATCTGAAACGTTTGTCTCTTTGCAGTGAGCTGGCTGGAGCCCCTAGGAGGCATGAGTGGGGTCTCTCTGGTCCTGAGTATTAGTGTCTGGCCTTGGCTAGCACCTGCAGCCCGTGCCTTCTGTCTGGGCCCCTCTTGGCAGTCACTGACTGTTGAGATCTGGGGGAGTCCTATGGACAGAGCATATTGCAGTCACAGAACATTGTGCTTCATCCTCAGACCGGCTGCTCTTGGGGTTGGTCTCAAGCAGTGCCCACCAATGTGATGGGATTTCCAGATGAGGCCCTTCACTCCCCTGGGCTGGCCTGCCCCACAGTCCCCCTGGGGCTGGCATGGAGACCTCCCAGGCTCTGCCCTTGCTGCTTCATTTGCTGTATTGTAAAGGCTGGCAAGTGGCAGCAGGAAAACCTCTGTGCCCTATGGGTGGCAAGGTTCCCTTCTTCTTGTGCTCAAGTGTGGGGGTGGGAAAGGGTAAGGTGGCTTAATTCTGCACTGGAGTCCTGGGGATGGGGGAGCAGAGGACAGGCTGGGTCTCCATCTGTTTTAAGGCTAGAATCATTGGAGAATTGTCATGTCTGAGACTTGGGGGGGGCCTTGGGATGGTATCATCCAGCCCTTTTACATCACAGAGAGGCAGACTGGGCCCAGAGAGGGGAAGGGCCTTGCTGAGGGTCACACAGCACATTGGTGGCACTCAGGCAGGCATTCACCCCAAAGCAGCAGCTCCACCTAAGATGCTAGGGAGTGGTGACAAATTCCTTCAGATAACAGAGGTGAGGCCAGACTGGAAGGGGCTTAGGAGTTGCCTGCACGCCCCAACCAGATGGCACTGGCCTCTTGAGTTCCTACACTGACCAGAGCTGCATTCTATACTGCCTCCCACCCAGTCCAGCGGCCTCCATCTCACCTGCACTGTTGAGGGGGGTGGTTTGGAGGATGCCCAGAGTCTGCCTGTAGCAATCACATGGACCACCTGCACAGTTAGTGTCTAGGGGAGGCAGCAGGGCGATGGAACATGCCAGTCTGTCTTTCACTGCCAGCATAGTGATCTTTCTTGGAGAGATATTGGAAAGTGGAAACAGAACTACAACTAGGAAGGCTTTTAGGCTATAGAACAGAGAGTGTCGGGGCTGGGAGGGGCCTTAGAACACAGAACCTGGGATGTCATGTCCTTAGAACAG
>CM053625.1:326389238-326403016 GCA_028646595.1 Phalanger gymnotis | reverse complement strand
GAGTGTCAGAGCTGGGAGGGGCCTTAGAACACAGAACCTGGGATGTTAGGATCTTAGAACAGAGAGTGTGGGGGCTGGGAGGGGCCTAAGAACACAGACCCTGGGATGTCAGGTCCTTAGAGCAGAGAGTGTCGGGGCTGGGAGGGGCCTTAGAACACAGAACCTGGGATGTCATGTCCTTAGAACAGAGAGTGTCAGAGCTGGGAGGGGCCTTAGAACACAGAACCTGGGATGTTAGGATCTTAGAACAGAGAGTGTCGGGGCTGGGAGGGGCCTTAGAACACAGAACCTGGGATGTCATGTCCTTAGAACAGAGAGTGTCAGAGCTGGGAGGGGCCTTAGAACACAGAACCTGGGATGTCAGGTCCTTAGAGCAGAGAGTGTCGGGGCTGGGAGGGACTTTAAAACAGAGGACACAGAATGTCGGAGCTGGAAGGCTGTAAGAACATGGGTTGTTAGAGCTGGGAAGGATCTTTGAGATTATCTTGTTTAGCTTCTTTATGGAATTTAAGATAAGACTGAGACTTTGAAGGGAGAAAAGACTTGCCCAGGGTCACGCTGTCAGAGCTAGGGTTATAAACCAGACTGGGTGCATAGCCCAGGGCTCTCTCTGCCATGTCACAGAGTTTCCGAGAGCGCTCTGAGGGAAGCTGGAATCACTGACAGCCAGATCTGGGTGGGACGTCAGAGTATCGCACGGGTTCCCGGAGTGGGCAACACTGCCCCCTGGGGGATGCTGCAATGATCCAGTGGGTGGTAGTAGCCTTGAATGCAATTGTGGGGCACTGAATAAAAATAAGAGGGCAGTGGAAGCATAAGGCGAGGAGAAGAAAATTCTGAAAAACCATTTGTACGTATTTCATCTGTTGTATAACAGAACGGAGTTGTTATTCCAAATAAATGCACAAAATGCAAGTTACAACCAAACAGTGGTCAAGTCCACTTACAGGTCTTAACAAGCAAGTGTTGGCAGGTGAGCTTGTCTTGCTTTGTTGGGAAGTCTGGCATGCATAGTCAGGACTATGTGCTCTGACCTTTCCTCCCTCCATGGGTCATTCATTTCTGCTGGTTGATCTCTTGTGCTGGGCATGGGATTGGGGGTCAGAAGGACTGGAGTCCAATTTCAGGCCTGCTGCTGACTTGCTGTGTGACCATAGCCAAATCTCTTCCCCCCTCTGAGTCTCAGTTTCCTCACATGTACAATGAGGGGGTTTGGCAGCTCTGACTTTTTACATGAGGGCTCTGTGACCCATGGCTTGGCTTCTGATTGGGGTTGGTCCCAGGAGGCAGATGTCACTGGTTGTACCCTGACACACCCCTTCCCCTACATACCAGGATCTGGCCCCATGGTTTCTGGAGTGTGGGGCAGTGAAGCTGCTTAGTCCTGGAGCTACACTTTCTGACTTGTCCAGTGGGTGTCTCTCTTCCTCTGTGAGTGGGGAGAGTTTTCCTAGGAGTTTGTTTCCTGGTCAGTGGGAAAGGCCAGCAGCAGAGAGAGCCGCCAAAAGCTGTGGGCCTGGGCATGGCCTTGTTCCCAGAGCCCTCCTTTGTATCAACAAGAGCAGTCAGGTCCAACCAAGGCTTTTCACTTCTGCTCAGAGCATAGGTTATCTTTATTTTTATTTTTTATTAGACAACGATCCTCTAAGTAAAAAATAACTAAGTATCAGTGTGGAGGAGAGAAACGTACATCGTGGGTCATGAGAGCCAGGCAGGGCCTTTGGGATCCTCTGTCTGACTCCTTAGGAATGTGGGCTTGACTGCTGGGAGGGCCTTGGAGCACACCTATTCTAAGGAGGAGAAAGCCGAGGGGTGTGTGTGTGGTTGTGTGAATGTGTGTGTTTGAGTGAGTGTGTGCGTATGTGTGTGTGTTTATGTGAATGTGTGTATGTGTGAGTGTTTGTGTGAATGTGTGTATTTCTGAGGTGTCAACGTTCCCATTGACAATCTAATAGCCTGGCCAAAGGCTCTGGCTCTAGGACACCCCTGTGTCAGGGTAGGACTGGAACCTGGATCTCGGTGGTTCCAAGGCTGGCTTGCTATCCAGGGTACCACAGGGCCTCTTCCACAGTAGGTGGTTATTCAACATCAGACTTAGGGAGCCCTCCTGGCTGTCTTCCCTCGGGCTGTTTGCTCAGACCTGGGGAGACAGATTTAAGTGAGAAGGAAGGAAAGGTGCCCCAGTTGCTCTAGGGGGCATTTGCTAGGACCCGTGGCAGCTTTCTTCTTCATCCCTCTCAGGATTTCTTCATCCTTGACTTCAATCTTCTGAAGTAACCTATTTGCTTTTGGATTAGTTTCTGTGAAGTCTGTGAGCTGAGCTGAGCCTTGTGGACGTTTGAACAGGTCACTTGCCTGATGTCAACCCCCGCTGAGGGCATCCTTCCATTTGGCCCACTGGGCCTGGATTTCTGCCTCAGTCATTCAGAAGGGCCTGGGCCTGGACCGCCCGGATGGCTGGCTAAGTCGATACCTGATATTCGGCTCTCATTAGGAAAGGTTCTCTCTGTTCCAGACTCTCATTTCTTGGTGGTGCTACACAGAAAGGTGATTTTATAATTTTTGTCTTGTGTCCTGCTGTTTTACTGAAATCATTTATCACCATTGGCGATGTATTTGTTGATTCTCTTGAGTTTTCTAGGTTCCGCATCATTTTACTTGAATGTGAAGATAGTTTAAATTCCTTACTGAGGCTGGATATAGACTTAGGGAGCTCTGATTTAAGATCTGGCCAAGGTCATTAACAAGCTGTGTGACCTTGGGCGAGTTGCTTAATTCCCGTCTGCCTCAGCTTCCTGATCTGTAAGACAGCGATAATAATAGCACCTATTTCCCAGGGTAGTTGTGAGGACCTAAATGACGTACTCTGTGTAAAATGCCTCACTGCCTTAAAGCCATATACCAATGCTAGCTGTTGTCATCGTGGTTGTGATTGTTTAGAGGTCAGAGTCCAGTTCCCTAATTTCACAGACAAGAAACCAAGGCCCACACAGGGTAGCTTGCCCAAGAGTATGTAAGCGGTCTGCCTCAGATCTGGGATTTGAACCTGGGTCTTCTGACTACAGAGCTGAGGGCCTCTTCCCTTGGGTTCTGCTGGATCTCTTGGAATGCCAGGGCTCCCCAGGGCAGAGCTGGGGAAGTTCTGTCCCAGGAATTTGCTGCTGAAAGGGATCCAGCTGCTGAGAACCCTGTGTGAAGGGAGGATGTTCCTGGAATGGGAAGCTGTACCCCAGATTATCTGCTCTGTGAGTTTAAAAAATCCTTTTGAATCAAACCCAGGGAGGGAGGGCCTGGACCCTTTGCTCTGTGAGCTGCAGGACCTGGGGTTGCCCTAGATCTTGCTGAGACTTGGGGAGTCTGGGAACCCCAGAATGGGACTACCCCTACTACCCCTGACCTCCCCCAGGTGTTGCTCTGGGATCCCCTCCTGCCCGCCCCAGCTGCTGCTCTAGGACTGCCCCTCCAGGGGCTTCTCTGGGATCTCCTCTTGCTCTCCCCAGGTGCTGCTCTGTGACTGCCCCTCCTGACCCCCCCATCCCCACCCCAGGTGCTGCTTTGGGATCCCCTCCTGCCCCCCCCCAGGTGCTGCTCTGTGACTGCCCTTCCTGCCCCGCCAGATGCTGCTTTGGGATTTTACCTCTGGGCAGCCTGTGGGGTACGGGAAGGAGATTGAGGGAAAGAGGCCCCTCTCCTTGGGAGGGGTGGGAGGAGGAGTTGCACTCACGGTCCTGGAGGGGAGCAGCAGCAGCAGCAACCAGCTTTCATACAGCGCCTACTGTGTGCCAGGCCTCGTGTTAATCACTTTACAATCGTTATCTCATTTATTCTTCACAATAACCCTGGGACATGGGGGCTGTTATTTTCCCCATCTTACAGATGTGGAAACTGAGGCAGAAAGCGGTTAAGTAATTCCACAACTGGTCAGTGTCCGAGGCCAGATTTGAGCTTGGGTCTTCCTGACTCTAGGCCCAGGGTTCTGTCTGCTGCACCACCAGCTCTTACAGGGGGAAGTGGACCTTGGGTTTCAGAGAGTGTTTGGGGCAGAGGGAGGGTGGTCCCCACTGGGCATCCTTCTCACGCCAAGTGGGGTCAAGGACTTTAGCATTAGATGGAGCGTTGGCTGTTACCCGGCTCCAGCCCCTTCTTTTTTATGGAAGAAGGATGCAGGGCTGTCCCTCTGGTGGCCCAGTGGGCCTCTTAGATGGAAGTGTGGCTGGCGCCAAGGTCCGGTGTCTGCCCTGTGAGCTGAGGGCACTTGGAAAGACTCTGGAGAGCCTTCTGCAAATCAAACCCATTCAGCGAGCATTCCTCAAGGTCCTGCTGGGTCCCACACAGTGAGTCACGAACAGAAGATCCTGGGGCTGTAGAATTTGGGCGCCATTTTTGTCTTTGTATCCCCAGCCCCTCCCCTGGTGGCTGGCACACATCGGGGCCCTTGACCAATTCTTTCTCTACGGTCACATGTTCGTTCACATTGAAGATGCTTCAGAAGTACTGTCTGTCAGAAGAAGGGGCATCCCTCAGGCTGGGGGAGTCAGAGAGGCCTTCAAGGAGCTGGTGGGATTTGGTTTGGGCCTTGGGGGTGGGAGAAGTGGTGCATAGTGGAAAGGAGCAGGGAGGGTGCTCCAGGCAACAGGACAGTATCAGCAGTGGCTTGGTGGCAGGAAATTAGGCCTAGGTGTTTGGGAGACCAGAAGGGAGCTTGACACCTAGTAAGTACTTCACAATGCTTGTTGACCCACTGAATAACTGGCCTCCATTGAGGGCCAGGTTCATCCCCACAATCTCTCCCAGCTCAGCACACCTGGGCAGCCACTTCCATTGAACCCATTTCCACAAAGTACAGGAGGATGGAGCAGATTGAAGCCAATCTGGGAAGAGCCTTGAATGCCAAGGATTTGATTTGGTAGGTGATGAGGAGTCACAGCAGAATTTGGGGTGCGAGTTTCCTGTCTCTGTGTCTGCCCAGAGGAGGGATATCAGGCATTAGAGCTAGGAGGGCCCTTGGAGATCTCAGAACCAGGCGTTGGGAGGGACCTTGAGGGCCACCCAGCTCACCACCAGCGGGCTCTCTTCTCTCAAATCAATTCTCCAAACAGCAGTCAAATGGATATTGGGACTGGAGTAGCTTAGGACCTGCCCAGCACATAATAGGTGCCTAATAAATACTCGTGGATTGTTTTGTCGGGTCAGGAAACTTCCGAGCCTCACTGTCTCTAGGTCAGGGGGCTTTAGTTTGGCATTTGGATAACTATATGTAAATACGGTTGTTTTCCTTTAGAATCCTGCGTGATTGTTTTTAAATAGAAAAGGATACACTAGACTGTGCAATAGGTCCATGATACTAAAACGTGGAGGCCCTCAGATTAGCCTAACACACAGCCTTCTGTGGGGGGCATCAAAAGCCCTCCAGTCCCCCAGTCCTCCCCTGGGGCAGTGTTTTCAAGCCTGGCTAACACAGTTCAGGAAGGTCATCAATGACTGGGGGCATCCTGGGGACAGGAAAGGGAGGAAGAACAGCCTGAGTTCGTGTCCTTGGAGAATCTGCCAAAGGTGCTGGGGACATTGAGAAGTGACAAGGGAAGTCTGAGGCCCTGAGAGCTGCCTTTGGGTTTGTGAAGGGATGCCTGGAGGAGAGCCACCAGACCTGTCCTCTTTGGCCCCAGAATGCAGAGTCAGGAGCAGGGCTAGTAGGGAGTTCCCAAGAGGCAGCTCCCGGCTTGGAGAGGGGTGGGCCTGCTGTCCTTGGGGGTCTCCAGGCTGGGGCTGGGGGGCCACTTGGGAATCCTTGGCCATCTCCGGGCCAGGTGACCCCAGGAAGGGCTCTGCTCCAATCAGGAGGAAACCCTTGGGCCCTTCCCAAGCAACTCAGAGCTCTGCTCACCAAAGCATTTTTGTCTTGACGTCTTTTCCCCAGAATCTTTCAGGACCATAAAATAAGCAGCTGGAGGAACAAACAACCTCTCTGAATTGTCTTTCTCTTCTTTTCTTTAAGTACGATAAACTTCTATTGAAAAGCTGCACCCCCTCCCCAGAACCTGGGCCCAGGGGCCAACCCTGCACCCCCACCCCAGCCAAACCCAGTGGCCTGATCAGGCAACCAGGACGTGGCCTTCGTAGCTCACAGGGGAGACTCCAGAAGTAACCCTGGGCCAGGAGCCACCATGAAGAAGTTCAATCCCTCTTCCCCTATGCTGGGCCACCTTGCTTTGGAGGGAGAACCTTTAAAACTGGGGCCCGTCTATCAGATATTGTTGATTCCTTAAATAAGACAAAACACCTTGGAATAAGGAGCATGGTTTGGTGGGGACTGGTTCTCCTTCCATTCAGAATTAGGCTTCAGGGCTTGTCCCCATCGAGATTTGAGAACTTGATGTTGCGGCCCCCCCACCCCAATCCCCTTGGGCTTCCAGGTCAGTGTGGTCACAAAGCAGCAGAAACGAAGGATTAGGATGTGCGTCCTACCAGGTTTGCTTGGAAATGCCAGAAATTCTGCTTTTTCCCTCTGTAAAGGAAAAACACACCCAAATCAAGTCTGTTCAATTCTGAGGTTGAGAATTCTACATTATCACCTCCCTGCGGTTGGGGAGCTGAGCCTGGGGCAAACTCAGGGGCCTATCCTCCTTGAAACCTGCCCAAGGCAGAGCTGGATTGGGACAAACTTTGGTCCCCTCTTTATTCAACCGGTTCAAGGAAGGGAAGAGACAGAGCTGGGGTTCAATCCTCTGAGCTTCTGGCCCTTGAGGCACCATCTCCACCCTCATAGGATGGACCACATTCTCCCGATCTCTCTGGAGCTGTTCCTCAGCTTTAGACCAGGACGACACTGCCCTGGGGGTGTCTAGCAAGCTGCATCTGCCAGTCAAAGCCCTATCACTTTTACAGATGTGAAATGAGCACATTCAAACAAAAAACAAAAATCAAGTGTGACATTAGTCCTGTGCCCAAACCCTATGTGCCCTGCTAGGAAGGCCTCAGCTGGAGCCACACCAGAAGTCCCAGATGCCCTAAGCCTGCCTGTCCTGGCCCCTCTGAGTGTCAGACAGCTTTGTTTGAAGCAGGTGCTTTTGTCCAAGAGGGCTGGCGGCAGCAAAGACTGTTTTACTGGCAGGTAGTCTGGGCTGTTTATAGCCTGCCCAAATGCTGCGCTGGTCACACCTAGGTAGGAGTGTATGTGCGCACAGGTGCATGCGTGTGCATGTGCATGTGTATGCATATGTGTGCACATGTGTGTGTATGTGTGTGCACATCCCTATGTGCACATGTGTGTGCCTGTGTGTATGTGTGTGCATATCTCTGTGTGTGTCTGTGTGTGCATGTTTGTGTGCATGTGTTCACATTTGTGCATGTGTGTGCAAGCATGCGTGTGTGCCTGTATGTGCCTGTGTGTGCATATCTCCGTGTGTGCATGTTTGTGCTTATGTGCATGCATGCACATTTGTGTGTGCATGTGTGTGTGCGTGTGTGTGCGGTTGCCTGGTCCTATTATGTAAGTTGCTGATGGAGTCGGCTTGTGCCTGAGGTCTGGTCCCTGATGCCCAGATGGTTCCACTGCTACAGGCAGCTGAGAGAGCCCTTACTGATGGTGGGCAAGTTGATTTACTTTTCCCAGTCTCAGTTTTTTCTCTATGAAATTGGGATAATGGTGACTTCTACCCCCAGGGGCATTGTGAGGTCCATGCTTAAAAACATCTAGACATGGCACCTTTCCTAACTGATGACAATAGCACTGTCATTCTATACAAAGCCTCATTGTGTTGGGGTGCATATACATTTCCATGCAGCCATTATATACACATATACCAACATGTCCTGTCAATTAATAAGCATTTGTTATGTGTCTGACAGGGACCAGGCCTGTACCAAGCTGTGGAGAGACAGAGACAAAAGTGCCCTCAAGAGCTTCTGTTCTAAGGGGGAAATATGCATACATGTGTGGGCATGGGCATGATGCACACACACCCACACCCACCCACCCCTGTGGACATATAAGAACATACGTGGGCACACACGTTACATGTGCACACACAGCACACACATATAGACACACAATATGCACACACATAGACATGGCAATGCACACAGACATATGTGGGCACACATGATACACACGTGCATGTGACTACATGCATGATACATGTATATGTATGGGTATATGCATGATACAAACCACACATGAACAAAGTAAGCTAGGATAGGCAGGCACCAGGTGCCTTTCCAAAGGGGAGTCGTGCAGAGGCCTTCTCTGTGCTAGGTCTTGCAGGAAGCCAGGGAGTAGGCCAGGGTAACTGGACCTTAGGGAACGTGGAGGGGAGAATGAATAAGACAGGAAAGGTAGGGAGAAACCAGGCTGGGAAAGGGCTGAAAAGCCCACCAGGGGACTTGGCGCCAGATGGGGAGCAGGGCGAGGCATATGATTTCTCTGTTATGAGGACTCCTGGGGAGGAAGTATCCTCTGCAGAAGCAGGTTAGCACCTTCTCGGCACCTCAGCAGTCTCAGAGAGTTGCCTGGTCCTCTGAGAGGTTAAGGGACCTGCCTGGGGTCACACAGCAAGGCTGCCCTAAGACTTGGCTTGAGTCTGGGGTTCCCCTGCTCCACCAGGCTGAGCTCCCTTGGCTTTCCCATCTGTCAGCACAAGGGATCCCACTACAGCCCCAGTGGTCACTGGGATGTCAAAGCACTCTTCAGGAATGAGGACAAGAAAGCAGGGTCTTGGGGTGGGCCACAGCTAAAGGAACCAGAAGAATTGGGTTTGAATTCTGTTTGTGCTGCTGGCTCCTTTGAGAGGTTTTTTTCCTCTCTGTTCTCTCATGATCTGGACTGGGCAGGGGTCAGAGTCCTGGCTCTGCTACTTGTGTTACCTTGGACATGCCGCCTCTCTTCCCTGGGCCTCGGTTTCCTCATCTGTATAAATGAGAGGGTGGGAGCAGGGGCTCGTGGAGGTGCCAGACAGGCTTAGGTCTCTGAGCTTTGCGTCTCAGAGGGCCAATCCTGCTGTCATGACAGATGGATGCCTACCTTGGAAAGCCCTCCAGATCTGCCTAGCCAGCTTTGGAGCAGAGATCCTCTAAGTCTGGGAAGGTTTACACAAGAACTGTCCCGACCCCAACTCTACCCATCCCCTCCGGCTCTTCTGCAGCCAGAAGGGGTGCAGCAGGGGTGGCCTCGCTGGAGGACGTGACTGTGTCATGACTGGAGTAGAGGCCCATTCTCCCAGTGTGTGTCCTTCTCCATGGCTGGCCCAGGACAGGCTACCCCTGGATGTTGGACATTGGGGGTAGGGAGGAGGCTACCGTGGGGTGACCAGCCATGTGAGGGATATGGGGTTTTCTGTGATTCATGGGTGATGTGCACACCAGGGCTGGAGAGTTGGGTTTGCCAGCCTGAGTTGTTTCGGGCTTAAGAGGAGACTGAGGAACCAATGTTTTTCACAGTCAGTCACAGGTGAGGAGGCAGAGGACTTGGAAAGATGATCTTTTCCGCCCTTTTCTTCTTTTCATTTTGTCTGGAATGGCGAGCCCTGTCCGGCTGCCTTCTCAGGGCTGCCCTCTGCATGGGTGCTGCGGCAGACAAGCTGGAAGCAGGAAGGGCTGGCGTCCTCTCTCGTTTCAGAGGGTGCACTCCTCATCGTTCAACATGAAGGCTAGCCTCGGCCTCCACTTTGAGCATGTTCTCCATTTTTAGGGGAGGGGGGCAGTCCCCGAGCCGGCTAAGTCTGGTTTTTCTGGCGATGGCAAATCCGCTCAATCCACTGGCCAACAGAAAGGAAATTTGCGAGCCGGCTGCCTGGCTGGGCGCTCTCCCGGAGTCCTGGGAACAAGGCTGACCGTCCGGCCTTTTGTTTTCTTTTGGTGGGGGGAGGCCCTGGTCTGGATACAAATTGGACTGAGCATAATTGATATTTTAAGTCCCTCTCTGGAAACTGAAACTTTGATAGTTTATATCCTCAGTTAATAACATATTAAATCATTTTATAACCCGCACAACAGCTTAATCACGCCATTGTTGAAAAATGAGGTAATTGACCTGAACCATGTCAAAATATGCCAGGAAAAAACATGTTTCAATGTGCCCTTGGTTGGGGAGTTCAGGAAAACAAAACTCCCCCATTGTCCGGGATTGTCTGCATCTCCCCTCGGGGCTGAGGTGGGAGAGAAGCAACCTCAGCGAGGTCAGGGACCCTAGAGCCAGCAGACTAGGCGGGAAGGACAGTTGCGGGGCTGGCGCTCTGGTCCTAAGGTCTCAGACCTTCATCCAGGATCAAGGGTCTGGAAGCACATACGTGACTATTGTGCAAAGCCCCCTCCCTCGTCCAAGCACCAGCACGTTCCCTGGCCGGGCTGAGTGGGGTAATGGGGAACTATCCCAATGACAAAGCTAATAGCAGCAAAAAGGTCTGCTGTTCAGAAAACAAGCCTGCCTCCTCCTTGGGAATAACACCAGAGAATACCTTCAGAATGAAGTATGCTTCCCTTCAGAGATTACAGCATCACTTGATCAAAGTCCCCTGGAAATAGCTTTTGGCTGGGCTCAGGTTCCCTAACTCTTCCTTGGCTCCAGGCGCCGATGGGGACCTGGGGGAAAGCAGTTGGTTTGGGGGAGGGGCTGGGGTGGAGGGGTTGGGAGACAAAGGTGTCCCATTGATCCCCGGCTTTACAAACGAAGTGGGGAGTGGCGGGACAGGTCGGGATAAATGAAAGGGACAGGCTTGCCCATGCTGGGCGGCTGGCCTGGGGTGTCCGAGTAATGAAACCCAGGCGTCATCCAAACTTAAACAAGTTTTTGGCAATCTGGGGCGAAATCCACTGTCATCGGCCAGCGCCCTGACATACTCTGTAGAATTGAAGAATGTTTGGCCCCGCGCCTCGATCCCTTTCGGGGTCGACGTTAATGAAAGTCTGGGCCATCGAAATGTCTACCTGGCAATGGAGGAGACAGTCTATGTTAATTATTGCTGAGCTCGCCTGTCTCCCCTGGTCGGACACGCAGGCTCATGCACTTGTATACATTTTCTATGGTTGAGTTCCTTATAAATTGCCCGTAAATTAAATACAGATTTCCCTGGTAACTTTTTTTTTAAAGCGACCTAGGCCATCCATGTTAGTGGAATGAGGGGTGACCCGAATGTGAAGGAGAGAAGGGGCAGGCAGTGAGCTTGCCCTGGGAGGTCAGCTGTCTTGGCTAAGAGAGCTTGTTTCTGTTTGAGCCACACCTTTCCTTAATCTTTCAATGTCATGATCTTTAAGAAAAAATGGTGAGAAAATCAATTGGGTTTGACAACCTGGAGCAGGTCCAGAGGAGCCCCTAGGATAGGGTGGGACTGGAGACCTGGTTGGATGCGGAGCTGGCCAAGAGGACTTCCTGGGCCATGGCGCCCTCCAGTTTTGAAAGGGGCCTTTCAGGGGGAGGAAGGGCTTGGGTTACAGATGCCATGCTTCTCTGGGAGCAGAACTAGAGTGAAGGAGGCTCAGAGAAAGGACAGCTTTCTTTGGAAGAATCTTGAACCCTGGCCCTCTCTGGCCTTTGTCTTTCTCTGCACTGGCCCACCACTTTCCATCCATCAGTCCTACTGTCTTCGTTCTTCAGAACTTACCACCTGCACCCTGTGGTTACTCATTCCTTCCTTTAGCACTTACTGTATACAAGACATAGTACTAGGTGCTAGGGATGCAAAGACAACAAATGAAACAATCCCTGACCTCAAGGTGCTTACGCTTCTTGTCAGCTGGAGCCTGGAAGATCTGAGTTCAGATTTGGCCTCAGAGGCTTCGTAGCTGTGTCACCCTGGGCAAGTCACTTAACCTCAGTTTTTCTCAATTTCTCATCTGTAAAATGGGAATAGTAGTAGCACCTACCTCCCAGAGTTGTGAGAATCAGAAATCATCTTTGTAAAGCACTTAGCACTTCACACAGCAAGCACTTAATAAATGCTTCTCCCTTTCCCTTCCCCATATCCTATCAGGAGAGATTATGTATATATTAGTATATACAGGACAATCAATAAGCATTATTAAGAACCTACTCTGTGTAGCCAGTGAGCTAACCAGTGGGGACATAAAGGCAAAAACATGCTCCCTGCCCTCGCAGAGCTGGGGGCGGGGGGGACAATAGGGACACAGACAAGTGAGTGTGAAAGATGGACAAAGGAACTTTTTTTGGGGGGGAGGAGAGGGTACCAGCAACTGGGGAGGAGTGTCATTTCAATGATGCTCTTGCAATAGTTAGGATCTTTCACTCTCACCCCCACTTGCCTTGTAGACCCCCACCCCCAACAAGCCGCCATCATCCGCTTGCTTCCCTCCCAGGTATTTTTTTGTTCGGTTGTTTCAGTCGTGTCTGACTCTCCATGACCCCATTTGGCATCTTCTTGACAGAGATACCGGAGTGATTTGCCATTTCTGTCTCCAACTCATTTTGCAGATGAGGAAACAGGCAGGCAGGGTTAAGTGACTTGCCCAGGGTCCCACAGCTAGTAAGTGTCTGAGGCCAGATTTGAATTCAGGTCTTCCTGACTCCAGGCTGAGTCAGGAAAAAAGTACTGTATACAAAGTACTGCATAAAACTTGTCGTCGCTGTTACCCAGCCTCGCCTGGACCTTTACTGTGACCGAGTGTTTTATCTTTTTCTTCTTAATCCCTCCTACTCCTACATTCTCCAAAGCTCCTGTATTCCAGATGTTTCTTGTGTTCCTCAATTCCATCCTTCATCCCAGCAAATGACCACTGGCTCCTACCTTAGGGAGAAGAGACCGTGGCACATCACCAGATCAGTGTCCTTAAGGCACGGGTCTGACCTTGTTCTCCTGTGGCCCCCAGTGTCTATAAAGCAAAGACATAGAATTGTGAGATCAAGGAGTAGGAAGGGACCTGAGAAGAGGCGTGAACGAGACAATAGCTGTCCAATGTTTAGCACAGTGCCTGGCACATAGGAAGTGCTAGCTAAGTTATTGTTATTAGGAAATCTCAGGTGTTCTGAGGGGCCTCCTGCTTCCATGCTCTAGGTTCTAAAGTCCTCCTGGCTCTGACATTCCATGCCTATATTCTAAGATCTCTCCTCAGCTCTGCTGTCCTTTCTGTTCTAAGTTCTTAGGTTCCTCCCAGATCTGACATTCCATGTCTGTGTTCTAAGATCTCTCCTCAGCTCTGCTGTCCGCTTTGCTCTAGGTTCTTAGAGTCCTCCCAGCTCTGACATTCCATGTCTATGTTCTAAGATCTCTCTTCTCAGCTTTGCTGTTCTCTGTTCTAGGTCCTCCCAGCTCTGAGCATGTGTTTGAGTGATTAAGATTTTGAAAATCATCACAGCTGCTGCACAGTGATGGGATAGAATGCCTTGTCACATGGTGAGCTCTCCATCCCAGAGAATATTCAGAGCAGGGATGAGCCAGGGAGACTATAGAGGGGCCTCCTTGAGGAGGTGGGAAGTTGCATTAGAAGAGTCAGAAGGATCTTTCTGAATGGGATCTTTGGGGATTTGATGTCTGCCTGGACCACTGTCCATACCTGCTGTATTCCCAAATCCAGCCTTCTAGGAGGTTCTGGGCTACATGGTCCAGGCCCTCTCTCCTTCCAGGGAGGTGAAAGTTTGCCTTCCTTGCCCTGGGGGCAGCTGCAGTGAGAATTTGAGGGCCCTCAACCCCCTGCAAATTGTCAGGCTGCTAGGTGACTCCTTTGGATACCCAAGAAACCCTCTTCGATCCTACTCAGCAGGCATTTATTAAGTACCTACTATGTGCCAAACAGGGAATAACAATTAAAATGGAACAGCCTGTGTTGGTAAG
>CM053625.1:326366398-326388738 GCA_028646595.1 Phalanger gymnotis | reverse complement strand
GCTTTTTCCTCTGAACTAAGTGAATGATATTTGTGTGCTGAATTAAAGTAAGCTTGCCAACCCCTTCACCTTGCTCTCTTTATTAAGGCAGATCAAAAGAACCTGTGTTTTTGCGGCATGCTGGCAGCTTTCTGGGTAATGGCTGTGGGTGGATCTTACACCCCCACAGAAGCTGCTAGCCAGATTGTGGAGACACAGCCCTACTTTCAAGGAGCTGACATTCTCCCAGAGAAGCATTGTGTTCCCAGAGAAGTAAATGTCACATATCAATAAAACAAATCTAAGGTGATGGGTGTGTGTGTGAATGAACAAAGCAGAATTTCATAGTATCATTTAAGTGAATACTGTTGCATTAAGTAATTAAACTTCATTCATTCATTTACTTATTTTTTCATCCATTTATTTACTTATTCATTCATATGTTCGTTCATTTATTTATCTGTTGATTCATTGATATTACGTGGCTAATTGCCAAAGGCTTCTTGTAGCTTCTCCTGCCTTTGAGCTGAGCCTTGAAGGACACAGGCAGCTTAGCAAACAAGAGTTCTCCTGGCATTTGTCACAGGTTCTGCGCTGTACACTGGAGGACGATAATTAGCACAGCCCCCAGAGCAAGCATTTCTATAGGGCTTTGAGGTGTGCAAAGTGCCTTACAAACATGGCCTCATTGGATCGTCACAACAACCAGGTGATAGGGGCTGTTATCTTCCTCATTTGACAGATGAGGAAACTGAGGCATGCAGTGAGGCCTTGCCCAGAGTCACACTGTGAGCAGATGTCTGGGGAAGGACTCACACTTGGGGCTTCCTGACTGTAGGTCTGCTGCTCTATGTGCTGTGACACTAGCTGCCAGAGACCAAGAGGAGATAAATCCTGCCCTCAAGGAGCTGACATTCTAGTTGGAGTGGGAAGAGACGACACACACACAGATGAGTAAATCCAGGGGAGACTCGAGGCAGCTGTGGCAAAGGGGAGTGAGGACTAAGCTCTCCAGGAAAATCTGAGGAGGGAGAGGATACTTTCATCTAATGGACCAGAGCAGCTTCCCAGTGGTGGAAGTCCTGGGCTCCATAACCTGGAAAGGTTGAGAAGGGTTCAGAAAGAGGTGCACAAGTCTCTCCTCTCCCCAATAAACTTTAGTGCCCCACTCTTACCTCTGGGATCAAACAGAAATGTTTCTGTTTAGCCTTTAAAGCCATTCCCAACATGGACCTGACCTACCTTTCCGACTTATTACCCGTGGCTCCCCTCTGCTGGAGTCCAATCAGTCTGTCCTTGCTCCTTCTCCATGGCTCTTGCTTGTCTACCACGTCTAAGCCTTTGCTCTGCTTGTATCCCCTGCTTGGTGCACGCTCTCTCCTTCCCTGCATCTCTCAGAATCCCTAGTTTTCTTCAAGGTGAAACTATCTTTCAAAGAGGCCTTTCAGCCTTTCCCCTCCTTCCCCTGATTGCCAGTGCCTTCCTCCCTAAATCACCTTTCATTCATTTCATGTACCCACTGCATCCTGGGCCATCTCTAGTTGTCCTGATGGATATCTGGCCACTGGACCCAGATGGCTCCAGAGGAGAGAATGAGGCTGGCGATTTTGCGTAGCCCTCCCTCACTTAGATCCAATTCACTCGCATGTCATGGCATCCCCTCCCTGATTAAATGGTCCTCTTGGAGAATGAAGGAGAGACAACACCGCCACCACCTATCAATCATACCCAGTAGCTGTTCGATGAGCTTCTTTCCTTGGGGCAGGGGCTGTTTTCACTTTTATCTCTGTACCCCAGGGCTGGATGGAGAACCCATTCCACAAATGCTTGCTGATGACCCAGATAAGGGCATGATTGATGACAAAGAGGTGTCCCAAGGCCATCTTTAAGTCTAGAGGTCATCCTCTTTGGGGCTTCTGATCAGAACATAAGGTTAGGTGCCAGGAGGTGTTTCCTGATGCCAAGGGTCACCTTACTCTGGAACAGGTTCTCAAGGTGCAGCACCCCTCTTCTCCCCTAGACCCCTTTCCCTCCTGTCCATTCTCCTAGCTACTCCCCTCTCAAACTGGAAGATTGGGTTCCTGGTGAGCAATGACTGCTCCCCGCCATCGTGGTTCTTAGGGTAGCCCTGAAGGGTTGTGACTCCGAAAAGCTTATGAGCCCCCATTTGGCGTGCTCCCCCTGAAATCAATTAGCCCATTGTTATGAACGAGCTTTGGCAAAGGATATTTCCTGAAGAGGTATAGCAAAGGCAGAAGTTACAGAAATGCCCCCACCAGGAGCACATTCTTCCCTCTGCACACACTGGTCACTGGGGAGAGAGAACTTGGGCTTAAGAATAAAAGTACTCGGGCACATGTTGCTGAGAACACATGGGACCAAAAAAGACCTCCCCTCTCCTGGCCCAGGGAATCCTTTTCTCCCTTTTGCCCACCCCAGTTGGGTATGTTCAGTATAATGGTTATGATGAGTATGATTGGCACGACGAGCATGATGGGCATGTTGGGTACAATAGATACAATGAGTGTGATGTTACCGATGGATGAGTTTCTCCTTTCCTTAGCTGGGCTAGCTCAGGTCATACCTTCCTGGGGCTATGACTGTCCTCTTCTACTGTGGTGGCTCCCACCATGCCTGGGCTATGGAGCAGATGGAGACCCCAGATGGACAAAGACTGTGTCTGTAAACACCTCTATGCACCGTTCTTGATGATTTGAGGGGAGAAAATACAGAACTGACCATGGTGGGCCCTGGAGCCAGACTGGCATTTTGCCTGGATCCCTTGTCACCCTCTAGCAAGCTGATCTAAGGGACTCCAGCATCCATGACCTGCACCCTTAGGTGCTTCGAGAGATGGCCTGCTCTGCTTTTGCTTCTCAGGACCCCCTCATGGTGGGAATGCCCAAGGAGATTCTCTTGTAGATAGAAGAAAACACTACTTGTCCTCTTATCTTCCTCTGTAGCCCCCAGGATTCCACTAGCCCCATAGAAATGACCCAAAGTCCTTTAGGAGGCATCATGGGGTTGTGGAATAGGACTCTGGACTCGGAGCGAGAGGACCTGAATTAATTGCTTTGTTACTCACGGCCTATGGGACTGCTTCAGTTTCCTCTTTCATCTGACTAGATGACCACCTCCAAAGTCTTTTCCAGCTCTGAATCAATGATCCCATCTCTGCACCTGTTACCTTTGTGGAGACAAGATGGCCACACCTGGGAGCACACCTGTGCAGGGCTGTGCCTAAGTGAACAGGGAGTGTTGGGGCAGGGCCCTGGTGAGCTTTCTGGTGCCTGTGTGTGGGCCTTTCTCCCCTTTATTTCCCTCCATGTGGAGCCTGCCTGGGAGCCCGGATGAGGCCCCTCTGCACCAGGACTGGGAAGGAAATGTTGGCTCTGGTTCTTGGGGCCATTTCTACATTGGTGACTCATCTGTTTTGGGGAGGGAGGGCTATGAACATGTCTGAGCTCTAGCCTGTGGGTGCCGGAGATGTGTCTTGGGGGACAATTAAGTGGGGGTCTTTCCTTCCAGTGTGTGGTGCTGGATGAAATCTTTCCATTTGGGTGTTGTAAAGTCTTATACGAGCAAAGGGTGGGGACCCACAAAGTGTTTTATGGGCTATTTACCCACCACCTTCTTGAGAGTTCCCATAGGACTTGTAGGCTGGATGGAGGGTGTGTTTCTTTCTACTCTCTGCCATGAGAGCTCGTCCAAGAGTGGGAGGTGAGTGCACACAATCTGGTCACAGAGGAGAGAGAGAAAGCCTCAGCAAGTCACAGGGAAGTTGATAGATCGTGAATGCTGGGTCACCAATAGCTCTGGCTTGTGCCCCTCAGGGTCTCCAGTTTGTGCCCCTCAGGGTCCCTGGCTGTGCCCCTTAGAGTCCTCCTGATTTCCCCTTCCCAGTTAGAAATAGATCTCATGGGGAGCTCTAGGCTTCATTCGCACTGAGTTGTCAGGGGCTGAGAACAGTTGAGACCTGGTCTTTTCTTGGGGCATATTCAGAGGACCATAGGATTCCAGGGATGTCTAGTCCAAGGCTCTTAAATGGCTATCTGAGAACTTAGCTTTTTTAAAAAAATTTTTGATAACTATTTTATAAAATTTTTCTTTTGTAATCCTAGGTATCTTGTTTATTTAAACAATATTCTGGGAAGGGGCCCATAGGCTCCCTCAGACAGGGCTGAAGGGTTCCAGGACACAAGAATAGTGAAGATTCCCTGATTTGACCCATCTAGCTCATTTTATGAGTGAGTAAACTAAGGTCCGGCTTTGCGGAAATGACTTACCCAAGGACACACCTGTACTAAGTATTGCCTTCCCCTCCAAGGCTTCCTTGTGCTTGATTTGTGTGTGTCTTTTATAGGCTGAGAGGAAGCCTAACCTTAGATGAGGAAGGTCTGAATTCAAGTCTCACCTCTGACACATAGTTGGTAGGTTGACCCTGGGTAAACACTGCACCACTAGGTGCCCCTGCAGCTCCCTAAGACTAGAAGCTACAGAGGCATTGAATGTCCTCATCTGAGAATTCTCTAAGCCAGTGAAATCATCATGTTTGGTCTGTCTATCTTACATGGCTCCACAACCTGCACAGGTTGTGTCTCCAATTAGAATGTGAACCCCTGATGGGCAGGGACTGCTTCCAGAACCACGGACAGCACTTCACTCATTTTATAGATGTGGAAACTGAGGCTGGCTGACTGGTGGGAGTGGCTGAGGAGCAGGTGCCAGCCTTGGGTCCTGAAGGTGGCTCACAAAATATCACTGGCACAATCACCATACACTCTGCCTTCTAAAAGCCCTCCCGGCTCAGACATTGTCTATTCTGAGTTCTCTTTTCTCTCTGTGGTTCTGTCTTTTCTTTCTCTTGGCACTCCACGGTGCGTGGGGCCATCCCAGGGCCTTTGGTAATGTCCACCAAGCTCCCTACAATCTACCTCTTCTGTGGCCAGATCCTCTGTCAGCAGCCTGAAGAGAGCTTTTCACAGGGTTCTTAGCTGAGCCCTGGCTTGGGACATTTGTAGGAATGAAGGATTGTGAAGCACCTGGCAGATAAATGATGAGTCCCTGGGATGAGGCAGTGGAATATTTGAGAGGGCACAGTGGCCTGGGTCTCTGGGCGATCTCCTGGGCTGCAGCCTTATGCCAGAGCCTCCCAGGGAGCTCCGGCAGGACTTTGTGCCCTTCCCCCAAGGACTCTTGGGGAGAGGTATTTGTGTCCCATAACGACGGATCAGGCTTGAGGGTTCCCTGAAGCAGCTTTGGATGGGGGCCTGGATATCGAGGCCTTGATGAGAAGAATACTTCAGTGTCGTTTTCCTCTCTGGCTGGGGAGGGGGTTTAGACTCAAGGATCTTGGGGATAATTCTGTCCCTTCTGTAGAAGCAACTGCTGTTTCTGGGACGCTTGAGAGTTTGTAGAACATTTTCTTTTCCACAGTCCTGGGAGGCAGGCAGCTCGAGGATGCCCAGCCCCATCTGGTAGCAGCTCAACGATGTGCCCAAGGTTGCCCAAGAGCAGGTAGCACACCAACGCCATCCCCAGTGGCAGGCTCCCCTCTGTTCTGTGCTTCCCCGGACACCATGACTCTCCTTCCCCACCAGCCCCGGAGGGTCTCCATCCTGGAGCCAGCTAGATGTGGGACTTGGCGGTCCGACCTGCCGAGACTCTCCGGGTTCCAGCTCGGCCCGCTGGCTGGCGGAGCCCCGGCCTGTCTGGCCCAGGCTCTCCTCCCGTGGCTGGGAGGGGAGGGATGGACTGCCTGGCTGCCTTAGAGGCCTGGGGCTGCAGCCCCCCAGGTCTCTTCTGGTTACCTCATCTATGCATGTTTATGGGGCCAAGGCCTTTTGCAGACAAAACACTCCTGGACAAGCCAAATACTGGGGAAACAAGGCACCTCCAGAGGGCCTGGGCCTGGCCTTTCTGCTGAAAACCATTTTCTTCCTTTTTCTTTGGCAAAGGAGGCAATGGATTATTTCATCTAATGCCCTGTCCACATCTCTGGAACCTGGACTGCACACTCTGAGAATACTCCTCCCTCCTTCACCTGGTGGCTACCTCTTAGGGGACCAGGGAGTCCTGGGCGGGCCAGGGAAGTTGGTAACATGGATGGAAGCATTCCAAAGACTTTATCCAGAGAAAGACTGCCTGGCAATGTCATCATCCTGGTAATTAGCCGAGATAATTAGCTCACTGGAACAACAGAAGAATCCTGCCATTCCTCCCATAGAGGTCATAGTATGATGGCCCAATCTGAAGGGAATGAAGAGGCCCTGGGAGTACAGCCATGGACGTGGAGTCAGGAAGACTTGGGTTACAATTCAGCCCATTTTGAAGTCCAAAGTGATCATTTCAGAATCTCCATGTGAGAATGGGCTTCGCTCCAATGCCCAATCAGTAGGTCAGTAAATTACCTCACACGCTTGTAGGAAGGGCCAGCTCTGGGCCGATGTGGGTAGGCAAGGACAAAGATGAAACTTCCTGCCTTTGTGGAATTTACACATGAACATATAGGTATCCACACTCTATGAAACAGGAAGATGCAAGATACATAGGCAGCAGACCCAAGATCGCTTTTCTAGAAGAGGCCCACATGGCTCAAGGAAGTGGGGTCTGAGGTGAGACTTGAAGAGAATCAGGGATTTTAAGATGACAGGTGAGGAGGGTGTGGATTCAGAGAATTGGAGGCAGATGGGAGATGGAGCATTGTGGATGGGGAATGGCACAGAGGCCAGTCACAGCTAAGGAAGTTAGAAGGCTAGGAGGCGTACAGGTTGTACAGGCTGTAATGGCCAAGCAGGTGTTTTGAGTTGATACCACACCTTAATAGGGAGCTGGAGAGGGACACAGGGGAACCTGTGCTTTGGGAATACCACTCTGTGAAGTGGAGGGATTGAAGACCAGAGAATGGATGGTGCTGGACCCAGTAGGAAGCTCTTGTGGCTCTGCAGGTGCCAGCTGTGTGGGGGAGAAATGGTTCCACCACCAGATTGGGAGGGAGGATTGAGCAGACCGAGGCTGTGGCTGAGATCCTTGGACATTGAGTCTAAATTAGTCTCTTTATAATTTGCAACTGTTCTTCCTAGTTCTGCTCCCAGGGTCAGGCAGACCGAGGCTAATCCTCCTCCTTAGCATGATGGCCCTTCAGGTATGTGACCATAGCTCTCATGCCTCAGCTCCCCACCCCCAGTCTTCTCTTCCCCAGCTAAACTCCCTGAAGTGTGCCAGACACCTTGGCCCTCTGGCTGGCAGAGTTGGAAGGCACAGAAGGCATCATTTTGTTCAGGCTCCTCCTTTACAGATGAGGAAACTGAGGCCACAAGGGGAGAAATGACTGGCCCAAGGTCACACACAAATTACTGGAGAGTCTGAAGTTGGGCCTGTCTCCTGCCTCTTTCCAGGATTAGGCAATCTAGTTAGTGGAATGAATAGATGACATACTTTGTCAGGGTCCTAAGTATCCGTAGGTACCCCAAAGCAAACCAGCTGCTCCTGAGTCTCTCTTTGAAGGTTGGTTCAGTACCTGAAGGGGCAACTCCCCAAACTGCCCTCACTATAGTCTGTCCAGGTGTCTTTGGTCACTCACCTTGGAGAAATCCCACCAGGCTTTCCAAAGGCTAAGAACGTGTCCTTGGAAGCCCCTGCTGGTGGCTGAGACCCCATTACATCCCTGTCTTGGGCAGTTGCCCTCTGATCTCCGAGCCAACAAAACAAGGCCAAACAGAGCCCTAAAAGTGGGAACAGATTGTTCAAACACTTAAGTATTTCACTGTGTCCCCAGCTTAGACCAGCCAGCCTATGGGGCAGGGCAGAGCTGCCTCAAGGAAGAGAGGGAGAAAAGGATTTCTCCCGCAGCCCCATCCTCACTGACCATTCTCATCTTCTGTCATTTTTGTCCGTTTGCTGGGTGGGAGGGGAAGCCTCAGAGATCTCTGGATTTATTATGTTGTCTGGACTTCAGCCAACCTGGACTACTCTCCCTCCTCCCCGCTCCAGGCTTGTCCTCACACTGACTTTCACACTAAGAGTAGACTCCCCTGGGCTGTTCTCACCCCTTCCTCCTGGGGCTCAACTCCAGGGCTGCCTCCTCTAGGAAATGTTCCCTGACTTTCCCTTTCTCCAGGTGACTCCCACCCCAGTTCCTCAGAACCCCTGACTGGCCCCCTCCTTTAAGCTTAGGTCACAGCATTCCATCCTCCTTGCCTGTGTTCATATTGCATCCCGGAATAGAAAAGATTCTTGAGAGCCAGCGGTGAACGGCTTCCTCTTTGTATTTTCTCTCCCCACTCAAAACCCACCACCTCCAAGCTGTACAGTATTTGGCAAGACAGTTTTCACTCAATCTCCATTTGTAGAATGGAAGTGAAATGAGATCATTCACCTGGTATGTCAAAGGGATGCTGTCAGGCATTGCATACTTACATTTTAGCAAAGTATCTCAAAGTATCTGAGGCTTCTCATTTCCTCAAACCCTCTCCTCTACTGATTTCCCCTACTACTGTTGAGGGTACCAGCATTCTCCTGGTCTTTCAGACTCTCAACCTAGGAGGAATACTGGGCTTCTCATTCTCTCTCACCCCACCATATCCAAATATGGTGCCAAGACCTGCTGATTTCACCTCTGCAACATATCTTGTTGATTTCACCTCTAGTGGCATTTGCGAATCGATTTCACTTTTTCACCACCTCTCCTTGATTTACACCTATTGCAGCATCTCTTGTTGATTTCACCTTTGCAGCATTTTCTTGCCGACTTCACCTCTGCAACATTTTTCGGATATGCCCCCTCTTCTCCTCCAACATGGCTCCCACCCTGCTGCAGGCCCTCATCATCTCAGGCCTAGACTATGACAGCAGATTCTGGGGATGGGGTTCTACCTGCCTCTGGTCTCTCCCCACTCTAGTCCATCCTCCATCCTGCCACCAAAGTGATTTTTCTAACCCTCAAGTCTGAACATATCATTCCCTGCTCAATAAACTCCAGTGGCTCCCTACAGCCTCTAGGACCAAATATGAAATGCTCAGTTTGGCCTTTAAAGCCCTTCCTACCTTTCCAATTTTCTTAGACTTTACTTCTCTCCATGTACTCCATGTCTCCTTTGTTGTTTCTCATACGCATCACTTCATTTCCAGCTGCCCCCCTTTCCCATGCCTAGAAGCCTTTCTCTCTCCATATCTTGCTCTCTTTCTTCAATGTTTTATTTTGCAGGAGGCTTTTCTGGTCATCTGCCTCCACCCCACCCTGCCTTTCTCTGGCTATTACTGCTTCTCTCTGAGATCACCCTCCGTCTACTCTGTATGCATCTTGTATGTAAATAGTTTTTAGCATGTTGTCTCCTTCCATTAGACTGTGAGCTCCCTGACTGCAGGTCTTTTGCCTTTCTTTGTGTCTGTAACACTTGTCATGGTGCCTAGAATTAGTAGCTTATTGCTTGGCTGAGTGGGTCAGATGGTGATATGACAGGGGGCCAGATGATAGTATAGTTAGATGGATTCAAAATTGTTTGAAATGTTAAATTTGAAATCTTCATGATTACTTTCTTGTACAAAGGAAGAAACTGAAGGCCAGCTCACAGCTCTTTTTCTGTCAGAGCTGGAAAGTGAGCTGGCCTCCATGGCCTTGGGTGTCCTTCCCAGCTCAGAGAGCCTGAGATTGATGTGGCCTGTGGAGCTTTGGTAGGAGGGGAGGGGGGCAGAATTCTTGGGACTAGTTTCACTTCTGTGGGAAAATGCATCTGCATGTAAGAATCTGGCCTGGATTGGGGGAGGAGCTATGGGGCTCACAAGATGAGGGATTATAACCAAGCTATGTGATGGGCCAAGGTCTGCCTGGACCCGAAGCCCTGTGGCATCAGCACCTTTTCTCCAGCACCTTCTAGAGTCTCCCCACAAGTCTCTACTGAGCCCCTGGCACAGGTTCACTGGAGCCAAGCTGGGAGTTGGTCATCCTTTGGCCTGTCCCAGGACTGCCAGCCTGCAGAGGGCTTCCCCAGGATATGAGTGGGCTCCTGCACCACCGAGCACTGAGCCGTCCTCTCTCAGAATCCAGTTTGCTGCCTGCAGAACCCTGAGAGAGAGACAAAGCAAGTTCCTCTCAGCATGGCTAAGGACAGTGTGGATTTTCTCCCATTCATCTGGCATCAGAGGAAACCGAGGCCCAGGCACTAATTAGACTAGAAGGCTTCATATAGCACATTTAAGATTTTTAAGGTTTTCTGGCCACAGTGTCTCAGAGAGGAAGTGCCTTTTCCCAAGGTCACCCAGCTCCCAATGAGATCTCAGGGAGTTGAATGAATTAATGTATATCTATTTATTTGCGCACATGGTAGGGCTCCATTGTGACCTCTGGGTCAGTGCCTCCTTCTGGGTTTCGCCCTTTGGGGCAAAAGGTTCACTGGGTGTCACTGAACAGAAGGAGAGCCCAAAAGAGTATTGGTTTTAGTCAGGGTCTTGGGTTCAAACCCTGCCTCAGCTGCTTATTAACTGTGACCAAGAGCAGGTCACTGAATCACCTTGGGCTTCAGTCTCTTCCTTGATAAAATGAGCCTCTGAGGGCCCTTCCAATTTCTAGAGCTGAAATCCTTCCCTTTGAAACATTGCATATGTATGTGAATGTGAGTACATGTGTGTGTGTGTACATGTTGCTGGTGTGAGCGTATATTCTCTGGCATCTTTGGGGGTTTCAGTGTGTGTCTGTGTGAATGGCTCCACACGTGGGGAATGTTGAGAAAGCAATGAAAACTTTTTGTATATGACTCATGTGCTGTCTCATTGTTTTTACATATTCAAACCCACAATTGAATCATAGATTGTCAGAGCTGGGAGGACCTGGCTTGAAACCTAGAACACAGAATGTCAAAGCTGGCAAGGACCTTGGAAGCTAGAACAGAGATGGAAGTCAGAGATCCTCTTCCTCATTATGCTCAGGAGTGCAATGAGTTCCAGGGAGGCAGAGGGAGCCCACATGGGCAGATTAGGCACCACTTCTGCCCCAGAGCCTGGGCAGCCAATGGGTTCCTTCTAATCCCTTGCCTCTGCCTTCCAAGGGCATCTGTGAGGTGTCTGCTGCAGACCTTTGTGGGTGGAGATGGCAAGGGGATGGGGTAGTGGCAGTTCAGCAAACCTAGGCCCAGGCTCTGAGTTGGGAATAGGTCAGCTACCTCCTGGCTTGAGCTCCCTCAGTCCTGGCCAAGTGCCACTTCTGGGTCCATTGGGGAAGGGGCTCCAAGAAGACTCAGGGGCTGTTGGACACCTAATAGTCCTGAAAGGATACCAACATGATGAGTTAAGTTTGACTAAATCAGCAACATGTGCACTGAATCCCCCTGGAGGTGCTCACAGTTTAAGAAATGAGAGGGTGGGAAGCATTCTTGGCAACCGGCCTTGGAGGTTTCTCTTAAGCCCCCTCCCCCAAACAGGAACAGTCCAAATGTTTATTTTTCAGAATGGAAATGTCCTGAGGCTTTCCTGTCTTTTGAGGCAGGGACAGCCTTTTGGAGAGCCTGGGCCCCCAGGAGAAGGAGGCAGGAGTGTGTCTATGAGGACCATGGAACTCAGCTCTTCAGCACTGGAGATCTTTGGGGCCACCTAATCCAGTGCTTTTCATCTGGCAGAGCAAGGACCTTATGCTCTGAGCATTTTGGAGTCCTGGGCCCCAGGAATTAGAGCTAAATGGGACCTTTAAGACTGTCCAGCCCAACCCATCTCATTTCATAAAAAAGGAAACAGACTCACGTCCTCAGGGAGCTGGAAAGAGCCCTGGAGGGAGAGGAATCTACCTTTAGTTTGGTGCCTCATTTTACAGATGACTTTCCTAAGGTCACATAGCAGAAAAGCATCAGAGTGGGATCTGAACCTGAGTCTCTGCTGGCTTTGAGCCTAACCCTCTTTCCACCCTGCTCGATGCTGTGCTATGACATTCTGCTTGTCCCCTGTCATGGGCAGGGCTGCCCAGCCCTGATCACTCCACTAGGTTACAAGACCTAGCTGTCCTCCCAGCCTGCCTTCTTCTCAGAGGTTCCCTGTACTGGCATCCTATGGGGAAACTGAGGCAGCAGTGGATCTCTGTCTTTGTACAGAGAGGGAATGGCCGTGGCTTTCCAGGACTCTGCTCAGAATGTACCAGGTGGCATAGGAAATCAAATCCTGACATCTCAGAGCCAGTAGGATCTGTGGTGTCTATGTCTTTCATTTACAGACGGGGCCATTATGGTCCAGGGCAAGGCTGTGCCCCATGGGTGGACTAAGGGACAGAACTGGCACTGAAGACTCCAAATTCAAGCCTGCTCTGTCCCATTGGCATTTCTTAAGCCAGCTGTGTGGGAGTGCCTGTGCTTGGTGCTGGGGAAACGTGACTCTCTTCCAACCCTCGTTAGGTAGAACCTATGGGAGACGTGTCTGTGTGTGTGTGTGTGTGTGTGTGTGTGTGTGTATCAGCAAAGTCTTCATATAACCATGGCACAAGTTAGAATGTGGGGAGGCTGAAAGAGGGGTGAAGGGGGAACCAAGACAGTGGAGAGTGGGGTGAATGCCCCAGGAGAGCCTGGGCATTTGGTCTGTGGGGACAGGGAGGCAGCAGCAGCAGCAGCAGCAGCTAAAAGCTGTAACAAGGGCACCAGCCTGTCTCCCACTCTGAGGCTAGTGGTCAGGGGCTTATAAAAGCAGGACATCCAGGCAACAAGCATTTATTAAGTGCCTTCTATTCCTAGGCAGGAAGGTAGGTGGTGCCATAGTGCATAGAATGCAGGACCTGGGGTCAGGAGGACCTTAGTTCAAATCCGACCTCAGACACACTGACCAGCTGTGTGACTCTGGGCAAGTCACTGAATTCTGTTTGCCTCAGTTTCCTCAGCTGGAAAATGATCTGGAGAAGGAAGTGGCAAACCAGTTTAGTATCTTTGCCTGGTGAAGCCCAAAGAAGGTCACGAAGAATCAGATGTGACTAAAATGACTGAATAACAGCAAAATTCCTAAGTGTGGCGCTAAGTACTGGGGCCACAAAGGAAGGACGAGCCCCTGGCTGCTGGTGTTTCCTAACGTGACTTTCATGCAGTAGTTGCAGATCTGACTGAGCTGTTGGGAGAGAGGGCCAGAGAGCCTGCAAGGACACCCTGGTTCATAGGTCTGATTATCTGGGCTGGGGGTTCCTCCCGGCTGTTGGGGGTCTGTGCTCTCCCATCTTGTGTGGCGCTGGGGAAAATCCTGTCCTCTGGGGGTACGACGAGCTGCTGAGCTCTTAGCTACTGAGGATGCCAAAGGGGGCTCTTCCTTCAAGTCTGTTCTGGGCCTTGTTTGGACGTGGCGGTTTACACGCCAGCAGAGACTGTCTTTGGCCTTTCTATGTAGCTCCAGCACAGCGCTTGGCACATAGGAGGTGCTTAGTAAATGTTTATTGACTGACTGAATGAATGAATGCCATACTTACTCTATGGCTGGTTGAGCCACCCAGTGACCCTTGCACTGGCTGGCTCAGAGGCTGTTTCTCCATGATGGAGACCAGATGATTTCCTTGATACACATACTCCTGGTTGGTTGACAGTGGCATGTTCTACATGCCCTGCCCCTCCCCAACCCCCAGTACTGCTGGTGAATTTTGTATTAAAGCACATTCTGTCCATGCATGCCTGCTCAATGACCCTGGGAGGACATGAGAAGAGCTCCTCTCCCCCTCCCCCCCACTTTCTCCTTGGCTCAGCCCACAGCTGAGGTCAAATCTGGGCATGTCTGGGACCCAGATGACAAGGCCTGGAGAATGTTTCTCCAGAAAACCCACTTACTCAGGGGTCTCTCTCACCATGTATTCTGGCTGCACTAAGCTGTCCTTGGAGTGTCCTCCGGCTCTTGTCTCTCTTTCTCAGAGCTGGCTAGGTCATTCCATTTTCCTGGCCTGGGTTGTGTCTTTTGATTCTGTCTTGATTCAACTCACAGAAATGTGGTCCCTATTAAGGCTTGACGGCTTTGGTCCCATCTAGGTTCCCCTGAGGACTGGGTTTCAAGTTCCTATCAGGCTAAAGTTCTTGGGTTTCATCTCCCATGGCCCCTGGCACAAGGCCTACTTACCCCTCCAGATCATGAGGTGCTGACCTTTGGGGACATCCCAGAACACCTACCTTCTTTGGGTACAGGCAAGGGAGGCATGGCAAGGGTGGAGAAAGCTCAGAATCTTGGTGCATCAGGCAAGGGATGTGATGGCAGTCATGGGGCAGCCTCAGCAGTAGAGGAAAGAGGCAGGGGACCTGGCTTCAGAGCAGCCCTGACTCTTGATAGCTGTCTCAGTGACCCTGGGAGGACACTTAAACTCTCAGAGCCTTGATTACTTCATCTGTAAAATGGGAATAAAACTACCATTACTTGGGGCAGCTAGGTGACACAGTGAATAAAGCACTGGCCCTAGAGTCAGGAGGACCTGAGTTCAAATCCAGCCTTAGACACTTGACACTTACTACCTGTGTGACATTGGGTAAGTCACTTAACACCAATTGCCTTGCCTTCCCCCCTCTAAGCCCCACCAAAAAAAAACTACCATTACTCACTACATCTCAGGAGAATTGTGAGAAAAGTGATTTGCAAACCCCTAAAATGCTCTAGAGATGAGTGACTATTGAGCCTTGTGGCAACCTGAGTTAGGGAGAACCAACATTATTGTGCCCATCTTACAGATGAAGAGCTCAAGGCAGGGTAAATGACTTACCTATAGTCAATTAGGGAGCAGGAAAAAAATGTAACCTAGGTCCTTCAGTTCTCTTTCCTGTCCATGAAAGGGAGAAGCTGGACACTTTCTTGCTTTTTTCCTATGCATTTATTGCTTTTAAGGCATATTTACCAACCAATGGTCCAAGCCCAGAGAGGATTCATGGGAATCAGTTATTGAGGCCTCTGTGGAATTCCCAGTAAATGTATCCCCAAGAAAAAATCCCATGAGCAACATAATCTGGGGAGGAGATGCCCCAAGAAGCTGATGGTGAGGTTCCCAGGAGACTAATGATAATGTTGATGGGGACAGCTTCTAGGTGACACTGAAGAAGGAAGCCTTTGTCTGCTTTGGGACTGGATGAAAGGCCAAACACCTGCCTCATGAAATGTCATTGAACTCTGCTTTCTTCCTTTCTTCTTCATTCATCATCACATTATCTTCTTCGGCCTTATCTTCAGCACCTTCCTCTTCATTAGTCATTCTCATTTTCATTATTAACATCATCTTCATCTTTTTGGTCATTGTCATCATCATCACCATCACCATTGTCACCATCATCACCTTTGCCATCATCACCATCATCACCATCATCATCATCATCATCATCACCATCGCCATTGTCACCATCGCCGTCATCACCATCACCACCATCGCTGTAATTGCCATCACCACCATCGCCGTCATTGCCATCACCACCATCGTCGTCATCATCATCGTCACCATCACCCTTGTCACCATCATTGCTGTCATCTCCATCACCACCATCACCATCATCGCCATCATCACCATTGCCGTAGTCACCATCATCATCACCATCACCATTGTCATCATCATCACCATCATCACCATCGCCGTCGTCACCCGCCATTGTCACCATCATCACCATGGCCGTTGTCATCATCATCACCAATGTCATCATCATCACCATCGTCTTCGACATCATCATTACCATCGTCATCATCATCACCACCACCACCACCACCATTGCCACCATAAGTCATCTGGATCCTCTTCATTGTCATCAGCAGCATAATAACATCTCCATCATTATCATCTTCACCTTCATCCTCATCTTCATTCTTTTCCTTATCCTCAACCTCATCTTTGTTTTCAACCTCATCCTCACTCTTACTCTCACCTTCATCCTTGTTCTTCTCCTCCTCACCTTCATCTTCATCTTCACCCTTACCCTCTTCTCCATCATTATCCTCCTCCTCACCCTCACCTTCCTTCTCCCCATCTTCATCATAGCTGATGTATGAGCAGTCCATGCAGCTGGCAGAACTCATTCACAAATATGGCCACTGGATCCTCCCAACAGGCTTGTGAGGTGGGGAGGGGAGTGATTCGTACCCCAGGGGTATAGGTGAGGAGCCTTCATGGTCTCACCACTGGGAAGTGATAGACCTGTAACTCAAGCCCAGATCTCTTTCCATTATACTGCATTGCCCACTCAGGTACTTCAAAAAGACCTTGACGGCTTGCCACATCATGATTTAACTTCTCTGCCCGACATTCAAGGTCTTCTGAAGCCTGGCCCTACCCTGCCTACTTTGAAGTATCACAGGCTCATATATACCAGAGCTGGAAGGAATTTCTAGTCCAATTTAGTATTGCATAAGGATTTCTTCTATATCACACTTGACAAGAGGTTATTTTTACTTTATTTTTACTTTATTTTATATTTTACTTTACTTTACTTTTATGCTTAAAGACCTTCAGTGATGAGGAGATCACTACCTCCCAAGGCATCCCATCCCCCACTGTGGGATAATTCTCATTCTTAGGATTTTTTTTTCTGGTTTCAAATATAAATCTGCCTTTTTGCAATTCTGCTTTTATCCAGTGCTCCTAGTTTTTCCCCAGGGGACCAATCCGACCAAGGCTAATCCCTTACTCACATGTACTCACATGACAACTTCAGAAACTTAAAGACAGTTATCATATCTAACCTTAGTCTTTCCTCTTCTGGGTTAAACATTCCCAGTTTTCCCCCAATCAAACCTTGCATGAATTGGTCTCTAGGCCCTTTTATCATCTTGGCTGTTCTACTCAGGACACTCTCTAGCTTGTTTATGTCCCCTAAAATGGGATGCTAGACCAGACCAGTGTGCTCTACGGATGGTCTGGATACAATGGGACCAGCACCTCTGAATCTCAAGGCATTATGCTTCTCTTTACACAGCTTAAATCCCATTAGCTTTTTTGGTGGCCAAATCGTATGATTGATTCATATCGAGCTTGTGGTCCACTCATATGCCTAGATCTTTTTAGATGCACTTCTGCCATCTTGTACTTGTGAAGCTGGTTTTTTGGACAATTTGTCATGACTAAATGTCATCTTATGCCTATCTCTCCCCACCCTGCCTAGGGGCCCTCTCTTTCTCCCTTCTCTCCCTTCCAGCTTCTCCCATCCCTGCCCATTCTTAAAGAACCTGCTCAGATCTCACCTCCTCTTGATATCTTCCCTGATGACACTGGGGAAGTCTCAGCCTCACAGGAGCAAATTCTAGAGTGAGGGCAGGGGAACCTTCAAGAGTGGGTTGGGAAGGGGCAGCTAGGTGGCACAGTGAGTACAGTACCAGCCCTGGAGTCAGGAGGACCTGAGTTCAAATCTGGCCTCAGACCCTTGACACACTTACTAGCTGTGTGACCTTGGGCAAGTCACAACCCCAATTGCCCTGCCATTTCCCCCTCCAAAATAAAAAAAAAAGTTAAAAAATATATTGGATCAGGAAGCCTCCTTACTTCACAAGGTCCATGTTAGGGAAGTGGCTTGCCTGAGGTCACACAGCTAAGAGGATCAGGATTTGAACCCAGGTTTGCTGACTTAAAGTACATATTTTTTCCTAGTATATGCTCAAGAAGTTTGGGGATGTAGGTGGGGGCTGGAATGTAGAAGGCCTTGGCTGCTAGATGACCATGTCATGCAGAGCCCAGCATAAACCTAGCTGAGCTCTTCGAGGACCACGAGTGTTTCAGGGGAGAACCCCACATCGGCCCACGTGCCTGGCAGGTACTGAGCTCCATTTTCAAGGGAGGCCTCTGGCTGCAGCAAGGAGGCATTCATTATCAGGAGCGTGATCCTAATGGGACTGTGCAGGTGCTGCCCAGGGACTTCTTTTTTCTGCCATTGCTGCTGCTGCTGCCAGGCCCCAAGCCCAGCAAAGTCTCTGTTTGATACAACCAAATGTTTAGTGTTCCTAAAAGAAAAGGGAACAAGTCAGAACCGTTTAAAAATAAACACAAGGAGGACTAAGTATCATGCCTCTTGGCTCTCCTGCGCAGGGATGAAATCATTTCTTTAAATGGGCAGCCGACCCCGAGCTGGGCAGCCAGGCTTGGAAAGAGCCTGGGTTTGTCTACAGGGAGCTGGTTCTGTCTCAGGTTAGGGTCGGCCCCAACAACAGCCTTTGCCAGGAAGGGCAAGTCTTAAGCAGACCTCAGGGCAGGGAGGAAGGAAGCTGCCAGAGAGAGGTTCCCCACCCCCACCTCTGCCCCATGCCCCACCCCCCCAACCAAGTCGGCCTTAAGCTACTCTGTCTGTCCATCTATCCGGACTCTCCTCTTTTGGGGTAAAACTTCCTAAAGGACAGAGGTCATCATCAAGCAGTGCTCCAAGGAATCCTTTGGTGGCACTGAGGATGGTGGGGCTGGGGGGGTGAGGGGGGTCCTTCCTCATATTTCTGCAACAAGCTGTTGTTCAGTCATGAAATGTCAAAGCCGGGAGGGACTTCGAACAGAGATCATAGAAGGACAGAGAGAGCATAGAATGCCAGGACTGAGGGAGAATGTAGAGAACATCAGAGCTGAGAGAGACCTTCCAACAAAGAAGAGGGAATGTCAGACCTGGGAGGGCTGGTAGAACAGAAAACATGGAAGGTCAATGCTGGGGGGAGCTTAGAGAACATATAAGGTCAGATTTGGGAAGGACCATAGGGCATTGACATAGAAAGGCAGAGTGGGGACAGATCTTGAAACATATAATGCCAGAGTCTATAGGAACCTGAGAACACCTTAGGACATAGAGTAGGGAAGTTCAGAGCTGGAGGGAGCTTAGAACAGAGAATGCCAGAGCCTATAGGAACCTGATAACACCTTAGAGCATAGAGTAGAGCATAGGTCAGAGCTGGGGGGAGCTTAGAACAGAGAACCCAGAATGGCAGAGCTGAGAAGGGTCTGAATAGCAGAGTGGGGATAGATTTTAGAGCAAATAATGTCAGAGCTGGGAGGAACATTAGAGGTCATTTATTCTGACTCCCCTATTTTGCAGAAAAGGATACTCAGGCCTAAAGAAGGGAACCTGCCAGCCTAGGCAGCCAGAATCTCAGGCTCATCCCTGAGCAATGATTCAAGGGCCAGTGCTCCTACAGAGGGTTGGTTCTCCAAGGGATTCCAAGTGCTGGCTTTTATCTGTAGTAAAAAGAGTTCCTTGCAAACATTCCAGGCCATGGGTCACTGGGCCACAGCCTCCTCTGAGCCTGGCCAGGGAGCTCTGCCAACAGTTCTGATCATGCCCAGCATCCTGGCAAGGTGGGGGGCAGGGTGGGATGTGGATGTTTTGAGGGCTGTTGGCTTGAAACAAAAGGAGGCTTTTCACTGATTCTTGGGTCATGAACTACAGCTCAGAGGCCAGAGGCCAACCCCTGAGGATAGGAGTGTAGTGGGGTCCCAGCAGAGGCTTCCACTGGCTCACTCTGCTTTTGAGAAACCAGATAGGATTTCTCTAGGGGGAGTGCCCAGAGAGACCTGCACAGACTATGGTGAGGGCAGTTTGGAGAGTTGCCTCCTCAGGTACTGAGGGGAAACTGAGTCAGCCTCCCGAGGGACCCAGGAATGGGTATAACTACTGGGGTGTCTGCAGATGCTCAAGATCCCTACATAGTAGGTCAGTTATTCATTCTACTAACTAGACTGTCTGGAGTAGAGGTGTCACACATGCAGGCCATTGGCTGCAAGAGGCCACAACATTCCTGAGTCCAACCCAAACCAAATTACGACGTGGTGCCTATAAAAATGGATCTATAAACATATAAACATGTATGGCTTTCTAAGACAATATACAGCCCAGAGGGATCCTTATGTGCCTTTTATTGGCCTCGGTTTCTTTTTGAGTTGGCCACCACTGGTCTGGAGTCCTGGAAAGGCAGGAGACTTAAGGTCCATTTGTGGCTCTCCAGTAATTTGCACGTGACCTTGGGCAAGTCATGTGTCCCCCTGTGGCCTGAGTTCCCTCATCTGTAAATGAAGAGGTTGGAAGAAAAGATATCTTCTATGCCTTCCAGCTCTGCCAACTTAAGGGCCAAGGTGGCTGGCTCACCTGGGGAGTTTAGCTAGGGAAGAGAAGACTGGGGGTGGGGGAAGCATGAGAGCCGTGGTTACATATCATGGTAATGAGGGGGATTAGCCTTGGTTGCCCCAGGGGGCAGGACCAGGAGCAGTTGGGGTGGGGGAGGGAGAAGGTAATAAAGGGGCAAATTTGTGCTTGATGCCAAGAAAAACTTCCTAATGTTGGGAGCTGTCCCCTAGTGGGATGGGCTTCCCATCCTCAGAGGGCCCTGGAAGAAGTTTGATTGGTCAATTACTGAGGATGTCATGGAGGGCATTTTTATTCAGGGACACTCTGAGGACCCTTCCACTTTGGAGAAGCTGTGACCGTGTGCCTTTTTCCCAGGCTGAGGGTCCCCACACTCGGGATGTTCTCCCTTGTTATCTCCTCCTGGCTACCTTGGAGGCTCTGCCCAGGGGCAGCTTCCTACTTTCAGCCTTTCCTGATCCATGCCCCCCCTCCACCAGCCCCCTTACCATTGATGCTCTCTCCCCATCACATTATGTTGTATTTAAGTATCTGTGTGCATGTCGTATCTTCCCATTTAAATGTCATTCCCCCTACTAGCCCCATCCCCACACTGGGCAGTATATGCTTAGTTCTGGCATTTCTGGGCCAATGGCTATGGAAGTTTTATTTTGGTCACTCTCTTTGCCCAATTCCCAGTTCCACCAACCTTGTGTTCGTATGCCCATCTTCCCACAGTCCCTCTGACAATGACTTCCCATTTTTAGTCTTCATTGCCAATTTTCGGAATGTGACGTGAAACCTCAGGGTTGTTTTGATTTTCATCTTTTTTTCTTGTTAGTGATTTGAAGCATTCTTTCACATGGTTGTCTTCATAACCTCCAGTGCTGAGTAGTCTTTTGAATACAGTAGGCACTTACTAAGTGCTGCTTAAGTTGGGTAGAGGTGGGGGTTTCCCCTCTGGGAGGACTTCAGGAAGAAGGAATGATTCAGATGTTGGATCTGTTGTATTGCTGATTCTTGGTGAGACCAATGATCTCTTTTCATAGCTCCTTTCATTTTAGGGCTGCTCTGTGAGTGGGAGAAGATTCTCTTGCTTAACCCCATCAGTGAGGGGAGTGAGGTTCCAGGAGAGAATGAGCTGTTGACCTGGTTACTCAACAATTCTGGAATAGCAATTCAAACTGTACTTTTTACATATTGTGATTGTTCCTTGTTCAAGGTTCCTATAAATGTTACCTGAATTCTTTTTGAGGCAGAGAGTCATATCAGAAGGCATGAGGGAATTATGCCCATGTGGACACCTCTCTCCCGAGGCTAGAAATGGTTTGGTTATAGATTAATGTCAAATTAAATAAAATTGTTTCTGGCAGATTTGATCTGAAAACCACAGAGCTCAGTATTAATATTCATGTTTTTTCTTCCACAAAGTCAAGGGTTATAGAAGAGAAAGGTAGATTTGGAAAATGAAGATCTGGGGAAGAAGAGGGTGTTTGAGAATGGGGCTAAGAATTAAAATACAGCAATGATGAGCTTTTGGCAGTAAGGCAGTGTGTCTTAGAGAGAAACTAGTCAATATGAGTTTGCCCTGAGTCTTGAAAATCTAATAAAACCAAAGAAGAAGGAGGTTGGTGGAAAATGGGTTAAATACATACATCAAGCTAGATACCAGTAGCTATAATACAGAAAGAAAAGTGAGAGTAGAGATGACCAAAAACTTATAGGAGAAATAAACCCAAAGGACTCAGCATCAAAAGCCACGGTCTCAAATGTTGGTAAATAAATATCCAAAGGAAGGTTAACCAATGAGATGGACTAGAGAGCTTAATTCAAGGAGGCAAATCTGCCTTCACGAGCATCACTGAGATAGGCGAGAAGAGGTTCCTGACTGCAACACATTTCTGCAAAGGTCTCTCTTAAAAGGAACAGAGTAGGTGAAGGGGTGGGTGGTGGCGGTGCTGAGAACTGGATAAAATATGACATGGGAGGAAATCCTGATGCCATAGCTGGAAAGTGTGGTGGAGAACATTTGGGTGAAGATCAGAGAAAGCAGAGATAGGAGTGATGTCATCATGGAAGTATACTACAGACCACCTAGACAGAAAGGGGGAACAGATGAGCTTTGGGAGCTAGACCACAGCTCCGGCACTGAAGTATCATAGCATATGATGGAGGACTTGAATTATCCAGAGGTTGGCAGGAGGGCTCTCCCCTCCCTCCTTCCCTCCTTTTCTCTCTTTCTTCCCCTCCTCTCCCTCTCCCTCCCTCCGTCTCTCTCTCCCCCCTCCGTCTCCCCCCCCCACCTTTCCTGCTCCCTCCTCTGTCCCTCTTTCTCTCTGTTTCTGTCTTTCTCTGTCTCTGTCTGTCTCAGTCTCT
>CM053625.1:326345839-326365898 GCA_028646595.1 Phalanger gymnotis | reverse complement strand
TTATCAGTGCTGTGAGTGGTCTGAGCCAGGGCTTGACATGGGCTGGCTCCACGGGTGTCCTTGGGGGCATCCAGAATGATTGGGAAAGGCCTGGGGTCCCATTGCTACCCACCGCTGCTCCTCAGTGAGCCCTCAGAAGAGTCTCCCTGTTTGGAGGCAACCTGAGGCCCAGCTTCTTATGGCTTCGTTTCTTTTTTGCTAGTCCACCAAAGGACACAGAAATTAGAAGACAAAGACATTTAATCAAATCACAAGGAAAACAGATTGAGAACAGGGAGCTCCATGTACACATGATGTGTGCAGAGAACATGTGACACACAGAGGGTACATGTATGTGCACTCTTCTAGAGGTCACTCTATGAGGAGTGTGGAGATCCATGCAGAGAATATGTGACACACGGAGGGCACATATATGTGTGCTCTTTTACAGGTTACCCCATGAGGAGTGAGGGAGAGATCCATGCAGAGAACATGTGGTGAATGGAAGGTACACATGGAGGGAATATGTGTGGTCAGGTCCTGGGGCAGGGGCCCATCTCACCAGAAGATATGCCTGGGGTTATTGGGAGAGCATGGGACAGAACTGAGGATAGGGGACATAGATTCCTCTTGTTCAGCTGAGGATGGACCATTTCACCATTTGATAGCAGGCTTGGCATGTTGAATTACATAACTCTTTAGACCAGATAAAGAACTGGCAAACTCTGGAAATGGTTCTCATGGAAGCCCTCAGTCCAGCTCAGAGGAAGGTGCTTAGCAGCCAAGCTCAGCCCCCTCTGGGGTGATGGGGGGCCAGTGTGCCCGTGCCCATGCCAACAACAGCAGGTTGCAATGCTTAGTATCAGCCCTGATGCCAATGGACTGAGGGACTGTTGTTATTTTTATGAGAAAAATGTAGAAAGGCTAATCTGTGTATTTATGTCTGTCTGGAAACATGCAATTACCACAGCGCTGTCCTGCTTCCAGGCTCCAGCCGTGGCTCTGCTTCTCCCATGATGTCTTGGAGGAGCTGGTCCAGGCTCCCTTGTCTCAGCTTTGTCGGAGCTCGCCCAGGGCTGTGGGCACCCAGAGACAGAAGAGGGAAGGAAAGGAGAACTGGGGGAGTGGGAGAGTTGGCCCTGGATTTCCAGCCCAGGGAGGGAAGTTCTCAGCCAGGCTGTCCCTCTGGGAAATCATCATGGACTCTCAGATCCATAGCAGACTTTGAACGTAATGAAACCAAGGGCCAGCACTCACTCACAGGAAGACTCCCATGTCTCTAGCGCCTTAGGGTTCATTCATTCTTTCCAACCAGTGTTGAGAGGAAGCCTGCTACTCCATGCCTTTTGTCTTGCCAATGTCTCCTCCACGCTTTCCTCTAACACCCTGGAGTCTTGGTTTATGGGATTGTCTCACCTCTCACTTTTGGTTCTTTGCACGCACATAGTGCCCTCCATTAGCCCAGCTACAAGCACTGATTAAATACCTCCTATGTGGCAGGCATTGCACTTGGACCCAGGGATCCAAAGACCAAGAAGCAATGAGCCTTTGTTCTAATGTGAAGGATGACAAATCCATTAAATGCAAACCAATGCAAAGTAGTTAGGAAGGGGGTGGGCGTCAGGGGAGGCTTCTAGGAGGGAGAGCTTGAAGAAGGAGAAAGCTTCTCTGAGGTGGGGGTGAGGAGGGACCACACTTAAGGGATGGAATGCAGAGGTGTGGAGGGAGTGTGGTGTGTGAGGCGCTATCCCTGAGTGGAGGAAAGGGAAAAATGCCCACTGAGGCTGGAAAGATAGGCTGGAGTCAGGTTGGAGGGGCTTTAAAAGCCAAATGGTGGAGATTATGTTTGACCCCTGAAGCAATGGGAGCCATTGGGGTTGATTGAGCAGGGGAATGGTGGGGGAATGGAGCAGACCTCTGCTTTAGGAAGATCCCTTTGGCAGCTCTGTGAAGGGTGCATTAGAATGAAGGGAGAATGGGCCAGGGCGTCTATCTACCATTTCTATCTACTGCCAAAGTCCCAAATGACTTTTATGAGCCAGCTCAAAACCCACCTCCTTCATGCATGGTGTGGAAGGAAGAGCTTTGCCTCTGGAATCAGGGGAGAGGGGTTTGGACTCAGCTCTCTGTTAACCCATTGTGCCCTGGCCGGTGACTTCAGCCAGGAGCCGGCCAAGGGGCCTCTGAGCTCCTTTCCCCGTTTCTTGTTTTGTATTTCTATGGCTTCTCCTCTCTGGGCCTCAGTTGCCTCTCTTGGAAAATGAAGGTGCTGGATGAGGTGACCTTGGAGGTTCCTTCCAGCTCTCAGCTTTCCCTCGATCTCTCCATTCTTGCTGCTCCTCTTGTTGGTTTTGGAGTCTGTTCACACAGGGGATCTTAGCAGGTTGTGGTTCTCTAGTTCTGCAGGGAGTGGTCTTTAGTCTTCCCAGGTGATTGTGAGCCTCTTGGGGCTATATCTTGCCATGTTCCAAATGCTCCTTTTTCCAGCTGCTTCCTCATCCTCCTCACCCTCTATCCTTAGAGGGTCCCTTACTCAGGTTGTCCTGGACTTGCCTACTTGCCCCTCCCCTCTCACGTCGGGCTTCATCCCTCTCTCTCTCTTGCTTTGGCCGCAGAAGAGAAGCATAAGTGGGGCCATGGTGCCAGCTTCAGGTGTTTGAAGGGCTGGCATGGGGAAGAGGGCTTAGCTTTGTTCTGCTTGGCCTCAGAGGATAGAACTGGCAGCAACAGGGCAGATGTAAAGAGGCGGATGGAGGTTCGATGTTCAGATGAACTTCCCAGCTGTGAGAGCTGCCTGGGCATGGGAGGGGCAGCCTTGGAGGGAGGGGCCTCATCCTAGCAAAGGTTGGCTCACCGATTGTTGGGGCTGCTGCCAGGGCCACTCTCATGCAGGTGCACATTGGATCAGGTGCCCTCCGGATCTGGTCCAGGCATTAGATCTGATGAGTTGGGAACCCACCAGGGCTGTACTTGGTTTAGATTCCAGTTACCTCCCAGAAGGGTCTGGGCGAGTTTGATTTGCTATGTAAGAAAAGCCTACAGGTAGCCGGGTGTCTCATCCCTGTGACCATGGCCCAGGCTTCCCCAGTAGGTGCCTGCTTTTAGCATCCTCAGCTCATTTGCCCTCCAGGCCATAGCACTTCTTCCCTTCGTGGTCCTAACTCGAGGAGACTAATTTATGATCTGGGCTTCCATTCAACTTCCCGTAGAGGAAGACAGCTGGATAGAGCAGGGAGGTGGGGTCTGTCTGCTTGTGTTTTTCTGTCTCATCCCTTCCCTACCTCCCCCCACCCCAGCTCTGCTCCTTTGGCTCTGTGGGGGCCCAGCCTCCCCTTCAGTCAACCTGCCTCCAGCCCCCTGCTTGCCTTGGCTTCATTTACTCTGATTTTCCTTGTCTCTCCTTCAGCTCCTCTGCTCTTTGCTGAGACTTTGAGCCATTTTCTCTTTCAGTCTTTCTGGCAGCCCCCAAAGCATCTCTTTGGGGCTTGTCAGTGTGTGAGGGCAGAGTGGGGGGTCTTTCCAAAATAATAGCTCTCACTGTTCCCCATGAAAACAATTTCCCTAAAACTTGAATAAAAAATGAAAAAAAGAAAAAATGTTACAAGACAGTTTTGAAACCTTGGAAATCATTACCTTTGGAGAATCCACTTGATGTAGTGGCTAGAGACCTGGATTTGGAGTAAGGAGAGCCTGGGTTCAAATCCTAGTAGTCTTGTGCCTCATGTGCAGACAAGGGCACACAGACATACAAGGTAACCTTCAAATTCCTCTTTTGGGGAATCAATGAATCTTCCCCTGGGGAAATTCTAAGATAACTTTGTATCTCTATTTTACCTATTTTGTTTAACAAAATGTGTCTGCTGAGACCAGTTCCTCAGTGGGCTGCAAGTATTCTATCTTCCCTGGGACAACAACCAACCAGACTACTAAGCACCTGCTGCTGTCTCCGCTTTCTCTCATCTCTGTTACTCCTTAGTGCTCAGCAGTCTGGCTTCTGACTTCATCGCTCAGATGAAGCTGGCCTCCACAAAGTCACTAATGGTCTCTTGGTGGACAAACCTGGTGGTCTTTTCTTAGTCCTCAGCCTTCTTGACGTCTTGGCTGCATCTGACACTGTTTACCCACTCTCTTCCTGAAAACTTTTTTTTCTCCAGGTTTTTGGGACACCACTCTCTCCTAGTTCTTCTGCATCCTGTTTGACCACTCCTTATCAGCCTCCTTTTCTGGATTCTTATCCACATCATGCCCTCTAATCGCAGATGTTCTCCAAGGTTCTACCTAGGTCCCTTCATCTTCTGTGTACTTTCTGGGTAACATCATCAAATCTCATGGATTTAGCTATTATCTCTATGTAGATGACTCATAGGTCTATCTATTCACTGCCAGTCTCTCTCCCAAGTTTTGGTCTTATATCATTAACTGCCTATTAGAAATTTTAACCTGGGTATCTCCAAGAAACCTGAAACTTAACACATCTAAAACATTGTCTTAACTCCTAAATTCTCCTCTTCCAAACATTCCCTATTCTTGTTGAAGGTAGGACCACCCACCCATTCTCTCCGATTCATAACTTCAGCATTGTCTCCTTTCTTCTCCTTCTGCTCCCACATATCCAATTGCCATTTCTGTCCCAACAGAACCTCTCGCAGCCGACCCCTTCTCTCCACTCAGACTCCAGCGTAGTCCGGGCAGTCACTACATTTCAACTAGATTCTTGCAACATTCTCCTCATTGATTTCCCTGTTCTGGTCCATCCTACACACGGCTCCTAAAGTCATTTCCCTTTTGTGGATCTGACCATGGCCCTCTCCTATTCAACCAGCCCAAGTGGCTCCCTCTCTAAGCCCTTCTGTTTTGCTCTCAAAGCCCTTCACAACCTGGTCCTACTATGTCTTTCCAGTTTCACTCAACAGCACTCCCCCAACCCGACTCTGCGATTCAGCTCAACAAGCTTCCTCTCTCTTCCTTACAGTGGCATTCCACCTTCCATTTCCATGCCCTTCATTGGCCTTGAGGGAGTAGCTCCAGCATTATCTGCCATCTGAAGCTTTCCTGATCTCCTCTCCCCACAAGTGCTGGTGAGTGCCCTCCGTTCCAAACAGCCTTGGATTTACCTGCTTGTTATAAATGTGTATTTCTCCACTTTGTGTTTATGCTGCATAGCTGTTTCATATATGCCTGTCCTCTGCACCATTAGAATGTAAGCTCTTTTCAAATAGGGATTGTTTCCTTCTTTGTCTTTGCCTATATGGTGCTTGACACCTAGTAATGATTGTCGATTAATTGAATTTTAGACACCTCTCTTAGTTAAGAACTTAAAAAATATTTTAAACCTAAGTTGTCCTCCTCTGCAGCTTTCATTCTTTGCTGGTCTTTAGCAGAGATCCTGGAACCAGAGGCAGCTCCAGGGTTCTCCCGGAATTCCTTCCCATTGGGTACTGGGCATCACAAAGTGAGATTGTCTCAGCCAAACTGGCATCGTAGGAGTTAGAGCTGGAAGGGGCCTTGGAGGTCATTGAGTCCAACTTCCTCATTGCTCAGATAGGGAAACTGAGGCCCAGAGTGGGGAAGGTATTCTCCCAAGGTGTCAGAGCATCTACTTAAACCCTGGTCTTCAACTTCAAGCCCAGGGCTCTTTCCATCATGTCCTGCAACCCAAGTGGTCCTCAAGCCCCTGTGCCTGGGGTCTACCTGTCCAATTTCATTAAGTTCATCTGGCTTAATCCTACTTCCCACACTCAGAATCCTTCTTGCCTGTGATAGCCTAGGAATTTTCTAATTGATTGCTGTAACATTCCCCGTGTTCAGCCGGAGAGCTGGCGGCTCTGTTGCTTCCATGGTCATCTTGTTCCTATTTTTGTTTTTTAATTTAGAGACTTCATTTTCTTACCACCATCACCTGGCATCTCATCAATCCTAGTCGACAAGAGCTAAGACTTCCAAGACTGCTCCAGCCAATTCCTTAAGTGCTCCAGACAACATGTGAGCCCAATCGCTGAAGACGACACGCTGTATCCACCATGGGCATCATTACAGGGCTGCGGGTAATATAGGAGGCAAGCAGTGGTCAATGACTGAAGATTTTATTTTTAAAAAATCAATCAATAAACACATGTAAAATGATGGGAAATTTCATTGTTCCTAATCCTGTGGGTCCTGGACAGAAATATAGGAGGGAGGGTACTCATGAGGAAGTACTGGGCTGGGAATATGAAGACCCAGATTCTAGCCCCAGCTCAAGGTCTCATGGGACCTTGGACATGTCTTAGTTTCACCCATGTATAAAGTAAGGTTGGATTAGGGCATTCCTAAGATCCCTTTCAACCTTAAAATTGCGTGTTACATGTTCTAAGTTCCTATCCACCTCTAATATTCTCTGTCATTCAACCTTCTAAGAACCCTCCCAGCTTTGACATTATCTGGTCTATGTCCTATGGTCCCTCCCAGCTCTGTTCCTGACTTCTTAAACTTTCAAACCACACCACTAAGAACTTCTTTAGAGCTTAGGTCCTTCCCATCTTAGAATATCCCACCATCCCCATGGCCTGCTCAGCCTAGAACATCTCTCTGCTCTGCTGGCCCTCTTCTCTCATTGGTCAGTTCCTCCTGGAGCATCCTTAGGTCAACCTGCCTTCATTCTTCCACATGTCCCTTCCTCTCTATTTTGTGTGTTGACCTTCTCCATTAGAATGAAAGCTCCTTGAGGTCAGGGACTGTTGTCTTCTTGCTTGTATTTGCATTCCTAGCACAGTATCTGGCATACAGTAAGCACTTAATAAATGTTTCCTTCCTTCCTTCCTTCCAGCCTGGGATATTCCCTGTTCTTCATTCTAAAAGCCCTCCTAGCTCTCACATTGTGTGGAAATACCTTCTATTTAAAGACCCAGATTCCCAACCAAATCTCTATTTTCCTGGGAGGGAGGGACAAAGGAAGAGAGAGAGAGAGAGAGAGAGAGAGAGAGAGAGAGAGAGAGAGAGAGAGAGAGAGACTCCTGGCATCACAGGACCTTTGAGGTTGAAGGTTAGGAGCCTCCCAAGTATCCCTCCCCTCTTCTAATTCCTGTGATGCAATGTCTTTATCTGCCTAAGTCTTCCCCTTCTCTGTTCTCCCTCCCTGTTCTCATTTTTTCATCCACCTCAGCCATAACCCTCCAGAGCCCCCTTTGAGCTCTGCTGTCCCTCCCACTGGGCCCTCTAAAGCTCTTGTTCAAATGTTGATGATCTGTTCTTGATGCTACTCCCCCTCCCGCCATCTTCTCAAAGACCCAGCTCCCATCAGAAGCTGCTTTGTCTCTGTCTTGCCTCTCCCATACTGTTACCTTCCCTTATGCCCTTGTCCTGGTCCTGATGTGGCTGAGGTGGGCAGGGCAGGAGCTGGCATATCTTTAGGTGCTGCCTCCAGACCCTCCCTTGACTGCCTTCACTTAACATTCAATCCTTCATTGACATCAGCCCTTCTAGATCCTAGGGGCAGTTACAGGTATTGATGAAGTCCTATGTCTCCCTACTCAAGAAATTCCAATACTTGGATTATGGTCTTTCTTTCCACACCATACCTTTATACCTGGGCATCTCTCTTTCTGCATATATATGTATATATACATATGTGTGTGCATATATATATGTGATATATAAGCAAATAAATCTCTGTGTCTATATCTATATTTTCAGTAATTACAATGATAACTTTTACCCACCCAGCTCCAAATTAAAATTTATATTATGTAATTGTACAAAATGTTATTTGCCTGTAATTATGAAAACTCTAAATGTAAAATTATAAAACCAGTTATAAAATAATTGCAAATATTTTATATGGGACACTGCATAGGAATTTTTGTTTTTGCTTTATTTTTATTTTATTATTTTATTATTTTATTTTCAGATCTGCAGTCTCTTCCCTCCCCCCTCGCTCCCATTGAGAAAGCAAGAAAAAATAAAACCCCTGTTACAAATATGTATAGTTAAGCAAAAAAAATAATTGTGCATTGATTGTGTCCAAAAAAAGTGATGCCTCAGTCTGCCTTCTAAACCCGTCACTTGTCTATCATGAGGCGGGTATCATGCTTCATCACGAGTTCTTTGGAACTGGTGATTGCGTTGATCACAGTTCCTGGGACTTTCAAAATTGTTGGGCTTCACCATATTGCTGTTACTCTATGAATTATTTTGCTGGTTCTCCTCACTTTACTTTTTATCAGTTCATAGAGGTCTTCCTAGGTTTCTCTAAAGCTATCTCGGCCATCATTTCTTAAAGAACAGAGATATTCCATCATGATCGCATGCCGCCCTTGCTCAGCTGTTCCCCAATTGATAGGCATCCCTGCAATTTACAGTTTTTTGCTCTCACCAAAAGAGCTCCTATAAATATTATTGTACACATGGGTCCCTTTCCTCCTGCTTTAATCTCTTTGGGATACAGATCTAGCAGTGGCATTTGCTGGATCAAAGTATATGCACGGTTTGGTTGCCCTTTGGGCATGATTCCAAATCCCTTTCCAGAATGGTTGGACCAGTTAATAGCTCTACCAACAGTGCATCAACGTATGTCTTCTCACACATCAGAAAGGAAGAAGTAGGGAACAAACATTTATTAAGCACCTACTATGTGCCAGGCACCACATTAATTGCTTACCATTTGATCTTCATAACAACCTAGTGAAGTAGATGCTATTATTTATTATCCCTATTTTGCTGTTGAAGAAACTGAAGCAGACAGTGACTCAGTGGCTTGCCCAAGCTACCACAGCTAATAAGTAGCTGAGATGGAATTTGAACTCAGGTCTTCCTGACTCCAAGTCCAGAGTGCTATCCAATGAGCCACCTTGCTTTTTATTTTCCTTTTTTGTCAGCTTTGCCAGTCTGATTTGTATGAGGTGGAACCTCAGAATTTTAATTTGTATTTCTCAAATTATTACTGATTGAGAACATTTTTATATTGTCATTAATAGCTTGAATTTCTTCCTCTGAAACCTGCCTGTTCATATACTTTGGTCTTATATCAGTTGGGAAATGACTTATTATTATTATAAATTTGAATGAGCTCCGTAATGACCAATTCCCTATCTCAGAAATGAGATCTTTCTTAGAGAAATTTCCTGTAAACATTTTTCCCAATTTACTTGCTTCTTTCTAATTTTAGCTGCATTTATTCTGGCCAGACTGCTTCCCAGTTTTCCCACATGTTTTTGTTAGTGAATTCTTCCTCCAAAGGTTGGGATGTTTGAGTTCATCAAACATTAGGCTCCTGTGCTCATTTGTTTCAGTATATTGTGTGTTAATCTGCTCCACTGAGAAACCTCTCCATTTCTTATCCAGCACCACATTGCTTTGACAATTACCGCTTTGCTATACAATTATGCAGTCTGGCACTACCAGGCCCCTTCTTCTCACTCTTTTTTCAGTAATTCCTTTGATATTCTTCATCTTTTGCTCCTCCAGATGAAGATTATTTTTTTTCTAACTCTATAAAATAATCTTTTGGTACTTTGATTATTATGGCTGTGAATAAGCAAATTAATTTAGGCAATATTGTCATTTTCATTATATTGCTGTAGCCTAGCCATGAATAATTAATATTTCTCCAATCATTAAGATTTGTTTTGTAATTGTGTTCATATAGTTCCTGTATATGTCTTGGCAGGTAGACTCCTATGTATTTTAGACTTTATATAGTAATTTTAAATGAAGTTTCTCTTTCCATATCTTTCTGCTGGATTTTTAAATTTTTGGCAATATACAGAAATGTTGATTGCTTATGTGGGCTTATTTCATATCTTACTCTTCTGGTGAAATTGCCAATTTTTTCAATTAGTTTTTTAGTTGATTCTATAGTGTTTACTGAGCAACCCATCATATCATCTGCAAAAAGCAATCATTTTGTTTCCTCTCTGCCTATGATTTGTTCCCTCAATTTCTTTTTCTTGACTTAATGTTATACATAGCATTTCTAGTACAGTATTGTGATAATGGGCATCCTTGTTTTAACTCTTGATCTTACTGGAAAGCCCACTAGTTTAGCACCATTACAGATTACATTGGCTTTGTCTTAGATAAATACAGCTTATCATGTTAAGGAAAGAACTATTTATTCCTATACTTCCTAGTGTTGTTGTTTTAAACAGGAATGGGAATAGGTTCTTGTCAAAAGCCTTCCCCTCATCAATTGTTATCATCAGATGATTTTTGTTATTCTTTTTTATGGTAATTTACATTTATAGTTTTCCTAATATTGAACCAACCCTGCATCCTGGGATAAATTCAGCCTGGTCATAGAGTATAATCTTTATGACAGGTTGCTTTAGTCTCCTTGTTAATATTTTATTTAAAGTTTGGCCTCAATATGCATTAAGAATATTAATCTATATTTTGTTTTCTCTGTTTTGACTTTTCCTGGTTTAGGCATCAATGCTATACTTATATCAGAGAAGGAATTTGGTAGGATTCCTTCTTTACCTATTTTTCCCCCAAATAGTTTCTGTGGTTTTAGAATTGTTTTTTAAATGTTTGATAAAATTCACCTGTAAATCCATCTGCTCCTGAAGTGACCCCCCTTTCGCTGAGATCATTTACAGCTTATTCAATTTCTTTTTCTTTTTTTTTTTTTGATTGGATTATCTAAGTCCTTTTTACTGTCCTGATCTGATAATCTGGGAATCTGATGTTTTTGTAAATATTCATCTATATCATCAGATCATTTGTTTTATTAGTATATTATTAGGCAAAATATTTCCTGATAAACTCTTTTATTTCATCTTCTTTGGTTATGAATTCACCTTTTGCATTTTTGATACCCGTGGTTTGGTTTGGCTAGGTGACACAGTGGAGTCAGGAAGACCTGATTTAAACTCCAGCCTTAGATATTTACTAGTTGTGTGACCCTGGTCATGTCACTTAACCTTTGTCTGCTTCAATTTTCTTATCTCTAAAATGAACACTCACCTCTCAGGGTTGTTGTAAAAATCAAATGAAATAATAATTGTAAAGCGCTTAGCACAGTGCTTGGCAGTTGGTAATTGCTACATGATAGCTACTATTATTAAAAACAAGTTAGCTAAATGATTTATTGACTTAAAAAAACCTCCTTTTAAAAATTTATTAATTATCTTCCTGAGTTCAAATTCAACTTTACTAGCTGTGTTACCTTGGGCAACTCACTTAATCCTGTTTGCTTCAGCTTTTTAATCTGTAAAAATGAGCTGGAGAGGGAAATGTCAAATCACTCCAGTATCTTTGCCAAGAAAACATCAAGTGGGGTCACAAAGAATCAGACATGACTGAAAAATGACTGACCACCATCACCAACACCAACAAACACCTACAATTTTGGTGTTTAACTTGAGTTTAAAAAATTGTCAGTTTTCTGGTGTTTTTGTTGTTGCATTGCCAATTCATTGATCTGCTTTATCTCTTTTGCTGAAATGTTTAGAGATAGACATTTCCTTATAAGTACTGCTTTGGCTACACCCCCAAAATTGAATATATTGTCTCTTTGTTTTCATTCTCTTTAATGAAATTATTGTCTTTTATAATTTGTTCTTTGATCTACTGATTCTTTAGGTTTAAATTAATTAGTTTCCAATTATTTTAAATCTTTACTCTAAAGGTCCTTTATTGAATATCATTTTATTGATTTATAGTATGTAAAAGATGTTTTATATTTCTCCTCTTTTGCATTCATTTGTGAATTTTCCCTCTCTACTACACAGTCAATTTCTGTAAAAGTGCCATGAATGGCTGAGAAATACATAATACTCCTTTATAGACTCATTTAATAATCTCCAGAGGTCTATCATATCTAACTTTTCTAAAATTCTATTCATATCCTTCATTTATTTTTTATTTATATTTATTGAGGTCTATGATGGTTAAGTTGAGGTTTCCCAATGTTATAGTTTTACTGTGTATTTCTTCCTGTAACCCATTTAACTTTTTTTTTAAAGAATTTAGAAGCTAAATATCTTTATTATTGCTATTCATTGTCTATGGTACCTTTGAGCAAAATATACTTTCCCTCCTTATATCTTTTAACTAGGTTTATTTTTCTGTTGCTTTGTCTAAGATCATTGCTACCCCTGTCTTTTTTACTTTAGCTGAAGCATAATAGATTTTGCTCCAGTCTCTTATTTTAAGTCTGTGTGCATTGTTCCATTTTAAGTCTGTTTCTTATAGACAGCAAATCGTTGGATTCTAGGTTCTATTTCTTCCTACAATCCTCTTCCATTTTGTGGGTGAGTTCATCCTATTTATGTTCACAGTTACGATTATTAATTGTGTATTTCCTTACACTTTATTTGCTTATACTTTTCCTTCTCTTTGTTTCCTACCATTCTTTAATAGTTCACTTTTCTTAAAATTAATCCATTCCTTATTCTGTTCTCCCTCTTATTCTCTTGTTTTTCTTCTTTCCCTATTGGATAAAATGTAGTTTTATACCCAACTGTGTGTACATGTATGGATAGTCTTCCCTTGTTTTGTCAGTTGAGATATGAGTAAAGTTTAAGTGTCTCCTTTTCCTCCCACCCCTTCTTCCTTGTTTGTATAGACTTCTCCTTGTGTACCCCATTTATGTGAGAAGATTTCCCCCATTCTTTCTCTCCTTTCCCCTTCTTGCTGTTTTATTCTTCCCCTCCATTTCATTTCGTCTTTAAACCTCATCAAAACATAATAAAAACACTTCCAAAATGTCTGTCTAATTATATTTTCTCAATGACCCCTGATGATAATAGAGTTCTGGTATCATTTTCCCATTCATTGTCATTTCAATTTTTCAGTTGTGTCTGACTCTTCCTGACCCCATTTGGGGTTTTCTTGGCAAGATACTGGAGTGGTTCACCATTTTCTTCTCTGGCTATTTTTATTTTATTTTATTTTTTACAGATAAGGAACTGAGGCAAACAGGGTTAAGTGACATGCCCAGGGTCACCTAGCTATTAAGTGTCTGAGGCCAGATTTGAACTCAGAAAGATGAGTCTTTCTGATTTCAGGCCCAGCACTCTATCTACTGTGCCACCTAGTGCTCTAATTATTTCCCCATATTAGAATGTTAAAACTTTATTCTTGTTCCATCCCATATAATTGCTTACTCATGTTTACCTTTTTATGCCTCTCTTGATGCCTGTGTTTGTATTTCAAATTTCCTACTCAACTTCGGTCTTTTCATGGTTTTTTCCCCTAGTCTTTTTTTGTTTGCAAGTCCTCTAGTTCGTTGAAGGTACATTCTCTTCCCCCACTCCCCTACTCCCCTCCCCTGCCCCATACTACTATATTCAGTTTTGCTGGGTAAGTTATTCTTAGTTGTAGCTCTACAATTTCTTCCTCTAGAATAAAGTATTCTCGCCTTTCTGTTCCTTTATGGTAGTGGCTGCTAGATCTTATATAATTCTGACTGTGGCTCCTTACATACTTTAATTTTCTTTCTGCCTGCTTGCAGTATTTTTTCTTTCAACTGGAAGCTCTGAATTTTGGCTTTAATATTTTTGTGAATTTCCATTTTGGCATTTCTTTCAGAAGGTTACTGGTGGATTCTTTTTATTTCTATCTTACTCTTTGGTTCTAAGAGATTTGGGCAGTTTTCTTCTATGATTTCTTGAAATATAACATATAGGCTTTTTATTGTTTTGTTTTTGCTTATGGCTTTCAGGTAGTCCTACAGTTCTTTAATTATCTCTCTTCAATCTGTTTTCCAGGTGAGTTGTCCTTGCTATGAGATACTTTATGTTTTATTTCATTTTTTTCAATTTTTTGATTTAGTTCTAATTTCACTTGTGGTCTCATGGAGACATTAGCTTCTATTTGGTCAATTCTAATTTTAGGGATGTTTTTTCCTATTGGGTAAAGTTTTGTACCTCTTGTTCCAACCTATTAATGTTCTTTCCAAGTATTTCTTTCATGGCTGTAATTTATTTTCCTATTTTTTCCTATAGTGCTCTCATTTAGTTTTTAAAAGCATTTTTTATTTTTTAAAGAAGTTTTTTTTTTGCCTCATCTCTTTAAAAATTGTAATTGGAATTGTGCCCAAGCTGTGTTTTTCATTGAGGCTTTGCCTGTAAGTGTTTTAGAGTCTTTTCTTCTTCTGGGCTTATGTCTTGATCACCCCTGTCACCATAATAGTTCTTTAGGGAGAGATTCTTTTTTTATTTGCTCATTCTTCCAGCCTATTTCTTGATTTTGGACTTTATGTTAGGGCTGGGCTCTTTGCACTTCTTGGTGGGGGTGGGTGGGTGGGAGATGTATGGGCGGGAGATATATGGGCTAAGTTTGTGTCCTCTTGGGTCTTTCAGTTGCTTCTTTGGAGTACTGAGTGTTGGATTATTCCAGTATTTTAGGGACATATCTGGCTGAGGACTTGAAAACTTTCAGTGCTCCAAAGTGGTCTGATTCAGGGCAATATGTGATCACTCCCCTCCTGTTCTGTTCTCAACAAGTTCCTGACCTGGGTTTGGGTCTGAGCAATACTCTTGTGGGTCTCTGCCTTGTTAGAAGTTCCAGTAGACTTCTGGACTCAGTCAATATCAACCAGGGTAGGAGCTCTTCAGATTCAGAGTGACAAAACTATAGGTTCCCCTTTGGTCTGACATTCCTGCCCTGGTTATTCCTCTTAAGTCTACAAATTGGGCCGAAGGCTTGAGCTAAGACCCTGCTGCATTCCTGGAGTCAAAGACACATAATTGTTTCTTGATTCTGAATTTGTTCCTAACTTAGTCCACAGCCTAGTGTTCATAACTGATGACCTCCCCTGGAATGTCATCCATGGGTGCAGATCCCCTCTTCAGTTAGCTCTGGATCTGTGACTAAGAAACGGGTAGTGAGTAACTGTGTAGCCAGTTGGCACTTCATCACATTCCCTGCATGAGGGTGTGGTGCCCCAGCATGGGTCTGGAACTTCTTTTCACCCTTGGGCAAAACCTAGATCCTCCTTCAGTCCCTCAGGGCTAGAATACACCATGTGGTGAGCTCATGGAAAGACTGTCCTCAGTGTCCCCAGATCTCTTCCAATCAGAACCTGGTCTGGTGAGTTTCCTAGATCTTTGTGGAGAGGTTGTGTCAGAGGGGCTTGGCTATACTTCTTCCTGCTGCTTCACCATCTTGGCAGGTATGTTCTGTAAGAAATAAAGAAAAGAATCCAATAAGACCTCATATGTCTGCAAGACTTTATATTAAATTTCTTTACAAATTTTGTTGAATGTAAGTAGCATTTTCAATGAAATAAGTTACAACTTGGAAGATGTTTAGTGTAATAGAGTAATCACCTATAAACTTAATTTCAATGTTGAATTTTTTTCAGTTTGAGCAAAGGTTTGCAATATTTGCCTCAATATCAGAAAAAAACAGTCTTTGATCAGGTTTCGTATCAAATTCATTACTACATTCGATTTAAAACAAGAATATAGTGAAAATGCTTGCTCATACAAATATGTAGTGGAAAAATGGGAGGAAAAGATTATATATACTCTTGCTGAGGGATGGAAATTCATTTCTTATTTTTAGTCATGTAACCAAACAATGAAAATGAATAGCTAGTTATAATATAAACTATTTATTCTTCTACAGGCTGCTGACAAGCACTGTATTAAATGATAAATGTACTTAAATTTCAAAGGCATACATTGCTTCATTCTTAACTATATATGTATGTTTATACACATGTATATAGCTATGTCTGTATGTAACTATCTATCTAAAATACACACACACGCACACACACACACACACACACACACATATATTTACTATTGTAAGAAAATAATCTCTTCAAATGTGACTTTCTTCATTTCTACAATGACCCACTGGTTATATACTCAAAGAAATTTTACTGAACAATTGACCGGTGTTGCCAACCAGTTCATTTGAAAATCCGTCAGACAAAAGAATAGTAATATAAGTAGAGATTAAAGTTAAATTGAAAACAGCCTTAATCCTGCAATGAGAGGCAATATAAAGTTTATTTCTGCAGGACAATTGTTATAGTCTCTGATGGCTTCAAGATGGCTTGTAAAATGCATGCCCAGAAATTTTTTAAATTCAATTTTATTTTATTTTCAGTTCATAATTCTCTCCCTTCCTCTTCTCCCTTCCACACTCATTGAGAAGTCAAGAAAAACAAAATTAATTACAAATATCTATAGTTGTGCAAAACAAATATCTGCATTATCTATATTCCAAAAACAAAAAAGAGAATGAAAAGTAAGAAAAAAAGAGAAGAGAACGGTCTTTAATTTGTGGTCCAAGTCAATCAGTTCTCCATGTGGAAGTGGATAAAATGTTTCATCAGGAGTCCTTTAGAATTGTGGTTGATCATTGTGTTTAAACAAGTTACCAAAACTTTCAAAGTTGATTATTTTTTACAATGTTGTTGTATAAATTATTAAGTTGGTTCTGCTCATTTCACTTTGCATCAGTTTATACAGCCTTTCCAGATTTTTCTGAGGTCAATCCCTTCATCATTTCATACAGCACTATATTATTTTGCCACATTCATATACAATAAATTGTTCAGTCTTTCCCCAACTGATGGGCATCCCCTCAGTTTCTAATTCTTTGCCATCATTAAAAGAGCTGCTATAAACATCATTGTATTTATGAGTCCTTTTCCTTTTTCTTTGATCGCTTTGGGGGTATAGACCTAGTAGCAACATCACTGAATCAAAGTATATGTACGGTTTTAGAGCTTTGTGAGTATATTTCCAAATTGCTTTTCAGAAGGGTAGACCAGTTCACACCTCTCCCAAAAGTGCATTAATGAACCTGTCTTCCCACATCTCCTCCAACATTCATCATTTTCCTTTTTTTATCATCTTGGCCAAATTGATGGGTGTGAGGTGGTACCTCAGAGTTATTTTAATTTGTATTTTTCTAATGATTAGTGATTTAGAGAATTTTAAAATGTGGATATTTATACCTTGAATTTCCTCTTCTGAAAGCTGCCTATTCACATCTCTTTATTATTATTTGAAAAACAGCTCTTATTTTTGTAAATTTGAGTCACTTTCATACAAATCTTAGAAGTGAGACCTTTATTGAGAAACTTGATCCAAAGATTTCCCTCTGCCCCCAAGTTTTCCTGCTTCTCTTCTAATTTTACTTGCATTGGTTTTATTTGTGCAAAAACTTTTAAATAGTACGTAACCAAAATTATCCATTTTACCTCCTGTGAACTTTCTCTATTTCTTGTTTGGCCAACTCTTTCCCTATCCGTAGATGTGACAGGTAATTTCTATTATGTTCCACTAATCTGCTTATGATGTTACCCTTTATGTCTAAATAATATACCCATTTTGAGCTCCTCTTGGTTCATGGTGTGAGACGTTGTTCTATACTGAGTTTCTTCCAGATTACTTTCCGGTTTTCCCAACAATTTTTGTTGAGTTCTTCCTCAGATAGCTGGGATCTTTGGGCTTATCAAACACTGGATTACTATATACATTTGCTTCAGTATATTGCGTACCTAATTGGCTCCACTGATAAACCTATTTCTTACCTAGTATAAAATTGTTTTAATGATTATAACTTTGTAGCATAGATTGAAAGCTGATATTGCTAGGCCTTCTTCCCTTCCCTGCCTTTTTTTTGGATTCTCTTGATATTCTTGACCTTTAATTCCTCCAGATGAATTTTACAATTTTTTTCTAGCTCTATAAAATAATTCTTTGGTTAATTGAATGGTATGACACTAAATAAATAAATTTAAGTAATATTATAATTTTCATTATATCAGTTCAGCATACTCATAAGGAATTAAAATTTCTTCAGTTACTTAAATTTGTCTTTACTTGTGTGAAGAATGTTTTCTAATTTTGTTCACATAGTTTGTGTATGTGTCTTGGGTAGATTCCCAAGTCTTTTTTTTTAATTCTGTAGTTATTTTAAATGGAATTTATCTTTAAAAGCTATCTCTTCCTGCTGGATTCTGTTGGGAATACACAGAAATGCTGATGATTTCTGTGGCTTTATTCAATATCCTACAACTTTGAGGAAGTTGTTAATTGTTTTACTTAGGTTTTTTTTTTTGTTGACTCTATAGGGTTTACTAATAAATCATTGTATCAACTGTAAAAGTGGTAATTTTGTTCCCCTTTGCCTATGCTTATTTCTTTTTCTTGTGTTATTGCTCTGGCTTTCATTTTTAGTACAGTATTGAATAGTAATGATGGTAATGGCCATCCTTGCTTCTCTCCTGATTTTATTGCAAAGGCTTCCAGCTTATCTCCATTATAGAAAATACTTTCTCTTGGATTTAGATAGACACTACTTACTATTTTAAGAAAAGCTCCATTTATTCCTATGCTTTCTAGCATTTTAAATAAGAATGGATATTGCATTTTGTCAAAAACTTTTTTTGCAACTATTGAAATGATCATATGATTTTTGTTGGTTCTGTTATTAATATGGTCAATTATATTTTTAGTTTTTCTAACACTGAACCAGTCCTGCATTCCTGATATAAGTCTAGCCTGGTCATAGTATATGATCTTTGTGATATGTTGCTGTAGGTATATTCCTTTGTATTCCCATTTAATATTCTTCAGAAGTTTATCATATCTATTCTGAAATTATATTTGAACCTTTACCCTCTCCCTTGTTAATTTTTTGGTGTGATTTATCTAGGTCTGAGAGAGGATAAATTGAGGTCTTCCTCCACCGTTATAGTTTTACTGTCTATTTCTTCCTGTAACTCATTCAACCTTTCCTTTAAGAATTTACATGCTATGCAATTTGGTGTATATATTTTAGTATTGACATAAATTCATTGTCTATGGTACCTTTTACCAAACTGTAGTTTCCCTGCTTATCTCTTTTAATTGTCTATTATTGCTTTTGCTTTATCTGAGATCATGATTGCTTTTGTTGTTGTTCAGTCATTTAGGCATCTCCAACTCTTCATGACCCCATGGAACATAGTATCCCAGGCACTTCTATCTCCCACTATCTCCCAAAGTTTGTCCAAGCTTATGCTTGTTGCTTCCATGACACTATCTATCTATCTTATCCCCTGCCATCTCCTTCTCCTTTTGTCTGCAATCTTTCCCAATATCAGGGTCTTTCCCAATGAGTCCAGTCTTCTCATTGTGTGGTCGAAGTATTTAAGCTTCAGCTTTAGTGTTTGTCCTTCCAACAAGAAGTCTGAATTAATTTCTTTAAGAATTGACTGATTTAATCTCCTGGTTGTCCAAATGACTCTCAGAATTCTTCTCCAGCACCACAATTTGAAAGCATTGATTGTGTGGTGCTCAGCTTTCCTTATAGTCCAACTCACAGCCACACATCCCTACTGGAAAAATCACAGCTTTGACTATATAGACCTTTGTCAGAAATGTGATGTCTCTGCTTTTCAGTATGCTTTCCAGATTTGCCACAGCCTTCCTTCTAAGGAGCAAGTGTCCTTTAATTTTATGGCTGTAGTCATCATCTACAGTGGTCGTTGAGCCCAAGAATATGAAATCTGACACTGGTTCCACTTTTCCCTCTATTTGCCAGGAAGTGATAGGATCAGTTATCAAGATTTTAGTTTTCTTGAGGTTAATCTTCAAGCCAGCTTTTACATTCTCATCAAGAGGCATCTTAATTCTTCTTCACTTTCTGTCATCAGAGCGGTATCATCTGCATATTTTAGGTTGTTGTTATTTCTCCCAGCAACCTTAATTCTGCCTTTTGAGTCATCCAGCCTGGCATTTCACATGATGCACTCCACATATAAAATAAATAAGGTAACACTATACAGACTTTTCATGCTCCTTTTCCAATCTTAAATCAATCAGTTTGACCATGTTTGGTTCTAGTTGTTTCTTGGCCTGCATACAGGCTCTTCAGAAGACAAGTAAGCTGGTCTGTACTCCCATCTCTTTGAGAACTTGACACATTTTGTTGTGATCCACACGGTCAAAGGTTTTAGCGTAGTCAATGAAGCAGAAAGAGACATTTTTTTTTTCTGGAACTCCCTTGCTTTCTCCATTATCCAGTGAATGTTGGTAATTTCATCTTTAGTTCCTCTACCCTTTGAAAACCAGCCTGCTCTTCTGGTAGTTCTTGGTTCACCTATTGCTGAAGCCTTACTTTCAGAATCTTAAGCATCACCTTAGCT
>CM053625.1:326328841-326345339 GCA_028646595.1 Phalanger gymnotis | reverse complement strand
GGAGGACTGCAGCTTGGTGGCTGGGCCAGGAGATAGTGAGTCAGAAGGCCTGGGGTGCTGCCAGGTTCTGAGGGCTGACCCCAGGCGCTTTGCTGCACCCCAGTGACTCAGCTCTGCCCATCTGGGGAGCGCAAGATTCAGCCCAGCCTGGAGCACGAGCCAGGCCATTGTGTCCAAGCCACAGAGGCTCCTCCTTGCAACCTCTCTGGGGGCCATTTTGTGAACTTGTTCCCTCTCAGGTACTCGCATCAGGTGCCAGCCTAGGCAGCAGCCCCGTGGTTTCTCTGCCAGCTGAGGTGAGGGGTCTTATCCCTCCTGGACCTTCCAGTGTGTCCCAGCCTCTTTTGGAGCTCCAGAGGCCCTATCCCCAGGGAAGTGGAGGTGGGTTGGGTGATGCCCTTTCTGAGGCTTTAAGACACACCTTCAGATTTACCTGGAATTTTTACCCCAAGAAGTTTGAGACAAAATAGGTCCTGGTTATGTCACTGGAGAGGAGAAAACCCAGCAATTGATTGAAACACCAGAGATCATCTGATTTAGGGGTAGAAGGGACCTGAATGATCCCTCTGGAGTCAGAGGACCTGGGTTCAAATCCTACCTCAGATGCTCATTGCCTTTGTGGACTCCAAGCTCCCACACCTGCTTCCTCATTTGTGAAATGAGGAGGTTGGGCTCAATTCACTCGGAAGGTCCTTTCCAGCTCTAGTTTCTATGATGCTGAAAATGTCCAGGCAAATTCCCTTTATCAGGGTAATGCCGTGAACATCACAGACTCGGAAGGTTGGGAGGGACCTTAGTGGCATCTGTGATGAGCCACGGCCAAATAAATCTCCCTATGAACCCTCAGACCCTGGGCCTCTGCTTGAAGGCCTCCCAGCAGGAGGAGGCTCAGCCTCCTGAGGTAGCCCGTTCCATGCTGGCACTGATGTGGTCATACCCAAGCTGGGCTCTGCACATTCTCCTCTGTCCCTTGGCTCTGCCTCCCTGGCTCTTAACAGAGCCAGGCTCATCCCTCCCTCTCCCCCGTTTCTGGCCTCCCCAGGCCAGTCCCCTTTTTGTTCCTCACCTGGGTCTTTCTATCTGCTTTCTTGGCACCCTTTGCCCTGGCCATCCTCTGTGCCTACAAGACTGCAGCTGAGGTCCTCCTTCTGCCTGAGACATCTCCTGCTCCCCGCTGCCCCACTGGCGCTGGTGCCTACTCAGCCCAACCACCCTGCATTCAGCTACTTTGAATAGAGATCTGTGTAGTTATCCCTTTAGGCCATATATTCTTACTCATGCCCTTATTATCTCCCCCATGAGAGTGTGCACAGTGCCTGGCACATAGTAAGCCTTTTATCAATCTTCGTTGACTCTACTTTGTCAAACATGGGAGGCAGCCTTCCCGCTCTTCCAGCCATCCCTTCTCCAGGCTGACAGCTCTTAGCCCTGGCAGCCTGAGGGGAGCCACTGGTGCTTTGAGAGCTTGCTTGGGGTGCCTTTCTAGCTCTGCAGGTTGGGCAGAGGAAGCTTGGCTGCTGTGCACCCCTCCCCCACCCCATCCATCGGGCCCAGATCTTTTGGAGACATGGGATGGATGGTATTTTTGCCTTTGAGGGAGTTCATTCCCATGGGCTGTCACCCGGAATAGCAGCTTTGGGCCTCCCTAGAGGCAGTGAGGCCAGACCCCAGGACAGACAGCAGGTGGATGTGAGTCTGGGTTCCAGCTGGAAGCGAGTGTGGATAGTGTCTGTATTTAATCTCTTGTTTTGAGATTGTCTGCAGCAGCATTCCCAGGAAAAAATGAGCGTTTCTGAGAAGGCGGCTTCTCTGCCTTTCCATTTCATATAAAACCGAAATATTTGGGTTGGCCGCAGCAGGCTGCCAGGTGCCTGGGCATGCGGATCAGGGATTGCGCTCAGTGGGAAAAGCCATCCAAAGTCATCCCTGCTGACCCCTCATTTCCTCTGCCAGTCACTGGAGGCTTGATTACATCATGTTTGTAAACCCACCAGTCAGAAAACCACTGGGACCGGAGCTAGAAAAGGACGATGAGGTCACCCCCACTTTGCTTGTCCCCAGCGGGCCAGGATTGCCAGCTCCCACTTATTTTCAGCTGTTTTGTCTAGCCTGTTGTGAGCGCCTTGGGCAATGGGCTGCCTACCATCTTCCACGAGGTTGGGGAGGAATGAGCCCTGAACTGGAGGGGAGTGGTCCGGGGCCCTTCGTTATCGTTCCTGCCTCGGTACTTTGGTGTTGCTCCTCACTGGGGCATCCTCCAACCAGCTCCTCCAGAAAAGCAGTCCCTTGTTAAAGGCACTTAGTAGGTCAACACCCATTCAGAACCACAGTTGTGAGCCCCGCTGATGTGATTAAGCAGTGAGGATTTATAGGGCACTTTAAGGTTTGTAAAGCACTTTACGAATATCTCCTCATTTGATCCTCATAATCATGATAATAATAATAGTGATACTTTTTAAATACTGCCTACTATGTGCCAGGCACTGTGCTAAGTGCCTTACAAACACCATCTCATTTGATCCTCACAACAACCCTGAGAGGTGGGCGCTATTGTCTTCATTTTTTCAGATGAGGAAACTGAGGCAAGCAGGGTGAAGTGACTCACCCAGGGTCACACAGCTAGTCAGCGTCTGAGTCAGAATAGGCACTCGGGTCTTAGTGAATCCAGTTCTAGAGCTCTGAGCCTTGAGGCGCCCCTAGCTGCTGTTTACTTTGACTAGCCAAGGAGGTGACCCATTGTTTCAAACAAATCCACCGATCCGAGGTCTACTCTTCCGCTGGGCCTTGGAGGGGGAAGGTCTTCCTTCTCCAAACCCTAATGGGGCCTCAGTCCCACAGTCTCAGATGTGGCACAGACCTTGCTTGCTCACACCTAGCTCCCCATCCCCTAGGCTGCTGCCTGGCATGCAGTAAGCACTGAATAAATGCTTCTTCATTCCTTCCTTCCTGCACTGTTCATCTGGTACAACTCCTACCTAACCGAGCTTCTCCTCCCAAGATCTCTGATCAACAAGCAGCCAGCTCAAAGACCCTCAATGATGGGGAGCTCGCTACTCCCCGAGGCAGCCCCATCTGTTTGCCACTGTCTCTGCTATTGGGAAGTGTCTCCTGACACACGCATCTCCAGCTGTTTGTCTGGTTTGTTCTGAATCTGAATTTGTCTTGCCACTCACTTGCTGTGTGACCCCGGGCAACTCTCTTGCCCTCTCTGGGCCTGGGGACTGGACTCGATCACCTCTAAGACCTCTTCCAGTTCTAACAGTCTGTGATCCTAGTTGGACTCAAGCCCTGGTCAGGCCACACCTGAAGGATCCCGTCCGCTTCTGGATGCTGCGCTTGAGGGAAGACACAGGGGTGGTCATCAGGATGCTCATCTGCTTGGTCTGGGCCTCCACCGTGGTCTGTAAGGATTTCAAGGGCTCTCTCCAGGCAGAGGCCTCAGAGGACAGAGCCAGGAGGGGTGGGGGAAGCAGGAGGGGGGAGGTAGTTGTGTGTAAGGAGAGCTATCTGTAAGAGGAATGGGCTGCTGTCCTCAGGAAGGAGATCGCACCTCCTCCTGGATGATGTGAGAGCCTAGAGAGGCCCCTGTTCAGACAGAACTCCGGGGTCCCTTCCAGCTCATGACCCCTCTGCCTCATCTCATCCAAGCCAGTTATTTCCTCTTGTGCTTTGTCTCTGGCTTATGTCCCCTCCCCGACAGTGAGCCCCCTGAAGGCGAGAGCGCTGTATCACTCGTCTGCTTGCCCTTGTGCCTAGCATGGGCCTCTGACCTAAAGGGATCCAGTTTTACTAAGCTTAGTCCCATAAGCCCCTGCTATGAACCCTGCCCTGTTATTGACAGGAAGCTGAGCAGCACCAGACGGGGAGGGAGACCATTTATTGCATGAGGATTGGAGGGTCACCTTCTCTGTCCTTGTGGACTGGACGTGGGTAGCAGATGGGAGAAGTGGTGCTGAAGGTGGCCTCTGGGAGCCCTTTGCTACCACTCTATAGGGGCCCATCTTGGGATGCATTTTGACTGACCCCCTCCCGGGTGACCATGGACAGAGAAAAGCCAGTGAGCATGGGGAAGGGGACAGCACAGTTTTTCTTGGCTTCCCTTTGGCTCCTGAGTGGCAAGGCCAGCCTCTCTTCTTCCCCTCAGCCAAATATAACAGTCTTATCAGCTGAAATCTAATGATTATTGCCTATTCCTCACAGTCTGCATTCTTGGGGCCATGCCACATACTTCTCATTCTGTCCCACACAGGATACTGAGGGACTGAAGCCATCCATCTGCCAGGGCAGGTTGGCACCTCATTTATTTCAAGATTAGATGGAGAGACCATTGTGCCCAGTCTGAGGGTAGGCTGTGATTGATGGCCGGGAGCCTCCTTCTCTGAGGTGAGAGAGAATGTGAGTGTGGTGGGTCAGCTGGTTCTGCTCGAGACTACTGGTCTATGTCTTGCAGCGATGTTTCTTTCTGTAGAAGGAAATTCTAGAAATGATGCCAATGCCTCATTTTCTGGAGAAGCAATAATGCTTAGAAAGTGTACTTGAAAAAACCGTCTAAAGTGTATAGTAGGAGGCTTCTTGTCCTCATTTCACAGATGGGGAGATTGAGTCCCAGCAAGGTGAAGTGACTTGCTGAGGTCATGCAGATCATGTCAAAGACAGAACTCAAAGCCATGTCCTCTGATTGCTTTTTCTATTACATCCATATCTTGTTCCCAAGGCCAGGGATTTCCCAGAGAAATGCTAGGCACTGGGCTCCCTGCCAGGTGGGCACACTTGGGCCTGACGAGCCAACTCGGGAAACAATATTCTCTGCACCTCTGATTTTCAGGACTCAGATCTCAAGTACTTACCTCATCTCCTTCACAGGTGTCCTCATGTCGACCTCTGGGTCTCCGACGGCCAGGAGAACTGATTTGCAATCCAGGCTCATCACTTGCTTTGTGAGTTTGGGCAAGGTTTCTCAGACATTCCAGGATCTCAAAGCTGGCAGTGATCCCAGAGGAGGCGATAAGCCCAGCTTTGCACCTGGATAAGAATCCATTCTCCCAAATTCCCAAGCTCTCCTCCATCCTCTGCAGAAAGGCTGTAGTGAAGGGGAGCCCACCCACTCTCCCGGGGGCCCACCCTACTTGGGATAGCTGCAAACCCTGCCTCTTTACAACTCGTGTCCACTCTTCCTATGTCTGCCCTCTGGGCCAAGCACAACACCCCACCTGGAGTGTTATCTGGACCTCTCTATGTCCATGACAATTGCTTCACCCCAAGGAGGTCCCCTTCTTCCTGCTCCTGTCTAGTTCCTCTTTACAGGAACTTTCTCTTTTGGAATGTGAACTTCTCAAGGGTAAGACCTGCCTTGCTTCTCATATTTGTTTCCATCTACCCATCCATCCATCCATCCATCCATCCATCCATCCATCCATCCATCCATCCATTCTTTTTCTTCCTTCCTTCCTTCCTTCCTTCCTTCCTTCCTTCCTTCCTTCCTTCCTTCCTTCCTTCCTTCCTTCCTTCCTTCCTTCCTTCTCTCTCTCTCTCTCTCTCTCTCTCTCTCTCTCTCTTCCATGCTTCTATGTATCTATGTATGTATGTATCTATCATCTAGACCTTGTTCTTATTTGCTGATTTCATTCCTCTGTCAGCTGCATTTCTGACTCTCTGGACTTTCTCTTCCATGACCCACAAACCTCTTCACCCCAGAAGTTCATTTCAGCCCTGGACTTCTCACACTAGAAGTACTGTCCAACCTGCAGCCTCTCCCTCTGACTGGCGGGTTCCTCCTAGAATCTCAGTCCTTAGGTGAATACCCAGGTCAGCCATATTTTCATTTCTCTCCAGGCCATGCTCCTGACCTCCCAACTTTCTCTACCACGCCCCAATCCCGAGGGGCACATCCCCCCTCGGCTTTCCCTGGCTCTCAGTTCTCTTTTTTGCGCCATTTCCCCCCATCAGAATGTAAGCTCCTTGAGGGAAGAGCCTGTCTTTCTTTCTGCTTAAAGCTGGGGTCTCAGTGCTTAGCACAGGCTGGAACAGAGTATGTGCCTAATAAGTGTCCATTGATTTGACCCGACCTCTGCTATGGATCCCTATGGCATGACGTGCCCCTCCCCCAGTCTGAGATCTCCCCCTGACATTCACAGCCTGCATCACTCACAGTCTTTTTTTTCAAACCCTCACTACTAGACTGTATGGTAGGTAGTAGAATTTTAGGATCCCCAGTTTACACATGAAGAAACTGAGGCTCAGAGTGGGGACTGGCATGTGACTTGCTCACAGTCACAAGATCGACTGGAGGCTCTGGGGCATATGTGCACAATCAGTACTTCATACCCCTACTATCCCCAAAGGAAAGGGGAGGGGCTGCCCTTCTCCTCTCCCCAACCTGCCCTTCAGGTCACGCTTCCATGACTCATCAAGGCTTCATCCTAATTTCACCAGGTTACCAATGCCTGGTAGGCATGTGATGGTGAGCACACACATGCCTGGCCTTCAGAGAGGGCTTGGAGTATGAATTTGGGAGGGACAGCTCCCGTGCTGGATAACAGACCGAGGGCTCAGAGATCTTGACAGGCGTTGGGGTGAAGCAAAGAAGATGAAATTTAATAGTGATAAAGTCTTCTAATCAGTGTCACCAGCAGGGGTATGTGGAGTCTTCTTGGACCATCTTGTGAGAGCTGATTGTTAAATTGCCAGTGCAAACATTTACACCTTTGAAATCAACAAACATTATAAATCGGGGCTTGAGTTTTGTTTTGTTGATTTTCTAGACTTAAGAAGGTGATGGAGAAAAAGTTACCAATACACATTAAACTTAAAACTGAGTCTCGCATACATTTATTTATCCTGGAGAGCCAATTGTTAAATGTTTACTAGCATGGCCCTGGGTCACAAATACAAAAGGCAGAGGTATGGCCAGACAGGTCTTTGTGTGACAAGGATCTGGAGGGCTTTCTTGGCCCCCAAACTCAATATGAGTCAACAGTGTGATTTGTTTCCCAAGAAAGCTAATGCAATATGAGGCTGCATGAAGAGAGAGAATCCAGGATTTGGAAAGTTAATGTCCCTCTATCTTCTGCCTTGGTCATGTCACATGTGGGGCATGGTGTCCATGGCTGGGTACCACCCTTTATGGAGGATTAAGCTAGAGAGTGTCTGGAGGAGGCCAACCAAGATGGCGGAGGGTCTTTACACCATGCTCAATGAGGACCTGTTTAAGGACCTGGGGTTGAAAAGAGAAGACTCTGGGGAGACAAATTTGTGGCCTCTGTCTTTTCTAGATGGGTTCATGCTTTCACAGAGGGGTGTAAAAAGCTGCCTTTCATGCCCAGTGGTCCTGGGGGAGAGTGGCAAAAACTGGAAAATATGAAAAACATAAAAAATGAAAGAAGCCCTGAATATACACTTCCATTCAGACCTTGAAAGACAAGAAGAGCTTATATGTGAATCCACTGAGATCCTGCCCATCAGTAGTAGGCCCTGGCACTGGGGGTTCTGTCTCTGCCAAGTATCTGCCAGAAAGGCTGGCATCACAAAGACTCAGATTTGGAAGGGGCCCCAGGAGCCACCTTGGCCAACCTATACCTAAAAATGATTAGGAGACCCACGAGAGACTTGGAGTGACCTTCATTCAACATTGCTGCTGGGACCATGGCTTCTGGGCTTGCCCTTGCCTTCCCATCATGGACCACCACACACTAGCAGAGCTTTTGATCATACCACTGTGCTTTGCATACAGCAGGTGCTTAGTACTCAGTTGTCAAATTGAAGCAGCTGCAAGAGAAGAGATAGGGAAGCTGGGAGTGAGTCACCCTGGAGAGGAGCATGGGCAGCCTTGGAGTGAGGGTAAGTAGGGTGGGGGCTTTGCCCCAGAGTGCCAACTTTAGAGCGCTTAGTGAACAAGAATCAGCTAAAGGAGGAAGCCACCAGGCACCAGGCTGGGCTGAATGGGCCCCCAGCTCCTCCTGCTGCCTGTTCTGGGCTCCCACTGAACTCCACCACCTCCCGTTCTGGGCTCCCACCTTCCTCTCACCATCAGCGTTAGACTCTTCCCACTGCTCTGGGAGCTGTCTTTTGCCTTTCTTTGTACCCCCAGTGCTTAGCACAGGGATTGGCACACAGTAGGTGCTTAGTACATGTTTGACTAACTGACAGGTAAGAGAAATGATGCCTCTTTTTAAGGCCTTCTCCTCCCTCTCTGGGAGCCTCCTAATGCCGCAGATGACAGGGCTACCATACTGTTCTTTCTGGGAATGATGATGGTGATGATGACGATGGTGATGGTGGTCAGCATTCATACAACGATGTTACGGTTTGCAAAGCCCTCTACATGTTATCTCATAGGAGCCTCATGCTAACCCTAGGAGCTACGTGCTTTTATTATTCCCATTTCACAGGAATCTGAGGCTGCAGGAGGGTAAGTGACTTGGCCAGGGTCACACAGCTGGTAAGTCCCCGAGGCTGGATTTATTTATTTGTGCACTTCTGTACCGCCCCCCCCCCCCCCGCCCCAATGCCTTCAAGGGCGGGGCTTAGCTTCCTTTTGCTCCTCTGGTGTACGGGATGTGGGGGCTGCTGGGTTTGGACCCCCCCCATTCCATCATGGCCTCCCTCCTTTGGCAGCGCGCTAGGCTTTGATCTCCCGCCCCCGTGTTAACTTCTGGCTGTGGACTCTTTGCTCTGTACTTGGCCTCTGACGTCCACTTCCTTCCTGACTCACCACGTCTGCTCCCCTTGTGTCTAAGATTCATTCTTGACCCCGTCCTGAGCTCGTCTTTCCAGCTTCCCAGCCCAGGCTGCCTGCGGCCCTTGGCTCAGCCTGCCGGAAGCATATCTGCGTGGAGACACCCTCTGGTCCAGTCCCCTCATGTTGTAGAGTACAGAGTGAGGTCTGGACGAGGCAGGTGACTCGTCCAAGGTCACGCAGTGAACCAGTGGCAGGCCCGGGACTAGAGGTCGCTGGGTCATTCACCGCGTCCTCCGCCAGGCCGCCAGCTTTCTGCAAGTCCGTTAGGGGGCCGGCAGCGCCTTGGGTTCATTCCTACATAGGAACCAGATGCTCCTGCTTTCAAAACAAACTCCAGATCGATGGGAGAGAGGACCAAGACAAATAAGTGATGTCCAAGAGAAAAGAATGTTCCCCACTCCTCAGGGACCCCTCCGGAAGCTCAACTCTGGAAGACAAATCATCTCCAGTCCACCAGAGGATATTTGTTTGTCTGGGGGGTGGTCTCCAATCTGAGTCACAGACTGACCCTGTTTTCGTTTATTAGCTCATCGACGTTGCTGGGCCTGGAGCGTCCATTCGTCACTGGGCTGTGGGAGAGCAGCCACATCCCTGCCCTTTACAGACATTCCTGGGGCCACATCTTCTCGCAGTGGGATGGGCGAGGACATGAGCAGCCTTGTCTCTGCCCTCGTCCAGGTCTGAGACCTCGGAAATGCCCTTCAACGGGGTCTTTTAGGGAAGCCCCTCCCTACAGATCTGCTCTAGTCTGTCTATAAGACTCCTGAGGGTCTCCTTCCTGCCTTCCTAGGACAATTTGACCGCTCTAGTTCAGCACTCAAGGCCCTCCCTATGTGGCTCCTCCCAGTCTCTTCCAGCCTTATCTCACTTGTGTACCCCGCCTCTCCGTGCTCTGACCAAATGCTGTCCCATGTACGCATCCTATGCCCTCCGTCCTCCCCACCTTTGCTCAGGATGTTCCCCATGTCCAGGACACCCTCCTTCCCCTTGTTTGCTGGCTGATTCCCCACCCGGCCTGTAGAGAACAGCATGGTATAGTGGTTAGGGCACGGAAGACCTCGGACCCTTACCAGCTGGGTGAGCTTGGGCACCTGCCCCTCGGGGTGGCTTTGAGGACCACAGGGGCTGAGGGACATAAAACTATATGCACTAAGGTGCTCCACGAATGAATGGCCATCATTAGGAGTCTTATTGCCTTTATCAGCCAATCCGCAAGCAAGCTTTTATAAAAGCGCACCCTGGAGGTGCGGAGACAAATGGGAAGCAGCTCCTGCCCTAAGGGGGCTCACGGCTCCCCCGGAAGCCTGCTCTGATCTCCTGCCTGTCCGGAGGGATCTTCCCCTGGAGCTCAGAGCCCAGGCAGAAATACCGGCTTTTTCTGAACTCTGTGAACATTTCCCCATGTGGGGCAGAAGAGGGAGGCCATGTGACGCCCTCGGGCTCCGCGGTGCGCAGCTAGCGGTCTGCTGGAGTGCATTGGACGGACACGCGACATTCACAGGGCCCTTTGTATCTCATTTATCTCCCTGGGCTTCAGCTTCCTCTTCTATTCAAGGAGGAGGATGAACTCTCAGATCCTTTCCAGGCCTCGTTCTACGATCCTACGTTGGCGTCTATTTACCTTCGACTGTGAGCAGAGCCGGGAAAAGGCAACACTGGATGGTCTAAAGGGCCCAAAGACCTTGCTTCTGATGCTTGTCACGCATACGAGCGTGTGCAAGTGCCTTCCCTTTGCTGCCCCCGAGGTCCCTCATCTGTTAAAAATAAAGAGTTGGCCCCGAGGGCCTTTCCAGCCTTGTTCTCGGAGCCCTGTTTCTGCCCCCTCGCTGACCCGGGCTCTGCTCAAACAGCCCGGCTCGAGGACGTTTTGCCGGACCATGGACTAACCCGCCTGGCAACAAATGCCTGAAGAACACCGTGCCCCTGGTGCCCCTACGTGAGGAGCCACAGCCCATTACCATGGGCTGATGTTTCCATGCCCTTTGTAAAGGGATGAACATTTTCTTCCTTGGCCCCTGCCTGAACCCCCCACAATGTCATGTGTGTCCTGCACAAAGGTATGGAAAGAACGAACAAATTAGTGGCAAAACCTTAGGAGATTTGCCTAATTGCACCTCAAATTGTTCCCACATTGAACATTGTGCCGCGAGGAGGCCTACAGGGGGCTGCGTTTCAGCGGCGGAGAGGTCAGCCAACAGCATTCTCTTGGATGCCCCGACTCCGCCAACGTTCCCCAGTCGGCTCTCTGCAACCAGACACCCATGGACCGGCTCGGGGTGGATTTTCAAACCATTTTATCCAATTTGAGAGGCTAATTTTGCAACCATCAAAACCTGCCTCAATCAGCATGGTTGGAGTTTGGGAGCTTCAGACAGTAAGGAGTGGGTCCTTTGTGGAGCTACTCCACGGACCCCTGAGAGACAGAGTGCGTGGGAGAGAGAGAGCCCCGGGTGATGTGAGCAAAGCCTGGTAACTGATGCAAGGAGACGCAAGCAGAGGGAGCCTTGTTCTTCCACAGATACATGGACCCATTTCTGAGGCAGCATTAGGTGAAGATGTGACCAAACGGTTCCCTTTGCTCAGCTCTTCCCCTTGGATGTCTGGGCTGCGGTAGGAAAGCCCTTGACCAAGGCCAGGGCTCAGCAAGCTATGGCCTTATTCACCCTGTGACAACCTCTCAGTTTCCTCATCTGTAAAATGGGGATAGTAATACCGATTTTAGTGGGGTGTGCTAGTTGGGGGGCATTTTTTTCTCTTTTTTTGCTGGGTCATTATATTTTGACAACTTTTCATTCCTTGTGGTTTGGAGATGAGAATTATTCTGTGTTGACCCTGGTAACATGATGCTCTCGGATTTTTATGGGGTCATGTTGTCAGGGCGACTGCCGCTTATGGTTTGGTCTGTGATCATGTCCTGAGTCCAAGCCAGTCTGCTGGCAGAATTCTCAAGGATATCTTCCCGGGTTTGTGTTTGGAGTAGGGGCACCTGCCATCTGTTGCTTTTGGAAGGAGAACAAGCCGCTGGTCTATAGCGCTGACCGCTTGGTCATGACTTCTCTCTAGAAATGTGGAAGGTACCCCATTTTTGCCCTTTAATGATATGTTGGTGGGGGCAAATGGGTCCTCTCGGATGGTCTTTTTCGCAGCAATGACCCAGGGTTGTATGAGTGCTCTCGGAAACCCTTCATTTTCTGTTCACAAATGATCATGATGCAGCCACTGGTCTGAGGAAACTTTGTTAACATATGGTTGGTGAAGTTCATGGGGTCATCACTCTTGGAGTATGGCCTTGGAGTCAGGATCTAGGTTAAAACTCCATCCCATACACTTACTATCTGTGCGACCCCTGGGCAAACTACTTTACCACTCTGTGCCTCAGTTTCCTCATCTGTAAAACCAACTTTAAGGTCACTTCCACATTTAAGTCTATGTTCCCATGTCCAGGAGAGAACTAGTATTGGTACAGTTGATAATTTCAGAGGCATATATCTATCTCCTGCCAAATCCAGACCTGCCAAACCCTTCTACAGCATTCTTAACAACAGGCATCTGGTCTTCCTTGAATACCTCTGCTCAGGGGGAACTCAGTATCTCAGAAGCAGCCCCTTTCACAATGGGACTGGTCTCATTGTGAGGAAGTTGCTTCTGAAATCCAGCCTCAATGGACCTCTTTTTGGCGTCTAGCCATTGTTAATTGTTCTGCTCTAGAAGCGACCTCCTGGCCAGAACCTCTGCTCTCACATTTGATTCTCTCACTTGTCTCTATCCCTTCAACGATTTTAACGTTCTGAAGAAAACCTTGTGCCACCCTGGCTTGGCCTCACTTCGCCTCCTGGGGGGCCAGGTTCTTGACACTCCCTCTCTCAAGGAGATAATAATTAAAAAATAGCTAACACTTACTATGTGCCAGGCACTGTGCTAAGTGCTTTACAATAATCACCTCATTTGCTGCCCACAACAGCCCTAGGAGATAGGTACTATTATTCTCCCCATTTTATAGATGAAGAAACTGAGGCAGACAGAGGTTAAGTGACTTGCCCAGGGTCACATGGCTAGTAAGTGTCTGAGGTCAGATTTGACTCTAGGCCCAGCGCTCTAAACACTGTGCTGCCTTTCCTCTCTCCTCCTGATCTTTGCAGCCTTTTCCCAGGTGAAGAGCCGCTCCTGACTTAGCTGGGTCAGGAATACCTGGCCTTATGGAAGGGGCACCTGGAGGGGAGGAAGCTTGGGGAGTCTGGTAGCTGCTGAAGTCATGCTATGAGCTTTGGTCTCTTTACAACAGCCCTGTAAGGCATCAGGACAAGGAGGATTGTTTTCATTTTATATATAAGGGAACTGAGGTCTGGAGAGTCAGGTCATCTCCTGGGCTCCCAGGGAAGCATCTAGTGGAAGGAGAGGGGGAGAGAGAGAGAGAGAGAGAGAGAGAGAGAGAGAGAGAGAGAGAGAGAGAGAGAGAGAGAGAGAGAGAAAGAGAGAGAGGCCAGAGAGAGGGAGGGAAGAAAGGAGGGAGAGACAGAGAGACAAATAGAGAGAGAGAAAGGGAGACGGAGACATATATAAAGAAACATAGAGAGACAGACAAGCATAAAGAGAGAAGAGATGGAGAGACATACACACACAGAAACAGAGACACACAGAGAGACACAGTGAGGACTTCCCCATGGGACCTCTGATGGCAGCCAGTGAGGCTGCCAGGGATGAGGGGATGACAGATTCAGAGCAAGAGGGGACCCTGTTGCCTTCAGCACAGTGGCCTTGGGGACATACACGGGATGTCTCACCACCCCTGGGATGATCTTCTAATGTCCCCCATGATCGGGGTCAGGCAAAAACAGTTGCTGACATGGCCCGTCCACTCATCTCCTGCTTCTATCCTCTGAGGAGCTGCCTGGGTGGTGACAGAAGATTTATAGCCCCCATCCCAAGCCGACAGGCCATGGAGGTATTTGTGTGTGGTTTTACAAGGCTAGCGTCCAGCTTTTAGAATCCACTGGTGGGACCATAACAACCCATTCTACCTTCCCCCTTCTCACCCCGCCCCCCAGCCCATTCTTTCCTCCTTGATCCTATCTTGAGTTATATGAGAATTTTCTTCCCAAGGCAATTTATGAAAAGTTGATTTTGGAAATGGATTCCTTTTGCTCAGATAAGGGAAACTTTGTGAAGGGAAAACCAAAAGCATTTGGGCCGTTTTGCTCCTCTGTTTTTGGCTCCTCATCCAAACAAGTCAGCTCAGATCAGCCCCATTTTCCAGACAGATAAAGGGAGTCCCATGGAGCCTGGAGCGTCTGGGCACAGGTGAGGCTCTCCTGGGTGGGATTCTGTCTTTTGGGGCTTCCATTGTCAGGGTCTTCACTGGCATCATGGAGAAAAGAGACATAAGGAATAGATTCAAACTTCTAAGAATAGGAACAGTTTAAAAAGAGTCTGGCAGACATTGGGCCAGAGCCTCCGAGACTCAGGAGACTCCCGATGGAGAAGCAACGGCTCAAGGTGCTGGAGGAGACGCACGTTTTCACATATGGACATCGTTGGAATGTGCTACACACTACCACACATGTTTGTTCTGCAGGAGGGCTTGGGAGGAGCCTGGGGAGGGAAGAGCTGTGGGACAAGGGAGTGGGTGGCTGGGGACAGTGACACAGAAAATGGAAAGAAAAGAAGGGACAACGAGACATTTCTAGATATTCAGAGAAGAGCAGAAAGACGCTCACAAGGGGACTCAGAAAAGTCAGGTTTTTACTATCATATTAAAAGAGCTTTTGAAAAACTGCACGTAACAGAAGCTAGTTTCATAAGCATTCTCTGATCCCATTCTTTGCATATTGAAATGTTTGTTCATGTTTGAGAAGTTCATAATAAAAATTTTAAAAGAGGCGCCCCACCCCCATTTGCAGATGTGTGTCCTTCCAATGGTCTGACAGTCATACAACAAGCATTTATTAAGTGCCTACTATATGCCAGGCACTGTGCTAAGCACTGGGGTTATGAATAAAGGCAAAAGACAGTCCCTGTCCTCAAGGAGCTCACAATCTAATGGCGGAAACACCAACAAGTATGGACGAACAAGACACACAGAGGATAATTTTGAGAGAATCCACAGAAGGAAGGCTGTGGGGATGGGATTGGGAGTGGGGAGCAATGAGAAAAGCCTCCTGAGGGCAGGCTGGAGGTGGAGCAAAGGGGGAGAGCATTCAGAGTATGGGGCCAGCCAGTGAAGACCCTGAGGCAGGAGAGGCAGCATTCTGTGGGATGCTGTGGCTGGATGGAAGTGGGCATGGAGGGGAGCAAAGTCTGGGAAGACTAGAGAGGGAAAGACTAGAGGTCCTGGAGACAACTGGGGGAGTGGCAGAGTGTGATGGGTCACACCTGCATTTTGGCAGCTGGATGGAGTATGGCCTGGAGAGGGAAGAACCTTGAGGCAGGGAAGCAGCTGAGGAGGCTGAAGCTGTCCAGGTGAGAGATGCTGAGTTCCCAACTCAGCAGTGGTTGTGAGTGGGGAGGAGGGATCAAATATGAGAGGTGTTATTTAGGGAGCATTGACAGTGCATTAGACATGAGGGGCAGAGACACAAGGGACAGGCAGGCGCTGAGGGCGATGCCAAGGTGTGGGAGGTTGTGGAGGGTTCTGAGAGAGAGAAAGTGACAAATCTGGGAAGTGGGCAAGATGAGAGGGTTTGGTGGGAGAGCTGATGTGTGAGGAGTTTGAGATGAATGGATGAAAACAATTTTAAGCACTTATAAATACAAAGCCCAGCTCCAAGTACAGAACAGCTCTCCGGGAGGCCACATTCTACTGGAAGAGTTCATTCTCCAGTCTTGTAGAAAGACTCTGTGGGGAGTGGGAGGGAGGATGCGGCAGAGCCAAGATGGCAGCAGGAAAGCAGAGACTTGCTTAAGCTCCCTGCCAAATCCCTACAAACACCTGTAAAAATGGCTCTGAACAAATTCTAGAGCTGCAGAACCCATAAAATAGCAGAGGGAAGCAGGTCACCAGCCCAGGACAGCCTGGATGGTCACTGGGAAGGGTCTATCACACGGTGCTGAAAGTGGAGGGTAGCCCAGCGTGGGCCATGCTGGGACAGACGAGACCCAGAGTCGGCCTGCCAGAAGAGGCCGTGGGGCCATGAAACAGTGAGGTGTGGCAGTTAACAGACTTCTCAACCCACAAATGCCAGAGCAGGTTAGAGGGAAACTGCAGGACTGAGTTCAGAGTGGTCTGGCTGCCAGTTTAGGGGTAGAGGAGGTCATGCAGCCAAGGAGGTTGCAGCAGCAGGAAGTTCCTGAGGCTGCCTCCAGAGTGCCAGTGTCAGTGGCTTCCCTAGTCCCTGGCTCACATGGTGGGAAGAATCTAGCAGCAGATTAGAGTGGGAATGCAAGGAGCACTTTGTGGGCACAAAGGCAGATTCTCTTGCTGTGCCCTGCTTGTATCTGAATTGCAGTCCTGGTTGGCGGTTCTTGGGGGAGGAGGAACACTGCTGTGACAGAGCCTGGGGTGATGGTGGAGTAGAAGTAGCTCCGAAAACAGCAGTGCTTGGACCCTAAAGCTTGGGACAAAGTACTCTCTACTCTACAAGAAGTCATATCCTGACAAAAAGCTCAAGGGTCAAGTAGTTGGCTGGGAACATGAACAAGCAGTGAAAAAGAACTCAGACTCAAGGTCAGACTCAAACTAAAACTCTAGATTCCTTTTTTGGTGACAAAGAAGACCAAATCATACAGCCAGAAGAAGTCAACAAAGTCAAAGAGCCTACATCGAAA